>CM035411.1:137200520-137680520 GCA_020310875.1 Ceratopteris richardii
AATCAAAATCATGAAGGGTCTTTGCCCATCTGGCCTTACAACCTTTAAGGTCTATTTGATTAGAGAGCCACTTAATTCTCTCTTGATCAAACACTATTGTGACTTTGGCACCATATAGATAATGACACCACTTCTTCAAAGCATGAACAATTGCAAACAACTCCTTCTCATAGACAAAGTAATTCTTCTGAGCAGGTTCTAGTTTCTTACTCTCAAAAGCTATTGGTCAATCATCCTAAACTAAAAATGCTCCTATAGAAAAATCATTCACATTAGTCTCAACCATAAAAGGTTTATTGGGATCTACTATGTGTAAAAGTGGAGCTGTAGCAATTGCTACTTTCAATTTTTCCATACTTTGTAAACTTGGCTATGTAGGAACTATTGTTGGTATCTACAAAATATCGTTTCGCATCTTCAAACATGTAAAAAAATTATATCTTTTATGATATAGTTTATTATTATTTTTAAGCACATAATAATGAAGTTTTGTTTTTTAATGTTTTGATAGGTTATTTTAAAGGTTGATTGTTTTGAGCCGAGTATAAAGGTAATAATTCAACATTGAGAAGGGGATCATCTAGGTTTTGAGCAATTGACTCTTCAGAAATAATGTGATTAAGAAGAGAACTATATATTCTTCCTAATCATATTGAACAAGCATTTTTTCATAAAAACCTTGATGCTCATCCTTGGTGGCAAGTCATTCATGTTCAACCTAGAGGTTGTTCATTGTTTGATAACTTTATTGTTCGAGAGATTGAAGAAAGTCATGTTGATGATTCATCATCAAATATTGATTTACTCACATCTCAGAAAGAAATTAGAATCATTCTACATGACAATGATAATAATCTACTTGATGAGAATGATAATACTCTACATGCTAATTATATAGATGATGAAGAGGAACTACCAAAAATTGATATTAGTCCATCAACAGATGATGTCATTTCAGAGAACACAGATTTAACAATAGAAGAAATAACAAAAATCAATAAAGATAATGAAGATGAGGCTATATTGATGTCTTACCAAAATGATGATAATAATGAAAAAAACATGACTACATGAGACAGTAGATCCCCCTCTATTCATTTGGAATACTAAATGAAACCCATCATAGAGATGAAATATATTCTTGTAGGTTAGAACATTATGCTTGGGCAAAGAGGTTAAGTTTTTCCCAAAGAGCTCTATAGATTTCTAACTCGATTTAATGATTGTTAACTTGAATCATTTGGATGATTATCAAATAGTAGATTCTCCTTTCTTCAAATGGAATAGACGTGAACCCCACCATAGAGATGAAAACATGTTCTTTTAAGTTAGAACATGAAGCTTGGGGGTATCCCTACAATTTTGTATATAGCTTTATTTTTTAGGACAAAAATCTCTCCCATGTATGTATGCATGCATCTGTGTGATATGTGTCTATGTATATGGATATGAGTTTGATATATGCATATATATATATATACATATATATATATATATATATATATATATATATATATATATATATATATATATATATATATATATATATATATATATATGCATGTGTGTGATGTGTATGTATCTCCATGTGTATGTGCATCTGCATGATTTGTATGTATCTATATATGTATTATGGTCCTCATTGATTCGAGTAGCTATACATAGAGAGGCATAAGGTTGGGAGGAGAGTCATCTCTCTAACAGGTGGTGGAGTCTTTTCTCAAATAAGTACACAATGAAATCTACATTAGAGCATACTATCGAACTTGAAGACGAGGTTATTGAAATCAACATATACAATGATAAGAAGAGGAGTAGATGCAATGTTTCCTCTTTGCATGATATTGGTCTTTCTCTTAATGATATTCTTGAACGTAGATACACACACATGCACACACACATATGTGTATATATTGTTATAAATTATGGAATGTGTTGAACAAGTCATTGTTGGAGTGTTAGTTTATTAATATATTAATGTGTTTTGGTGTTTTTGATATAGCAACTGAAGGTTCGTGAGGGCGTGAAAGGTGTGAAAGGGTGGACATCAATAATCTAACTTCAGGCTGGACATCAATAATACGACTTATAATTTATTTAGTTTGTAAATGAATCCGCGTAGAGGGTTCTATTGTTAGAAGCAGTTAGAAAAGTAGTGGTTAGAATAGGGGTCATTGGAGACCGCAATTTTTGATATTGAAAGCAAAGGCTTTCTAGAAAAGTGAACAACTTTTACTTTCATGCATGCTTTTTGAAGCGGCTCTCATATAACCACTATTTTGACATAATCGAAAAATTCCTATAAATACGTGCACTCTATGAACAATCAAAACAGAATGCATGGGGGAAGATTGCACCCAATACTTTGTTTTGTCTCGTCTCCTGGCATGTCTATTTTTCTGTGTGTTTCTGCATCTGTAACCTCTGTGTGCACATGAGAAAGATCCTGATAACACACACACATACACACACACATACACACACACACACACACACACACATATATATATATATATATATATGCATACACACACACCTAGAACTTTATATATGTATGTGTATGTGTGTATATATATTTATCCAAGGCATACAACCAAGGTGGCGACCAAGGCACAGACCTTGGCAAACCTTGTCATCTGATACCATTGGCTTGCACACTAGGGAGGACGTCAACGATCAGTAATCTCTTGCCACTAAGCTACACGCTTGTGGTGTTTGAAGAAGGGGAAAGACTAAGGTTAACACTACCTTGAGCATGTTTTGGGCCCTTAAAGCTTCATTCTTTGTTTTCAAAGCCTGTTTTGAAGCATTTTTGGGATGATTCTTGGAGCCTTTTTGGAGTACTTTCATGCATAGTTCTCTTTACAAAGGTTCAAGAACATCAAGAAGAGTGCTTTTTGTACTTCTTTGACAAAAAATGTTCACCTTTTGGGGCTGTATTTTTTGCTACACTAGTAAATCTACAGGTTTCTTGAAAGGTTTTAGTTGTGGTGGGAGCAGCCACCACAAGTCTACGTAGGTTTTTGAGCCTAAAAAACAGAGTTGATAGACACTTGTAGGTGTTGTGTTGGAGTTAGACGTCTGCGGAAGCACGCGAACAACACAAGGAAGAAGAAGAAGCTTGGAGCACAACACACACGACTGAATGTATTACTAGAGAATGTACAAAAATAAGTAGCCTCTTAGGGCAATAGGCGTATATACAAGTCGGGGGAAAAAAACCTCATAAAGAGGGAAAAAAGTGCCCCGACAGTCCTAGTGTGTTCACACACATCACTACCTAAATATATCATGTATAAGGAAGTGCCAAGCTATGTGGAAATCACTCCACAAAAGGAAGTAAGCCCAAAGCTTTGAAAAAAGCTTCAAACTTCTCCCTAGGCAGAGCCTTCGTGAAAAGGCTGCAATGTTCTCTTGCGTGGGCACATATGCCAAGCTGATCTCCCCAGCAGAGAACCTCTCCCTGACATAGTGATAATGCACCTCAATGTGCTTAGTGCGATCATGGAACACAGGGTTCCTCGCAACTGCCAATGCACTCTGACTGTCACTGAAGATGGTGGTGGCAGAAGAGTGGCCAATACCCAAATCAGCCATAAGGCGTCTGAGCCACACACACTCAACAGTCACTGTGAAAGCTACCCTATACTCAGCCTCACAACTGGAAGTGGCCACAGTAGGCTGCTTCTTGCTCAACCAAGATATACATGAGCTACCAAGCATGAAGCAAAAACCACTGATGGACACATGAGTGTCATAGCAACCAGCCCAATCTGAGTTAGAAAAAGCATGCAAATCTGGCGGTAGTGATCCCCCCTTGGGATAAAACAACCCAAGTAGCCGAGTACCACTCAAGTAGCAAAAGATGCGCTTAACCGCCTTCCAATGTGTGACTCCTGGGCAATGCATAAACCTGCTCATCTGTGAGATAGCAAACTGAATATCTGGCCGAGTAATGCATAAGTAAATCAAGCATCCAACAGCCTGCTGATAGAGAACAACATCAAATGCATCTCCAACATCATGAAGACTCAATCGTAAACCTGTCTCCATAGGAGTGGCAATAGGCTTACAGTCTTCAAGAACAAAACGCTGCAATAATGTGTCAATATATTTCGTTTGACACAAAGCCATTCCACCATCAACTTGCATAAACTGAATGCCCAAATAGTGATGCAAATGCCCCAAATCAGACATCTCAAATGAGGCATGCAAATCAGCCTTGAAATCAGGAAGGACCAGTGAGCAGCATGTTGTCAACATAGACAACAATGATCAGAAGCACATCATTAGCACGCTTAACATATAAGGTGCTTTCAGTTGGACTGTTCTCAAAACCATGTGCAACCAGATAGGCATGTATCTTCTCATACCAAGCACGTGGTGCTTGCTTTAAACCATATAATGCATTCTTTAACCTGCACACCTGGTTTTCATGCCCTTTCTGCACAAAGCCATGGGGCTGAAAAACATACAGTTCTTCATGCAAGTCACCATTCAAAAATGTTGTTTTAATGTCCAACTGATGTACATTCCAACCATGATGGGCTGCAAGTGCACAAATGCTGCGAACAATAGTCATACGGCATGTAGGTGCAAAGGTCTCATCAAAATCAATGCCTCTTTCTTGCGCATAACCCTTTGCAACAAGCCTAGCCTTATACCTATCAACTGTACCATCAGGTTTACACTTCAGCTTGTACCCATGCCAATGGCCTTCTTGCTAGGAGGCAAGTCACATAAAGACCATTCTTCATTATAGCATCATATTCAGATTGCATAGCAGCCATCCAATTTTCTGAATTCCGTGCTTCATCAAAAGAAACATGCTCATTCTCATCACAGAGACTAGACCCAGCCATAGCATAGCAATCTGATGCAAAGGAGGCACTATGAGAGCTTGAACGAGTACGATATGACAAAGGTGCATCTAATTTGCTATCACACAAAGTCTGCACCAACCATTTTGGCATAGTTTTTGCCTACTCAATATCAGCTCTCTCATCAACAAGTGCATCATGTAAATCTGCATCAGAAATGGAATGATCTTCATCATCATATGAAACCTGCAAAGGCTGAGAAGTTGCCTCATTAGGACCAACACTAGACTGTCCACCTATAAAAAGAGGCATCAAAGTATCATACATGTCTTTGGAGCTAACAAATGTCTCCTTAGTACATGAAAGCAATGGCTATAGCATCTTCCACAAAGACAACATCACGGCTAACCAGAATGCGTTTAGTATGTGGATGATACAGACGATAGCCTTTACCTTCAGAAGTGTACCCAACAAAAATACATTTTACCGCCTTATCATTCAATTTTTTGCGATGTTGTTCAGGCACTAGTGCATATGCTAAACAACAAAAAAACACACAGATGAGCAACAGATGGCTTGCGGTCATGCCAAGCCTCATATGGAGTGATAGACTGCAGCGCTTTAGTGGGACACCTATTCAGTACATATGCTGCACACATGACCGCCTCAAGCCAGAAACAATGTGGTAAAGCTTGACTCTTGACCATGCACCTCGCCATCTCCATGAGTGACCTGTTCTTTCGTTCAACAACTCCATTTTGTTGAGGTGTATACGGCACTGTACACTGGTGTTTTATCCCACGTTCAGCTAGAAATGCATTAAAAGAAGAAGACATATACTCCCCCCCTCCATCAGAACGGAGGGTGCCCATTTTACATGCTGACAGATTTTCAGCCAAAACCAAAAACTATTTGAAGCACATGAACATTTCGGACTTTGCGTTCAATGGATATACCCATGCATGCCTGGAAAAATCATCGATGAAAGTCACAAAGTAAAGATAATTCCCAAAAGAAGGTGTCTTCATAGGACCACATACATCACTATGTACAAGCTGCAATTTCTGAGTAGCCCAAATTGAACCATCTTTTGGAAAGGACGAACGCTGCATTTTGCCCAAAATACAGCCTTCACAAACATGTTTTCCAGGTGCCTCAAGTTTGGGCAAAGAGGACACCATTTTAGATTTCTGCAGGTGTAGCAAACTAGCAAAATTCAGATGACCAAAGTGTGCATGCCAAAGCTTTGCATCTGACATAGCCTGAGAATCATTTACTGCACATGCCAAATCATTTGTAGATCTTTCATAGTCTATGAGCTTATACAACCCACAACATAAAATGCCAGAAGCAATAATCACATCGCCATTTGGAAGATCATGAACTATACACCTGTCATCAACAAATTTCACAACCAAGCCAATCTTGGCTAATGCAGAAACTGATAACAGGTTCTTCTTGATCCCTAGCACAAATAAAGCATCTGACAAAGTGAAAGAGCTACCATCAGCAGTAGTCAAAATGATCTTACCAACTCCCATAACAGGATAGGAGGAGTTGAAGGCGCATGTAACAGTATTCCCTTTAGGGGCAGGCTCGAGTGAAGAGAAGAAACTGCGTTGCGAGGTAATATGTTTGGTTGCCCCACTATCAAAATACCAAACATCTGAGTCTATTACAGACATGCACTGCTCATGAGAAGATGGGTCAAAACTGCAGACAGTAGTAAACGCCCATTCTTCTTCCTTCACAAGATTAGCAGACTCTGTTTTTGGTGTAGAGGCCTCTGCAACAACCATTCCAACCTCTTTCTTCTTGTTGATATATTTAGGTAGTGATGTGTGTGAACACTCTAGGACCGCCGGGGCACTTTTTTCCCTCTTTAGGAGGTTTTTTTCCCCCGGCTTGTATATACGCCTATTGCCCTAATGGGCTACTTATCTTTTGTACATTCTCTAGTAATACATGCAGTCTTGTGTGTTGTGCTCCAAGCTTCTTCCTCTTCCTTGTGCTGTTCGCGTGCTTCCGCAGACGTCTAACTCCAACAATTGGTATCAGAGCAGGTCGTTGATTCTTCTAGGGCGCCGTCGACACTCCTCCGTTTGCAGTCTCAGATTCGCACAAAATTTGGTGAGCATACTCAGGGTGTTTTCGAGATCAAAACTGCTTTGCTATGTGGTGCCGAAATCGCGATCTGAGCTCGTTTCAGCCTCCGAACGCACTATCGCAGTGCTTGTGCAGGCTATTTCGTCCTTTTGTGCCAAAGGTATATACCAGTTTCTATTCGCCAGTTTAAGCGTCTCGAAGTCTGCTACAGGTCTAGCAGAACTCGTCTGGGCAGTTCTGTTCAACTTTTTGAGATACAATCAATTTTTTGCATCAAGGTACTTTAGTCACCCGCCATGGCTGAAAGCAGTGGTGTATTCCGTATGTTGGCTGTTGAGGATAAGTTGGATGGTACCAACTACCCATTATGGGCTTATATGATGCGACATGTACTGGTTGCAAAAGGATTGTGGAACATTGTGCAAGGTGTTGAAAGACGTCCTGTTACACCTGTAACGACAGGTACTGCAAATACAGGTGTTGGAGCTGATGAAGATGGTCTCGAAGATGATATTCTGCAGATTCCTGTTCGTGCTGCTGTTTCTGTTGCACCTATTGCAGAGCAGATTCGTTGGGATGGCAGAGATGCCCAGGCACATGCATTGATAGCTTTGTCTGTCAAACGTGCCATTATTCCTCACATTCGCTCTTGCAGAACAGCAAAGGATGCTTGGGATACACTTACCACTTTGTACCAGGCTAGGAATGAGGCTCGTGTTGCTTACCTCCGAAAACAGTTGGAGAGTGAGCACATGAATGAAGGTGATTCGATGGACAGTTTTCTTACAAAGATCAAAGACCTGAAGGAACAATTGATTTCTGCTGATGAGGTTATACCAGATAGCTCACTTGTGCAGACCGTTCTGAATGGCCTTCCTGATTCATATCAGAGTTTTGCCTCTACTCTTCGATTGATGATGAAAGGCAATCCGAATGCCTTGTCATTTGAGGAATTAGTCTCTGTTCTGTTGCAGGAAGATCAGTCCAAGCAGAACAGGTCCATTATGCGTGTTGTAGATCAAGCTTTCCTGGCTAGTCAGAAGGGCAAAGGAAAATGGAGCTCTTCTACTAGTAAGCAGAAATCTGCAAATGCTGCACAATCGAAGAACCAGGATAAAGATGAGAAGAAATCAGAAAAGCAGAAATTGTTCTGCAAGTACTGTAAAGGAAATGATCATATTATAAAGAACTGTCCAAAACTGGCTGCTAAAGACGCAAAGAAGAAAGAGGCTGGAATGGTTGTTGCAGAGGCCTCTACACCAAAAACAGAGTCTGCAAATGTTGTGCAGGAAGAAGAATGGGCGTTTACTACTGTTTGCAGTTTTGACCCATCTTCTCATGATCAGTGCATGTCTGCAGTAGACTCAGATGTTTGGTACTTTGACAGTGGGGCAACCAAACATATTACCTCGCAGCGCAGTTTCTTCTCTTCACTCGAGCCTGCCCCTACACGGAATACTATCACATGCGCCAATAACTCCTCTTATCCTGTTATGGGAGTTGGTAAGATCATTCTGACTACTGCTCATGGTAGTTCTTTCACTTTGTCAGATGCTTTATTTGTGCCAGGGATCAAGAAGAACCTGTTATCAGTTTCTGCATTAGCCAAGATTGGCTTGGTTGTGAAATTCGTTGATGACAGGTGTACAGTCCATGATCTCTCAAATGGCGATGTGATTATTGCTTCTGGCATTTTATGTCGTGGGCTGTATAAGCTCATAGACTATGAAAAATCTATGAATGATTCGGCATGTGCAGTTCATGATTCTCAGGCTATGTCAGATGCAAAGCTTTGGCATGCACGCTTTGGTCATCTGAATTTTGCTAGTTTGTTACGCCTGCAGAAATCTGAAATGGTGTCCTCTTTGCCCAAACTTGAGGCACCTGGAAAACATGTTTGTGAAGGCTGTATTTTGGGCAAAATGCAGCGTTCTTCCTTTCCAAAAGATGGTTCAGTTCGGGCTATGCAGAAATTGCAGCTTGTACATAGTGATGTTTGTGGTCCTATGCAGACACCCTCTTTTGGAAATTACCTTTACTTCATGACTTTCATTGATGATTTTTCCAGGCATGCATGGGTATATCCACTCAAAGCAAAGTCCGAAGTGTTCATGTGCTTCAAACAGTGATCGAGGGGGGGAATATATGTCTTCAGATTTTAATGCATTTCTGGCTGAACGTGGGATAAAACACCAGTGTACAGTGCCGTATACACCTCAATAGAATGGAGTTGCTGAACGAAAGAACAGGTCACTCATGGAGATGGCGAGGTGCATGGTCAAAAGTCAGGCTTTACCACATAGTTTCTGGCTTGAGGCTGTCATGTGTGCAGCATATGTATTGAACAGGTGTCCCACGAAAGCGTTGCAGTCTATCACTCCATATGAGGCTTGGCATGACCGCAAGCCATCTGTTGCTCATTTGCGTGTTTTTGGTTGTTTGGCATATGCATTAGTGCTTGAACAACATCGCAGAAAATTGGATGATAAGGCAGTAAAATGTATTTTTGTTGGGTACAGTTCTGGAAGTAAAGGCTATCGTCTGTATCATCCACAGACTAAACGCATTCTGGTTAGCCGTGATGTTGTCTTTGTGGAAGATGCTATTCAGCCATTGCTTTCATGTACTAAGGAGACATCTGTTAGCTCCAAAGACATGTATGATACTTTGATGCCTCTTTTTACAGGTGGACAGGCTAGCGCTGGTCCTAATGAGGCAACTTCTCAGCCTTTGCAGGTTTCATATGAGATGCAGAATTCTGATGCAGATTTACATGATGCACTTGTTGATGAGAGAGCTGATATTGAACAGGCAAAAAGTATGCCAAACTGGCTGGTGCAGACTTTGCGTGATAGCAAATTAGATGCACCTTTGTCATATCGTACTCGTTCAGGCTCTCATAGTACCTCCTTTGCATCAGATTGCTATGCTATGGCTGCATCTAGTCTCTGTGATGAGAATGAGCCTGTTTCTTTTGATGAAGCACAAAATTCAGAAAATTGGATGGCTGCTATGCAATCTGAATATGATGCTATAATGAAGAATGGTACATGGTCTTTATGTGACTTGCCTCCTGGCAAGAAGGCCATTGGCACTAAGTGGGTATACAAGCTGAAGCATAAACCTGATGGTACAGTTGACAGGTATAAGGCTAGGCTTGTTGCAAAGGGTTATGCGCAGGAAAGAGGCATTGATTTTGATGAGACCTTTGCACCTACATGCCGTATGACTACTGTTCGGAGCATTTGTGCACTTGCAGCCCATCATGGTTGGAATGTACATCAGTTGGACATTAAAACAGCATTTTTGAATGGTGACTTGCATGAAGAAGTGTATGTTTTTCAGCCCCGTGGCTTTGTGCAGAAAGGGCATGAAAACCAGGTGTGTAGGTTAAAGAAGGCGTTATATGGTTTAAAGCAAGCACCACGTGCTTGGTATGAGAAAATACATGCCTATCTGATTGCACATGGTTTTGAGAACAGTCCAATTGAAAGCACCTTATATGTTAAGCGTGCTAATGATGTGCTTTTGATCATTGTTGTCTATGTAGACGACATGCTGCTCACTGGTCCTCTTGAGAAGCATATTGCTGATTTCAAGGCTGATTTGCATGCCTCATTTGAGATGTCTGATTTGGGGCATTTGCATCACTATTTGGGCATTCAGTTTATGCAAGTTGATGGTGGAATGGCTTTGTGTCAAACGAAATATATTGACACATTATTGCAGCGTTTTGGCCTTGAAGACTGTAAGCCTATTGCCACTCCTATGGAGACAGGTTTACGATTGAGTCTTCATGATGCTGGAGATGCATTTGATGCTGTTCTCTATCAGCAGGCTGTTGGATGCTTGATTTACTTATGCATTACTCGGCCAGATATTCAGTTTGCTGTCTCACAGATGAGCAGGTTTATGCATTGCCCAGGAGTCACACATTGGAAAGCGGTTAAGCGCATCTTTCGCTACTTGAGTGGTACTCGGCTACTTGGGTTGTTTTATCCCAAGGGGGGATCACTACCGCCAGATTTGCATGCTTTTTCTGACTCAGATTGGGCTGGTTGCTATGACACTCGTGTGTCCACCAGTGGTTTTTGCTTCATGCTTGGTAGCTCATGTATATCTTGGTTGAGCAAGAAGCAGCCTACTGTGGCCACTTCCAGTTGTGAGGCTGAGTATAGGGCAGCTTTCACAGCGACTGTTGAGTGTGTGTGGCTCAGACGCCTTATGGCTGATTTGGGTGTTGGCCAGTCTTCTGCCACCACCATCTTCACTGACAGTCAGAGCGCATTGGCAGTTGCGAGGAACCCTGTGTTCCATGCTCGCACTAAGCACATTGAGGTGCATTATCACTATGTCAGGGAGAGGTTCTCTGCTGGGGAGATCAGCTTGGCATATGTGCCCACGTAGGAGAACATTGCAGACCTTTTCACGAAGGCTCTGCCTAGGGAGAAGTTTGAAGCTTTCCGCAAAGCTTTGGGCTTACTTCCTTTTGTGGAGTGATTTCCACATAGCTCGGCACTTCCTTATACATGAGTGCCAGCTCCTTGTTCACCGCATCACTCCCAGGGGGGATTTGTTGATATATTTAGGTAGTGATGTGTGTGAACACTCTAGGACCGCCGGGGCACTTTTTTCCCTCTTTAGGAGGTTTTTTTCCCCCGGCTTGTACATACGCCTATTGCCCTAATGGGCTACTTATCTTTTGTACATTCTCTAGTAATACATTCAGTCTTGTGTGTTGTGCTCCAAGCTTCTTCCTCTTCCTTGTGTTGTTCGCGTGCTTCCGCAGACGTCTAACTCCAACACTTCTTTGCCTCTTTAGCAACCAGTTTTGGACAGTTCTTAATGATATGATCATTCCCTTTACAATACTTACAAAACAATTTCTGCTTTTCTGATTTTTTCTCATCGTTGTCTTGGTTCTTCGTATGTGCAACATTTGCAGATTTCTGCTTACTAGTAGAAGAACTCCATTTTCCTTTGCCCTTCTAACTAGCCAGGAAAGCTTGATCTGCAACACACATAATGGACCTGTTCTGCCTGGACTGATCTTACTGCAATAGAATAGAGACTAACTCCTCAAATCACAAGGCATTTGGATTGCCTTTCATCATCAACCGAAGAGTAGAAGCAAAACTCTCATATGAATCAGGAAGACCATTCAGAACGGTTTGCACAAGTGAGCTATCTGGTATAACCTCATCAGCAAAAATCAACTGTTCCTTCAAGTCTTTGATCTTTGTTAGGAAATTTTCCATAGAATCACCTTCATTCATGTGCTCACTCTCCAACTATTTTTGGAGGTAAGCAACACGAGCCTCATTCCTAGCTTGGTACAACGTGGTAAGTGTATCCCAAACATCCTTTGCTGTTCTGCAAGAGTGAATGTGAGGAATAATAACACGTTTGAAGACAAAGCTATCAATGCATGTGCTTGAGCATCTTTGCCATCCCAACGAATTTGCTCTGCAGTAGGTGCAATAGAAACAGCAGCACGAACAGGAATCTGCAAAATATCATCTTCGACACCATCTCCGTCACGAAGGCATAAACGAGCTCTGATCGCAATTTCGGCACCACAAAGTGAAGCTGTTTTGATCTCTAAAACACCCTGAGTATGCTCACCAAATTTCGTGCGAATTTGAGACTGCAACCGGAGGAGTGTTGACGACGCCCTAGACGAAGCGATGACCTGCTCAGATCTCTGAAATACCCTCAGTATGCTCACCAAATTTCGTGTGAATCTGAGACTGCAACCGGAGGAGTGTCGACGATGCCCTAGATGAAGCGACAACCTGCTCTGATACCAATTGTTGGAGTTAGATGTCTGCGGAAGCATGCGAACAACACAAGGAAGAAGAAGAAGCTTGGAGCACAGCACACACGACTGAATGTATTACTAGAGAATGTACAAAGATAAGTAGCCTATTAGACCAAAAACTTTTTGGCGATGAAGGAGACAAAGGTAGGAAGTGAGTGAAGATGGTAGATATGGTGATGGAGATGAAAAAAATGAAATAAATAGAGAAATTACCTACTTACCTACAATTCCAATGTCAAGACTCTACGTCTTAGCGTCACATGCTCATCCTTGAATCGCATCCCTTGTTACCATTAGTGTCCATGTGAAAGGCCAAATGGCCACTGCACACTTTTGTATATGTTCTTTAATAAAACATATAGTGTTGTGGTCAGCCACAGATTGTAAGTTCGACCACATTTGTAACATCCAAGAAGTCTGTGTTTGTCCCTGTGTTTTGTGTTTTTTTACGTGTCTGTGCAGCCTCTGTGTGAAGTACTGTGTGCAGTGCTTTGAGCTCAGTTTTCTACTCTGAGGATATCGACGTGGAGCTCTCAAGGAGAGCGCATTGTGGTGCATCACCATCAAAATACTTCACTAGTATGAGAGCATTCCAATGCAAAAGCTTTGTTCCTTTTGTGCAAGCAAAGCAAGCATCCGCCCACCCACCCAAGGCTTTCTCCAATGAGTCACCGAAGTCACCGTTGGCACCATTGGTTGTGCACAACGGAGGACCTCAACGATGAAGGAAGATAGACGTTCTTGATACATCCCGGGAGGTCACCCATCCTAGTATTGTTCCCCTAGGAGCTTGCTTAACCATGGCAATCTCTTGCCACTAAGGTACACCCTTGTGGTGTCTAAAGAAGGGGAAAGACTAAGGTTAACATTAGCTTGAACATGTTTTGGTCCCTCAAAGATTCATTCTTTGCTTTCAAAGCCTGTTTTTGAAGCAATTTTGGGGTGATTTTTGAAGGCATTTTGGAGTACTTTCATGCATATTTCTCTTCATAAAGGTCCAGTTACATCAAGAAGAGTTTTTTTTGTACTTCATTGACAATAAATATCCACTTTTGGGGCTATGTTTTCAGCCACACTTCAAGTTTCTCAAAACGTTTTCAGCTGTGGTGGGAGAAGTCATTGCAAATTTATGCAGGTTTCAGAGCCTAAACAATAGAGTTGACAAACACTTTCTAGGCTATGAATTCAGCCTTTCAGTGTCATTTTACTTCATATATTGAGCACATACACACTATGTATGCTTCTATGGATACCATTTATGTACATCCATGTGGTCATTGATATATTGGTTACGTTTTTTTGCATAAAGCCTTTTACGTTTGATAAAGAGGGTCGTGGTGAGGTTTTCTTAACTAAGAGACACCCAGATGTCGGGGTATCTTGGATGATGCAGGTGGAAGACTTACCCAACCTCGACATAGGAGATGTATGATAGTTGTTCATAAGTGCTCGATAAGCCTAGTTGGCTTTGTTTGGGTAATTGATTATATGTAGTGGAGTCAGTGATTCACTATGCATCATCCAAAATTCACTTTGCCAGAGTTTGAGATCCGAAAATTTGATGGCACAAACTTTTCTCTATGGAAGAATCATATTAAAGATGTGCTGATTCAGAGGAGGCAATGGAATGGAATCTCAAAGAAGCCCTCTGACATGGATGAAGATAATTGGGATGAGTTAGATGAAATGGCCAGGTCTACCATTCGATTGCACTTGGTAGATAATGTTTACTTTATAGTATTAGACTATGAAAGTGTAGAGGAGGTTTGGAAGAAGTTATGCAATACATATGAAAAAGAGAAGGCATCAAATAAAGTACATCTGATGAGAAAATTATATGACTCAGAAAATGGATATGGATAATGAAATGAAAGCAGTCTTGTTGTTATGAACCTTGCCATCTCATGGGATACGTTTTGCATAGCTATTAAAAATAGTGCAAATGGTGGTAAAATGGTCTATGATGACATATGTGGAGCACTCTTGAGTGAAGAGATTAGTAGAAAATATATGGTTGGCACTCAGAGTGGAGAGGCATATAATGTTTGTGATTCTTACCAATGAAAGAATCATCAACATGGAAGGAGAAAGAATAAGGAAAAGAATGGTCAAGGGAATAAGATAAGAAGTAAATCAAGGAAGAGGGATATCAAATGCCATTATTTTCATAAGAAAGGACACATGAAGAAAGACTGTTATACATTAAAGAATGCTAAAGGCAAAGGACAAAACGTTGATGGGCATGTTAAACAACTACCTGCACCATCTACTTTGACTGTGAAGATTGAAGAAATTAATGCTATTTCTGATGATGCTGATGTGTTGACACTTGATAGCACTGTGCCAATTGAGGCTCTTATGGCTGATTCTCTTTCCCACACATGGCTACTAGATTCTGGTGCTTCTTTCCATGTGACACCACACAAAGAATGGTTCTCTAATTATGCAGTGACATCTCTTGGTACCGTGAGACTTGGTGATTCTTACCAGTGTGATGTTGTTGGGATCGGAGATGTGCTTGTGCAGGTTCATTGATGGTTCAAACTTTACTATGCATAATGTATGCCATGTACCTTAGTTATCATGTATTTTGATGTCAAGCGGTCAACTTGATGACCTTGGCTACAAGTTGGTCTTCGATGCTCAGTCCTTTTGCATATCAATAGGCAATATGGTTATTGCAAAAGGAAGCAAAGTTGGCTCACTTTATTCTTTATTTGTATCACAAAAAGAACACTTGTTAGCTATTACTAAATAGCCTATGGCTTGTATTTGGCATGGCAGTTTGGGCCATATATTACGTAGTCGAATGGAAAATCTTTCTCATTCTGGCTACTTACCTGTGTTATCTTTCTCTGATTTTTCATTTTGTGAGCATTGTCAATATGGAAAGAAAACTAGAAATGTGCACAGGATACACATTGAATCTTCAATTAAGCCTTTAGATCTCGTTCATACAAATGTGTGTGGTCATATGCCCACAAGGTCATTAGGTGGTTCTCTTTATTTTGTCACTTTCATAGATGATGCTATTAGAAAAGTCTGGGTATATCCCATCAAAGAAAAGGATGAGGTATTCCCTAATTTCAAAAAATGGCTTGCTTCAGTTGAGACTGAAAAGGGAACTAAGCTTAAGGATTTATGTTCAGATAATGGGGGTGAGTATACCTCACATGCATTCAGCCTTTTCTGTTAGTCTAGAGGAATTTGTAGAGATTTACAACTCCTTATACCCCAGTACTGAATGGTGTAGCTAAAAGGATGGATAGAAATATTCAAGATAGATTAGTTTCTATGCTACATCATGCAAACCTTTCACAAGGCTTTTGGGTAGAAGTAGTATTGACTGCTTCTACCCATAACTTTTGTGCCAAAGGTCTGAAGGTGGCACAAAAGTTATGGACAAGAAGGCCACCATATTATGATCATCTTCGAGTTTTTGGGTGTGAAGCATATGTTCATATACCCAAGAATCTTAGACAAAAGTTGGATCATAAGTCAAAGAAATGCATTTTTCTTGGATATGGTCGAGAAAGAAAATTTGGATATCGCTTATGGGATCTTGAAACACGATCAGTGATCATAAGTAGTGATGACATTTTCAATGACTCTAAGATGCTACATAGCCCATTAAGGAGAATGAAAAGAGAAGAGTGGTGTTTGAGGATACTATTCCTCCAATCAGCATGCATAGAAATGTTGCACATAGGGATATTCAAGAGAAGAGAATGTCTTATGAGATCAATCTACAAATGTTCCTATTCAGCAACCATTGAGATGCTCTACATGTTTCTCACATCCACCTGATATATATGTTCCAAGTTTGGATTCTGTTATGCGAACAGATGCTGTTGAGCCTTCTTGCTACAAAGAGGCTATGTAGACAACGGATCATGTCAAATGGGAGCGTGCCATGAAGAGTGAGTTGGATTCTATTCACAAGAATGGTATTTGGGATTTAGTACCTTTGCCAAAGGGCAGGAAAGCATTACCATGTAAATGGGTATATAAGCTGAAATTCACATCTGATAGTGCTTCTCCGAAGTACAAAGCACGACTTGTTCCAAAGGGTTTTAAGCAACAACATGGTGTTGATTTCAAGGAAATCTTCTCTCCGGTGGTCAAGATGACTACCAAAAGCATGTTGCTTGTATTTGTTGCACTGGAGGACTTAGAGCTAGTCCAAATGGATGCAAAAACTACTTTCTTGCATAGAGATCTTACAAATGAGATCTATATGGAGCAACCAGAGGGTTATGTAGTTCCTAGCAAAGAAAGTCTAGTTTGTAAGCTCAAGAAGATCTTATATGGACTTAAACAGTCCCCTATACAGTACCACAAGTTTGATGCTTTTATGAATTCTTAAGGCTATTCTCAAAACAATGAGCATCATTGTTTGTACACAAAGAGATGCTCATATGCCAGCTTGATATGCCTGACACTTTATGTCGATGATATGCTGATTGTTGGGAAGTCCTCTTATGACTTGTCAATTCTCAAAAAGAAGTTGAATGAGACATTTGATATGACAGATTTGGGGGATGCCAAACATATTGTTGGCATGCACATTACTTGTGATAGGAGTAAAAGATGCACATACTTGTCTCAAAGTGAGTACATATCTAAAGTACTTCACAGGTTCAATATGCAGGGTGCAAAGGCATTGAGTACACCTTTACCCACATATGTGAAATTGAGCAAGGATGATTGCCCCAAATCAGATGAGGAAAAGGAATTCATGACCACAATTCCTTATCAGTGTGCTGTCGGTAGTCTCATGTATGTTGTGGTAGCTACGAGACTAGACATTGCATTTGCAATGGGAGTTGTGAGCATATATATGTCTAATCCTGGCAAGCAACATTGGGAAGTGGTCAAGATAATTTTGAGATATCTAAGTGGCGCTAAGGGCAAAGTCTATGCTTATGTAGAGGAAAAGCATCCATTATTGGTTACACAAATTCTGACTATGCTGGTTGTGTAGACAATCGTAAGTCTACATCAGGGTACATTTTTCATTTTGCTGGAGGTGCTATCTCTTGGAGATCTCATCTTCAAGAATGTACAGCTCTTTCCACCACAAAAACCGAGCATGTTGCAGCAAATGAGGTATGTAAGGATGCATTGTGGCTTTCATGCTTGCTTATCATATGGGTCTACCTCAACATGTACCTTCTTTGCTCAGTGATAGTCAGAGTGCCATTGCTTTGGCTAAGAATCCAATCTATCATTCAAAGACCAAGCACATTGAGGTGAGGTATCACTTCATTAGAGATTGCTTAGCCACTGAGCGCATTATTCTTGAGAAGGTTCATACTCGAGATAATGTTGCAGATGCTTTGACTAAAGCTCTACCAGAAGATACCTTTTGACATTGTTGTCACTTGATGATGGTTACTTGATTCATGATCTTAGATAGTCACTTGTATACTGTGTAACATGCCCATCAGGTTGGAGGTATAGTTTGTGTACTTACACTTAGATATTCTTTATCATTCTTCATTTTTCTCCCATAGTTACTTTGGCCATATTGGCCTTTAGTGGGAGATTGTTATCGTTAGTATCCATGTGAAAAGCCAAATGGACACCGGACACTTTTGTATATGTTCTATAATAAAACATATAGTGGCCTGGTCATCCATAGGCTGTAAGTTTGACTGCATTTCTAACATCTAAGAAGTCTGTGTCCATGCTCCTTGTGTTCTGTGTTTTTCTTTGTATCTTTGCAGCCTCTGAGTGGAGTACCATGTGCGGTGCATGGAGCTCCGTTTTCTACTCTGAGGATATTGGCATGAAGCTCTTGAGAAGGAGAGCGCACTGTGGTGGATTACCATCAAAATATTTCACTCCTTGCCAACGATGCCAAATTTGATGTCACTCTAGCACAGTGGGAGTACCACCATGGTGAAGATCCACGTCATAAATTGTCAATTCCTGGAGACATGAGGATGGTATGTTCACTACGAGTGAGAGGAATGCACAAGTGCATGAGTGAGAAGCACTTTAACATGGACACACATACACACACACACACACACACAAGGTAGAACAAAGAGTGAAAGAATGGAATCTTTTATTTAAGAGCTCTTAGTACAACATTTCATCAAAAGTCCAACCACAAAATGAGCTCTCTAGCTTCTTTTGTACTTTTTCATTAGCTTTGGCCTAGTTAAGACCTATGTCCAACCTAGTTAAAAATTAAGTTGCTAGACTAATTTGAGGGCTCAAATGAGCTTCAAAAAATATGAAAATTGATAGATCGTCTCTTCTAATAGTCTTCAAGCTTGAGGACCCCTTGATTTGCATAAAATGGAGTTGAAACTACCAAAAAAGGGTATTTATATTGATGTGTAGTGATGAAAATCACTATTTGATGAAGAAATAATGTTTCAAAATTTGTTGAGCCTACTATATGTCAAATCTGCATTGACTCATTTGCCTATTCAGCCCTGTATCTGAGCCTTGCCTTTCTTGTTGGCCTTCTTGTCTAAAACTCCCTTGTCTGCTTAGGCCTCCTTGGCTACTTCTACTACTAACACATTCGTAGATTAAGCACATTTTGATTAGCCGTGATGTTGTTTTTGTGAAAGATGCAATTCAGCCATTACTTTCATGTACTAAGAAGACATTCGTTAGCTCCAAAGACGTGTATGATTTTTTTTTCCTCTTTTTACAAGTGGACAATCAAGTGTTGGTCTAAATGATGCAATTTCTCACCCTTTATATGTTTCACTTGATGATAGAAATCATTCCATTTTTATGTAGATTCACATGATGCACTTGATGATGAGAGGACTGACATGGAAGAGGCTAAAACTATGCCTAAATGGTTGGGGAAATTTGAGAGATAGAGAATTAGATGTACCTCTATCATATTGTACACAATCAGGCTCTCATAGTGCTTCTTTTGCATCAGAGTGCTATGCAATGTCTGCCTGTATTCTTGGCAATGAGAATTAGCCCATCTATTTTGATGAAGCAAAAGTTCAAAAAATTGGATGGCTGCTATGTAATCAGAATATGATGCTATTATAAATAATGGTGCCTGATCTTCATGTGACTTGTCTCTAGGAAAAAGCCATTGGCACTAAACAGGTATACAAGCTAAAACATAAACCTAATGGAACAGTTAGGTAGAAGGCTAGGCTTGTTGCAAAAGGTTGTGCTCACGAGAGAGGCATTGATTTTGATGAGACCTTTGCACCCACTTATCGAATGACCACCATTCATAGCATCTGTGCACTTGCAGCTCATCATGAATTGGAATGTACATCAATTGGACATAAAAACTAAATTTTTGATGGTGAATTACATGGAGAGATGTGTGTATTTGAATCTCGTGGTTTTGTGCAAAAAGGGAATAAAAACAAAGTATGCAAGTTGAGAAAGGCCTTATATGGTTTGAAGCAAGCACCACATGCTTGGTATTAAAAGATACATGCCTACTTGATTGCACATGGTTTTGAGAACATTCCAACTAACAGAACCTTATATGCTAAGTGTTCATATGATATGCTTCTCATCATTGTTGTGTATCATGATGACATGTGGATCATTGGTCCTAATGAAAAGCATATTGCTGAATTTAAGAATGATTTGCATGCCTCTTTTGAGATGCCAGATTTGGGGCATCTGCATTATTATTTGGGCATTCAATTAATGCAAGTTGATGGGGGAGTAGATATTTGTCAAACAAAATATATTGATAGATTATTGTGGCATTTTGGCCTTGAAGATTGCAAACCTATTGCCATTTCTATGGAAACATGATTATAGTTGAGACTTCATGATGTTTGAGATGCATTTGATGTTGTTCTCTATTAGAAGACAATTGGATGCTTGATTTACTTATGCATAACTCGGCCTGATATTTAGTTAGATATCTCTCATATGAGGACGTTTATGCATTGCCCAAGTGTCAAGCATTGGTAGGTGATTAAGCGCATCTTTCGCTACTTGAGTGGTACCCAACTACTTGGATTGTGTTATTCCAAAGGGGATCATTATCACCACATTTACATGCTTTTTTCGACTCATGTTAGGTTGGTTGCTATGAGAGTCATGGATCCACTATTGGTTTTTGCTCCATACTTGGTAGCTCATGCATATCTTGGTTGAGAAAGAAGCAACTTATTGTGGCTGCTTCTAGTTGTGAGGTTGAGTATAGGGAAGCTTCTACAATGATTGTTGAGTGTGTGTGGATCAAATGCCTTTCACTTGATTTGGGTGTTGGCCAATCTTTTGCCACCACCATATTCAGTGACAATGAGAGTGCACTGGCGGTTGTGAGGAACCATATGTTCCATGCTCACACAAAGCACATTGAGGTGCACTATCATTATGTTATGGAGAGGTTCTCTGTTGGAGAGATCAATCTCCCATATGTGCCCATACATGATAACATTGCAAATATTTTCACAAAGGCTATGCCTAGGGAGAAGTTTGAAGCTTTCCGCAAAGCTTTGGGCTTACTTACTTTTGTGGATTGATCTCTTTCCACATAGCTTGGCACTTCCTTGTACATGAGTGCAAGCTCCTTGTTCACCGCATCACTCCCAGGGGGGTTTGTTGATATATTTTGGTAGTGATATATGTGAACACACTTAGGACCAACATGGCATTTGTTTCCCTCTTTGAGAGGTTTTTCCCCCTAAGCCTAACAATTTACTTATCTTTGTATATTCACTTGGTAAGTCATTAAGTGTTGTGTTGTCCTCCAAACTTCTTCGTCTTCCTCGTGTGCTTTCGAAGACCTCAAACTCCAACACTAAAACTTTTTTCAATCCCTTGTCTATAGTTAATTTTGAGAGTTCCATGCTCCTCTCTTTTGTCCAAGAGTACTTTCATTATCATCCAAGCTCTTTATCCCACATGCTTATTCACTTAAGCTGTTCATAAGAGTGCCCACACTCTCCTCATGGAGTCTCCATGCTCATAGAGCATTCTTTGTAAGTTCATTTCTATTTGTTTATTTCATCATGTTTTCTTATCTTCTCTTTGTTCCTCCATATCTTTTGTAGGATGGTGTGGTATAGTAGGATTAGCTTGGCTTAATGTCAACATGGTGTCATAGTGAATGTTATTTTTCTTCTTGAGCTCATATTCTCATTTTTATTCATCATCATTAGCATATATGTATTTTTTTTCCAATCCCTCCCTCCCTTCCTATATAATAATAGTTCTTCTAAGGACTATTTCCATCTTCATTTTTCTTATCATTCTCACATGGTTTTTTATTAGTATTGCATCATTGACTTTTTGTGTGTCTCATCTTGTTGCATTTCACTATTAATTCATATATTGTGCAAGTGTTTTTGAACACTTCCGAGGCTCAATTCAAGAGTTCAAAGTTCACATATTTTATAAAGTATTCTTTAGGATCATATCACATGGTTGTAAGTACAATTGGGCTAATGGATGGGGCTTATTTCATAGGAAGAAACAAAATCTTGCTGTGCGTGAACCTCACACTCAACTTGTGTCTCACCAAAGTAAAAAAGGGTGCCTCGAGTGCCGTGTATTGCTAGCTTATGGATGAGAGTTAGATGGAACTCATCCGTGCGCAAGGTTTGTAGCACATGACATCATTTAGAATTACAAATTACTTCTTAACACTATCTTCCTCAGCAACAAAAAAGAGAACAACATGAGAAGCACAAAGCTATTACATGGCCATTTTTTTTAAGTCTTGAGGCAAACAAGGTGCTACAGAGCATTCAATCACCTTAAAAAAATCATCACTCTTCACTCAACAACTTCATAGAGAGAACAAGAGAACATTGGCTACCACGTTGCCTCTAAAGTGAGAAGAGAAATTCTTTTGCAAAGCTATTAGCAGTAGCATTTGCATGCTGAATGAGCAATATGAACTCTAAAAGAGAGAGCAAAAAATTACAAAGAGAGAGAAAAGGGCTTGTTTCCATTGTTGTAGCAAGAAAATAACATAAAGCCGTTTCCTTCAAGGAGTTCATAGCTTACAAATCAAGGATAAGGATGAATTCTCGTCTGCATTGTTTGTGGCTAGTATTTGAAGGCTCACATTGATGAACAAAAGAATAGAAGCAATTCATTCATCAACACCATTCATCTTAGAAGAATTAAAAGCATTAGTCTTGTTGCTACTACAAGGTCTGCAAAGAGGATCACTAGAAAGGCCAATACTTGTTTATAGATTCAAAGTTTCTCACCATCGTTTGAATCATGGCATGAGAAACCTTAACGTTGTGTAACAAACATGAAGGGTACCTATAGCCATATCTCAATCCTTCCCCAAACAGAAAGCATCAACCACTATTGTTGTAAACAAGAGTGAAACTAAAACACTCAAGCTTGAAGACAACAACCTGAAGAATCTCAAGTGTAGCATTGCCCTCTATGGTGAGCAGAAAGAGTGGTGATCAAGTATTAGCTTCTAGATATTCCATATAGGATTTCTTCATTATTATTCCATTATGTCTCTCAATAAATCCCAAACAATGTGTACTTTTATTTCTATTCTCTAAAGGCTCACTAAAGGCTAAGCATATTTATAGTCACATATAAAGGGACTAGACACTGCTCTCTCATAAACAAATAAGACCTTCCCTATGACTTGCACACATATTCTCTCTTAAGTATATGCCATATGAAGATTGCAACTACAAAATAGAAGCAAGTGGAATCTATCAATACAAGCTATGAAGAAGGGATCACATCAGTGGATCTAATGAAAACTACCAACTAAGAAGGCATGTGCAACATGACATCTCTTTTCCAAAACACCATTTACCCCATTATTGTAAACCCTTATATATTTTTAGGGATCGCACATGTACCTAGATCCCAACGATGCCATATGTCCCAAACACCATGGATGCCGCATGTCCATGGAACCAAATACCACATGGATTGCATATGTCCATGAAAACCAAGGGATACCATATGTCTCACACTTGAATGCGATATGTCCAAGCTATGTCAAAGGATCCCATATATCCTTAGATCTAAAAACCTAATGGATTAAGTGACACTATATGTCATTAGTTCCCCACATTACAAACAAAAGGGTCATCACATGAGGGGGATGTTGAGAGTTCCATTATCCACCCATTTTTCCAAGAGTACTTTCATATTGAGGCAAGCTCTTTATCCCACATGCAATGTATGTTTCCCTCTAATCGGTATAAGGAGTACTTTCCCTTTACAAGCTTATTCACTCAAGCTGTTGATAATAGTGCCCATACTCTCCTCATGGAGTCTCCATGCTTATAAAGCATTCTTTGTAAGTTCATTTCTATTTATTTATTTGATCATGTTTTATTATCTTTTCTTTCTTACTCCATACCTTGGTAGGATGATGTTTGATAGTATAATAGGAATGGCTTCTCTTAATTTAAACAATAATAACCCTACCAAAAATGAAAAGAAATAAAATTAGTCCTAACTTAGTATCCAAGCTCTAGATACCCTTCGTTTTCTAGAACAGACGTCATTTGATTTCTTTCTTCATTCTTCTAAACAAAAAACTCTACCCAATCAACCTACCCTTGCATTGTGAGAGCCTCATGCAATGGAGAGTAAAAAGATTGAGAAATCCCATAGGACTTTGCCCACAAAGTTATTGCACTTCTGCAGAATCGCAACCCCATGTGCAATGTCAAGGCAAGGGGCAATTGCACAAACTTATATTCATCAAAACATGGCTATACAAAGAGTCCCATCATCATCATTGATAGTGGTACATTAGCTGATGGAGTTGTGATGCCAAAGCCACAAAACTAAAATTGCTCCCTATTCATAGATTCAAAATGAAAGGGGGCCCTTGATCAAGATCAATCCATCATGAGGAGATCCATGAGGAGATTTGCTAGTGTATATGCTTCAAAAATTAGACTATCATTAGATGTGGTGGAATATGTTTGGAGAGTGTAATCTAGCAAACTTTAATGCTCATGCAACCCATCCACATTTTTAACTTTAATATGCTCGTGCAAGAAATCCTTCGCTCTGATCCTACTTTAATGCCAATCTTAAAGGAAGATTTGACCATGAGTTATTTGGCACATTTCTTTTTTGAGAGTACAATGAATTGGAAAGACACACACAGCCGACCCCGTAAGGTAGAGGCACCTATCTTGGGAAACTATGAAGCATCCAGCCTCGGGCAGGACTTGAACCCTAGCCATCTGCCTAGGAGTACAAGGCACATCCACTAAACCATGCTCGCTAGATATTTTGGCGCATTATTGTTATTATTATTATAATTTTTTTTTTTTGCATTACTTGACTAACTCTAGTACGATCAGAGTTTGAACCTTTAACTCTGGTCCATAGAACTTCACCATTCAAACCCGCAAGGCAAAAAGTTATCAAAACCCCTTCAAGTGGAGTCAGAATGGTCATATTCCATCATAGTTTAGACTTTTCAGGTCCATCTTTGAGTTAGAAAAGAGGAACAAATCTTGGGTCTTCATATTATAGTCATGTCATTGGCTCTATCACAATTGGACTTCTTAAAGAAATAAAAGACTATGATATCTATTATCTTCTTCATTGGCTCTATCACAATTGGACTTCTTAAAGAAATAAAAGACTATGATATCTATCTTCTTCTGGTTGGTGTACTTTGTCCATCTCGTACTCCAAAGAATCCTCCAATAAGAGCTTGTCTTGTATGACCGCTTTGAGACTAGAAACAATCCATTGGTCCAATATCTTCCAATTTGTAAGGCAACTTAAATAAAGTGAATCCAACTACAACCTTATAGGTTTTCTGGTATGCTTACAAAGCTATAAACAAGTACTAACCCCCATTTTGTCAGATGTTCTAGTAACATTTTTTGTAGCATCATAAAAAAAACTTTGTTTTTGCTTTCATCTACACCATTAGCACGAGATATTATGGGGAGCTGAATTTATGCTAGATCTCATAGTAATCAATAATGCTCTAAATAAGTTGATTCAAGAAATGAGTACTGTGGTTCGATACAAGTTCCAACAAAGAATAGTATAGAGGAGACAACTGTGTTAATAGTACCATTGCTTAACTGTCCACACCTCCACTCATTTGGTTGCATAATGTGTGCATGTCAGAATGAAAAGTCTTTTGAAACCATTCAGATTGCGGTGAATAGGACCGATGAAATCGAGTCCCCATTTTTGAAATGGATTTAACGGCAACACTTGCTTGAAACGAAATCCATGTATCTTATGAGTTTCACTAGTGTGTTGGCAAGGATCACATTTTAGGATTAATTCACTTACATCTTTCTGTGGTCTCTTCCACCATGGCCTATTCACGATGTGTTTTCTTGCTATGCCTAAATGTTTTTTTGAAATAACTATAAAGACTTCATGTGGGGGGGCACATTGCAACTAGAATCCGATAATTTCTTAGTAATATAATGATCCAAAATTTCTCCATAATGCAAGATTCTTTTAAACTCTAATTCATAAATGGGAATGTGGGAGATCTCGCAAGAAAATAAGCCATACCATGTGGGATGTCCTAAGTCCAATTTCCTATTTGTAGCTATGTGGAATAGCTTTACATCCAAAAAAAAATCATCAACACCACATCTCCATTTAGAACTTCTTGGCCTACTATTGGCCACACACAATGTACCTAGTCTGCAAATGACATCATGATCAAATTCTTGAAGTAATGACACCACCACATGCAAATGAAATCATGATCAAATTTATAGAGGTTCTCTAAAATCTAGTCGAGATGAGACGTCCACCACCACATGCAAAGTACCTAGTCTGCAAATGACATCATGATCGAATTTCTTGAGGTTCTCTTAAATTTAGCCGAGATAAGACGTACAACACCACATGCAAAGTATCTGTTCTGCAAATGATATCATGATCAAATTCTTGAAGTAATAGCACCCACCATGCAAGTCTACGTACTAGATTCTACTGCTTTACCACATACAACTATTGAATAGTCCATATAGAAAATGAACTTGCAGCTTAACAAGTAATGATAAAGCATCAAATGAATGAGCCTTAAACATTCTCGTTCAATCAATGAGTAGTTCTCTTCAACATTGGTCAACCATACAGTGGCATAATACACCACATTTGAAACATCACCAAATACATGAAATAGATGGGCCCAATCTGGAACTTGCGAAATTGAATCCTTATTCAGTAGGATTTTAAGTTTTCTGAAAGCCAGATCACATTCTTTCATCCAAAGAAACTCACTTGGCTTAGTATGATATAAGCTCTTTGATGGAATTGTTCAAAAATTAAGTTTATTATAATTTACCCAAGTCGGACGAGATCTGCTTAAAAGAAATAGGTGACATTCACCAATTGAGTGGAAGAATAAGCACCAACCAAAACATTTAGAGAGGCAAACAAGAAGACAACGACAATGCTTCTTTTTGTTAGGTGAAAATCCTATTCCCATTAAGGATTTAGATTTTCCACTCATTAAGTAGAAGAAAAACCATTAAAAAAAACATGTAGAGAGGCAAAGAAGAAGACAAGGACAATGCTCTTTTGTGTTTTGAGCCTCTCAAAAACTTTGATAACTATGAATCTCAAGATACAAAAGTGGCTATTCAATTACCTAAAAGAGATTTCATTGATGAACAACATATCATAATACATAACAAAGAAATAAAGTGATAATGATGATTGACGAAGAAGAAGAGCAATGCTCATATAGGCATGGATGTGTCAAAAGATGAAGAGAGTATTGTGATATGCAATTCAAAGGACTAGTACCCATAGGATACACATGAATCTTGATGTGGTAGAGCCTATGAAACATAGAGCATACATTTACGATGGTGTATACTTTGTCAATATAAAAGAGGAAACCAACAAATTATTGGAAACATGATTTGTTTATGAGATTTATTTATGAGATTGGAAACATGATTTATTTATGACAAATTATTTATGGGTGTCATAATGGTTTTTCTTGAGAAAAATGGTAAATTGAGAGTATACGTTAATATGAAGAAGGTGAATGCAATTACTACTAGGGATAGCCATCCTCTACCTATAATTGACCATTTGCTGGGGAGCTTAGCTAGCAAGAAAGTGTGCAAATATTTGGAAAGACTTTAATCAAGTGGAAATAGTCCATGAAGATCAACAAAAACCAACTTTTGCTATAGAGGGCAATGTATGGATTTTGGCTATGCCTTTTGGCTTAACAAACACACATGTGACTTTCCAATGATTGATGTGTCATGTGTTTAAGGAATTTTTGAGGAAGTTCATGGAAGTGTACATAGATGACTTGTGTACCTACTCTACACAAAGGAACCTACATTATCTTTCAGTTGTAGAGAACCTTTGATAAGTTTCAACAATACATAACATGCTTGAATCTTGAGAAACATGTATTCATGGTAGGCCATGAGAAAAGCTTGTGACACATAGTTTAGAAAAGCAGAATTTCCATAAAAAAGGATAACGTAAAAGTAATCTTAGATTTACCAAGACCAAAGAATGTCAAAGATTTGCAAGCTTTCATGGATCATTTTGATTGTTGTTGAAGATCCATGTACGAGTATGAAAAATCATCGCAAACCTATTATATGGTACCTTGGCTCATTTTGAATGGATCGACTATTGTCAAAAGGTTTCCAATGAATTGAAAATTTGATTCAGTTATGCTCCTATCAGTGCCCAGTTAGAATAAACCATTCCATCCATGTGGAAAGACCCAATTATGCAATCGGATGTGTACTTGCAGGACCAATTAAGGAAGGGAAGCTAATTTCCTATAGGTCATGCTTGTAAAAGATTGACAAGTTTTGATAATAATTAAACCATAATTGAGAAATAAGGCCTATGAATGGTATATGAAATAAAAACATTATGGCATTGCCTCCTAGCAAATAAGTTTAAGGTTTTGTAGACCACCAAACCCTTTTATATTTGGTAAATAAACCTTGCAGCACTAGTAGGCTAGTTAGGTTCTAACTCTTGATAGATTTAGACTTTGAAGTGGTGGTTAAAAATGGTGGTACTCATGTTAGGATGGATCATCTATGTAGATTAACACAAAAAGGGCCACCCCAAGGAATCAAATATGAATTTCTTGATGCATATTTGTTTAACGTAGATGCAGTTTCCACATGGACTAAGAGAGTAGTCCCTATATTGACCTATGGATCTATGCATAGGATTAACAAAAAGTGCAAGAGAGATATCAAGGAGGTGGAATACTATCAAAATAGTTGATGAAACTAATAGAAAAGCAGTGAGTTTGAATAAGGTCCTTTGCATTGTATTGACAAAAATAGTGAATAACAACAAGTTTGATTGGGACATACAACTACACCATGCTATTTTAACTTTTTAAGTATATAATAAGACTACTCTAGATACTAAACCATTCAACTAGGTGTAAGGTCAAAATATTATAATCACAATAAAATTCTTGATACCAATCTTATGAGTGGCAAAAGATTACGATTCGATGAGACACAAGCTATCTTAACAGATGATCAACTTGAAAATTGCAAGAGACACATTTATCAGTTGTCGCAAGATGTTTGCAACAAAGAATCAACAAAAGGCTTACTATGATGCTCACATTAAGGACAAAGTATTTAAATTTGGAGATTTGATTATCATATACACACTTTTGCAAACATGAGAAGAAATTAAACAGAGAGGATACGGACAATTAAAACTCTATTGGATATCCATGAGATGAGTTTCATTTTATCTACACCTGATGGAGATTTTTCCAAATTACATTAATGGATGATGAGTGAAAATATATCAATAATCTATCATAAAAGAAATGTTGACGTGCATGTGAGCAAAAAATAATGGAAAAGAAGATTAAGCTCAATTGAGAGAACAAACGTGAAGAACATCTTTAGAAAGAATATGGATGAGATAGGATTGAGAAGAAGGGTAGATAAAGGACAACATGTGCAATATGAGAATGCAATCCTTATGGATAATTATCATGGATAGTGTGAACAGTAGAAGACATATATAGATAAGAGACCCTTCATAACATTGGAGTCAATCATCAAGAGTGTATGTTACTAGATGCCCTCATAGATATTGGCCTGACATTGAACATCATACATATATCTAGGGTGAAAGAGTTTCATGTAGATGTCACTCCACATATCCATATATGATAGGTATGAGAGGGCATAAATTCAAGTGCTTAAGATAATTCAACATACTCCTACACATTGCTAGCTCTAATATGAATATCACCTTTTTCATTTGCAATGACACTAACTTACTAGAAGACACCATTCTAGGTCAAGAGCATCTCTATGAGTATTCTATGACACACAATATCTATCGAGGTTACACATCAACTATAGTTCAAGGTAGAGATATATTCAGCTTCTTAGGAGAGAAGGCCACTATTATAGAGGAACAATTAGGATGCCCATGAGGCTTAAGTGAGTTCTTGCATATTCTCTCCTTGAAATTCCATGCATGATTTTTCATCTCCTTATTCACAATCTTCTTATGTCATTGAACCATACAAATCAGCTCATAACAATCTTCATGTCAATAAGTGTAATTTTCTTGACTAATGTTTGTGCTCCCAAGTATCACCAGTACGTGGTCGATATCACTGATACCACTTTGGTGTCATGATATTCATTTCATGACGTCGATACCTCATTGGTACCATGATATTCATTTGATACCTATTTGATTTGATGTTCATTTCATGACATCGATACCTTGTTGGTACCATTGTTGAGATATCAAGCTCAACATGTGATGATCCAGGACAACATGTATCAGTTTTTCATTTCTCTGACATGTATAGTGATCATGCTGATATATGTCAGGGATACTTCATTGAGCTGTACTAGATTTATCTATTGAGAGTGATGGCACATTTGTTTCTTTCTAGCTCACTCATGCACGGACATTAGATATGTCCTTATGTATTGTTCTTTATATATTGTACTTGTTGTATTCTTGTTTTTAGGTCATTCTTATACATTCCTTTTATGTAATAGAAGAAGAAGATCATTCTTCCTTGCCTCAATTTGTGTGTGTGCTCCTCTTTGAGTGTGAAAGTGTGTAAGCTCTCTTCCTTATCTGCTTCCTCATGACATGGTATCAGAGCCAGTGTGGCTATAGAGAGCTCACGGAGAAGACCGACGGTGAAGAGTACGTGAGAAGGCATGATTCACAAATGACCTCAGATTGCTACGACCTCAGATTGCTATGAAGATTGGCATGAAGGTCCATAGAAAAACCAGGTCAGTTTGCAAAATTGTAACTTGCGTCATGTTTGACGACACCCATATATTCCAGATCAAGAATTTCAAGCGATTCTGTGTGCTGTTGATACACGAAAACTATGTTTTTTTGAGATCGAACTATCATGTCATAGCGTGATAGTGTTCAAGCAGAAGTGATTCTTGTAGTGTTTTGCAGTGTTGTGAATAGTTCCAAAAATGGCAAATGCGGATGGAATGAGTCAGCTTATGAGCGATAAGCTGGACAATGATAACTTCCATGCTTGGAGATTCAGGATGAAGAATTTCCTAATGGGAAGAGGCTACTGGAAGTACATCAAAGGAGAGAATGAAAATGCTCTGCAGTTACTAGAGAGTAATTAGACTGCAAACTAGTTAAGAGCATATAAAGAATGGAATCAAGGAGTACGAAAGGTAATGTATTGGCTATCTGTTAGCATATAGGATAGCATGATTGGGCACATACAAAATGCCAAGACTATGAAAGAGGCTTGGAATAGTTTGGCCACATTGTATGAGACCAATACAAAGGCAGGGAAATTGCAACTCAAGAACGGGCTGCATACATTGGAGAAAAAGAGCATGTCGGTAAGTGAATACACCCTAAAAATGGAAAGCATATGTGAGTCACTTGCATCTATTGGCATGAATGTAGATGATGATGATAAGGTGGAAGTATGCCTTCGTGGTTTAGGAGCTCCATATAAGCAGTTTAGAACTTCTATACAGACCAGGGAAAATATTTTGAATTTTGCTGATCTGATATCTATGTTGATTATTGAAGAAAAGAATCTTGTTGAGGGCTTGAAATCCCAAGGAAAACTTAGTTCTGAGCAGGTATTCTACTTTGGTAGAGGAAGAGGTAGAGGTAGAGGCTTCGGAAGTGGAAGAGGACACAATAACCAAGACCAAGGCCAACAACAGAATCATGCAGGAGGAAGAGGACAATTTCCAGGCAGCGGGAGCCAAAGAGGTCATAGAAATTTTCAAAGAAATGATTCAGGTAATGATAGTAAAGGATGTTGGAATTGTGGTAAACCTGGACACTGAACGTGATTGCAGGTTGAAGAATCAAAATAATAGAAGGCAGCAAAATAACTATGCATCCACAAGTGCAGATGATTCTGAGAAGCTGTTCATGGTTCAACATCACATGATGAATACGATGTCTGATAATGTTTCAAAACCGAATGATAATGTCTGGTATGTTGATTTAGGTGCTTCAAATCACATGAACAATCATGGAGAACAGTTTAGTACTTTGTAGAAATTGCCAGTTCTTGGATATGTTGAAACAGGTAATGAGACATCACACCCTATCGAGCATGCAGGAAACTTATCATTGTCTATGGAGGACGAGAAGGTAAAACACCTTGCTAATGTGCTCCATGTTCGAAATATAACAAAGAATCTAGTTTTTGTTGGACAAATGGTTGATCAGGGATTACAAATCAGGTTCAATGCTGATGGGTTATATGTGGAAGAGTACAAATGGGATGGAAGATTGATTGCCAAAGGAAACAAATTGGGTAGGATGTTCACCTTAAATGTGAAAATTCTTTAAATGAATGCAGCCATGTTTGCAAAAGGTGCAGGTGTTATTGCTAATATAGAGATCTGGCACAAACGAATTGGACATGCAAATTTGTAGAGGCTGAAATTGATGCAGTCAAAGGAGATTGTCAATGGACTACCAAATTTCAAGGTTGCAGAGATGCAAAAGGTATGTGCAACATGTCAATTTGGAAAATAGTCAAGAGCATCATTTCCGCACGATAAGCATGCTAGTGCGAACGTGCTAGAAATAGTACATAAAGATGTTTGGGGTCCTGCAAAGACCACATCTATGGGTGGTTGTAGGTTTTATGTTACTTTCATTGATGACCATACACAAAAATTATGGGTATATTTCATGAAGGAGAAGAGTGAGGTGTTCACTCACTTCAAGAATTTTAAGGCCATGGTGGAAAAATGGATAGGGAAGTATATTCAGACATTAAGGTCTAATGGAGGAGGTGAATACATGTCAAATGAGTTCAACAACTTTCTTAAAAATCATGGAATTCGATGTCAATTTTCATGCAGGTACACACCACAACAGAATGGTGTTGTTAAACACAAGAATAGATATTGCAGAAATAGCAAGAGATTTGATGGCTGAGAAGAATATGCCTCATTGTTATTGGGCAGAAGCTGTGCATACTGCTATATACATAATGAATAGAACTTCGATTACTGTTGTACATCAAGTTACACCTGAAAGAAGTTTACAGGTAAAAAGCCAAACTTATCACATATGAAAGTATTTGGTTGTATTTCATATGTACATGTTCCAGATGAGTTGAGGATAAAGCTTGATCCAAAAGCAGAAAAATGTGTCGTCATTGGATACTCCCTTGAGCAAAAGGGATATAAATGTTATAACCCACTCACACGACAAGTGAAGGTGAGCAGAGATGTGGTATTTGATGAAATGTCAAGCTTCTATGCAGATGCCAAAGATGGAACTTAATCTTGAATCCAATGACAAAGAAAATGCTAAAAAATCAAGTGCAAAATCTCAAGTTTTGAGTGGGCTAGATGAATCACAATAGTTCTAACTCAAATCCATGGAGTGGAAGATTGTGTGCAAATTTCACTCTAGAAAATTCATCAAATACATCCAAGAAAGGTAAAGAAAAGCTTTCTGCTGGTAGTAAAACATGTGCAGGTTCTGAAGACATTGATGGAGATTCAAGTGATTTAGAAAAGAGTCTTGATGTAGGAACTTGGATTGCCCTCTGTGAAGACTCCAGGAGTAAGAAAGGCACATGCAGATGATACAAGGAGAAGTGAACCAGGACCAAGAAGATATCAGACGATGCGGAATTCAATGCAACGATTGATGTATGACAGTCATATGGCTCATCATTGTGCCTACATGACCAAGGTAATACAAGCTGTTGAACCTTCTTGTTTTGACGATGCAATTGGAAATGCAGATTGGAAAAAAGCTATGGATGAGGAGATGGCTGCACTTTATGGAAACAAAACATGGAAGGTAGTTCCATTGCCAGAAAGAAAGAAACTCATAGGCTACAAGTGGGTTTACAAGGTAAAGCACAATGTTGATGGTAGCATAAGCAGGTACATAGCCCGATTGGTAGCAAAAGGATATGCACAAACATATGGCATTGATTATGAGGAAACGTTCAGCCTTGTAGCTAAAATCTCTATTGTCAGAACACTTGTTGCATTAGCTACAACAAAAGGATGGACTTTGCATCAGATTGATGTGAAGAATGCTTTCCTACATGGTGCGTTACAAGAAGAAGTATACATGGACCAACCACAAGGATATGAAGACTCAAAGCATCCTGAATATGGGTTGCAAAAGGCTTTGTATGGGCTCACACAAGCTCCTTGTGCATGGCATGCAAGGATTGCTAATTACTTAACCACAATTGGGTTTTCTATGTGTGATGTAGATCATTCACTATATGGAAGGAAGGGTGATGATGGCATCACAATTATGGATATTTATGTTGATGACTTGATTATAGGTGGTGATAATGAAGAAAGCATTAAAGAGTTAAAGCAACTTCTTATGCAGGAATTTGACATGAAAGATCTTGGTGTGCTACACTATTTCTTGGACATTGAGTTTATACATACAAAAACAGGTATATTGATGTCACAAAGGAAATATGTCTTGAATATGCTGCAAAAGTATGGTATGGCCGATTGTAAGCCAATTTCTATGCCATTGGATCAGAATTTGAAGCTGCATACTGCATCAGGTGAAGCATTGGAAAATGCTACTATGTACAGGAAAATTGTGGGAAGCTTGATATATCTCACAATTACAAGGCCTGATCTAAGCTACATTGTTGGAGTTGAAAGTCAATTTATGTAGGTTCCCAAGAAGTCACATTTGGATGCTTTGAGGTGCACTCTACGTTGTGTGAGTGCTACTTTGGATTATGCATTGTTTTATGAAGCTGGTTTAGATTTGCAGGTTCATGGGTACACCAATGCAGATTGGGCTAGTAGCATTCCAGATAGAATCTACTAGTGGTTTTCTATTCTCACTTGGGAGTGCAGCTATTACATGGAGCAGTAAGAAGCAACCCATGGTTGCTTTGTCGAGTATAGAGGCTGGGTATAGAGGTGCTTCAATGGCAGCATGTGAGGCATCATGGCTACAGATGCTACTTGCAGATTTAGGTGTGGAAGTGCAAAAGACTATCACCATCTATTGTGATAATCTTAGTAGCATATAGCTAGCATGGAACCCTATTTTTCATGCTAGAACAAAGCATATTGAGGTACATTATCACTTCATCAGAGAGAGGGTATTGGCAGGTGATATTGATCTTGTTTATGTGAGAACAAAGGAGGTTGCTGATATTTTCACTAAAGCACTTGGAGCAGAGAAGCTGAAGAAGTTTTGAAAGATGCTTGGATTAGAGGATATGGCATTGAGCTTGAGGGGGAGTGTTGAGATATCAAGCTCAGCATGTGATGATCCAAGATAACACGTATTAGTTTTTCATTTCTTTGACATGTATAGTGGTCATGCCAATATATGTCAGGGATACTTCATTGAGCTGTACTAGATTTATCTATCAAGAGTGATGGCACATTTGTTTCTTGCCAGATCGCTCATGCACGGACATTAGATTTTTCCTTATGTACTATTCTTTATATATTGCACTTGTTGTATTCTTGTTTTTAGGTCATTCTTATAAATTCCTTTTATTTAATATAAGAAGAAGAAGAAGAAGAAGAAGAAGAAGAAAAAGAAGAAGAAGAAGAAGAAGAAGAAGAAGACGAAGAAGAAGAAGAAGAAGAAGAAGAAGAAGAAGAAGAAGAAGAAGAAGAAGAAGAAGAAGAAGAAGAAGAAGAAGAAGAAGAAGAAGACGAAGAAGAAGAAGAAGAAGAAGAATAAGATCATTCTTCCTTGCCTCAATCTGTGCGTGTGTGTAGCTCAGTGATGAGTAGCACCTCCTTTAATGTCAATCCGGGAAGACGTGAGGATGGTATGAAGACCTCGAGCAAGTGGCGGCACAAGTGCGTGAGTGAGAAGCACACAAGCATGCACACACATACACGCACACGCGCACACATGGCAAGACAAAGAGAGAGAATCAATGGAGTTCTTTAGATTACTTTCAAAAGCTCTTACAAGTTCGTTTCAATTACAATCTAACCTCAAAAATGAGCTCTCTAGCTCTTTTTATAGTTTTTGGCTAAGTTTTGGCCCTGTCCAGACCTAGTGTCCGGCCTAGTTAAAAATTAGGTTCCAGGGCTTATTTGAGGGCTCAAACGATATCTAAAAAATACGAAATTTGGCAGGTAGATACTTCTAATGCTCCTCAAGCTCAAGGACTCCTTGGCTTGCACAAAATGGAGCTATAAAAAGATGAAATGATATTTACAATGGTGCTTAGTGATGATAATCACTTTTAATGGGTGTAGAGGTTTTGAAAGATTAAGGTTGCCTTAGTGCTAAATCTGCGTGAATGTTCATCAGTGCTTCTTTCTGAAGAAAATTGTTGGCCTACTTGCCGGATCGTCGTTGACTGCCTTGTCTGCTTGTGCTATCTCTTTTCTCGGACTCTCTTCTTGTGCTTCCTTGTCTTGTCAGTCCTTCAGCTCCAGCACCAACACCCCCCCCTCTCTCGCGTCTGTCGTCCCTGACAGACCCTTGTTGAGAGGTTTTTTGGATGTAGTATTCGACGACGTCCTGCGCTAAATGATGTTCGGCAAGTCGCAACCCTTTAGCCAAATCTGTTAGAAGAGCATCCCAGTCTACCGGCCCAGGAACCTCTGGGTGTGGCATACGTAGCTTTTCGGAGTGGAGAGCTTGTTCCACTGCAAACAACTGCAAGAGATGGGATGGTCTGGGAATGAATATCTCGGAGTGATATTCCCAGAATCCGGTGACAAACATCTCTTCGAACGTTTGTTTGAAACAGGCCGGTAGATATTTGATGCGAGCGTGCCATGCATACACAACATTGATCGATGGAGTTGTGCTCATGTCGTATACAAGATCCTGGTTCCCTTCATTAAATCCTAGTGCTGAGAGATGCGGTTCCTTGACATTTTTGAAGGTCCTGAAGGTGACCAGCATAAGTTCGAAAATTTTCAAGCACATCTGAGTCATGATATCAGGAACGTTCTTGAAACGGACCCCCCAATGTCGGATCGTTGAAATCATATAGCCAATTGTAGGTGCGCCTTTAGGGGGTGCGAAGTACACATAATTTAACCACTTCTCACATCCTTTAATCGTCAGCACTGTATGAGTGTATTCCGGCCAGGATCTCCTTCGAAACACAGGGCAATAACATGGATTATATTTGATGTACAATGGCATGTTGTTCCATGTTCTTACCATTTCCGGATAGGTTTCGAGCAGTCGAATTCTCCATGTTGGTTGGCGGATATGTCCTTGCTTGGCACTCTCTGGGATGTCATCGGGTGCAAATTGGGTGGCAGAGGTGGGTTCCCTTGAGGTGTGGCGCTTGATCTCCGCATTATAATCCGCCATCAGTACGCAAAAAGGTACATACAGATCATCCGATGGCCCGATCCACCTATGGTGTGAAAGATTCTGGAAATAATCAGATTTTATTACCACCTCTTCCAATTTTGACATCAATGCGATTTGGACGGCCACCCTATCCTCATGCGTCGTGGCTACTTTCTCTAACTTTTGCATCCATTCCGGTGGCTCGATCTCAATTGTGTCCATGCCCTGTTCTGTGCGCTTACCTCCGGGTGTTGGCATCGGGACATAGGGATCCTCAAATGTTTCTTCTACCTCAATTGGCACCAGGTCGTCAGGCTCGGGGTCTACCAGAGGGGAGGGCTGACGCTCATATTGCATAACCTTGCTGCGTAATTCCTCAAGTTCGGCCCGGAGTTTACTGACCTCTTCAGCTGTTTCTTCTGCGGTTATGCTCGGGCTGGGTTCTGTTTGTCGAGTGGCCAATTGTCTTCGTAACTCATCTCTTTCTTTTTCTAAAGCGGCATGGGCCTCCATTAAGTCTGCATGAGTTTCTAACACCACCTGCATATTCTCAGAGGGTATCACCTTGAATCGTTCTGGGTCAATCTCTTGTGGGGAACCCTCCATGGCCGCTTCCAGGTTTTCTTCGTTCTGTTTCTGTAGTCTCTTATTCTCTTCTAACGCGGTCGACATGTGTTTTCGGAGGAGGCCCAAGTTTCGTCGAAGTTTCAGGTTTTCCGTGATCTGAGAATGGAGCAGCTCGTCCATATGTCGTCGTTCGTCATCATCTGTTTGAGGTGGGTTGGCTTCTAATTGTGCGTATTGCTCCTGTAATGTCGCGTGCTGCTGTACTAATTGCTGCTTCTGCTCTTCAAGATCCCTACATCTTGCTTGGAGATCCTCGTGGCGTTGGAAGAGCCTTGTATGTTGATCGTCCAAGTGTTGGTAATGTTGCTGGAGTTGGGCCATGCATTGATGCATATTATTAAATAAGTTACCGAGAGGAATAGTATTGAATGCAGAGGGGTAGGGAAAGGGAAAGGGGGTTGTGAATGCAGTACTGGGGACGGGTGAGGGGGGAGGTGGGGGAATGGGAGATTGTGGGTAAATGGGGGATGGGAGAGGTGCAGAGGTGGGTGATACCTCCATGAAAGTGGGGTTCGTGATGGGAGTGACTGTGAACATGGGGATTGTGGTAGCGGTGAGGGTTGTGAATGTGTACAGAGGTGTGTGTAATTGTGAACTTCTAGGAAGTGTGCTCGGGGTGGTGAGGTGTACAGTGGCTGTAGTTAGACTTATGTTTTCAGTGGGAGTAGAGTGTGTGGGTTGGCTGATGGATTGTGCGTTGGTGTGTGCAGTGGTTTCAGAGGTGGTGACAGTGGAGGTTACAGTGGTGGAGGGAGGTGATTGAGGTTGATGTGGGGGAGAAGGTGGCAAGGGAGGTGATGGGGGTGCACTCGATGTGTGGACTTCCTCGGTGTCGTGAACTGTGTGTGCCGTGCCAGTGGTTGTGGGGGTGCCTTGTGGTCCTGATCCTAATACATTCATTTGTTTTCCCGATCGTGGGGGGCGTCTTCCATATCTTCTTTCTGTTCTTCGTGAGTGCACTAGTGCGGTATGCACCGTTTCTGGTACTCCTAAAGCATCTGATATCATTTCCAAGGTAGCACGGTACTGCTCGTCCACACCTTCCTCCTCCAGAATCTGGTTCATGAGAGCTTTACCCGCAGCTAATGAGAGCCTGTGTTGCTCTTGAACTCGGTTCATTGTATCGTAAAGCTTCTTTAATGCGCTAGTGTAGGCGGGGGCGCCTTCCAGTACTTGTAGGGCTTCTAGATCATACTCTTGTTCTTCTGCTTCTGGGTGTCCGCCCTGTGTCTCCCTATGAGCTTCTTCTTCAGTGTCCACGTTGACTACGTCTGGTTGGCTGGGCTGTGCTTGGTCTGGGGCAGTTTGCTGTCCGCTGGCTTGCTCTTCTTCAACTTCTGCATTTACAGCTTCTATGATTCTTGCAACTTCTTCGTCAGTTAAGTCCTCTAGAGTGAACCCATGCGGGAACTCCAGATCAGTCGGTACTGGTGGAAATGCAAGATTGGGGCCATCTGTGCTGTGCCTGGGAAGCCTGATAGTAAATGGTTGCACTCTTCGTGGAAGTCTTGGGGTTGTCTCAGGCGTCAGGGTTGCCCCGCGAGCTTGTGCACAAGGCATCTGGACGGTGCCTCGCATCTTCTTTGAGGGAGGCCCCACAGCTGACAATCTGCGTTGAAATTCCTGTGCTCTGGACCAGATCAGAGCCCTTTGCACCGGTACATCATATGCGAGACATCTGTATACAATTCGTGTGAGTGCACAGCAACCATACAATACAGATCTTTGCTTTTTATACCATCTCTGATGGGCCATATGAATCTGGTCAATAATCCAGTGGGGCATATTGATGGTTAACTCAAAAGCATCCGCCAGGTAGAGGCTAAACCAGATCTTTTTGGGAGGCATTGTGAACCTATCCTGCGCGGGGAAGGCGAAATGTTGCATGACCATACGTAAGTGGATGGCGATCGTGGGTGTCATTGCGACCATGTCCTTCAGCTTCGTCAGATTCCTGTTCTTCATGTTGTCTGGAACCATTGTCTCTTTCTCTGTTGGAATGTGCATTCCTTGCATGTCGAGTGCTTCTCTCACCAGATTGATAGTTAAGCGGAAACGCTTCAGCTCGTTGCCCCTTGTGAGTGATGGGAGCACAAAGGAGCTGTATCCTTTCTTGTCTTTGCTGGTGGTGAGGGTACTAATTAGATATGAGCATCTCAGGAAATCTGGCTTTGGTAGTTGGGACTTGAAGTAGTCATAAAGCCCTGCCTTCTTCCAGATCGGCTTCAGTCCTTCGTTATTCTGTAGCCTTTCAAACTCCCGGGTAAAGAAATGGTATCGGCCCCATCGTCCATTGAATTCGACCTCTGACTCCCACATATACGTGCCTTCACCCAGGGGGCCAGCAACGTCACTGAACCAATGTGAGGCTTTGCCCACCGGCATTGTGTGTCCCTGCGGAGGATTCTGAATTGGTATGGCGTGCAATGCCCGTAATGCCGCTGGTCTTTCCTTTAACTCCTCCTCGACTGGAAGACTTTCGATGTCCACCACTTGTGGGCTGGAGCCTGCCTGGGAGCTAGTTCCTACTGTATCTGCCATTTTACTTCTTGCTGTCTGTCTCTGTGAGAATATACAAACAGGTGTTAATATTGTACAGGACAAGGGAGGACCGTTGTTGTTCCCATCACAATATTAACATGAGGGTCGGGAGCGAATAATGGGTTAGTAAGTGTTCGGTGCACGTGTGTGTAGTTAATGCTTGGGTAGTCCTAGGAGACTAATGAAGTTAGTAAGTGGGGATGAATTTACAAATTGGGGTCGGGGGGCTTATTACAGGTCTTAGGCTGCCAAATGCAGTGGATGGGCTTTGCTTTCGGTTTCATGGAGACACTAGAAAGCTTTCTAGGTGTCGCGGTTTGAAAATGAGGCTTTTTAGGGACCCATTTACAATTGATTACATGCGCGCTCTTGGGTCTTGGTGTGTTCTTGAGTGTTGAGAACGAGTGAATACTGGCAGTATGCGTAGCTGCGTCATGCGGTATAGGTTGTGGCCTTGGCGTAGCTACTTGTGCCTTCAAGCAAGCCTTAGGCACCCAAATTTGTCTTGATTGTGGGCTTGCCTTCATCGACTTCTTGGGCACCCAAATAGATTTTACTTTAGCAGAAAAATTTCTGAAAGACTTCTTATTAGCGTCGTGTTGTTGGTTACTAATAAGAGGCTTTGCCCGTGTAGTTGACGGTGGTGCAACCGGTTGTGCACCTTTCCGCACCCACACCTGGTTTATTTTCTGGGACATTCTGCTGCGTAGGCACTTTTGATCTCGGACATAGGTAGTACTCTGCTTCTTCTGCCTTTGATCCACCTTTGGTTGCTGCCTTCTTCTGGCCTGTGGAAAAGAAGGGAGTTCCGTTGCACCCCTGACTCCTTTTTTGCAAATATCATTCCTCTGCAACACAGGGTTTTGAACAAGAACAGCATGGTCATCTTCATGTGTACCCCTGGAAGGACCAGGAGTCTGTGCCTTTCCTAGTTCCTTGAGTGCTCCATTGTCTAATTCTACTGTAACTCGACTATGATTGACCCAAACCTGGAGAAGTCCACTTCTTAGGTTTAGATTGACTGCTTGGTCATAGATCCAATCTTGACCCAAGACGAGAGGCTCAGTGAGATCCTCATCTTGACACACTAGTACTTTAACGGTCATTGCCTCATCGTGAATGTAGAGGGGAAGTTCCACCTCGCCCATGCAAGGGGTTTCCACGCCTCCCAATCCTATGAGATATGCCTCCACAGGATTGACAGTTAACTGCAACTCTTGACAGTAAGACACTCTAACAACACTAGTGGCTGCACCTGAGTCAATCAAGGCTCTTACGGTTCTTGCACTCTTTCCTCGTCCCATATCTATGGTTATGAAAGGACGTCTATCGATTATTCTATGCGAGCTTGTTCCTGCAACTTCACACATGGCCATGGGACATCCTTGATCTGCATAGTCATTTGCTCTAGTCTGATCTCGGCCTTGCCTTCGTAACTTCATCCTTCTGATGCGTTCTAAAGCTTCTGCTTGAGCCTCTTCTCGAATGCGCTTTTCTTCCTCTTTGCGTTTCTTAGCAGTATTGAGTCGGCTGAGCATTTCCTCCGTGAGGGGTTCCTGATACAACTTGACTCTACAACCGCTAATATAGTTAGGGAGAACATCACCCTCTAATGTGGCTAATTGTACTGCTCCACTCGTGGAGATCCTATTGATGATCATTGGTCCGTAGCCTCTCTTTTCTAGCTTCCTTGCGTGTTGTTTCAGTGTATAGACTAAAACTAGATCTCCTGCTTTCAAACCCTTATCCTTTACGTGGGCATCAAAGTATGCCTTCTGTCTCTTCTTGGCTGCATATATTCCTGCAGCGGCTCTTAGTCGTGTTTCTCCTAATCGTTCAAGGTCAAAAATCCTAGAGGAGAGTTCATGGCCTGTCCATTCGTGCTCTTGGGCTACTTTCAACGTAGGAATCAGGAAGTCCAAGGGTAGCACAGCGTTTTGGCCAAATACCATCTGAAAGGGGGTGGCTTGGAGTACCGTTTTGTAGGCAACTCGGTATGCCCAAACAGCATGGTGTAGCTGTTTGTCCCAATCAGAGCGTTTTGTGTTTACTAATTTTGTCAGTACATTGCATAAGATCTTATTAGTACTCTCAGCTTGTCCATTAGCTTGAGGGTGATAAGGGGCAGACTTCTTGTGTATCACCAAGAATTCTTGGAGTAGATTTTCAATCACTTCGTTCAAGAAATGAGTGCCTCTATCACTTACAAGCTCTATAGGTAGCCCGTATCTTGTGAATACATTCTCAAACAAGAATTTGGCAGTTGTTTGAGCATCGTTCTTTGTCGTAGCCTTTACCTCTACCCACTTGGTGAGATAATCTATCGCAACAATGATGTATTCCGCATGAGAACCCTTAGCTGGGGGATTAATAGGACCTATGAAGTCTATTCCCCACTTAGAGAATGCACGTCCACCCATCATAGGTTTCAGTGGCATCTCATCTTTGCGTATAGGATACTGAGTCCTCTGACAGACATCACACCGTTTCACATAGGTATGTGCATCCATGTGAAGGGTAGGCCACCAGAAACCCGCAAATAGTATTGCTTTGATCACCCGATCCGGTCCAAAGTGTCCTCCTGCTACACCTTGGTGAGCAATTTCTAAGATCTTAAGATATTCACTTTCATGGACACATAACCTCAGGTAACCATCTTTACCGCGCTTATATAGATTATCACCTATGAGTGAGTAATCCTGGGCTTCTTGTTCTAAACTCCTTTTCCTAGCCAGCGTCATGTCTGGGGGGAATGTGTTTGTCCTCAGGAAGGATACTATTGATTCACTCCAATCTGGCACTATGGATACTTGATAAAGAGTAGCGTGTTCCACAGGTGGTTTAGTGCAGCAGATTGGGCATTCCTTGCACAACTTTTGGACATCAGCTTCCATAGTCGGCCAATGTACTCCGAGTCTCTTTAGGGTCTGTAAAGTTCGTTGTTTTGAATGGTGTTGCTCTAGTGCACCTACATGTGCTAATTGCAACCATTTAGAGTATTCATCCTCTTCTACGCAACAAGCCAAGATCCCTTGATCTGTGTGCTTGTACATACTTCCTGCCATGATGTGGTACTTTTGGGCTTTTACAACCTCTCTATTCCGTGTGTTTACCACTGGATGATTAGGCCCGTATGTCAATACTGGTACCAAGGGCTTAGCCCACTGCGGTACAACTTCCAAATTAAACAAGTAAGCATCAGGAAGATCATCCGATACTCCTTGTGGGGCTTCTCCCGATGTGAGCCTAGAGAGATTATCAGCTCTCAAATGAGTCCTACCTTTCCTTACCACAACTTCAAAACTCATATTCCATTAGCAAGAGAAACCATCTCACTAATCTTCCTGTATTGCATGGCTTGTTTACGAGATATAACAATGCCTGATGATCAGTAAAAAATTTAAACTTATTTGCAAGCAAATAGTGTCTAAATTTCTTAACTGCATATACCATGCCTAATCCTTCTCGCTCTGTAGTGGTGTAATTCCGTTCAGCCGCATTCAATTGTCTACTGGCATAGGCAATTGGAAGATCCATATTACCTTCACCAGTAGGTTGTGCAAGCACACATCCAATGGCATAATTGGATGCATCCACATGAACATGGAATGGCTTATTCCAATCTGGTGTGGTCAAGATTGGTGCTGAACATAATCTTCGTTTAAGCTCTTGGAAGGAATTCTCGCATTCATCCGTCCACTCAAAGTTTGTCAGAAGTCCGTACATGGGCTTTGCAATGACAGCATACATGTGTATAAATCGTCTGTAATAGCCACAATGCCCCATGAAAGCTTGTACTTCCTTGACATTCTTTGGCCTAGGTAGCTCTGCTATGGCTCGCACCTTTTCTTCGTCAGTAGATATGCCATTCTTTGACACTATGTGTCCTAGAATCTTGCCTTGCCTGACCATAAAAACGCACTTTTCTGGGTTCAGGCAGACTTGATATTCTCTACATTTGTCAAAGATTTGTTTGAGTTCAGGAATATGGGTTTGTCTAACATTGGAATGAGCACAAAGATCATCAACATAGACTTCTAAACTCTTCCTCAGGAACTCCTTAAACACATGGCACATCAGCCTCTGGAAGGTAGCTGGTGCATTGGTAAGCCCAAATGGCATTACTCTAAAAGCAAAAATGCCCCACTCTGTGGCAAAAGCAGTCTTATGCTGGTCTTCTGGAGCTATGGCTACTTGGTTGTAGCCCGAAAACCCATCAAGGAAGCTGTACACTTCCTTGCCTGCCACTCTTTCTAAGAGATGTTCTGTGATGGGAAGCGGATAGTTATCTCGAATAGTGGCTGCATTAACCTTCTTCAAGTTAATGCACACACGCAGCTTGCCATTCTTCTTGGGCACCACTACGATGGGGGATACCCATTCAGTGTGCTCAATTTCATAGATAAATCCAGCTTCAACCAATCTATCTATCTCTTCTTTGATCTTAGCAGCGTAATTATCGTTATAAGTATAAGGCTTTTGCTTAGAGGGTTTGGCATCTGAAGTCATGGGAATGGTGTGTGAGCATATGTCAGGGTCAACACCTTTCAAGTCCTTGTAACTCCAAGCGAATACATCTCTGTATTCTCTTAGCAAGGCAGTCAATTCGTGCTCTTCTTCTTCTGTCAGGTCATGGCCTATATACGTGCATCTCTCCTCTCCTTCTTCTATGGCCACTACTATTTTCTTGGTGGTTTCTTTGTTATCATAGGCCTCTCCTGATTGTGCCTCTCGTTTAGGCATTCTTATCATAACTCTCCTGTCATCTATCTCGTACTTCTTGAAATTTTCTGGGACCTCAAACAAAGATTCTTCCTCTTCTGGTGAGACTTCTCTCTTCTTTCGTTTCTTTCCTTCTTCCTTTGGGCTCACATGTGTTGCTAATCTTACATCATTTGTAAGCTCTCCATGCCTCTGGGGTTGAAATTCTACTTCATGGAAGTATTCTTCATCTGATGCAAATGGTGGGTCCATAATGATTGACTCTAGATCGGAGTCACTTGCATCCTCAAATGCATCAGGGCTAGGTTCGCATTCTTCTAAAACTGCCTCTCCCATGATTGGCTCTATGGAGAAGACTGAAATGTCATAGCCATCCTCATCACAGTGAGGTGTCCATTGTTCTTCATTGATGGCTACATCCATGGTTGCTAAAATTTCCGCCCAGCCATGGGGTTCAAATTCCTCGTCAGGAAAAACTACAGGTGCATAGGCTGGGTCTTGAATGGGTCTATGGGTTTCGTTTGCACCTATTTCTCTGGCCTTTTCTCTCTTCTCTTCCTCTACTGCTACTTTGCACATCCATAAGTGGGTGTCTTCATGCATCCATGAGGATCCAGACCCTATGGAATGCACCGATTCTGTATCATCTTTGGCTCTATGGATGGGATTCCATTGGATAGGAGGGACATCTCGATGAGAATAATCCTTGAGATTGACTTTGGTTGTAACACCCAAGTGCTGTAGGTACAAAGAATTGGTTCCCCAATCCTGTACCACTTGCAACTGTCGCATGAATGGTCTTCCCAAAATCATCTCATAGGCATGATTTTTGCTGAAGTCACATATAGCAAAGCTATGCTCAAACTCAACACCACAAGTGGTGAGAGTTATGCCTTCTAGCAATCCCAAGGGTCTCTCAATATGACCATCGGCCATCTGCAATTTCATTCTCGTTGGCCTGAGTGCTGGCTTGCCCCAACGCTTCCATAGGGAAGTGGTGGCAATTGCAACTCCTGCACCTGAGTCCAAAATTGCCTTGGTGGTGTACTCTTGGTAGGTGATGGGAAGATAGGTGTTCCCTTCTTCGCCTTCACACATATCTCCTATCTTATCCAAGGGAATTTCTGGCACTGTCCTATGGGATCCTACCCTGGAACGTGGTTTTGCAACTTCAGTTACTTGACTAGCTACATATTTCCGCGCTTTTGGTCTATTCTTAGGCAGTTCTTCCAATGTGAGATCGCGCTGCGCCTTGGTGTTCTTTACTACCTCCGTGTTCCTTGATATGACTGAGTCGTCGTTCCTTACCATGACTGTGGGTGCTCTCATACATGTGGACTTTGCTTCCCATGGGCCTGTGAAGTGGGGTAGTTCCTGTATGGAATTAGACTCAAAGTCCAATCTCTCATGAGACTGAATACTCTCATGTTCCCCGTAAATAGATGGGATGTCTTGTGGGAATTGGTCGTGTGCATCATCCACAAGTTCAAAAGGAGGGGCAACTTCACTTTCGTTATCCCATTTGTCTTCTTGAATCTCTCGTAGGAAGTCTGGTGCAAACCGATTCATAGAAGAAGAAGTGTCCGGCTCCGTAGAATTAGGCACATAAGCAACCTGGGATGGAGGGCACATTCTCTCATTGGCTCTCTCCTTGTTCTTAAAGATGGCTGGAGCACCAGCTTCCTGTGGAGGATTATTTATTCTATTACTCTTCCGAGCAGGCTCATACGCTCTCTGAGAAGGGATGTAGGCAACCTGTGGAGGTACGTAAACTTTTGAGGGGGGTTCATCTGCCTTTTGGGGGGGAGGATAAGCTTCTTGAGGAGGCACGTGGGCTTCCTGAAGGGGCTGATTTATCCGTTCTCTCGCCCTTTCCTTTCTTTGAGGGGCAGGTTCCTTCTCTGATTGTGCAATTAGCATCTCTATTCTTTCTAGTAGTCCATCAAAGTGTAACTGCGTCTTAGCTGAACTAGAAATGTTAAATAGGCGACTGGCTTCAAACATGGTCTGAGCCAATTCCACCATTTTGGCACAAATCTTTGTTCGTTCAAGCTCTAGTTCGGCTCTAGGGTAGCATTTTTCATGATCGGTTATGGTTGGCCCTTCTTGGATTCTGGCCTGATATGCTTCAAGCATCATGTTTAGGTCCTCGGGAGTGGGGTCAGCTAGGACTGATCCTACTCTAGGGGGTGGTGGGATTTGATGAGGCGGTGGGGGAGGTGGTAGTTCGGATGGAGATGGGAATGGTGATGGTGGAGTAGTGTGAGAGTGAGTTTGAGTTGTGAGTTCGGTTATTCTGGCTCTTGTTTCCCTTACGCTTTCCTCGAGTTCACTCATCTTTTTAGCCCATTGTCTTTTCATTCTTTCCCTACTATCTTTCCAAGCTCTAGTCCTTTTCTTGGTTATGCTCTCAGTTTCACTCGCCTCTGGGCCCTTTTCCTGGCTCGCCTCTTGGTTTTGCTGCAATGCCTGAGCTCTAGTGACTACCTGTACTGGTGCAGTGGAGGTGACACTTCCTGAGGAGTCTACCACTAACCCAACAACGTTGATAGGGGTGATTTTGGGCATGTTATTGGGGTTCTTTGGGCAATCTCGTAAGAGATGCTCTTTTCCGCAGTCTTGGCAAAAGCCTTGGATGGTCACTGACTGGGGTTGTGTAGGTGGAGGCAAGGGACAATCACGAACGAAGTGGTCTCCCTGACATCGGTAGCATGGTCCTCTAGGGAATGGTGGTCGTACCTGCCTAGGTTGAGGCCTAGGGTTGGGGTTTGCATACATGACATTTGTGTAGTCTGACTCCCAACTAGGTTCACTCGGTTCTTCACTATAGTAGGACTCACCATGTTCTGGAGACTGCATGTAGTAAGCCTGGGGACTATCGACATGTGTAGAATCAAAGCTATGGTCACTCGGGTCACTTTCAGAAAGCAAGGATGTTACCGGGACTAAGGCTCTATTCAGGTTTTCTTCTGCAACAGCATACTTTACTGGAATCACGTTAGCGGGGTTTGGAGGCTGTTGAGCTAGCACCGGTTGGGGTCTCTGTTGGGCCTGATATGGTTGCTGATAGGGTTGCTGTGGCCTACCATATGGCTGTGGAGGGTACTGGTTCTGGTATCTCCCCTGTTGAGGGTATGGCTGAGGGTGGGGTTGCCTAACTGCCTGCCTGTTGTAGGGGCAATCTTGCGCAGTGTGATTGGTGTATTTCCGTTCTATGGTGCAGTACTGGCTACTAGGATTAACTTGGGGTTGAGCCATAATGGGACATACATTCGCCATGTGGTCGCCACCACAAGTATAGCATCTTTTCACAGGGGCAAACCTAGGAATTTGTTTGCTAGAGACGCCTAGTTTTTGTGCCACTTTCTCTGCGAGTTCCTCAATTGATGTGGATTGCGTGGAAGAGTGACTAGAAGCACTATCTGAATCTTTGTAGATTTTGGAAAGCTCTAGTTCTTCCCCTAGGTTATCTTCAATGTCAATGCACATGCGTACACACTCTTCTATAGTCCTAGGGTCCTTCAGATACACATAGGATCTCAATTTCGTACTCAGCAATCCATCAAGGAATAAGGCTACTTGTTTAGCAGATGTGGGTAGCTCCGAAACAGGGCACCTTTCAAGATATTGTCTAAATCTTCTTCCAGCCAATCTGACAGTCTCTTGGGGGGTCTGTTTGAAGCTGTGAATTAATGAGGAGGTATTGTGTCTTATGCCGCTCTTAGAGAACTCTACAATGAAAGCCTCTAGGAGTTGGTCTATGCACCTGAACTGCCGCTCATCCAATGGCTGAAACCATGTAAGTGCCGTGTTCCTCAGGGTTAGACCGAAGGCATTGTACTGCGTGAATAGATCCTCCACTTGTTCAGCTCTCAAGACTTGCTTGAACTCCGCCACATGATCATAGGGATCTCCTGTGCCGTCAAAGTAATTCTTCATGGACTTAACTAGCTGGGTGGGTCTCAAGGTTCTTGTGTGCTCTCTAGGTCTCGGCAGAGGGAATCCATCCACATTTTTTTGGTTCCTATGAGCTCTAAGCATCTCAGGTTCTACCCTATTCGTCTCCGTTCTCGTTCTTTCTCTGCCCACTGGGTTGGCAAAACTTACTTCTGGTCTATCTCTACTTCTGTCTCTTTGCGCACCATGAGCTTGGGAGGTTCCAGCCCCAGGGTGACCATAGGATACATTTGATCTTGGTTGGGGAAAAATAAATTCACCCTTCCAAGTGTAAGCATGCCTATCATTTTCTGTCACCACAAAGATCCTTTCCGAAGTGTGATCTAAGTAGGTCACTCTACCTGGGCTATCCGGATCCTTAAACTCATAGATCATGATATTTCCTATATCAGTTGGCTGATTGGATTTATATCTCCAAAAGGCTTCATCAGTTTCCCGATTGAGGAGTAACTCTATGCTCTTGTTGTCTTGGGGCACCCACTCAGGTGTGATAATCCTAGTGAGAACAGATTTGCCTCGAGGGGTTCTAGGTTCCGCACCCATGTTCCCTTGTTCCAAGTCACCTAAGTCCGCTTCTGAGATTACATTCCCAAATTCATCTGTCCTATCCGGGTGACTAGTGACTATATATATAGTTCCTTCTTTGTCCAGGTATGCACCATTTTCAAACTTGACAGCTGGGTGTTCTAATCCAATGGATTGATCAGGATTCTTAATCTGGACCACGGATCTTCCTAGGCCGTCCTCATAGATGCTAGCACCTAATCGGTTGGTCCTAAGGTACTCTAGCTGCGTTTTGTAAGGGCCTTCTACCCTGTACAGGTAAGGCACTCCTGAACTTCCCGTAGGTCTGTCCATGCCTTGAGACATCTCTGACTCACTGGTCTCCGAGCTAGGGTAGTACGAGTGGTGGCCCACTTGCTGGGCCCAGGACCTAGCAGTGTGGTTAACACTAGCCTCTGAAGATCTAAGGCTCTGTCTCTCCCTTACTAGATGTCGTCCCGATCTAAGGTTCATATGCCTATTTCAGTAGCCCAAATTTTTTTTCCAGAGTACAACCTCGTTGCCGATCAATTGGTATCAGTCACTTGATTCTTTTTAGTTTTTTATCGTGTTTAAGGTCTTGTCTGATATTACGTCGTCGGAATACTTGAGTGTTCTTTGTATTTTCAAGTTGATCGTTCCACGTTAGGTTCTTTTCCTTTATGTTATCGACAGTACAGAGATTAAGTTTTTAGCTTGAACTTGAGTTTTTAGGTAGTCTTCAACTTGATAACTGCCTATCGTTGCCCTCGCTGACTCCTATCACCAGTCGTTCTTAGCCTAAGCTAGGAATTGACAAAGGGAGTTGAGAATTTCCAACCTTTTGTTTCCTGCTTGGTTGCCTTTGGATGCCCAGGAAGTGTGTTCCCAAGCTTGCACTTACACTTGCTCAAAACGCCTTGCGATGCTCTCAACAGATCTGTAAGAGTTCCAAAGTTAGCTCAAGACTTAAACTCCAAAGACAGAACCAATGATTTTCATTCAGGTAGCACAACACCAATTTTCACTATGAATTTTTTTGGAAAATAATTCTAGAGATCCCTGACTTTGATCCCCCTGGGTATGGTCCACTTCAAAACACCCTATCTGAAAATCAACGCATTATCTTTATAAAAAACAGTTGAGGGCGTGTAGTATCTGCCACGAGCTTCCCAACAAGCCCTAGAGCTCAAAAAATTGATTTCGTATGAAAAAGTTATGACTGTTCAGGGTTTAAGGGGGTAGACAGGATTCAAACTGGCTGACAGATCCTAGAGTTTTCTCCTAATTCACAAGTATAGGAACCTCAAAAATGCTAATGGATTGACTATTATGCCCCAAAATTGCCCCAAATTTGAAATAAAAACCCTAATTTTTTTTTTTGGCCGAAAAGTCTGTCAATCGCGATCGACAGGTCTGTCAATCGCGATTGACAGAGGTGTCCGTCGGGGCTGTCAATCGCGATCGACGGTGTCAATCGCGATCGACAGAGTCGATCGTGGCTGTCAATCGCGATCGACAGTATCAATCGCGATCGACACGTGGCTACGCGTAAAAGTCAATCAATCGTGGAATTTCAGTCAATCGCGATCGACGGTGTCAATCGCGATTGACAGAGGTGTCGGTCGTGGCTGTCGATCGCGATCGACGGTATCAATCGTGATTGACAGGGTCCTACGTGGCAGTCAGTCGATCGTGGAGGTCAGTCGATCGCGATTGACAGGGTCTGTCGGTCGCGATTGTCAGGGTCTGTCGGTCGCGATTGACAGAGGCTGTCGGTCGCGATTGACAGAAAACCTCGGAATTTTTCTACTGTTTTTAGTGTTTTAGGATGTGCTCCTTGTGCTTGTTCTAGTGGTGCACTTACTTTTGTGAAAAGCCAAAAATTTCTGTCAGTCGCGATCGACAGAGGCCTGCGACCGCGAGACAGTTTCTTCGAATTTCGTACCTGCGCGCAGCGTGCTGGGGATGATGATGATGGCAGTACCTGCAAGAATCACAACAACATGCAAAAACAGTGCAAGCAATATCGCTCTCTCGCTCTCTCTCACAAGTGGAATGGAGGAAATGAGGTGGAGATGGTGATATGATCAAAACTGAAAATTGTCGCGATGATGGAGATGGAGGTGGGAGATGGTGATGATGATGATGGTGATGAAGATGGTGAAGAAAGTAAAAGAAATTCGATGAGAGTGAAGAAAATACCTACAACTCCAACGCGTCAACTCTACGTCTTACCATCACACGCTCGTCCTCAAAGCTCGATCCCCGGCAACGGCGCCAAAATTTGGTGTAGCTCAGTGATGAGTAGCACCTCCTTTAATGTCAATCCGGGAAGACGTGAGGATGGTATGAAGACCTCGAGCAAGTGGCGGCACAAGTGCGTGAGTGAGAAGCACACAAGCATGCACACACATACACGCACACGCGCACACACGGCAAGACAAAGAGAGAGAATCAATGGAGTTCTTTAGATTACTTTCAAAAGCTCTTACAAGTTCGTTTCAATTACAATCTAACCTCAAAAATGATCTCTCTAGCTCTTTTTATAGTTTTTGGCTAAGTTTTGGCCCTGTCCAGACCTAGTGTCCGGCCTAGTTAAAAATTAGGTTCCAGGGCTTATTTGAGGGCTCAAACGATATCTAAAAAATACGAAATTTGGCAGGTAGATACTTCTAATGCTCCTCAAGCTCAAGGACTCCTTGGCTTGCACAAAATGGAGCTATAAAAAGATGAAATGATATTTACAATGGTGCTTAGTGATGATAATCACTTTTAATGGGTGTAGAGGTTTTGAAAGATTAAGGTTGCCTTAGTGCTAAATCTGCGTGAATGTTCATCAGTGCTTCTTTCTGAAGAAAATTGTTGGCCTACTTGCCGGATCGTCGTTGACTGCCTTGTCTGCTTGTGCTATCTCTTTTCTCGGACTCTCTTCTTGTGCTTCCTTGTCTTGTCAGTCCTTCAGCTCCAGCACCAACAGTGTGCTCCTCTTTAACTGTGAGAGTGTGTGTGAGCTCTTTTCCTTATCTCCTTCCTCGTGAAAACCATGATATCACTCATACGTTTTTGGTATCATGATATTCATTGATATCACCAATACCTTGTTGGTATCACAATATTCATTTGATATCATTGATACCTTGTCTCTATGATATTCATTTGCTATTTTTGGTACCCTGTTGGTATCATGATATTCATTTGATATCACCGATACCTCATTGGTATCATGATATTTGTTTGATATCATTGATACTTCCTTGGTATCACGATATTCACTTGACATTGTCGATATCGATGTGGTATCACAATATTGATCTAGTATCATGACATCGATTTGGTATCACGATATTTGGTTATCATTTTTCCTAGTTATCATGAATCAAGGTATCATATATTTTGGACATTTTTCTCATGACTATAAGGGACCAAAATAAACATTTCTAAGGGAAAATTGAGAGGGTGTAATACATAGGTATCCTTGATAGGTCTTTTTTTCTTGTGTTGACCTCTAGGACAATACACAAAAGTCAAGGGAGCTCTAGATATTTTTTAACGATACTGGGGAAAAAAGTCCATCAAAAGACACTTGAATCTTATTTAGAATGGAACAACAAGGACTTTCAGAGGGATAGAAAACCTCTAGGGAGGGGGGAGTTTTGAATTCTTCACTCACATAAATCATTGCAAAATCCCAAGTATATTTATTACTAGCCCTATCATATCGAGGCAAACCATTTTTTATTTTTCAAAGGTGTATATAAACTTTTGGTATATTTTCTTGCAAACGTATAGATTTTTGAGTGATTTGAGGTAGAAAGAGACTTCTTAAAGAGACAAAAAAGCATTGCACTTATTTATTACAACACTAAGGTATGACTCTAATCTTTGAGCCACATAGAGAAAAGGAAAAGAACCACTATACTATGTGGGGTGATTGATTGTGTATGTGCATGATTCTTAGGTAAGGTAAATTAATTGGAACCAACAGGTCAACATGTATTAGCATCTCTACCATAGAGAGTGCTATATTGATCCATTAGGAGCATTTATGAGACATCAAGTGATTTTGAGAGTGAATGCAAAACCATGGCCTCATCTAGTTTTAAAGATTTCAAACTTCTGATCCCAATACCAAGGTAGATTGGATGTCTAGGCATGAGGGTGAATTCCGAATTTGAATCACCTTCATGCACACTAATACATTAGGAGCTCTCATCCATAAGGATGAATGTGGACAATCTATGGTTCGATTAGGAAAGCTCAAGGATTTGGCTCTCTCGAACACCATCATTGTCAAACCTAAGGGAGAGTTACTATTTGACAAGTTGGAGCCTATTACATGGGAATATAAAAATTAGAGAGAATCACTCCACATGGAATAGAAGACCTAGATAATACTAGGCTGAAATTGGAACCCCAAAAAGATCAAAGTAAGGTTGATCCCAATGCACTTCCATTATCAACAAGAACCATTCATGTAAGGGCTAAGCACTAAAGAGTACTTTTCTTCAAAGTCAAAAGAGACCTTTTGGAATCTACCACCACTTATGCACAAAATTCATTATTATTTGGACATTCATGGATTCAAGTATTCGGACACAACCTTACTGTTAATCTATGAAGATGAAAGGAATAGACCATATTACCTGCTAGGGATAGATGTCCAACAACAATTTACACATCATGGACTACCTATCTTTGTGAATGGTATTCCCAAGGCAATAGTTACTCCAACTCATGGCCCTAGGAATCTCAATCCACTAGTCTCAAACATTCCAACCAATCCTATAACCACTGCTCTAGCTCAAAATTCAAGCATGCTTTCTAGTAAATTATCCACAATAGTTCTCAATGACTCAAACAACACAAGTTCCTACACCTATCACCATGCATGTCACATCTATACCCTTGAAAACTTGACCAGAGGGCAACCCAAGTCCCACCTTTGCCTATGGAACAAGGCCAATTACTATGCCCATGATAGATATGCCACCCCCACACCCTAGTATTCCCAAAGCATTCCCTTATTGTCCACCAAAAATGCAATATTGGTAAATCCTCTAAGCCAACAAGTGCATATTGTGCCACAAGCCAATGTTGTTTCTCAAGGCTTGGCACAACAACCACAAATGCCACAAATGCAAATTGTAAGGTTAGAATTTCATAGAATGCTTAGACCTTCTCAAATGGACAAATGTATGCGAGAGTATTAGGAGGGACAAGGGGATCCTCGTGCACATGAGTCTAAACATAGACAAGTGTTGTGGGCTGAACAAGTTTATGCATTTTTCAAACAATATGAAGCCTTTGGAACCACCTTGAAAGGGGCTACATTAGCATGGTTCCAAACACTATACATAGAAAAGTTTCAGAATACAAACCAACTTTTGAAGGCATTCATTTCTAAATTTTTTAAGACATGATTCAAGAATGACATCTCAACAATGATAACAAGCTTCAAACAAGAAGCAAATGACGACTTGAGATTAGATGCTTGTCGTTAAAAGAAATACATAGCACAATGTGCAATGAGGAACCTTCCATCGGAGGAAAGATTGAGTGCACATTTACTTGATGGATTGAAGAGTTCTTAGTTGAGAACTACAACTTATTTGATGAACCCTAAATTTTGAGGATTGTATTCAAAAGTGCATCCATGTAAATATGACTTGGGTGACTCTATTCAACTCTCTTATTAGCAACAAAGTCTAATCTAAGTGTAAAGTCAAGTTCCTCTGTAATCGATGAAACAATAGAGGCTATCACCAAGAAGTCTAACTGACAAGCCACTAGGCATCCACCTAGGAAGTGCTTGCAGTGTGGAGGAGATCGTTTGTCACATATGTGTAATAGAAGATCATCTCCTCCAGCACAACCACAAGTGAAATATTGTGAAATTGCATAGAAGTGGACCAATCACTCAACTAATGAGTGTTTTTACAAAAAACAGCCCATTAGGCAATATCCTACACAATCGAGCCGATTCTAAAATACTCAAGTCATGGGAACTTATCAAGTCCCAAGGTCTTCTACACGAAAATAATGCCAATATCCATAATAATACTTGTACTTGGTTAGGCCTCAGATGTCATATTTGCCTAGAACAACAAAGGAATATGCCACCTACCTAGCTAGACTTGTATTGAGTCAGTAACCCGTGACTCCTCAACATGTGATCCCAATCAAGTATGGATAAGCCTAAGATAAATTTGAGTCATCCATAATGCCATTTTCTCATGTTATTAGTAAACTTATGGGCAAGAAAGTGCCATATAAAGTAGTCAACAAGAGGCATAATGTGAACAGTATGATCTATCCACTAGTTATTTAGGGCATCCAGATATTAAAGTGGATATGAAGACTACTATACTCAGATTTATGTGTCTAGCAAGCAAGAGTGTAGCCAAGTTTCTTACACAAATGTTCCTACTCAGAATATGGCTAGACCTCAATCCATGCCTACTTCACCGAGAGGTCCTTGCTTTAGGTGTAATGGGGATCACTTCATTAGAGAATGTCCACATGCTCAAATTTTAGGGCATTACTCAGATTTATGTGTCTAGCAAGTAAGAGTGTAGCCAAGTTTGTTACACAAATGTTCCTACTCAGAATATGCCTAGACCTCAATCCATGCCTACTTCAGCGAGAGGTCCTTGCTTTAGGTGTAATGGGGATCACTTCATTAGAGAATGTCCCCAATTACCAACCATACTGACTAGGAAATCCTCCTACAATGATTATGGAGAAAATCACCTATGTAAGGACTCTCCTCACAAACTAGACAAAAGAAAGCTTGGTCTTGTTAACATGGTGATGAATATTCCCTCTAACTCTAGTGGTGAAGGGGAGAAGGTGATGACAACCCCTATACAAGTTCTTACACCATCAGAATCCAACACTACGAAACATGATAAGGGAAAAAAGGTGCTTGATCCATCAAGCTTAGAGAACAAAGAAGAGCTTCCAAAGGATTCTCCACCTATAAAGTGTACCTAGAAGGATCAACTAGGAAAATAGGTCAATGGATGGAAGAAAAATTTTATTGAACTTAAGGACTCTCTCAATTCCAAGCAAGATGAGCTTAATAAGAAGCAAGATGAGCTCAAAAGGAAGGAAGATCAACTCACTAGGGAGCAAAAGAGCTCAAGATCACGTAATGCAAGAATATAGTGCTTCAACACTATCACATACATATGCATACCCAAATCCACAACCATAGCTAGGATTAGCCCTAGCTCATCCCCTAACTAGTGATTTAGCAGGATTATTGAGAGCATATCATGACATATCAAGAGCAGGGCCTTCAATTTAGCATCATGATAAATTCTACCCAAGACGTGATTTAGAAAAGGAATAACTAGCCATGTTTTAAAAAAATTATAGAAATTGCCCAAAAACTGTTAGAAAAAGAAAAGAAACTTTCAAAAAGGCAATCACAACTCCAAAAAAGAGAAAAAATTTCAAAAATTTCTGAATGAATATCAAGAGATGATCAAAGCTCAACAAAGACCAAAGGAACCAATCCCTGAACCCTAGCTAAATACAATAGAGCCATAACTCACCCAATCTAATGTTCCACTTTCTATAGAGGATATTTTTTTTTGAAAGAACAAGAAAAATAGAATTCATGATGAAATGTGTGTCCCACTTTTTGTAGAGGACATTGTGGTTCTACACACATCAGGTTCCTGGAAAGGTGAACTCTAGGATCAAGTATTAGAGCCAAAATGGATCAAGGAGGTTCTTACACAACAAAAACCTCCATTTTTAGAGTTCCAAATATGTAATGGTACAACACATAGTGACTTACCTCTTGATTGTTGAGATATCAAGCTCAACATGTGATGATCGAGGATGACACATAACACTTTTCATTTCTTTGACATGCATAGTGGTTACACTGATATATGTTAGAGATGCTTTAAGTGAGCTTTAGTAGATTTATCTACCAAAAGTGATGGCACATTTGTTTCTTGCCAAATCACTCATTTGCAAACATTAGAGTTTTCTTTATGTACTGCTCTTTACATATTGTAATAGTTGTATTGGTGTATTAGTTCCTTTTTGTATATTCTCTTTATGTAATAGAACAAGTAGAAGAAGATTATTCTTCCTTGCCGAAATCTATGTGCGCTCCTCTCTTTGTGTGTTATTGTGTGTGAGAGCTCTCTTCCTCATATCCTTTCTCTTGACAGAAGTGGTGAGTTTGCGATGCACCACAGTGAATTCTACTTTTCAAGAACTCCACAAAGATAGCCTCACAATAGAAAACCAAGCTCAAGATGCCACACACAGTGCTCCACACAGAGGTTGCACAATACATAAAAAACACAGAGTACACAGATAGCACAAACATAAATTTCCTAGGGGTTACAAATGTTGCTGATCTTATAGTTTGTGGCTGACCATGCCACTATATGTTTTATTAAAGAGCATATAAAAAAGTCTCCAATGGCCATTTGTCCTTTCACATGGAAACTAATGGTAACAATCTCCCACTAAAGGCCACTATGGCCAAAGTGACTATGGGAGAAAATAAAGAATGATAAAGAATACATGAGTGTAAGTATAAACTAAATAATACCTCAGTGTAAGTATAAAATAAATAATACCTGAGTGTAAGTATACAAACTATACCTCCCACCTAATAGGCATGTTACATAGTATACAAGTAAGTATGTAAAATCATGAATCGAGTAACCCGCATCAAGTGGCAACAATGTCAAAGGCTATCTTGTGGTAGAGCTTTAGTCAAAGCATCTACATCATTATCTTGAGTATGGACTAAGTGGCTAAGCCATCTCTAATGAAGTGATACCTCACCTCAATGTGATTTTTCTTTTCACGATAAACTTGATTCTTAGCCAAAGCAATGGCATTCTGACAATCACTGAGCAAACGAGGTACATGTTGAGGTATACCCATATCACAAGCAAGATGAGAAAGCCACAATGCTTCTTTACAAGCTTTACTTGCTGCAACATTCTCTGCTTCTATGATGGAAACAATTGTACATTCTTGAAGAGGGGATCTCCAATAGATGGCACCTCCAACAAAATGACAAATGTACCTTGGTGTAGGCTTCCAATTTTCTACATAACAAGCACAATCAGAATATGTGTAACCAATAATGGATGCCTTTCCTCTACTTAAGCATAGACACTTGTCCTTAGGGCCACTCAAATATCAAAAAATCATCTTGATTGCTTCCCAAAGCTTCTTGCCAGAATCAGACATATATCTACTCACAACTCCCATTGCAAATGCAACATATAGCCTCATAGCTACCATAGCATACATGAGACTACCAATAACAAATTGATAAGGAATTTTAGTCGTGATTTCTTTTTCCTCATCTAATTTGGGGAAATCATCCTTGCTCAATGTCACATATGTGTGTAAAGGCATACTTAATGTCTTTCCACCTTGCATATTGAACATGTTAAGTACTTTGGATATGTACTCACTTTGAGACAAGTATATGCATCTTTTACTCCTATCACAAGTAATGCACATGCCAAGAATATGTTTGGAATCCCCCAAAATCCTTCATATCAAATGTCTCACTCAGTGACAAGTCATAAGAGGACTTCCTAGAATCAACATATCATTGACATAAAGTATCAATCATATCAAGCTTCCAACTGAGCATCTCTTTGTGTAGAGACAATGATCCTCATTTCTTTGAAAAGAAGCTTGAGACTTCATAAAAGCATCAAAATTTTGGCACCATTGTCTAGGGGACTATTTTTCTTAAAACTAAACTTTCTTTTCTACAAACTACGCAAACCTCTGGTTCTTCCATATAGATCTCATGTGTTAGATATCCATGCAAGAAAGAAGTTTTCCCATCCATTTGGATTAGCTCTAAGTCCACCATTGCAAAAAATCCAAGCAACATGCACGGGGGTAGTCATCTTGACCACTATGAAGAAGATTTCCATGAAAACAACACCATGTTGTCTCTTAAAACCCTTTGTAACAAGTTGTTCTTTATACTTTTGAGCATGACTATCTGATATGAGTCTCAATTTATATACCTATTTACATGGTAAATCTTTCCTTCCCTTTGGAAAAGGTACTAAATCCCAAGTACCATCCTTCTGATAGTATCCAACTCACTCTTCATGAAGCCCTCCCATTTGACATGATCCTCTATCTGCGTAGCCTCTGTTAGCAAGAAGGCTCACCAACATTTGTTAGCATAACAAAATCCAACTTGGAACATATCTATTAGGTGGATGGAAGACATGTGCAGAATGTCTCATTGGTTGCTGAACATGAACGTTTTCAAACTGATCTGATTGGACATTCTCCTGAAAATCCCTATGTGTATCATTTTTATGCATGCTAACTTGAGGAATAATATCCTCAAACAACACTATTATAACTTCATTCTCTTTATGGGTTGTTTATGCATCTTAGAATCATTGAAAATGACAATACTAATTCTAATCACTGAATGTGTTTCAAGATCCCATTAGCAGTACTCAAGTTGGCCTCCTTGACCATATCCAAGAATTCATTTCTTTGATTATGGTCTAGTTTTTCTTTAAGATTATTGGGTATATGAACATATGATTCACACACAAAAACTCAAAGATTATCATAATATGGTGGCTTCCTAGTCCATAACTCTTGTGCCACTTTAAGAGCTTTGGTAGTACTAGGTGAAAGGTTAATCACATGAACTATAGTTCATAATACTTATACCCAAAAGCCTTGTGAAAGTTTGCATGATGCAACACAAAAGCTACTCTATCCTAAATAGTTATATTCATCCTTTTAACTACATCATTCAGTACTAGGGTATAAGAAGCTATAAAATCTCTATGAATTCCTCTCGATTGACAAAAAAACTGAATTCATGTGAGGTATACTGACCCTCATTATCTGAATGTAAAGCCTTGAGCTTAGTTCCTTTTTTTAGTCTTAACTAAAGCAAACCATTTTCTAAAAGTAGGGAATACCACATCCTTTGATTTGATAGGACATGCCAAAAATTTTCTAGTAACATCATCTAAGAAAGTGATAAAGTAAAGAGAGACACCTAATGAACTTTTGGGCATAGGACCACACGTATCTCTATGAAAAAGATCTAAAGGCTGAATTCAAGAGTCAACGTGCATCTTATGCACACTTGAGCTTTGCTTTCCATATTGATAATGCTCATAAAATGAAAAATCAAATAAAGATAACGCATATAAGTAGCCAAAATGAGCAATATTTTTCATTCCACTTCGAGATATATGGCCCAAATGGCCATGCCAAATACAAGCCATAGGTAGTTCAATAATAGCTAACAAGTGTTCTTTTTGTGATACAAATTAAGGACAAACCTCCTTTGTTTTTCAAGCACTAGTGCATATGTCACACAACCAAAAACATGCAGACGAGCAACAGATAGCTTGCAACCATGTCAAGCCTCATATGGAGTGATAGGCTGCAATGCTTTAGTGCTATCAAGCTATGCTAAACTTGTAACACACTTCAAGGTGCTTACACTAGCAAATCAAAACATGTATATATCTTTGGCACAGAAAGACAAAATTTCCTACATAGGCACTACGATAGTGTGTCTAGAGGCTGAATGAGCTCACAGTATGGTCACCAATCTTTGTGCGATTCTAAGACTATGACTGGAGGTGTGTCGATGTTGCCCTAGATGAAGCGGTGACCTGCTCTAATACCAATTGTTGGAGTTTGAGTTCTGTAGAAGCACACAAATAGCAAAGGAAGAAGAAGAAGCTAGGAGCACGACACACAGGACTTAATGTATTACCAAGAGAAATGTACAAAGATATATGGCTTGTGAGGGTTTTTAGGCATATATACAAGCTGGGAGAGAAAAACCTCTTGAAGAGGGAAAAAAGTGCCCCGCCAGACCCAATGTGTTTTTCATGGACAAGAAAACCATCCTCAACCTTAGGTTCCATGTCACTTTCTATATCTCATGCTTGGTTAGAATTTGGAGAAACCAATGCTTCTAGTGCATCTCGAACGTGCCAAAACTGATCAGTTATTTATTTGCTGAATTCTAACACTCAAAGGTCTTGTTTCCAATTGATGACATCATCGATGATATCGTCAACTCATAATTGTCCTTGAAAAGCTCTTGGAAAACCTATATAAGGAGGGGTTGGCCCCATACATACTCAATCTTGCCAATGCAAGTCTTGGGAGTTCAAGGAGTCATGATCTCTAAGTAAGTACTTTTCAAGTTCTTATTCGAGTTCTAGTCTTGTCTAGTCTAGTATCTTAGACATCATGTTGTGTCCTATTGTAATCTCATCATATTAGATCTCGTTTAGTTATTTCTTGTATCTAGATCAGCTCCCTGAAGGAAGTTCTTGTAATTCGGATATCTTGCTTCATACTACAGTCTGGGTTGTGGGATCTCCTGTATCATCTCAAGTCGAGTTATCCATATCTATCAATCCCGGTTTGTGGGACTTCCTGTATCAGCTGTATTATTTTCCCTACATGGGTGATCTTGTAATCAGAAGTATATTTCCCAAAGCTTGTCAAGTGTAGTCGAGAGCATAATCTAGTGCCCCCCTAACATTTTGGCAAGACTATCCACATCAAGTCCCTATCACGGATGATGGACTCCATATCCATACTTAGAAATATCGAGTTCAATTTGAATGATATATATAAAAAACTCCAAGATTTGGAAGGGAGGCTATGCGAAGGTGATCGCTCAGTTAAAGAATTTGCATGAGTCTTCAAAAATTTATTTCAAGGATCCATGTATCAAGAAGACTATTTAGTTAATCAATTTCAAAGTGGCCTCAAGGATGAAGTGAAGTATCTCTTGCTATCCATACCTCAAGGAGATACCTTGGATGATGTTATCAATCAAGCAATTCAATGTGAGAGTCAATTGTTCAAAGAAAGCCAAGTCCAAGAGCAAGAAGTGTTGAATAATCAAGATACTATTCCTCAAGAATCTTTGAAGCCCCAGAAGTTATTAAAAATGATATGGAGTATACATATTATGAAGATAACAAGAAGGTAAAGGACAAGGAGTTCGTGTTCAATCAAGGAGGTGGGCTTACTCAAGGCTCTCCATCAAAGACCTTGGAAACACCACAACATACCACTAGAAGCTCAAAGGATCTATCGTATGAAGAACCCAATGTTAGCACTCTAAGATCAGGAATGAGGTGCAAGAACATGTCCAAGAAGTGGACACATAAGAAGAAGGAGCAAGTAGGGAGCTCCAAGAAGTGTATGTCAAATTTTCAGAAGAAACCCCTACAAAAAGAGTGATTTTGATCACTAAAACAATTGTGAATATCATTTCACCTTTTTGTAGCTCCATTTTGTGCAAGTCGAGGAGTTCTCAAGCTTGAGGAGCATTAAGTATCTATGTATAAATTTTCATAGTTCTTAGAGTTTGTTTGAGCCCTCAAATAAGCCCTGGAACCTAATTTTTAACTAGGCTGCACACTAGGTCTGGACATGGCCAAAACTAGTCAAAAAACTATAAATTGAGCTAGAGATATTATTTTTGAGGACAGCATCTTTGTGAGAGCTAGGGGAGATTGAAGTCATTCTTGAGCATTGTATTTTCTTGAGCTTGCTAATATAAACTTCTATTGTTCCTATCTTTGCTATCTTACCTTGTTTGCATGTGAATGTGTGTGCTTGTATGTGCGTGTCACTCACATTTGCCCACCACAATTGCCCATGATCTTCATATCCTCCTCATGTCTCTATGGGTTGAAAAGTAACGAAGGTGGTGCTTACACTTGAGCTACACCAAAGTTTGGCACCGTTGCCAGGGAGTGTTGCTTGAGGATGAGCGTTGTGATGCTAAGATCATAGATTTGCGATGTTGCAAGGTAAAAAATAGTCATTTTCTGTTCATTTTCTGATTTTTCATCTCCATCTTCATCGTCATCATCACCATCTTCATCTCCATATTTTTTTTTTTCTTTTTGAGTGCATTTTCACCATTTTCACATCATTTCTCATGTGTGGGAGTGCAAGAAAGAGCTAAGCAGTGATTGGGAGTGCATCCATTTGTGTTTTTCACAATTTTTTTCACATTTGGGTATCGGCACAAAAATTTGAAATTCCCGCCTAAAAACTCAAAAAATCACGACTTTCTCAAAAAATTGCGATTCTCTCAAAAATTCAAAAATTTTTTTTAGCCTCAAAATTGTGGAGAAAGTCACGATTCTCTGAAAGTGAGAACATTGCGATTCTTCAGAATTTAGCATTTTGAGGAAATTGCGATTATCTAGACTTGGAAAATTTGAGAAAATCGCGATCCTCTTACTTATAGATTTTGAGAAAATGGCAATTCTCTGAACTTAGAAAATGTGCAAAAATTGTGATCCTCTTGCTTATAGATTTTGAGAAAATTGCAGTTCTCTAGACTTGGAAAAATTGAGAAATTTGTGATTCTTTGGATTTAGTGCATTTGAGAAATTTGCGATTCTTTGGAATTTAGCATTTTGAGGAAATCGCAATTCTCTGGACTCAAAAAAATTGAGACAATCGTGATCCTCTGCTTATAGATTCTGTGAAAATCGCAATTCTATGGACTTGAGAAAATTGAGAAATTCGTGATTCTCTGGACTTAGTACATTTGAGAAATTTTCAATTCTTTGGAATTTAGCATTTTGAGGAAATCGCGATTCTCTTGACCTAGAAAATATGAGAAAATCACGATCCTCCGTCTTGTAGATTTTGAGAAAATCCCGATTCTCTGGACTTGGGAAAATTGAGAAATTCATGATTCTCTGGATTTAGTGCATTTGAGAAATTCGCGATTCTTTGGAATGTAGCATTTTTGGAGATTCGCGATTCTCTGGATTGAGAGGATCTGAGAAAATCGTGATTCCCTGAACTTAAGTCTTAAGAAATTCACGATTCTTTGCTTGGCAGATTTTGAGAAAGTCGTGATTCTTTGGATTGTGGATTTTGAGAAAATCACCATTCTCTGGTTGTTGCACTTGTAAAAAAACACGACTTTTTGGCTGCATGATTTGCAAAAAATTGCGATTCTCTAAGAGGTCTTGTTTGCCCATTTTGACCCCTTGAAGCTTGATTCGACATAACTTTCTCATACAAACTCCGTTTTGAGTGATTTTGAGCTCCTTGGAGAGCTCATTGAGTTGTAAATATGGTATTTTGAAGTTGACCCTCAAGCATGAGTAGGAATTAAGGGAGTTGTAGAATTTTTTTTAGAAATACAAGGGGGAAAAGTAGGTCTTGGAGATACCTAAATGCAAGTGGTCTATAAAAAATATTAAGTCTAAATCTTGATCTAGCTGTGGGATTTTCAGGTGTATTAAGATAATTCAAAGGAGTTCAGAGCAAGGCAAAGTGAAGCACAAAGCTAGGATTGGGAAGCACAATTATTAGACATCATAGCATTTTTTTTAGAGCATCAAACTCGAGGTTGGAAGAACACTAAACCCCCTTGTCAATTCTTAGCTTCAGCTAAGTATGAATAGTGGTTTTGAGTAATTGGGGATATGTTAGGCATGAAATAATTCCCAAAAAAACCTAATTTCTTAAATACAAGCATATCTCAAACATTGTTGTGAAAAGAATAAGTAACTGTTACAAAAGAATTTTGCAAAACGGTTGTACTTGTTGGAGACTTCTTAATCTCCAAAGGTCTGATCTATACTGATCTAAGAACACTTCTATATCAGTTATGGATCAAACTTTACACAAATATTGTCTTCTTTTATCAAAACTTTCACTAACAATTCTCTAAGTAAAGAAATTTCTTCTTCAAAAAGTCTGGTTTAGAAATCGACTTCATTTTCTGCACATATCTTCAAATTTCTTCGGATGCAGATATCTTCAAAATACCTTTGCACAATCATATCAACCATTAGTTCATCAAAAAGATCATTAAAACTTTAATTTGATCCTTAAGATCGAAAGTATGTCAAAAACTATCTTTTTGAACAAGCGACTTTGACATAGGTAACTTCTAAGATTGATTTCTCATAGCACAGATCCCGTTTTGCTAAATGCTTTTAGACATAGCTTCCTTACCTTCTAACTTAGATTTTTAATGCTCACTCATCAAAAACTATACACTGTGCACTGAGATCTAAGCAAAACATTGACACGAAAAAGTGCACGACTCTGAGAGATCATTTGTAGACTTTACATACATATGTTCCTATTGATCACACTCACAGCAAAAGAGGAATTAAATCATGAAACTTTGAACATAGCTTCATTAACTTCTAGATTAGATGTGTACAAAAGGATTTCTGATCCACATGATTAGACTGAGAGATATCTACAAAATACTCATTGCTATTTTCTGAAGATGATTCTCTTCACATCTATCTCTATGACACTTGTCTTCTAATGACTCTCACACATATTTCTATACATCATTGACTTATATACATATGGTTCTAGACTTATACCATGTCTATTACATTACTCCTTATCATTCTAAGGATCATCTCTACTCAAATTACAAGAATTTCCAACTGTAATATACATATGTATACAGGCTTCACTTCTGAGATCTCTTCACTTTCTCAAGTGACTTCTTGAATTTCAATCTGATCATTGACATGCTTCAAGCTCTTTGTAATCATCAATTTATGATTGCTTTGTTCCAACAGCTCCCCCTCAATCACTAATTGTGAATATTCCATTCTTCTTCACTCCTGCCATCTCCTTGAATCTCTGTAGCTTAGGTCCATCCAAGCTTTTTGTTAACATATCTGCAACTTGTTCTTTTGTTGGAGTATACATCACTTCAATCTCTTTATCAAGTACCTTTTCTCTCAAGAAATGATACTGAATCTCTATATGCTTAGTCCTGGCATGAAAAACAGGGTTAACTGCCAAATACAATGAGCTCATATTGTCTCCAAAAAATAATTGGAGTACTCTGATCAGTTCCAAAACTCTTCGACAAGGTCTTTAACCATATTACTTCTTTTGCAGCCTCTACCATTCCTTTATACTCAGCTTCTGTAGATGACAAAGCAACTGTATGTTGCTTCTTTGAGAACCAAGAAACTAATTTATCTCCAATATAACAGAGATACCCATGAGTAGATCTTCTATCATCTGAATCACCTGCCTAATCTGCATCACTAAACACTTTGATTCTTGTATCAGAAGTAAATCCATAATACAGACCTTCACTTAGGGTTCCTTTGATATATCCGAGTACCCTTTGAGCTGCAATCCAATGAGTCTTCTTTGGACAATGCATGAATTTTGATAACACACCTACTGCATATGATAGATCTGGCCTTGTCAAGGTAGCATAGATTAAACTACCTACCAAGCTCTGATATTTCTTCATGTCATTAAACTCTTCACCTCCATACCTGCTCAACTTATGATTTACCTCCAATGGTGTGGTTGAAGGCTTGCAATCCTCCATGTTGAACTTGACCAGAAGATTCTTCAAGTACCTCTCTTGTGTAACATATACTCAATGCTGAGTATATACAATCTGCATTCCTAAGAAATAAGATAAGTTTCCCAAATCACTTATCTTAAACTCCTTCTCTATTTGTTTCTTAAGCTCATTGATTCCTTGAGCATCTGTACCTGTGACAATAATATCATCAACATAAATACACATGTATATGTATCCATTTTCACTTGTCTTCACTAGCAAGCTAATATCTGCCTTTGATGCCTGAGGTCCACATTCATTCAAGAACTTAACAAGCCTATAATTCCATGCTCTTGGGGCCTGCTTCAACCCATACAAAGCTCTCTTGAGCTTACACACATAATCTGATCCAATTGAATCCATGAAACCTTCTGGTTGCTCCATATATACTTCATCTGCAATGTATCCATTCAGGAATGCATTATTCACATCTAATTGTGATAAGTTCCATCCTTTACAAGCAGCAATAGCAATCAATGATCTAATTGTAGACATCTTAGCAACAGGACTAAAGGTTTCATCATAATCTACCCCATAAGTTTGAGCATAACCTTTGACCACAAGTCTATCCTTGTATCTAGACACCTTACCATCTGCAAACCTTTTTGTTTTATACACCCACTTGCATCCAATGACTTTCTGATTCTTTGGTCTTGGCACCAACTCCCATGTTTCATTTTCAAGTAGAGCATCATACTCTTCTTGCATTGCCTTCTCCCAATTCTGTTTACCTTTAGCTTCTTCATATGTGATTGGATCCTCTTCTGTCTTCACAATATAAGCATAATCTTTGGTTGTTAAGAAAGATGTTTCATAGCTATACCTGATAGGCTCTTTTCTTTCCCTTGAGGATCTTCTAACCTCTGCACTTCTTGAAGTCTCATCCACATTTGATTCTGGATCAAATCTTGGCCCATCTTCAATATTATCCTACAATTTACTTTTATAATCAACATCATCAATATCTTCTTCATACACATTTACTTTTGCCTTCCCTTTCCTTTGTATTTCTTCAACACCTGCATAATCATTTGTTGACCCTGTATACCATGTGCTTTGCTCATCAAATGTAACATCTTTGGTAACAATAAATTGCTTTGTGGATGGACTCCACAATCTGTAACCCATCTGTCTATCATCATACCCAATAAACACATACTTCTCTGCTTTGGGTTCTAGTTTATGTCTCAATTTTGAAGGAACATAAGCATATGCTAAACATCCAAATACTTTACAATGATCAAGAGTAGGTCTCTTACCCCACCATGCTTCATAAGGAGTTCTTCCATCCAAAGCTTTACAAGGTAATCTATTCACAAGGTATGTTGCAATGTTGATAGCTTCTGCCCATAAGTAATTTGGGCAATTCTTTTCCTTCATCATTGCTCTTGCAAATTCTACAAGAGTTCTATTTCTTCTTTCTGCAATTCCATTTTGTTGAGGAGAGTACCTGCAAGTTACTTCTCTTTTTATACTTGCATTCCACAAATAATACTCTCCCCCTCCATCTGATCTCAACCTCTTGAGCTTTTGTCCTGTAATCCTTTCTGCATAAGCATGATAATGCTTGAATGTCTTGAACACTTCTGATTTGTCCTTGATTACATATAAAGTAATCCATCTGGTTGCATCATCAACAAACAACACATAATATCTAGATCCATTTATGCTATAGTCCCAAGGACCCCACACATCTATATGAATCAATTCAAGCATATTTGAATACTTATATCCTGATTTATTGTTTGAACTTTTGTGTGCTTTACCTAATTGACAAGCTTCACACTTGTACACCATATGTTGCCCTTCAACTTTTGGCAAACCAAGCACCACATCATTCCTTGACATTTCCTTTATGGCTCTCTCATTGAAATGACCTAGCCTTTTATGCCATAGGTCTAACTCAGACATCTTTTGACTTCCATAAGTAAATAGAGCATGTCCCACATTACCTTGGACTTTGAGAGTAAACAACCTTCCTTCCTTTTTACCTGCAATAATGTTTCTATATCCCTGATTTGGATCTTGCACATAGACACCATCATTTGTGAATCTGACTTCATATCCCTTCTCCACAATTTGTCCGACACTTATCAAGTTTTTAGGAATAGTAGGAACATAAAGTACCTTACTCAAGAGTGTACTTCCATTCTTTGTCTTCACTGATCCAATACTTTCCACCTTGTGCTTGGTGTTGTCACTTGTTTGAACTGTATGTCCATTCACCTTTGCTTCCATATCAGTCATCAGTGATATATTGCCACTCAGATGATTGCTACATCCTAAGTCAATATAAAACACCCTTTGATCTTCTCCTACTGATTCATGAGTTGCATTCAAGATGAGAGTCATATCATCCTTCTGATCTGATGCATAATTATAATAATTATTGTTGTAGGACTGAGATTGAAAGATTCTTCCACCTCCTCTAGCATATGATGTCCTACCACCTCTTCCTCTGAAGTTGCCTCTTTGGTTTCTGCCTCCTCTACCTCTTTGATTAAAACTCTTATTATTGCTTCCACCATTTTGATTGTTATACCAACAATCATTTGCCAAATGATTGATTCTACCACAAATCCAACAAGCTTTAGTATTATCTTTGTTCTTACCTCCTCTTCCTTTATCTCTGAAGTTCATCCTTCCTTTTGTAAAGTTAGCTTGACTTGAAGATCCTTCATCATCAGTTGACTGCTTCCCTTTGCCATTCTTTTTATTGTCGTTGGAGTACATAGCTTGGCTTGCACTCCTATCATTGTCTCCCTTAATGTCCTGCTCAAAAGTTAGCATGTGTCCTAGCAATTGATTAAGATCAGGAGTAAAGTGATCTAGTGACAATTCTATGGACAATATGAAAGGCTTCCACTTCTCATCTCCTCTCAGACCTGTAAGTATTTGCCTTACCAACTTATCCTCTTCAATGTCTTCATCTACTGCTCCCAGACTATCTGCAATATCCTTCATCCTTGCCACATAATCAGAAATTGATTGTGAGCTCTTCTTCTTAAAGGTTGTAAACTCTGCCCATAATGAAGACTTCCTTGACTTGGTTGTATTTTGAAAATGCTCTTCCAAAGCATTCCACACATCTGTTGCAGTTTCTAATCCTCTGATATGAGGAAGAAGATAATCATTTACAGCCATGTAAATGATGCTCCTAGCTTGAGCATCCTTTTTCATCCAATTCTTCAAACCTGCAAGTTCCTCCCTAGTTGGAACACTAGGATCTTCAAACTCAGGCTTTTCTTCTTCTCCTATAATGAATGCCATCAAACCTTTTCTCATGTGGTGTGCCTCCATCCTCATGGACCAAGCTGGATAGTTCTCCCTATCTAGCTTATCAATCTGCAAGCTTTCTCCCATCTTTGATCTTCTGTGTCTGAAATTACAATGATTTATGATGATAAACTGTACCTTTGATATGAAGCTTTCATCTTTATTGATCCTTCAAACTCGTGCTTTGTACTTCTGCAGGTTATCTTCAAGAATTTGTCCTTGTCTACCTTCAATTAGAAGGAACTTCAATACCTGCAACAGTGGGGACTTCCAATGCCTTTACTTCACTTGTATTACACCTTCAGCTCTGATACCACTGTTGGAGACTTCTTAATCTCCAAAGGTCTGATCTATACTGATCTAAGAACACTTCTATATCAGTTATGGATCAAACTTTACACAAATATTGTCTTCTTTTATCAAAACTTTCACTAACACTTCTTTGAGTAAAGAAATTTCTTCTTCAGAAAATCTGCTTCTGAAATCTACTTCATTTCCTGCACATATCTTCAAATTTCTTCAAACCAATGATGCACATACCTTCAGAATACCTTTGCGCAATCATATCAACCATTAGGTCATTAAAACGCTAATTTGATCCTTAAGATCAAAAGTATGTCAAAAACTATCTTTTTGAACAAGCGACTTTGACATAGGTAACTTCTAAGTTTGATTTTTGACAGCACAGATTTCGTTTTGCTAAATGCTTTTAGACATAGCTTCCTTACCTTCTAACTTATATTTTGAATGCTCACTCATCAAATACTATACACTGTGCACTGAGATCTAAGCAAAACATTGACAGGAAAAAGTGCACGACTCTGAGAGATCATTTGCAGACTTAACATACACATGTTCCTATTGATCATACTCACAGCAGAAGAGGAATTAAATCATGAAACTTTGAACATAGCTTCATTAACTTCTAGATTAGATGTGTACAAAAGGATTTCTGATCCACATGATCAGACTGAGAGAAATCTACAAAATACTCATCGCTATTTTCTGAAGATGATTCTCTTCACATCTATCTCTATGACACTTGTCTTCTAATGACTCTCTCACATATTTCTATACATCATTGACTTATATACATATGGTTCTAGACTTATCCCACGTCTATTACATTACTCCTTATCATTCTAAGGATCATCTCTACTCAAATTACAAGAATTTCCAACTGTAATATACATATGTATACAGGCTTCACTTCTGAGATCTCTTCACTTTCTCAAGTGACTTCTTGAATTTCAATATGATCATTGACATGCTTCAAGCTCTTTCATCAATTTGTGATTGCTTTGTTCCAACAACCTAGTATGGAAAAAGAAATACATGAGTGGATTAAGAATTGTCCAATGTGGAAGGAAAGACCCCCATTGGAGTATGCTACCCTTTATCATGTGTCGTTAAGTCTAGAATGGAGTGCTCCATTGGTAGAATTTATGAAATCAAGAACACTACCCAACAAGGCTATTCTAGCAAGAAGAAAAAGCATGGAGCAAGAGGTGCAAGACTACACCTTAGTAGGAGACAACCTATACAAAAGAGGCAAGGATGGTTATCTAAGATTGTGCATTCATGAATCAGATTATTTGAAAATCTTAGAAACTACACATAGTGGTGTTGCACATGGACACTTTGGGCCATACCGAGTAATTAAGACCATACTATTCTCAGGACTTTGGTGGCCCACTCTTCATATGGATGCACAGACCTATATGAAGAAATGTGACACATGCCAATGTGCACAATATCCGATCAGGAAGGATGAGATGCCTTTGAGGCCAATGATGGGAGGATGTGCATTTTTGAAGTGGGATATAAACTTTGTTGATCATGTTAACCCCCTAGCTAGAAACTCCCATGTAGAATATATTATTGTAGCCACAAATTACCTTACAAAGTGGGTAGAAGTCAAAGCCATGGCAAATAATGATGCTCAAATGACAACTAAGTTGTTATTCAAGAATGTGTTCACTAGGTACGGATTACCAATAGAGTTAGTAAGTGATAGAGGTACACACTTCTTGAACAAAGTCATTAAAAACCTTGTCCAAGAATTCTTGTTGATACATAAGAAGTATGACCCCTATCATCCATAAGCTAACGGTCAAACCAAGAGCACAACTAAGATCCTATGTAATGTGTTGACAAAACTCGTAATTAATAAACGCTCTCGTTGGGATAATCAGCTTCATCATATTGCTTGGGCTTACTGAGTTGCCTACAAAATGGTACTCAATTCCAACCGCTTTTAGATGGTCTTTTGACAGAATGTTGTGCTACCACTGGACTTCCTAATACCAACTTTAAAAGGAGCACAATAGCATGAGTGGAATGGACATGAATTGTCCTCCATGATCTTTGATCTAGAACACTTAGGTGAGATGAGGCTACGAGTGACAGCAGGCATCTATGGTGCAAAGAAAAGACAAAAGGCATACTTTGATGCACACATCAAGGAGAAAGGATTAAAAGACAGAGACCTAGTGTTGGTTTATACACTAAAGCGGCATGCACGTAAATTGGAAAAACGAGGATATGGACCCATGATCATTAATAGAATTTCCACAAGCAATGTGATTCAATTGGCCACTCTAGAAGGTGACATCTTGCCAAGATATATTAGTGGATGTCCAGTCAAGCTATATCAAGAACCTCTTACAGAGGATATGCTAATGAGACTCGTTGAGGATTAGAGAAGAAGCACAGGAAGAGGCCAGAGAGCACATTAGGCGAAATAAGACAAGGTGACAAGGCCTAATGTCAATCCCAATGCCCCAAGGTATCACATTTCCATGTGCCAAACATTAAGTGTAACTGTTTCTCGCATAATCGACCGAGGTCCCTTTGTGACCATAGAGGTAGGACAAGGAAAGAGTGCAAGGGTTGTAAGAGCCTTGATTGACTCAGGTGCAACAACTAGTGCAGTTAGATTCTCATACTTCCAAGATCTACAATTGGACATCAATTCCATAGAAAGCCTATCTCATAGGATTGGGAGGTGTGGAAACCCCTTGTTTGGGCAAGGTGGAGCTTCCCATCTACCTTGAAGATGTCCCAATGACAGTCAAAATGCTAGTTTGTCAAGATGAGGACCTTATGGAACCTCTTGTTTTGGGACAAGATTATTTTAAACCTAAGAAGTGGACTTCTCCAAGTATGGGTACATGAACAATGCTTTACAATAGAATTAGATAATTGCATGATAACAAATCCAGGTATCACCCATTCTCTTAGTTCTTCTCATACTAATCTTAGAGAAAAAGATGTATGTGTCCAAAGCTCTATGATGCAGAAGGATGCTGCCTCCAACAAAAGAGTCGAAGACCCATTGAAACTTCCTTCTTTTACAAAGTCTAAGCCATTTGTAGCGGTTCAACCATAGAGGCAAGAGAAACAGTACAAGACAACTGCTGTATCAACTAGACAAACAGATTTCAAGAAGAAAGTAGTTCCCAGCATGAAGCAGATATGAGTATGAAAGGGAGAGCAACCAATCACACTAGTGTAGTCAAATTCATTACCGTAGAAGCAGCGAAGAAAGCGAAGACAACAAGTAGCATAACAACAAAGATATCTATCTCAACAAGCACTCCAAATGTGGGTACTGAAGCAATCAAGGAAGGCCAACCACACTAAGGTACAAATTTGGGTGCCTAAGAAATTATCTATCGCTCAACAAGGGTGATCACACATGTGGGTACCCAAGGAACTTTGACATCCACAAAACTCTATGCTTTCCCACACAAGAAAAGTCTCAACAATGAAGCCAAGGAGAAGCAAGGATCAGAACCAAGCACAGAGACCAAAAGTAGGACAACTCACAACTTCAACCATAGTAAGAAGATAATAAAAAATGATATGGGTTCGAAATCCAAAAACACTAGTAGCCCCTATACAACCAAAGAGCCAACTACGAGGGGTACAAAACTTAGGGAAACCATCCCAAGATGAAGAGGCCAAAAGTGATTAGTGCATGGCCAAACACTATTCTCAAATGGATCCCTATAAGGAGGAATGATTTTTTGTCAGTCAACCGTTGATTGATTGAATCAACTTCTACAAGTAAAAGCAAAAGCCTCGACATGTGAAAACCATGTCCTCCTTGCACAACCATGTCTTTTGCATCATTCAGGTCATGCATTTCCAAAGTATGCATTAATATAGGGCCACATTACATGACTGTGCATAGACACATTTGAGAGCCCCACGCACAAGAGCACATTGACATATGTCAACTATTTTTATTGATACTAACCTCCTTCTTCTTGTTTTGTGACATTGTTAAAAGAGAGAGAGAGAGAGAGAGAGAGAGAGAGAGAGAGAGAGAGAGAGAGAGAGAGAAGAAGGACCAAGACCATGCAATCAAAGAAATTCATCAATGAATCATCAATAAGGACATCCATCAACAATGGAAGAGACGCCCATGGTCAATCACCATGATGGGAGTACCATAAGAAGAGATGAACATCGATCAACCTTTCACATTGGTAAGAATCACCTACTTTGGCAACAATATACACAATGTTAGATTAGGAAACCTCTTCGTCAACATGTCCTTGAGCACTTAGCTCAAGACCCAAAATTTTTTGAACCATACATTTTGAAATGCATTCCCCAAGTAAGCATGCATAGGGCCACATTACAAGGCCGTGCACAAGGCACATATTTTCTTCAACCCATGCATGAATACACTTACCCATCATTCATTATGGGTTATGAGTACTTGGCATGACTACTATGAACATCATCTTTGAAAGATCTAGAGGACATCAAATGGGACAACATAAATACCTAGGAAGCAATTCGAAGCTAGCAGCTGCTCACAATCAACATGGACAACCTCTTTTGAGAAGTTGCAATTTTTGAAATCTCACAAATGCATCATCATGTTGGCATCCAAGGAAGCAGTATATACAAAGGGATTAAAAACTATCAAGGCTAGGTGTGACAACATGAAGAGCAGGGCAACCAACTTAGCTAAATTTGGAAGACACACAACTCTTGTCAATACATGGTGGACACTACCTCTCAAAGTACGACATGGAATAACCACTACAACAAGGGTCTGTCAAGGATGATAGCCTCGAGAGGGGGGGGGGGAATGTTAGCACTCAAGGTAAGGAACAAGGCAAAAGAACGTGTCAAAGAAGTGGACACACAAGAAGAATGAGAAAGTAGGGAGCTCCAAGAAGTGTATGTCAAATTTTCAGAAGAAACCCCTACAAAAAGAGTGATTTTGATCACTAAAACCATTGTAAATATCATTTCACCTTTTTGTAGCTCCATTTTTTGCAATCCATGAATTCCTCAAGCTTGAGGAGCATTAGAAGTATCTATGTATAAATTTTCATAATTTTTAGACTTTTTTTGCACCCTCAAATAAGCCCTGGAACCTAATTTTTAATTAGGTTGGACACTAGGACTAGACAGGCCAAAACTAGCCCAAAAACTATAAAAAGAGCTAGAGAGATCATTTTTGAGGAGAGCATCTTTGAGAGAGCTAGGGGAGAGTGAAGTCATTCTTGAGCATTGTATTTTCTTGAGCTTGCTAATAGAATCTTCCATTGTTTTTATCTTTGCTATCTTACCTTGTGTGCATGTGTGTGTGTGTGCTTGTCACTCACATTTGCCCACCACAATTGCCCATGATCTTCATACCTCCTCACGTCTTTGGGGATTGAAAATTAAAGGAGGTGTTGATTACACTTGAGCTACACCCAAGGAAGGTCAAGAGAGACCCAGTCATTCACCTCCTATCAAGATTGAGGATTATGAGGAATTTGAGATTGAACATGTCCTAGATTCAAGAATCTCCCAAGGAAGATTGGAATACCTTATTCATTGTAGAGGGTATGACATTAGTGATCATACTTTGGAACTTTTAGAACATCTTGATAGAGCAAAAATCAAGGTTCATGAATTCCAAAGGAAAAATCCAATGAAAATCAAGCTAGAGAACATGGCCACTCCTCGTGGAACTTGTTGCTTTGGGGGAGGTGATGTCATGGACAATAAAATCATCCTCAACCTTAGATTCCATGTCACTTTCTATATCTCATGATTGGTTCAGAATTTGGAGAAACCAATGTGTCCATTGCATCCAGAACATGCCAAAACCCCAAGATCAACTATCTATTTGGTGAATTCTGACACGTGGAGGTCTTGTTTCCAATTGATGACATCATCGATGATATCAACAACTTGTAACCGCCCTTGGAAAACCTATATAAGGAGGGGTTGGCCACATACATACTGAGACTTGCCAATGCCAGCCTTGGGAGCTCAAGGAGTTGTGATCTCCAAGTAAGTACTTTCCAAGTTCTTGTTCGAGTTTTAGTCTTGTGCATTGTTTTAGTCTTGTCTAGACTAGTATCTTGGGCATCCTATCGTGTCCTATTGTAATCTCATAGTATGAGATCTTGTCTAGTTATTTCTTGTATCTAGATCATATCCCTAGAGGGATTTCTTGTAATCCGGATATCTTGTTTCATACCTATTGTCTCGAGTTGTGGGATCTCTTGTATCATCTCGAGTCGAGTTATCCATACCTATCAATCCTAGGTTGTGGGAGTTCTTGTATCAACTACATATTCTTGTATTATTTCCCCTATGTGGGTGATCTTGTAATCAAAAGTATATTTCCCAAATCTTGTCTAGTGTAGTTGAAGAGCACAATCTAGTGCTCTCCTGAGACTATTCATACACATCACTACCTAAATATATAAGCAAAACTCACATCCTAGAACTCAGGAAGACTTTTCACAAATGCATAAAATATCAAGTATGCTTGAGCCCAAAAAAAATGTGATTTTATGGGCAAGAAAGGCAAGATCTAGGTCACATTGTGTAAAAGAATGTGATATCGACGGATGAAGACAAGGCAAGAGCTATAGTAGTGTTACTTAGACCTAGGACGATCAAGGAAGTAGAAGCCTTTATGGGTCAATGTGGAAACTACCGACATTTTATCTACATGTACGCAATCATTGCAAAGCCTCTATACAACCTTTTGAAAAACTTTGAGTGGAATGAAGAGTGTGGGAAATCATTCATAGAGCTGGAACGATTTTTTTTCTCAGCCCTTGTATTGACAATGATGGATGGGAATAAGCCATTCCATGTTCATGTGGATGCCTCTACTTTTGCTATTGGATGCATGCTAGCACAACCGATATGTGAAGGAAATATTGACCTTCCCATAGCTTATGGAAGTAGACAACTAAAATCCACAAAATGGAATTACACGACCACTAAGAGAGAGGGATTAGGTATGGTCTATGCAGTCAAAAAGTTTAGATGTTATTTGCTAGAAAATAAGCTCAAATTCTTTATAGACCATCAAGATTTACTATACTTGTTGAAAAAACCTTGCAATAAAGGCAAATTAGTGAGATGGTTTCTTTTGCTAATGGATTATGATTTTGAAGTAGTTGTTAAGAAAGGTAAAACCCACCTTTGAGCAGACCACCTTTCGTGAATTAATTCAAGGGAATCATTGCAAAATGTATCAGATGAACTTCTTGATACATATTTGTTCGACTTTGAAGTAATTCTAAACTAGGCAAAGAAAATAGTGCCTATTCTCATATTTGGACCCAAGAACCCAGTGATAAGAACAAAAGGCAAGGAAGTAATCAAATCCCAAAAGTATCACACACTTGTAGGAAGTATTTACAAGAAAAATGATCAAGAAATCATAGCTTGTTGTGTGGGAGAGGAAGATCATGACAAATTGTTGTAATTAGCACATGTAGCTGCATTACGACAACATCATTTGAAGCATAAAACCCTACAAAAATTGAAGAGATTAGCACTATTTTTGGCCAACCATGGAAGCAAATGTCTATAGGTTGCTCGAGGATTGTTCATCCTACATTAGAAGACCCTCCATTGACCATGCAACTCTATATCAAGTGTCTCTAATACATGATTGGAGAAATCATCTAGTTGACTTTCTAAGAATGAGGGCATTTGCCCAAGAGATGACCTTAGTAGAAAAAAGAAGTCTAGAGAAAGAAGCTCAAGGCTATGTGCTCATTGATGATAATTTATATGAGCATTGAAGAAATGGATATCTGAGATTATGCATACATGAAAGTGAGCATTTTAAGATATTAGAGACTCCACACCAAAGGTGTTGCATTTTGGGCAAAATTAGAAGGGTAGAACAATTAGCCACTCTAGAATGAGACATGTTGCCTAATTACATAAGTGGCTACAGAGTCAAGCTCTATCAAGAGCCCTTGATGGAGGAGATTCTTAAACAAATCAATGTGGCTAGGAAGCATAAAGAGGAAGAGAAAACAATACAAGAAGAGGCTCAAGCTAAAGCTCTAGGACACATTAAACAAATGAAGTTAAGATGATAGGGGGTAAATCAATTTAGGAATGATGACGTAGAAAGGCTTCACCTTGTGAAAGTCCTTCCCGACTCCTACGTCCCTAGATATCACATGGCAATGTTCCAAAAAAAGAAAAATACCTCTCCTAGCATGGTTGATCGGAGACCATTCATTTTAGTTGAGGTAAAATGGGACAATATACTCTATATGATTAGAGGAGTTTTCACAAGCGCAATTAGGTATTCTTTCTATCAAGACATGAACTTGCACATGAATGAAATTGATGCTTACCTCATAGGATTAAGAGGTGTGGAAACCCCTTGCATGGGTGAGGTGGATGTTCAAATCCTCATATAAGATGTTCCCTTGATAGTAAACCTATTAGTCTTCCATGATGAAGATCTAACTAAACCTTTGGTATTGGGCCAAGACTGGATATATGATCATGCAATCAAGTTAAATCTTAGGATTCATCTTCTTCAGGTTTGGGTAAATGAGCAATGCATTATGGTAGAATTATAGAGCGACTAGTGATCATCATCTGACAAAGGCTCTTAGTTCTCCTAAGTCTCAACGTGGAGAAAATGATGCTACATGTACTCCTGCCATCAAAGTGAAGACAATGCATGATGTCTAGATTGGGTTAATTACCCATATCGTGCACCTTTGCGTGGACTACCAAGTGTCACATATATGATGGCTATTACCATTGAGCATGGAGATTAAAACCAATGCCTCATGTCACTTCCGCATGCTTATGTAAATATTCGACCTCATGCAAGTTGTATTAAAAACATGAATAAATGTCAAGGCACCTCATGTTTCCACCCCCATATTTGAACATGGCAATTTAAATTTGGCTTATGACTTGAGCACAACACCATCAATAAAGGTCATCTATGGATGGTACTTTAGGTTGAAGTATCTTTCAACCTATTACATGAAGACATTCAAAGATACGTTGACCATAGGATTCTGGGAATATCACTCTGAGGTGTTCATCTCCAAATCAACACATCTCTTGCAACTATTTTCTTGTGATAAAAGCCATCTATTGAACACATTATAGGTTGCCTCAACTAGATATCCCAAGCATCTTTGACTCACAATGACTTGAAGTTGATCTAGCAAAGGGACTCCATCTTAAAGAACATGAACTCGGCATCGATATAATTCAGTACTATATTGATCATCCCACACCACAAGGGTCTGGCAAAGATGACATACTCAAGAGGGGAGGAGTGTTAGCAGTAGAAGAAACCAAGGAGGATTGAGCCAATAAGGAAGCTTGAGGGAAGGTAGTCAGAGAGAGGGCCATGACATGGATATAGACTTGAGCAGAAAAGGAAGCTAGAGAAGGAGAGGAGGACAATAAAGCCTTCAAAATTTTCAAAAACTTTACATTAAAAAACAATGATCCTCATCACTACACGCCATTGTAAGTAATCACTTTTGGTAATTCCAACTCCATTTTGTGCAAGCTCAGGAGTCCTCAAGCAGGAGTACAAGAAGGATCCACATTTGAAATGTCATAATGTTTGGAGCCCATTTGAGACCTCAAGAAAGCATAGGAACCTAATTTTTAACTAGGCCACACAGTAGGTCTGAAATAGGCCAAAGCTAGTCAAAAAACTATGAAAAGAGCTAGAGAGCACATTTTTTAGGTTAGCAAGTTTGGGGTTAGCTAGTTGGAGATTGATTTTGTATGAGATTGTAAAAGAATTTTAAGGCAATAGAAGATTTCGTTGTTCCACTCTTTGTCTTACCTTGTGTGTGCATGTGTGCATGTGTGTATATGTGTGCATCTCATCGTGCTTCTCACTCACTCACTCAATTGTGCACTCCTATCCTTCATGATCATCATATCATCCTCACATCTCTACGGATTGACATTTATGAGGTGGATCATCACCATGGTGGTAATTCCATTGTGCTAGAGTGACCCAAGTCTTTGATTGTGTCAAGGAGGGAGCAAGGAACCATTCAACCATCAAAAAGGTTTATAGAAGGTCTTGATTATATTCCTACCTCTAATCGTAGAGAGGATGAACTTGATCCCTTTGGTTGGTCGCATATTTTGGGATCCATCAAAGTAGTTGTAAATGAGCAAAAATTGACATATCATTGCAATTAAGATGGCTATGAATTTGATTTATTTTTAGTGGAACTAATCAAAGAATTATTTGGTTTTCAAACAATCATTTATGTTTTACTCCTGATCCTTTATTTTCTTGCCAAGTGACTTTTTTCCACATAGCCACTTTCTATATGGAACTCATAGTGATTGCATTTAAAGCCCTCTTTAGTGGCCACTTCCCCTCAATTATAGGTAACACTCAGAAGAAGTAGCAGAACAAGGGTTTCAAATACTCAAAGGCTTTCGAGGTTTCACTCATGCACAAGGCATGCCATTTCCAATGAGTCACCCAAACAAAACAAATTTTCTTATATCAATCACTTGATACTTTCATTTCTTTATGCCCCCTCTAGGATAGTCATTTTGTAAGAAAATTTCCTTAAATGCACTCACTTACTTTGGGTCAAGTTCCACTCGATCTCACCTATTCCCTTAGTGAAAACAATTACTCAATTTGTGTGCTACTCATACCCATAGATTCTTCCTTCATTCGATCACATGCAATGGGTGGTTCCATTAGTGGGAAACCTCAGTCTTCCCACATAGAGTAATGGATCCACAAAGACCTTAGTGAAGCTTCAATTAGAAGAAAACCTACTTATCTCTTTTATATAAAACAACCAAAAAGCTCAAAATTATGAGAAGGATAAAGAATTGTTAGATTTTCAATGCACTTACCAAATTTATTGGGACGTGTATTCACTCCTTGTTGAAGATCCTTTTGTCTAATTTTTGTATTTTGGTGAAGTCTTTTGGAGGTCATGGTGGAATTTCTTTAGTAGCTTCGTGTAGTCTATAATCCTCCTTCCACTCTTGAGCTTAGTAGTTCCCCACTCTCAAGCTATCTTTTTTCATATGCTATGAGACAATCAACTTTTCTCTACTTAATAGGTAGCCACCTTTCTCCACATTTATGCACTATGGAGGTGATAGAAGGCAAGCTCCTTGGAGTGCAACAATGGGGTACCTTCTCACTATAGCTTGTGGATTTTTGGGGATCTCAACCACCCTAAGCACTTCTATTCATGCCATAGACCTTTTAAACAATAGCAATACCTTTCTGGGTTGTTATTTCAATAGGTTTTTATTTTTTATGACATGGTTGATCACTTCAATACTCTTACTTTTGTTAGTGAAAAAATCCAAGCATAATTGAATGTTGGAGTTAGATGTCTATGGAAGCATGTGAACAACACAAGGAAGAAGAAGAAGCTTGGAGCACAACACACAATTCTGAATGTATTACTAGAGAATGTACAAAGATAAGTAGCCCATTAGGGAAATAGGCGTATATACAAGCCGGGGGAAAAAAAACATCTTAAAGAGGGAAAAAAGTGCCTCGGTGGTCCTAGAGTGTTCACACACATCACTACCTAAATATATCAACAAATCCCCCCTCAGAGTGATGCGGTGAACAAGTAGCTAGCACTCATGTATAAGGAAGTGCCAAGCTATGTGGAAATCACTCCACAAAAGAAAGTAAGCCCAAAGCTTTGTGGATAGCTTCAAACTTCTCCCTAGACAGAGCCTTCGTGAAAAGGTCTGCAATGTTCTCTTGCGTGGGCACATATGCCAAGATGATCTCCCCAGCAGAGAACCTCTCCCTGACATAATATAATGCACCTCAATGTGCTCAGTGCGAGCATGGAACACAGGGTTCCTCGCAACTACCAATGTGCTCTGATTGTCAATGAAGATGGTGGTGGCTGAAGACTGACCAACACCCAAATCAACCATAAGGCGTCTGAGCCACACACACTCAACAGTAGCTGTGAAAGCTGCTCTATACTCAACCTCACAACTGGAAGTGGTCACAGTAGGCTGCTTCTTGCTCAAACCAAGATGTACATGAGCTACCAAGCATGAAGCAAAAGCCACTAGTGGACACACGAGTGTCATAACAACCAGCCCAATCAAAGTAAAAAAAAGCATGCAAATCTGGCGTTAGTGATCCCCCCTTGGGATAAAACAACCCAAGTAGCCGAGTACCACTCAAATAGCGAAAGATGCGCTTAACTGCCTGCCAATGCTTGACTCCTGGGCAATGCATAAGCCTGCTCATCTGTGAGACAGCAAACTGAATATCTGGCCGAGTAATGCATAAGTAAATCAAGCATCCAACAGCCTGCTCATAGAGAACAACATCAAATGCATCTCCAGCATCAGGAAGACTCAATTGTAAACCTGTCTCCATAGGAGTAGCAATAGGCTTATAGTCTTCAAGGCCAAAACGCTGCAATAATGTGTCAACATATTTCGTTTGACACAAAGCCATTCCACCATCAACGTGCATAAACTGAATGCCCAAATAATGATGCAAATGCCCCAAATCAGGCATCTCAAATTAGGCAAGAAAATCAGCCTTAAAATCAGCAATATGCTTCTCAATAGGACCAGTGAGCAGCACGTCATCAACATAGACAACAATGATCAAAAGTACATCATTAGCACGCTTAACATATAAGGTACTTTCAGTTGGACTGTTCTCAAAACCATGTGCAATCAGATAGGCATGTATCTTCTCATACCAAGCACGTGGTGCTTGCTTTAAACCATATAATGCCTTCTTTAATTTGCACACCTAGTTCTCATGCTGTTTCTGCACAAAGCCACGGTGCTGAAAAACATACACTTCTTCATGCAATTCACCATTCAGAAATGCAGTTTTAATGTCCAACTGATGTACATTCCAACCATGATGGGCTGCAAGTGCACAAATGCTCTGAATAGTAGTCATGCGGCATGTAGGGGCAAAGGTCTCATCAAAATCAATGGCTCTTTCCTGTGCATAACCCTTTGCAACAAGCCTAGCCTTATACCTGTCAACTGTACCATCAGGTTTATGCTTCAGCTTGCATACCCACTTAGTGCCAATGGCCTTCTTCCCAGGAGGCAAGTCACATAATGACCAAGTACCATTCTTCATTATTGCATCATATTCGAATTGCATAGCAGCCATCCAATTTTCTGAATTTTGTGCTTCATCAAATGAAACAGGGTCATTCTCATCATAGAGACTAGATGCAGTCATAGCATAGCAATCTGATGCAAAAGAGGCACCATGAGAGCTTGAACGAGTACGATATGACAGAGGTGCATCTAATTTGCTATCACGCAAGGTCTGCACTAGCCATTTTGGCATAGTTCTTGCCTGCTCAATATCAGCTCTCTCATCAATAAGTGCATCATGTACATCTGCATTAGAAATGGAATTATCTGCATCATCACATGAAACCTACAAAGGTTGAGAAGTTGCCTCATTAGGACTAGCACTAGACTGTCCACCTGTAAAAAGAGGCAGCAAATTATCATACATGTCTTTGGAGCTAACAAATGTCTCCTTAGTACATGGAAGCAATGGCTGAATAGCATCTTCCACAAAAACAACATCACGGCTAACCAGAATCCGTTTAGTATGTGGATGATATAGACGATAGCCTTTACTCTCAGAACTGTACCCAACAAAAATACATTTTACTGCTTTATCATCCGATTTTCTGTGATGTCGTTCAGGCACTAATGCATATGTCAAACAACCAAAAACATGCAGATGAGCAACAGATGGCTTGCGGTCATGCCAAGCCTCATATGGAATGATAGACTGTAGCGCTTTAGTGGGACACCTGTTTAGTACATATGCTGCACACATGACAGCCTCAAGCCAGACACTATGTGGTAAAGCCTGACTCTTGACCATACACCTCGCCATCTCCATGAGTGACCTGTTCTTTCATTCAATAACTCCATTTTGTTGAGGTGTATACGGCACTGTACACTGGTGTTTTATCCCACGTTCAGCCAGAAATGCATTAAATTCAAAAGACATATATTCCCCCCCTCGATCAGAACGGAGGGTGCCCATTTTACATGCTGACAGATTTTCTACCAAAACCAAAAACTCTTTGAAGCACATGAACACTTTGGACTTTGCCTTCAATGGATATACCCATGCATGCCTAGAAAAATGATCGATGAAAGTCACGAAGTAAAGATAATTACCAAAAGAAGGTGTCTGCATAGGACCACAGACATCACTATGTAAAAGCTGCAATTTCTAAGTAGCCTGAACTGAACCATCTTTTGGAAAGGATGAACGCTGCATTTTGCCCAAAATACAACCTTCACAAACATGTTTTCTAGGTGCCTCAAGTTTGGGCAAAGAGGACACGATTTTAGATTTCTGCAGGCATAGCAAACTAGCAAAATTCAGATGACCAAAGCATGCATTCCAAAGCTTTGCATGTGCCATAGCCTGAGAATCATTTATTGCACATGCCAAATCATTTACAGATCGTTCATAGTCTATGAGCTTATATAGCCCATGACATAAAATGCTAGAAGCAATAATCACATTGTCATTTGACAGATCATAAACTGTACACCTGCCATCAACAAATTTCACAACCAAGCCAATCTTGGCTAATGCAGAAACTGATAACAGGTTCTTCTTGATCTTTGGCACAAATAAAGCATCTGACAAAGTGAAAGAACTACCATCAACAGTAGTCAAAATGATCTTACCAACTCCCATAACAGGATAAGAGGAGTTGTTGGCGCATGTAACAGTATTCCCTCTAGGGGCAGGCTCGAGTGAAGAGAAGAAACTGTGCTGCGAGGTAATATGTTTGGTCGCCCCATTGTCAAAATACCAAACATCTGAGTCTACTGCAGACTGTGAAGAGATGGATAGGTATGTGCTTGAAGATGAAGAGGTGTTGCAAAATCCTTGGTCTACACCAGCCAAATGAGCTCCAGGAGTATATGGTGGGCCCTTTTAGCTTGCCAATGGATGTATTATACACCCTATGTACCTTGGAAGATCACTATCAAAAAGATAGATCAAAACAGATAAGTTGGAGTTAGCTGAGAGATGAAAAACTTGCTATTCTTGGTTCATACACCTGTCCAGTGTTTTGCATAATTCTCTGAGCACAGTAGCAATTAGCTTAATTCCTCTTGGGGAAGTCTAGTTAACTTAAAGAGCTAACTTTCAAGAGTAATCTCATAAAAAATAATGAACCACACACTGAGAATGAGCTTTAACAAGTGATGACATCATCCCGATTTTCATGGGCTGCTATAGTTTGAGACCAGAGAGTAGAAAAATGAACATAACTCAACATGTAGGAATTCAATGATTATGAAACTTTGTATGGTTATACTAGACAGTACTTTGAATCCAAAAAGCTTTAAATCATTAAGTTTGGATAAGTAACCACTGATAAATGACTCTGACAAGGTGAGTGAAAAAGTCGGGTACCTAAGAGAGAAGTGCTATTGACTTCAACTGAACATAACTGAAGATTGCAACATCCAAATGACATGAAACTTTGTGAGGATATAGTAGACGTATAGAGCTAACATTAGCAAGTTAAATCACTGAAAATGATTCACCAAGCTCAGAGAAAACATCTCTACAATCTGACTGAGAAAACTCAGAGTAATGGCAGTGAGTAGTACACTTCACAAGAACATGGACACATGAACTCAAAAAATCATGAAAATGAAAGTATATTGCTTGTACAATACAATTACTTACTGATACATATGTGTGCCTTGTAATCACACCTTGATATGGCATAAAGCTCAGCTCTTTGAGGTCTTCACATAGGTCTCTCTAACCACGACTAAAACTGCCATCTATTTATAGTTGAGTTTGGGAGGCTAACTTCCCTCAATCACTCTCCAATCAATCAATGATTGATTTGATTCTCTATCTACCACAAATCACGAATTCGTGGCTCCTCTTTCCCTTTTTGATCATGTGGACTCAACCACTTAAGATTCTCTTACTTTTACATTAAGCAAAGTCTTCAAAAGTTACAAGAGGTAGTTAACAAGTGAACTTTACATAGTCTTCTTTTTAAAGCTTCTTCTAAGACTTTGTGAGACTAATACTTAGGCTTGTCATAGACTTGCTCCAATAGCTCCCCCTCAAGCCAAGTATGCTTGAGGTCTTCAATCTTCCAAGATTACCTGCAAACCAATCATAGCCTTGAATTTTCAAAGCTTTGTACCATCCAATGCTTTGGTTAGAATATCTGCACATTGTTGATGAGTGGACACATATGATATTTGAATCTCTTTGCTTAGAACCTTCTCTCGTATATAGTGATAATGAACTTCAATATGTTTAGTCCTTGCATGAAAAATAGGATTAGCAGCTAAGTGAATATAACTCATATTGTCACCAAAAATAGTTGGGGTTCCAAACTCCAATCCAAGATCTTTGAATAATGTCTTCATCCACATAGCTTCCTAAGTAGCTATGGCAAGACCTCTGTATTCAGCTTCAGTAGAAGAGAGAGCAACTGTGGGTTGCTTCTTGGATGACCATGAAATAAGCTTTGAACCTGGAAAGGTAAGATAACCTGAAGTGCTCCTTCTATCTTCCTTGGAGCCAGCCCAATCTGCATCAGAAAATAGCTTCAAACCTAAATCAGATACATAAGGATAATAAAGTCCTTCATTTATGGTTCCTTTGAGATACTTGAGAATTCTTTTGGCAGCATCCATATGTGGTTTCCTTGGTGTGTGCATAAATTGACTTAGCACACTCACACTGTAACATATATCTACTCTTGTCAATGTGGCATAGTTGAGGCTACCCACTAGACTTTGATATGATGTGATGTCCTCTATGAGTTCACCTTCATGTGAGCTCAACTTGTGATTGACCTCCATTGGAGTACCTGCAATCTTACAATCTTGCATCTTGAATTTTGCCAACATGTCCTTAATGTACTTTCTTTGAGTGAGAAACAAACCATGATCTTTGTAAACAACTTCCAAACCTAGGAAGTAGGTAAGTGAACCCAAATTACTTATCTTGAACTCTTCTCTCATCTGATCTTTGATCTTCTTCATACCATCTGCATCATTTCTTGTCAATATAATATCATCTACATATACACATAGGTAGATGATCTCAGAATTACTCTTTTTGATAAAGAGTGAAGGATCTGCCTTGCTTGGTTGAAAGCCTTTGTCCTGCAAGAATGAAACAAGCCTGAAATTCCAAGCTCTTGGAGCTTGCTTGAGACCATACAATGCTTTGTTAAGTTTACACACATAATCAGGATAAACTTGATTCTCAAAACCAGGTGGTTGTGCCATATCTACCTCTTCTGTTATCCAACCATTCAAGAATGCATTTTTTACATCTAGTTGAAGTATCTTCCAATTCTTGGAAGAGGCAATACTAAGCAAAACCCTAATAGTAGGCATCTTTGCCACAGGAGAGAAAGTCTCCTCATAATCAATTCCCTGAGTTTGTGCAAAGCCTTTAGCTACAAGCCTTGCCTTATACCTGTTAATGGAACCATCATAATTCTTCTTGAGTTTATAGACCCATCTTGAGCCTATTACCTTCATGGATGAAGTCTTGGGCACCAAATCCCAAGTGTTGTTTTCCTCAAGTGCTTCAATCTCTTCCTTCATTGCATGCTTCCATTCTGTTTTTGCTTTGGCCTCTTCAAATGATGATGGCTCCTCTTGGTTTATGTCTTGTGCTATGTAGATAGAATGTTTAGTTACTAATGAGGTGTCAAACCCATACCTTTCTGGTTTTTTCTTTTCCCTCATAGATCTTCTTAGGCTATGATGTGACGATTCTGCCTCATGTCCAAGTTCCTGCAATTTTGCTTTACCTTTAGACTTCCATGCTTTGATCTTTTCCATCTGAGATTCTTCATCATCCTTTGAGGTGTCTTGTTCTTCAATCTTTGGTTGTTCTCTACCAAGCTTTGGAAAATCTTCTTCAAGATTATATGGCAAATTGACCTTCCTGCATGAATCTTCATACCATGAATTGTTCTCATCAAAAACTACATCTCTGCTTACCAAGAATCCTTTTTTGGTAGGGTTGTATAACCTGTAGCCCTTTTGATTGTTGTCATATCCAATAAATACACACCTTTCAGCCTTTGGATCCATCTTGCCTCTAACCTGTGAAGGAACATGAGCAAAAGCAATACATCCAAAAATTTTACAATGATCTAAGCTTGGTCTTCTTCCATTCCAAGCCTCATATGGAGTCATCCCATCACGGGATTTTGAAGGCAACCTGTTAATCAAGTAAGTGGTTGTAGATACAGCCTCAACCCATAAGTAATTAGGTAAATGCTTTTCATTTAACATAGACCTTGCAGCTTCAACAATTGTCCTATTCCTCCTTTCTGCCACTCCATTTTGCTCAGGAGTGTACCTTGTAGTTACCTCTCTTTTGATTCCTCTTTCTTGAAGAAAAGAATCAAAATCATGGGAGAAGTATTCTCCCCCTCCATCTGACCTTAGCCTTTTTAGTGACTTACCTGTTTGATTCTCCACAAGAGCCAAATATCTTTTGAAACATGAAAAAACTTCATCTTTGTGTTTCATAAAGAATAGGATAGTCCATCTGCTGCAATCATCAATAAAGGAGACATAATACCTTGATCTAGATATTGAAGCTTCCTTGCTAGGTCCCCATACATCTGTATGAACCAACTCCAAGAGATCTCCATGCATATAACCTTTCTTCATGAATGGTAAATTGTGAGACTTTCCAAATTGACATGCACTACACTTATAAATCATATGTTGTTTTGACAAATTAGGGAGTCCAAGTACACTTTGGTCCCTGCAGATTTGCTTTAATGATCTTTCACCAATATGTGCTAACCTTTTGTGCCATACTTCCAATTCTGTGAGTGTCTGACTACCATAATTAAAGAGAGCAATGTTTCTAGTGTCCTGTAATTCAAATGTGAACAATCTACCTGTCTTTTCACCTTTTGCAATTTTTCTGAATCCTTGACTTGGATCTTCAACAAATGCTCCTGCTTTTGTGAACCTGACTTGCAACCCTTTCTCTACTATCTGCCCAACACTTATCAAATTCTTTGTAATGGTAGGGACATAGAGTACCTTACTGAGTAGGTTGATGTTTCCATCAGGTGCTTTGACATTGCCTATTTTCTCCACAGGATGTTTTGTAGCATCTCCTGTTTGTACCTCATGCTTATTCCTTGGATCTTCTAAATCTGATAGGAGTGCCACATTTCCTGCCACATGATTTGAACAACCTGAATCTATGTAGAAAACATGCTCATCAGATTTACCTTGTGGCATAGCCATGTTCATGATCAATAATGAATCCTCTTTGTTTGAGTCTTCTGTGTAGTTATTGTAGTCTCTCCTACCTTTGTAGCCTCCTTGATAGTTTGAATGATTGTAGTTGTTGTAGTTGCCATGATAATTGTTGAACCTTCCTCTTGAGTAGCCATAACTTCCTCTATTGTATCCTCTGCCTCTTTGATTCCTGGAATTTCTAAAGCAATTTTCAGTTGTATGATTAGTTAATCCACAAATAGAACATGAGTTGGAGTCTTGGGATCTCCCCCTGCCTTGTCTACCTCCTCTTCCTCTACCTCTGCCATGTCTTCCTCTACCTACATAGTTAGCTTGATATGTACCTGCTTCATCATCCACTTTCTTTGCCTTTCCTTTGTTATCTTTGGACTTGCTTTTATCAGTGTATAAAGCTGAAGATTGATTACCTTTAGAGCTTTCTCCATTTTTTATAAGCTTTTCCTCTTGAGTAAGTAGTTGTCCAATGAGTGTATTGAAATCAGGTACATGCATGTCCATGTACAAATCCATAGCTGTGGTGAATGCTTCCCACTTGTCATCTGCCTTCAAGCCATTGATCACCTGCCTTACAATTTGATCTTCATCTATTACCTCTCCAATGCTTCCCAACTGATCTGCTATGTCCTTGTCTTTGTGACAAAATCAGTCACATTTTGTTTGGGAGCCTTCTTGAGATTTGTGAAATCCAGCCATAGTTGATGCTTCCTAGCTTTAGTACTTGAAGAAAAGAAAGCTTCAAGTGCATCCCACACTTCCTGAGATGTCTTACAACTTCTAATGTGAGGCAACAAAAAATCTGAGATAGAGTTGAGGAGATAAGACCTTGCAAGTGCATCCTTGGAGCACCATGTGCTCAATCTCTCTTGCTCTTCTTGTGTTGGTTGACTTTTGTTCCTGAAACTTGGCATAACTTCATCTCCAGCCACATAACCATATAAACTTCTACCTTGGAGATAAGCTTCCATTCTTAATGACCAAGCTGAGTAGTTACCTCTGTCTAATTTGTCAATTGATGAAGGAAATCCATCTGCCATGTTGTCCAACCTTGCTCTGATACCACTGTAAAGAGATGGATAGGTATGTGCTTGAAGATGAAGAGGTGTTGCAAAATCCTTGGTCTACACCAGCCAAATGAGCTCCAGGAGTATATGGTGAGCCCTTTTAGCTTGCCAATGGATGTATTAGACACCCTATGTACCTTGGAAGATCACTGTCAAAAAGATAGATCAAAACAGCTAAGTTGGAGTTAGCTCAGAGATGAAAAACTTGCTATTCTTGGTTCATACACCTGTCCAGTGTTTTGCATAATTCTCTGAGCACAGCAGCAATTAGCTTAATTCCTCTTGGGGAAGTCTAGTTAACTTAAAGAGCTAACTTTCAAGAGTAATCTCATAAAAAATAATGAACCACACACTAAGAATGAGTTTTAACAAGTGATGACATCATCCCGATTTTCATGGGTTGCTACAGTTTGAGACCAGAGAGCAGAAAAATGAACATAACTCAACATGTAGGAATCCAATGATTATGAAACTTTGTATGGTTATACTAGACAGTACGCTGAATCCAACAAGCTTTAAATCATTAAGTCTGGATTAGTAACCACTGAGAAATGACTCTGACAAGGTGAGTGAAAAAGTCGGGTACCTGACAGAGAAGTGAAGATGAACAGACACTATTGACTTCAACTGAACATAACTGAAGATTGCAACATCCAAATGACATGAAACTTTGTGAGCATAAAGTACACGTATAGATCTAACTTTACCAAGTTAAATCACTGAAAATGATGCACCACTCAGAGAAAACATCTCTGCAATCTGACTGAGAAAACTCAGAGTAATGGCAGTGAGTAGTACACTTCACAAGAACATGGACACATGAACTCAAAAAATCATGAAAATGGAAGTATATTGCTTGTACAATACAATGACTTACTGATACATATGTGTGCCTTGTAATCACACCTTGATATGGCATAAAGCTCAGCTCTTGGAGGTCTTCACATAGGTCTCTCTAACCATGACTAAAACTGCCATCTATTTATAGTTGAGTTTGGGAGGCTAACTTCCCTCAATCACTCTCCAATCAATCAATGATTGATTTGATTCTCTACCTACCACAAATCACGAATTCATGGCTCCTCTTTCTCTTTTTGATCATGTGGACTCAACCACTTAAGATTCTCTTACTTTTACATTAAGCAAAGTCTTCAAAAGTTACAAGAGGTAGTTAACAAGTGAACTTTACATAGTCTTCTTTTTAAAGCTTCTTCTAAGACTTTGTGAGACTCAAGCCAATACTTAGGCTTGTCATAGACTTGCTCCAACACAGACATGCAATGCTCATGAGAAGATGGGTCAAAACTGCAAACAGTAGTAAACGCCCATTCTTCTTCCTGCAGAAGATTAGCAGACTCCGTTTTTGGTGTAGAGGCTTCTGCAACAACCATTCCAGCCTCTTTCTTAGAGGAAAAAGGATAGGAAAGGGAGGAAAGGAATCAGTGACTATTGAGCTCGATACCCACTTAATTATGTCACTCTTCTCCCTAATGGTTAATTTCCTTTTCCCGAATGGTGATTCCAAACTATGTACATACAAGGGAAGCTTAAGCACAACTCTCTTCATTTTATGCATTCCAAAGTCATTTCCAATCTCAACGTGTTTTTTTCGAAGGGAAAAGCCTGTTTAGAAGACCTTCCAAATTGAAAATACAAAGAAAAAGAAGATAAATTAAGTAAAAAACGCTACTCTACTTATGGTAAAAAGTAAAAACTTTACTTACAATTGCCAAATCTCCACTCGTAACACCTAATCCTAGCCCTAGATTATAAGAACAATTGTAAAAAATTACAATGGGGTAATAAGCTCAACTTAACAAGCAAGTATTTACAAGCACATGATAACTTATTTGCACACTTCACAATCCATCACATAAGTTATATAGGCATGGACATCACTCTCCCTGACAATGACACCAAAAATTTTCCACTTGTAGTACATGGTTGTTGCAGAGGAAAGAAGCAAAGAAAAAGTAGGCCCTAAAATTTTCGAATTATAAGCACAATTTTCTTCTTCAAGTCTCTATGAAAAACATCATGAGCCATGTAAATGCACTAGAGGAGTCCTCTAATGCATAAATCCCAATTGTTGTAACATAATCCTTGTAACATAGTAGCACCAATAAAAGTTCCGATCTCTTGTGTGAAAGGACCATTTTTAGGGCACATGTAAATAAGTCTCTTGATGACTCTTTGTAAGTACTTTTTGCCAGTAAAAGTTCATTTAGTACTTTCCAATAAAATTCCAGTCTCTTGTGTGAAAGGACCATTTTTAGGGCACGTGTATATAAGTCACTTGATGACTCTTTGTAAGAACTTTTTGCCATTATGAGTAATCAAGTAGAATTTTCGAATTTGCCTCTTCTCTGCTGAGTATCGTCTTCTCCAAGAGCTTGAGTGTGTATTTCATGCTTGAAATGTGTGTTTAGGAGTGTTGCCTACCCCATCCCCTCTTGTTTTCATGACTATAATGTGTGAGTGAAGCTTGGTGAGTTGTGGAGCTGAAGAAGTGTTTCCCGCCATTCACTATTTTGCTCATAACTTGAAGCACGTTTATCAAATTTGAGTACAAACATTGGATGCGTCTTGTCAAGAGCTTTGAAAGGAACCCACGACTGACCATATTCAGAGTTCTGAGCTGAGAGAAAAATCCAAATTTGTGTTTAATGTTGTTACAAGTATTGTGGCATGCAATTTTAGAGGAAGTAAGGAGCAGAAGAAGTAGCTAAACAAAGTTACATGCATTGTCGCATTGTCATTTCACATACCATCATGTGTGCACATGTCCTCATTCACTTGATATGTCTAAATTTCATGGATTGATAATTAAACATATATTAATCCACCCCTATATGCACTTGTGGAGAAATTGAGGTATAGTCTCAGTTGACACAAGTCCCTAAGACAACTTAGGTACACATGTTTTTGGTGCCATTGTTGGGAAACTAGTCCAATCAAGGTGCCTACATGATATGATAACTACGGAGTGAATGAGTCATGTGAGTAGAGGTAATTTCAGTTAGAGGCAAGTCACAAAACACGTTTGCACTTGTTATTTCAGGGGTGTGTGTAATAAGTTTATAGGGTTAGGAGTGAGGGAGTGAGAAAGAGTTAGGATTTAGGAGTGGAAGAGAAGTTAAGGTTAGGATAGGTAAGTTACATTAGAAAATCCCAAAAAAAATGTTCTTTTCAATTCAGACTTAGGGCACTTCAAAGGCCTAAAGTACATGACTTAGTTTAGTGAGAAGTCATTGTTGTGAACACTGGTATCGTGGAGAGCAGCGATCGATATCGTCGATTGTGTATCCTCCCAGAGCGTGGTGATTGGTAGTCGGTTGGTGGAAAGCTTTGGAAGGGTGATTAATTGACGTGAGGACTCCATTGCCCATCACTTAGAAAATTCATTAAACACTTGTAGATGTGACACAACATTGTAATGGTATCACGGGGTAGCAAAAAAGGTTTGGAGTGAGAGTGGTCACATACAGTAGGTTGAAGGAGGAGAGGAGTTTGTAAGGAACATTTCGCACTACAAATTTTGAAATTTAGACCACTTTTGGCTGAAGTATCACGGTTGGTTGAGTTCCAGTATCGTAATACCATAACTCTCGAGTATCGGGATACTCGCCAAGTATCGTATATCGCCTCCTTGAGTATTGCGATACCGACAAGGTATCATGTATCATCAAGTTGAGGTATCCTCTATCTTGTATGCCTAGTATCATGTATCGTCTCACATGGAGTATCATGATCGGTGAATATGGTATCGTGAACATAGTGGTATCGCATATCGCAAATCAGTGGTATCGCATCGACAAGGTATTGTATATTGTCAACTTGAGGTATTGCATATCGTTTAATTCTAGCAGTATCGTATCATCTAAGGAAGTATCGTGTATCATGACAAAAGGGGTATGGTGTATTGTCATCTATGAGTATTACGTAGTGTAGTAGTATCATATCGTGTAAAGTGACATCATAGATCGATTGAAAAGGGGTATCATGTATCAGGTACAGGTAGTACCATGTATCGCCATAGAGTGTTATTGTGTATCATGGGCCAAGCAATATCATATCGTCAAGGTCAATATCGTGTATTGTGTGGATGTGGTATCGCTCTAAGAGGTATCGTGTATCGTGGGAAACCAAAATAGCCTAGAAGAGAAGAGTGAGAGAAAATAGAAAATTAGGAGAAGCAGGATAGCCAGGAGAGCTTATAAAAGACCTAGTACCTAGGTGGAGAATGAACTTGAGATCTGGACGAGTGTTAGACAGTCAAAGAAGTGTCATATCTTCTACGAGAAGTGCAATCCGACTAAGCCATCACTTTATCTACTCAAATACTTATAATGACTCTGAGGAGGAAAGGCTCATGGCATCTGAGGACATGCATATTTTAGTACCTAGGGAAGGTTTTATGTCTACTGTGGAAGGAGAATATCGGACCTCCCTACAGTACATGTCCATACCCATCTACCTCGACGGTCTAAATAGGTCAATAGCAAGAATGATAAACACTACAGAATCAGAGATAGTTCCAAGACCAACTATCAGATATGAAGGTGGTGATAGGACAAATGCATGTAGTAACCGAGAATCCTGATCAGATTAACGATAGAGGAGAGTTAGAGGGACAAGGAACCTCCAGGAGAACCAACAATGGAGACACTGTGACCACAAATCGGTGGTGACTCAAGTATTAAGAGGGGACCTAATACCTCAAGATGACTATCTGGTTGATGTGTACTTGGTACATGGATCAAACTTACTCTTACAAACTGATTCACCCACACAAGGAGAAGGCATAAGCCCATCAACTATATATGAGCTGAGGGATCCAAAAGATCTAGAGTTATATACCTAGACTAGAATCAAAGGAGATATTGGTTGTTAGACAAAGTGGATAGGTCACGGATAAAGTCTATGGGGTTGCTTGTATTTCCTCCTCAAGAGCAGACAACTACCTCACAAAAACCATTCGGAACCCATCAAGGTACAAAAAATGTGACATCAAGATAAACTAGCCAAGGAATGGCAAATATGAATAGTCCAACCTTTAGGGAAAGACCATCGCAAGGTGTAGAACTAGGAATGCACCCAATAAGACCACCAATTCCCATCATAATTTGACCTTCAGAGCCAGAAAGGAGACTGAGACCGATCCAAGTGACCAAATGTATGCAAAATCATTACGATGGAACAGGAGAACCCTATGACCACATTGCGGAATTCAAAAAAGTATTGCAAGCAGAGCAAGTGGATGACTTTTTCATGCAATATGAATCCTTTGGGCTAACCCTCACGGGAACGGCCTTGAATTGGTTCCAACCCTTTGATCCAAATTGCTTTGTCAATGTTGAACAATTCTTCCAAGAATTCATTGGGGAATTCACTAAGCAGGGGATTAAGCACAATTTGTCATCCTTAATCCATAGTTTCAAATAGGCTCCTAATGAGACAATGAAAAATGTAGCTCAAAGATTTAATCAGTATGTTGATCAATCTCTTGTGACAGAGAGACCTTCCCAACAACAAATGATATCCTTATTTTTAGAGGAACTAACCAACGGAATGTTGAGGACCTTAGTATACATAAAATGATTGCAAACATTGAGTGAGTGTCTTCAAGGGTGCATAGATTTGGAAGACAACTTAGAAGATGATCTAAAAAACACACAAAACTCTAATAAATCAAAGGACACAAGGAGCAATGTAGCTTCTAGTTCAAGTAACGTGGAGAAAATGGCAAAGTTAGTAGCTAAAAAGATTGCCGATGTTAAGAAGATGTACACTTTGCGGTAGAGATCATCCATCCCATGTCTTCACAAGAGGAGCTTTAGGGTTGGCCGAACCTTATCCCTACAATAGATAGCCAACTCAGGGAATTGATATGTACTGTCACATTGAGCAGAAGTACACCAACCACAACACCGAGAACTTTCTATTTAACAGGCACTCAAGATCAATTGTACCACCTCAGTATAGACCGTATGGATATCCTCCTAGGGAACAAGGTAAATAAACTCAGAGGTATAACCCTTACCCACAAGCACAGGAAGCACCTAGACCATATGAACATTGAGGATATGGCCAACCACAACAAGTACTAGGACAACTACCACCCCACCCACAGAATGTAGTACCAGTAAAGTATACCCAATCAGAGGAAAACCTAGAAAGAGCCATAGTACCAGCAACACCATTGACCAACTCGAAAATTGCTCATTAGGTTTTCGATTAGACCCAAGGAGAGTATTACTCTTATGATGCAAGCCTAATAGAATATGACCAGACTTATGATCAACAATATTACTATTACGAAGGATATGGAAATTCCTATGGATCTGAGTATGCCAATCTCATGTACACAACACCTAAGGTCCCAAATCCAATTAGACCACCCATTAAACCACTTGCCCTGAAGGGACCATGCTATAGGTGCAAAGGAGATCACTTTATAAGGGAATGCAGTTTGCCATACAACCCACCACCCCCTAGGTATGGGAAGGCTACTGTAATGATTTTGGTAAAGAGCATTTGTTTTGAGACTACCCTAAGAACCCCAACAAGTTTCCAACCACCACTCACATCAATGTTATTAAAGTAATTAAATCATCGGGAAGTGATAAGGAGTACACAGTACCCCTAAAGGCTATTACTCAAACCCAAGCCAAGGGGAATGATGTAAAAGAAACATTATTCGAGCCTGAGATGGAGAAAATATAGAACCTAAAGTTCAAGTAGTCGAGGATTCAAAAGACCTAGAGGAAACTAAGAAAACAAGGAAACCGCAAAGGTGGAAGGCTAGAAGCGAAAAACTAAGGACTAAATGGATGAAAATGAAAATTGAAGAGGAAGAGAAAACATTGAAAGAAAGGAAGGAGCGTCAAGAACGAGAAGTGCAAAGGACCTCTCATCAAATGATCAAAGAATCTAAACCAATAGTGGCACGATCAATTTTAGCAGATCCCATGCAAGAAGACTTGAACATGTGGATGAAAGCTAATGAGTCTCGAATCAAGATGGAACCTAGCATAGAGCAACATGAAAAACACTATCCAAGAGGACAGTTGGAGAAGGAAAGACTAGAAATGTGTAGAAAAGTAATACAGATAGCTCGAACCACACTTGAACATACTATCCAACCCTCCCTGAGACGAGAACATCAGAAAACAAATTCAAGGAATTCCCAGATACGAACAACCAAAAACCAATAAAGGATCAACATGAGGAAATAAATAAGCAAGACATTCAGAGTAACAAGGAAGAACAAGTATTAATGATTCCAAAATTAGAGGAAAATTGGCCACACAAAATATGGGCTAGGATTCAAGAGGAAAGGTGGAAAAAGAATGAGAACTCTCTACCACCCTTTGAAGAACTAGACGCTTGGGAAAATCAGCATGCAATGGACCGGAAAAACACCATTTTGCCAATTGATTTTTTAGTCCCTACATTATGAGTGGCACAACAAAATGAATGGACGGACCACAAACTATCTCAACGGTTGGATTCAATTGAAAAATTGCATGAGACCAAAATACAAGGAGTGATAGAATTTATGCGGTGAAAAGAAGACAAAAGGCATATTACAATGCACACATACAAGATAAGTATTTAAAGGAAGGTGATCGAGTATTGTTATACACATTGAAACAACATGGAGAAAAGCTACAACAATGTGGATACGGTCCACTTTTGATAAATCAAATATCAACCAATGGAGCAATAAACCTAGCCACGTTTGATAGAGACGTACTTCCTAACTACATAAGTGGTTGTAGAGTCAAAAGATACATGGAACCATTAACCAAAAGAATCTTGGAAAGACTCTTTGGAGCACAAAATTGAAAAAGGGAAGAGGAAAGGATGAGAGAAAAAGCTCAATTGGAAGCACTAGAGCAAATTATAAAAAAGAAAGAATGGATAAGACAAAGAGATGAACAATATATACAAGGAGAAGAACCTATACCCATGGAAAACTATCAAATAGGTAATGTGGAGAACATAAATAATTGTGTCAACCAACCATATTTGAATCTAGGGATTAGAGTAAACGAATATCAATTAGTAGATTCACTAATTGACATAGGTGCGGCATTAAGTTGCATGCAGGTCTCATTAGCCAATGACCTCAAAACAACCATGACTCCTACTAAAGCATGCATGATAGGAATCGGAGGGCTAGTCATCAAGTGTGTAGGAGAAGTTCGATTGCCTTACATCTAGGAAACACTACCATGAATCAAAGATTCTTGGTGTGCAAAGATGAAGACCTTCTCAAAAAATTGATATTAGGACAAGACTGGATACATATCATCTAAAGTAGGCCACAAAGAAGCCTTTAATTTTCTAGAGGCTAGACAACCCCAAATTACCAGTGCCATAGTACCTGGGGTAGCAAGTCTAGAGATGGATAGAGAAGAAAGTCCAAGTGTTACTATGAATCAGGAATGCCTAGATCTCGACTTGTATACACCTTGTAATGTTGAAAAGCCTACATCGTTGTTTACCACAAAAATACAACAATGATCGAGTATGTGATTACAATGGATTCGGAAGGATCAATTGCCACAACATGAAGTTTGGAAGAATGAACAGATCAATCAACAATCAAAAACACAAAAGAATAGCCATTATCCAAAATCCCTATGGAATAAATCTAGATTTCTATGTGTATCTTCCAAAGCCATTGATGGAAGCTTAGAGGTCACAACGACATATCTAAATTTTGAAGGCAATCAAAAGACAAGAAAATCAAGAGATGGAAAATCTGATTGAGGTGTCACATTAGTGGAATCAAGCAATTGAACCAATCATTAAGGATAGAAAAAAACCCCAGATGGCAACAACACAAAAATCTCAATCCAAGGGTAGAAGAAGGTCGAAGACTACATTCAAGAATGAAGGAAGGGCAATGCAACAAAAGCAAATACCACGAAAACAAAATACAATGCTAATATGGAGACCAAAGAAGCAACAAGGAATCGGCCAAGATAATCCTATAGATCATTCTTGCACTCATAAAGAGTCAATTGCATCAAGAGTATGCATAAAAGGTCCATATTACAAGGCCATGCATTTGGCACATAGCTTCTTCAACAAAAGTAGTGGTGTGCATTTACATTACAAGAATAGGACCTAGCTTGTATTGTTATAGGAATGAAATCAAATGTTGTAAAAAAATAAATGCTTCGTCTATAAACTAATCTCTTGTTTTCTTTCAGCCATTAAAATTAAAAAAAATACAAATATGTTACTTGTCTCTACTTATCAAGGGGGATATCGAGCCACGGGAAATGATGAGTCATGAAACACAAGTAAATGGAAGAAATGAGTTTCTCAAGACTAATTCACCATCACATACATTATAAGTCTAGATGGCTTCTGAAGACTCTGAAGTGACGGTCCAAGAAGAAATGCTAGAGTTTCCAATGAAAAGCATGAAAAATGCCAAAGGACATTGGTTTCGAGAAGATCATCCAACGTGAGAACACTTATTTTCAATGGCTATTAAGATCATGGACACCGACCACCAATTCCCCGTGATGTTGCAGGATTTTAGAATCTTGCACGAAATTTGGTCAACAATTGATGTTCTAAAATAGACTAGAATTTACAAATATGTTGAACATCCAAATTATAAACCTGACTTCCAATCATACACTCAAGTGATGAACACATTGCATCCAACACTAGGCATGCCATCAGTGCCTAAAGTGAAAGTTCCTAATGTCGAAGGAAAATGGACTACCATCAAATTCATGCACAATCTAATCAAAGAGGCATTCGGATGGACCAAGCATGGAACCACCGATCTCAAGGAAGAGAGTCATGGGACCAAATGAGAACATTTTTGGATATTCATTGCATTGATATCGAAGAGGTAGTTCGTGTGGTGCATCAAAACTTCTGCTTCCAAAACATGCATAAATATATGAGACCTCAGAAAATCGTGGTCCAGTGAGAATCTCATGCTATCAAACAAGTCAGCAACGAAATTAACTTGATGCTCTATATTCAGGAATGATTCTTTGAAGCCAAGAAAAGATGAGGCCACAAAAAGTTCCTTAATGGAAGTGTGGCATTAACAATATTGATCTACCATGCCTTGAATATCAAGGAATATCTGAAGGAAATGCCTTCTTCAATAGGGATGGCTAAATATGCAAAGACAGCAATGGTACCTAAAAAGAAAAAGGTGTACAAACTACAGAAGAATCAGGCACACATTCACAACATATAATGCGAGGAGCCAAATGATTATGGGAAGTTCTAAATGAGGAGGTGACTCCGACGTCAAAGACGATACACGTCCTTCTGAATACCCAATTGGAAAAGCCCACACCTATCACAAAGCCTGAGTTACAAGAAGCTATGGAGAAGACCCATGAGTTCATGGAAGGACAACTTAATCTGCCAGTGCAAGGGCATCATTACTAGCATGCCAAGGCAACATCTCATCATTTTCCAGGCAAAAGACTAACTAAGTTTCACCGATACAGAGAATTGGGATTAGTCAATTCAAGCTCTTCATCTGAAATCCGAGAAGATCATGACCAATCAACTATGAACATGGATCTCCATACAAAATCAAATGATGAGGGTGGATGGGAGGAATTAAATCAGGTAAGGGATCAACTTGAAGGGGAAAGCCAACAACAAGATCAAGCACAAGACACTAAATTAGACCACAAAACAAAGGAGGAACAACAACAAGAAAGAATGTACACGATCAAGATAAATAATACAACAAAACTTCAATGCACAAAATCTATTCTTGAAGGTCAAGTGAGAATGAAACATCTGAAGGAAGAGTGCACAGAAGAAGCAATCATTGAGCAAGAATTGTTTACACCCATTAAAGTGGTGGCAGAGCCATCACCTATGAATGTAACCTTTCAAGGAAGCACTACAAATTCTACCATGGTCAGAGATGAAGAACAACATGTTCATCTCCAAATGAGACAACCATTTAATGAGACAATGCACATTGACAAAGGAAAGGACATGCAAACAGGGGAAGAACTGATTATACTGAAAACATGGTTGAATGTGGATGTGGCACAGTTAAAACCAATGATAAGACAAATGATCCGGATGGCCATGGATACCCAACAACAACTAGTGGAAGCTGATAAAGATTATGATAAAGCTGCAGTAGAAAGAAATCAATTCAAGCTATTAAGTGAAGATCTATCAGCACATATGATACAAGCTCACCAGATGCTAGCACAAAAAGAAGATGCAACCAAGGAAGCAATGGAAAGCTACAAAAAGCTCACTGAGGAGAATCAAGAACTAGAATATGAGCCCAAGGAACTTACAACAAAGTATGAGACAAGTGAAGCTAAAAATTTACGCATGTCAAATCGAGGTAAAATTTTAGAAGCACAAATAAAAATATACATGGAGGAGGTAGAGGCATTGAGAATGTGAAGCAAAAAATTAATGAATTTGATTCTACTAAATCAACCAATAGAGATGCCAAAAGCTGACCAAAGAGATACAGTGGAGCTAGAAGCCCAAATGGCCAAGTATGTTGAATAGCTTAAGCAAGAGCAAGCATTAAGGGAAGAATGTGAAAGAAATTATATGCATGTCACAAATAAGCTTAGAAATACGTGGAAGGCTACAGAAGCCAAGATTGTATAGTAGTGCAAAGAGGATGCAGATCAGGTAGCTCTACTTGGCAAACACCTAGTGCAAAGTAACAAAGACTTAATGGTAGCTAATGAGCAAATAAAGGAAAAAGATAAACTTATTCAAACATTACAGGATCAGATTGCAAAAAAGGAAAATTTGCGGACACTAGTAGTACCCAACTCTCAAGCAACTACTGTGGAGAATGAGGTATGTCCTCCTTCTCCCCCCATCAATAACTCACCTATGAATATGGGAGAGGAGGCAGCAAGTGCTGATCAAGATACATGCACTATTGCAAAAATGAGCTAGAATGAGTGGGCCTTGATAGTGTCCCAACTTAATGATCAATTTGACGATATAGTCATCAAAGTAATGAAGGAAGACAAAATTAAAAGCAAAAATTTAGATCAGATTATAAAGCCATTCAATATTCCTTGCAGATTGCTCAAGGAAGAAATGATGCACTACATCAAACAAATGACACAAAAAGAGCTAAAACAGCATTCACACTTTTTCACACATGCAAGAAGCATTCGATAAGGTGGATCCAATATGGGGACACAAACTTTTGGAGAAAAATCCTACTCTATAAGTGGATTGGGAATTTGATGCAGTAAATCCTTCTTTTTGTCCAGTACCACACAGAAGACCATGGATGCAATTTTGGGAGGCACAGTGCCATGGAACAATAAATAATCAGTGGATAAATTACCCACTACTACCAAGCCAACCACATGATTATCTGCGAACTGAGGATTATATGGTGTGCACAATAGAGTTTTGGCTTTTGTGATATGCAATAGTTCTCGATATAGCTATCAAAACTATGAATAAAATATTGAGCATGTTGCTAACAGTTATGACGGTATTCAAACATACTCAATATACATTTTTGAACTCCATCGGCATTAACCACGACACATGTGCTCTAATTTTTTATCTCTCTATAATGCCTAGTCAACTTACAATAATGGCTATTCATTCAAGAATAATGTTTCTACCAAGCCCTTACATGCAAACTTTTGAAGAAGCATTTTTTACAGGGTTTTTTGAAATGGATTCTGATTTTTCTTTTAATGCCTTCTAATTTAAATGCTTGATTGGTGGCATATGATCTAAATTTCTTTGTCGATCATAGACAGGCCCCACACAATGGTGTTAAATTATCATAATGGAAGGAATTGACGATACGTGAAGCTAATCTGCTAAATCAAAGAGAGCAAACCACCATTTAGAGCTACTCATGTCGCCATTCAAAACCTATTGAGGATGATAGAGTTTAGGAGGAGGGATGTGTGGAGGGAGAATCGAGCAAAAGATGAAGAAGAAGAAAATTAAAAAGAAAAAATGTTCAATGATGGTATCTCACCCTCTGCCCAAAACCCTGTAGAGGCACGTATCAGACTGCAACATGAAACAAGGAGGTCCCAAAGGATGTAAACAAAGATTTATAATAGTACCTTTGAAGCATCACCGACAGAAAGAAATGCAATGCTTATCGATGGGTGCGTGCACGGCAACCCAAATCAATATAGCTACCCTAATGTATGAAGAAAGGACGGAAGCATCAGACTAAGTTTCGGATAAGGTAACAAATTGTCTCAAAGTCCTGAAGGCTTCCTTGAGCATTAGGTGTGGGTAGTGGAAAAAATTTAACAGGCTAAAAGATAATGCATCGGGCCATGAATTATGATTAGTTCCTTGACTACTGGAAATATTTAACGAAGTCATACATCACTTCTGAATCTTTAAGGCCTCGATAAGTGCTAGTAGTGATCAACTACAAAGATGCTATCAATAAGGAACCAGATCTACTACATATGCAAAGACAAAGACAAGAAGCAAAGCCTGTCAAGGGACAACAGAGAGAAAGAGGGGGAGATTGTTGCAAAGGAAAGAAACAAAGAAAAAGAAGGTCCCAAAAATTTTCAACTTAGGCAGAATTTTCTTCTTCAATTCTCTATGAAAGACATCATAAGCCATATAAATGCACTAGAGGAGTCCTCTAGATGCATATATCCCAATTGTTGTAACATAATCCTTGTAGCATAGTAGGAATTTAGTACTTTCCAATAAAAGTTCCGATCTCTTGTGTGAAGGGACCATTTTTAGGGCACATGTATATAAGTCACTATGAATCCTTGTAAGAACCTTTTTGCCATTGTGAGTAATCCAGCAGAATTTTCGAGTTTACCTCTTCTTTGTTAAGTATCATCTTCTCCAAGAGCTTGTGTGTGTGTTTCATGCTTGAAATGTGTGTTTAAGAGTGTTTTCTATCTCGTCCCCTCTTGTTTTAATGATTGTAATGTGTGAGTGAAGCTTGGTGAGCTGTGAAGTTGAAGTAGTGTTTCCTGCCATTCACTATTTTGCTCATAACTTGAAGCAAGTTTGTCACATTTTATTGAGAATACTACAATTAGATGTGTCTTGTTGAGAGCTTCAAAAGGAACCCACTATTGACCATATTCAGAGAATTGAGCTGAGAGAAAACTCCATATTTGTGCTTATTGTTGTTACAAGTATCATGGCATGCATTTTTAGAGGAATTAAGGAGCAAGAGAGGTAGATGATCTGAGTTACATGCATTGTAGCATTGTCACTTCACATACCATCATGTGTGCACACGTCCTCATGCACTTGATATGTCTAAATTTCATGGATTGATAATTAAGTGTTTATTAATCCACCACTATATGCACTTGTGGAGCAATTCAGGTATAGTCTCAGTTGACAAAAGTCCCTAAGAAATCTTTTGATATAGTGCTTGGCACTCTTGATGAGAGATTTATGTTCTCTTTCTTATTAAAAATTTTATTTACTCAACTTGGAAAAATAAAATACACTTTTGAAGGCTCAGTATATATAATATCACATCATTTGGCACTAGTACAAACATTGGAGGAGCTTTTCTATATACTTATATTCTAGCTCACCAAGCTATTCCAATTACCACTTCACGAATATGACCTTAATCAGACATACATGTAAAGCAAACGACACACCAATCCAACAAAAATGCATAGAATGTGAAATGGGCTAAGCAAAAATAACAAAAAATTTGATCCTTATATTCCAATAATCAAATCATTACACAATTATATGTTTACAAATCTCAACAATCCTTTACGATAAAAGATGATCATATAACTGCTCGGCCTCATGCATAGCATCATCTTCAAGGACTTGAGAAGTCTCTGAAGGCTTTTCTTGCCCTAGAACTAGCTCCTCAAGGTCAGCCATGTCTCTTGGCTCATTTGACAATGGTGGTACAGGCTCCTTTGATGTAGGCTAGAATCTATCTGTGTTAGTGATATGTTTCTTCCCAACTCTTGCTCCTTGTTTGGGCATTCATTCAAGCCATTAATCCACATCCTAATGAAGCTGAATTGGGCTTCATTCTTCTCTATAGCAATGTAGAGCCTGAACATTTTGAGGGCACAAGTGAGTGTAATCCCTAAAAACAAAAAAATCAATTAGGGAAGATGCCAAAAGAGTGTCAATGAGCAACATTGCAATTAGAAGTACCTATGCCAGAGAATAAATCCAAGATCCAATCATCATCATTAGAGAACAATTGGATTAACCTCATTATAAGCTTTTGGGGCTGTTGATAAGGATTAACCAATGTCTTGTTCCCTGCCACCTGAGAAAGCTTCTTTGTAACTGCAGGAAACATTAGCACATTTGAAATCCCATTGCCACTACATACCTTGTAAGACACTCGAGAGCATGATACCTTGACTTTAATGATGTTGAGATAGAGAAGGATTGATCCCTACTATGAAAAATTGCAATCCTCTAGAGTGGTGACATTGTCAATTCAGCAAAATTTGTCACCATCTTTCATATTTGTGGGTGCTTGAATGGCTCATCACCATTAATAGAACCATTCATTCTAAAGTCCTATGGGATGTGGGCTATTACAAGGGAATAATGTTTCCTAGGTACTACTGTACATATGTTATTTACATCATCACACTATATATTTTAATACAATGGCCTTAGCGATTCTATGAGGTTTGAAAAACACTTTAGTCGAGAGGACTCATCTTGAAACTCCATTTCCTTCGCCTTTATTCTAGAATTCTCATGCCTTGCCCTTTGTATATGAGGTGGGAAGGCAGAAGGACACTCTTCATTTGGCTCACAACTCTTCTTTCGAGGTTTCTACAAATAAAGGACGAGTGTCAACTCAAAAACTGTTTACAAGGTGTAAAATACATGAATGTTTCTGATGCTTAGCATTGAATAAATGGATAAAATATTTTCTAGGATACTTAAATGAATAAATAATTAAATCCCAACTGCCATCTAACTTGTTTCAAGCTCATGCTTGGCATTGACTACTACCTATCTTCCAAGTATGTGCTAAAATCTGATGTCTAGCATCGGAATCCTACTGAAATTCAATGCCTGGCATCGAATTTGGACTGAGTGTTGATGTTGAGCATAACATTTCTATCGATATTGGATGTTAGGCATCGACTTCTAGCATGTCTGTTCCTATAATTGGATGCCCCACATCGAATAGCACACTCTACTTGACAAACTCAATCATATTAAATTCTAATGAGCAAGAGAACTCGCCCAATCATGGAACAATATAAAGTATTCTGACAATGCTTTGTATGAGGAGGTGGTCAAGTACTCTACTTGGACTTCACTCCATGTGAAGCACCCAAGCCTCCTCATCATCACCTCTTGAATCTTCATATAAACCTTGTGATTGCACTGTCAAGTTTAAAGCAACATGATAAGTTACTGAAGGAGCAAGTAAAACCGATCAATGACAAGACTCTACTTACTTATCTAGCTCTATGACCATCTCCTCAAGGCTTAGGTCTTTGGAAATGACCCTTGATAATGTTGAAATTATCAAAGTGTCATCCTTTATGCCTTGCAAAGATCTCTAAGGCATCAACTTCATATCCTCAGTAGCCTCGTCAATGGAGAGATCAGTTTTCTTTCCCTTTCCCATTACATCCACATAAGGATCTATTTTTGCCTTCTTTTGTTTTTGTCCCTTCACCTCTTTGTTCTCCCACATTGTGAATATTTTATCATGAAGCTCCCAGATTTCCTTTATCCTGAAGGTGAGTTGGAATCATGAGTCAAATTTACGGAATGCATCTGACTTCATATTGTCATCCACTACAATCCCTACCTCTATCAGGCATTCCGTTCTCAAATTTGGATGGATCCTTCCACCATCTACCCTTATGGCATCAACATACTCATGGTGGAAGAATAGGATATGCTCAATGGATGACATTTTTTGCCTATAATTGTTGTGGTCCCAAGCTAGGAGTCTGGCCTCCTCTCTAGTCAAACCAACGTAGATTTTACACTCTGTAGGGCCTCTGCAGAGTGTGATCCTCCAATAATGTAGTATGTATAGTCCTCACACAATCCTTCATTGAAGTCCTCCATTGAACCACATTCATTTGGATCGACCATTACCAAGAATGGTACAACGATTGCATGTGGGTTTATCTCATCTTCTTCTTGAGATTTTGTACATGCAGATTATGGGGCTCCCTTATCTCAAGAGGCCTCCTTCCTGTAAGTGGGTCTATTGGGGGTCTATTGATTATGGTAATGGGGAGGTGGAAAATTTCCCCCTTCTTCACGAGCTTCCTTTTGAAAATATCCTCCCTCATCTTATTTTGTTTTGTAAGCAATATCCTATATGCAAGCTCTCCTCTAGAGGCAACTATGTCATCTTGAAAGTTTGATCTTTCTCTTGATTCAACATCAGTGGGCTTGTTCTTCTTCTGAGGCCTCTTCTGTATGGGTTTCTTACCCTTTGACTTTATGGGTGTCGTCTTCCATTGCTGGCTTGGTATGATATTCCCCTGTATTCACCGCAAGAGATCCAGAATCAAATTGTCTAAATCCCTACAAATCTGAGCGAGCCTCTCTGGCACACAAAATTCTAGACATAGAAGTTCCATTTTTCAAATTGCACTCATCAATCCTTTTGAAGTCTCCAATAGGAAAAGAAGGTTATCTAAGTCCTCATCTTCGTAGTCCACCTTGAACATAAGGCCATATTGAAAAACCTGGGTGGTATTAATCTTTCCCCTCCCATAGGCCCCAACAAATACAAACAGGGTGGCATTTTTCTCCTCTACATATTGAAGGCACCACTGTAGGTTTTTCATTTTTGGAAGTGGTGTATCTTTCCTATTGACTTTAATCTCTTTGGATTTATCTTTTCTGCCTAGCTCTTCCTCAATGGGCTTGACACTGCTATGAACACTCGATGATATGTCCATTGGATTACTTTCATGCTCACAGGACAAAGACAAGATGCTCTTCTTTGGCTTCAGAGGATGTCCAATGCTTTTCTCTCGAGCACCCTCTCCTGAGGTAAGCATCACCTTCAGCTTCTTAAAGGATTTCTCCTCGTGCTTCTCAATGTCTCTGAAGTGATATAGTTTATGTTAGCCAAGGGTATGAATTATCCCAGGAATAAGATTCATCTCAATGTTTGGGGGCTAGGTCAATGTGAGGCATCATCCTTATACTCCAACTCAAAACTTAGCATCAAATTTGGCATACAAGTCAATGTCACACATCAATATCGGGGGTTAGGCCTATGCAAAACATCGACCCTCTCATCCAATTCGATGGTAGGCATCAAATTTGGGGGTGAAGCCGATGCAAGGCATTGACCTTATGCAAGGCAACTTGATGCAAGGCATCGAATTTGACGAGATGGTCGATGCCAATGGTTCAAATCAATGCCAAGCATCGAGCTAGGCCACAAACTCGATGCCAAGCATTGACTTGGGTCACAAGGTCGATGCGACGCATCAACTTGGCCTCCAAACTCGATGGCAAGCATCAAGTTGGGCAAGGAGGTCGATGCGAGGCATCCACTTGAACCACTAGCATCGACCATCTTGCCCAATTTGATGCTTGGCATTGAGTTTGTGGGGTAGTCGATGCCTAGCATCGACCTCGCTTGAAATTTGTGTGGCATCGATTTCGCCCTAAAAGTTGATGCCTAGCATTGTCTTTTCTTGCAATCTCGATGCATGGCATTGAGTTCTATCACTCTAAAGTTGGACCAAAATGTGAATTAGTTCAAAAAACTACTACAATTTCTAGGTTTTAAAAAGGAATCTTTATTTGTAGGGTAAATTTTGGTTACCTTTGAGACATTTTGCTAGCTCCCTTCTTCTCCATTGTTGACTTGCTTCTTTTCTTAGGCTTTCTCTGCTCTTTTTCTCTATGTGCTTTTTTGTTCTCTGTGCTCTATCTCAACTCACGCATTTGAAAAATGCGCCTCATGTCCTGTGATCTATTTATAGACATTTGGCTTAATTGGACCAGGAACTAACTTGCTATAACTGATTCAATAACTTGATGGCACAATTGGACTATAGAATTGAACCATGAAGCAACCAATTTTAGCTAGATCATACTTTGTTAAATCATATTTGGTTATCTATGGGATTGAGGCCAAATAAGATATGTTTCTTTCATTACCAAATAAGATATATAATTAGATGACTCAAAAGAATAGTAGACTTGATGTTGGGGAATGTAGCTTGCAAGTACTTGAATTTCCACGGTTGTTATTCATTGTATACACGAGTGAAATAAAAGGAAATAGCTGAACTTAAAGTCCATAGAACGCTTTCAAATCATCATTTTTAATCTATTTCAACATGTGCTCGTGTAATTATGACTTGCAATGGAATATTGTGGACCTCTTGATCACAAATTGTAATCATTACAAGAAAAAATACATTTCTCATCTTTGCATGGGGAATTCCACAAAGTGTTTCTATAATGGGTGATCTAAGGTCTAAGTGATCTCCTATACATACAAAATTATTATTCAATAGATCACTAAGATATGTGGTTTGGGATTGATCTAGAGATTCATCAATAAATTCTTCCTTATTAGAATTAGAATCTCTAAAGTTACAAATGGGGAATGGATCTTCATGTCACAAACATACTTACATAAATTCACTAAGATATTAGCATCACCCCAAAAACTCCAAGGTCTAAAAACACATCAAAGGATCCAGATGTGAAACAAAATGCATTTAGATACTAAATATTACCCAAAAAGTGTATAATGAGGCCTATACCCATAAAAGAAGTAAGAATTCTCAAGTTTTAACCTTTGATTCCTTAAGTCACTTGCGAGTAGAAAGGAATAATTGTCCATGATCTTAAGATTTTTAGTTACTCCTTACACACCATTTTAAAATTGTGTTGTTATGGTTTCTCAAGCTCAAAACTTCCCTCATGTCATCGTCAGCCCTACTTGCCATGCTCTTCCTTTTTGGTCAAGACTTTCCCTTATGTCATCTTCCAACATCTCTATGTCATTGCTATCAAACAATGTATTTAGACATTCACTGAAACATGTTTCCATTTTTTTAGGTGCAAAATTAATATCGAAAAGAAAAAATTCTAATTACATGCAAACAGTTCTTCACACAAGTCAAATGTCTCACCATTCTTCTGATGTGCACTTGTAGGCACAAAGCTAGCATGTCCCAATCCTTTTATCAAGATTCTTGGGTAGCTATTTATTGAAATTTAAATCTAAGGATCATCTTAAACAGCATGGAAACGACCAGGAGAATTGGAATAATCCTAGGTTGAAGTAGGTGACTTTTAGTTACTCACCAAACTCTTTTACTTGCCCAAACACACTTAATCAAAGCAACTCTAATTGCCATTTCTTCTCCGTAGTAAAAAACAATTTGCAAGAAAATCAACAATGCACATGAATTCATGACACTAAAATAGTAGATGCTCAATGAACTTAAATGATTCTTGATTATGAAATAAAGTTAAATAATACAACCCATAATAATTGACACAATCCATCTTCATAATTATCTAGATACGTGATTTGGGAGATATAATTACTTGATGTTACACTTCCACTATTTGTATATTATAAAGGGAATGGTCTCACACTTCCACTGTCAATGAAGATGAGCTCTCTCTTATTGGTAGATGCTTGGGCAGCCCTTGTCTCTAGTGAGAGTCGATAGACTTTCACATTCATTGTTTTCAATGGATCTTTTCATGAATGATGTCCATGGCTTAGAATGTATCAATGATTTTGTGTTCTCAGTTGAGTCATTAAAGTTAGATTCTCAATGCAACAATGCTTAATCAAATCCATCTATTGAACCTGATCCACCTATTGATCTCTCTTCAAATTCAAGTGCATGTGGAGCAAAGAATGTCAACAAAGAGAGAGAGAGAGAGAGAGAGAGTGTGTGTGTGTATAGACAAAGCATGTGGCATTTTAAGCAAAGGCCTCGTGAAGTAAGTCAAAGAGGATTTCAATTCCTTACTTCAATAGACAAATTGCATTGGACATTGAAGCATTGTTGTGGTTTGAAATGTTTGTATAAATTAAGAATGAAGAAACTAAAGCAGCTAAGAAAGAAATTCTTCCATTTAGATAGTGAAAGGAAAGATTTATATCTTGTTTCTCACATGAAAATGATTGAGGATAACATATCAGTAACACATGTTGCTTTTGCATATTACTTTAGTCAAGACATCCGATGTTGTAGTGCTGCATTTAAAATTGTGATGGGCATGGGGAATTGCAGAATACATAAGATTCAGCAAGGGCTTATATGTGGAGATCTCATTTTTGATACATATCAAGGATTTGGACCAAAGGTTCTATTGGTTGTCATGCAATGAGTTGGATGATGAACTATTTTAGTTTGCATTGTGAAGTTATGCCTACAACTGGAAGGTTACATTTTTCAGATAACTTTACTTGTCGAGAAGTATTTCAAGTTTATAAACAAGAGATGGAAAGTAAAAATGAGAAGTATGTCCTGTATCAAAATTTTACTCTATTATGGAAAGAAGAGTTTAACAATGTGACTATTCCTCCTAAAGTTAGAATGGGTGAATGCTCAGTTTGTGCCACTTTGAAAAACATGGCAAAGGGGACCACAACACCACAAGAAAAAGATAATTTTAAAAGCATTCTAAAGAACCATCATGAGAGTCAAGCTTTAGAAAGAAGGAAAGCAATTCATCATCGAAGTAAAGCACTCAGAAATCCAAAGCATTATATGTGTTTGTTGATTGATGGTATGGATCAAAAGAAAACATGTCTTCCCCATTTTGCTCGCATTCCTAAGGACATTGGAGATGAAGTCCTTGTGCAAAATGCATTTGGTTGGTTCTTTGGTATACAATGGAACCATAAAGTCGAAGGTTTTCTTTACATGTCCCAACATGCATAATGATCCAAACCTTACGGTTACTGTCATTCATAAATTTTTGCAACCATGGGAGGTTCTTTTGCCACCAAATCTCTATTTGCAGCTCGATAACACTACAAGAGAGAATAAAAATTCTACAGTCTTTGGATATTTATGCATGCTTGTTGATAAACAAGTGTTTCAGAAGGTTAAGGTAAATTTCCTTTTGGTTGGGCACACACATGATCACATTGATCAAATGTTCAATACCTTCTCTAAGAGGTTGGCATACCATAATGCTTTTACTCTTCCAATATTATCTGTGTTGATTTCTCAAGCATTTACTCTAAAGCCTGAAGTTCAACACCTTACACAGATTTATGACTTAAGCATTTTTTCTTAGTAGGTATTGATAACAATACTAAGGTTTTGGCTCCATTGCACAACAATATTAGTTTCAACCATGTATTCTTGATGAGGAGGCTTAATGACATTACTCTTTTATTTGCGAAGCAATATTCATGTTCTCCGGGGTGGGAGCCTAAAGATGGATGCAGATTTTTATTGCATGTGCCTAATTTGTGTGTGGATGGTGCAGAACAAACACCATGTGAAGATAAAAGCAATATGGAAAGATGTAAATGTGCTTGAGCAAAGTAAAAGGTGGATGCATGTACTTATGGAGAACAAGAGACAAATTGAGCGTGCAAAAAAATATGCTAGAGATCAAGATGTCTCTTGGTGGGATGAGTTTTTTACCATCTAGAAGAGATTATAAAGAATACCACTGTAGGGCATTGGCGATTGATATTCCATTCACATGGGATTTTAGCACACAAAGATCAATGAATGTGGACCAAGCATGTAATGCAGATACACTTCAAAGCTTTATGCATCCACTAGAAAGGAATATTTATGTAGGCCCAAGGATGATGAAACGGGCAGAATTTTGGATAGCAAAAGTGTTAGAGATCATTAACAATATTGATAAAAAAATAATAGAGGCTTTGATAGTCCATTGGTATTATACAAAAAGTAGTAATGCATACACTGGTTAGTATAACTTAGAAATGGTATGTGACACAAAACAAACACGCTCAAAAAAGAAAAAGAATATTTGAAGTACATCCACCCTTAAAATGGATGATGTACATATTCTTGTTTATGATTTTGCCTTGACAAAACAGGGCACTTGAGGAAAGCAACGATCAGTATGATAAAGCAAAAGCTTTCATATGTATGTGGGACATCTAATCATAGGAAAACAAGAAGATCTATACATGGTCCTGCAGAATTTGGTATGTACTTGTATGAGGATAGAGCTCTTGTTGATACAGAAGAAGAAGAAGAAGAAGAGAGCTCTCAACAATCTCAGACTGAATCAGATGCATCCGATGATGGGGGTGTAGACATAGATCAAGAAAGTTGTGAACTAAATTTAAAAATCTATGATATTTTTGGTGCTTATACAACTACTCAAAAGCACTTCGCATAATGAAACCATGTTCTATTGCATTTTTGAATCGTTGCACCCTTCTCTATAGCTAGGAAAGTTTGATCTACAACATGCATAATGGACCTTTCTGCCTAGAGTGATCTTCTTGAAACAAAAGAGAGACTAACTCCCCAAATGTTAAGGCATTTGGATTTCCTTTCATCATCAATCTAAGAGTAGAAGCAAAACTCTGATATGAATCTGGAAGACCATTCAGAACAGTCTACACAAGTGAACTGTCAGGAAAGACTTCATCAACAAAAATCAATTGCTCCTTCAAATCTTTCATCTTTGTCAGAAAAGTGTCCATGGAATCTCCTTCATTCATGTGCTCACTCTCCAACTATTTTCGAAGGTAAGAAACATGAGCCTCATTCCTTGCCTGATATAAAGTGATTAGTGTATCCCAAGCATCCTTTGTTGTTTTGGAGGCACGAATGTGAGGAATATTGGCACATTTGAGAGACAAGGCTATCAATGCATGTGCTAGAGCATCTTCCATCTCAACAAAGTTGCTCTCTAGTAGGGACAGCAGGAACTATAACATGAACAGGAGCCTGGAGAATATCACCATCTTCAATGCCATCTGCATCATTTTGAGTAATTATATTTGCATGTATAATAGGATTTTTTTCAACACCCTACAAAATATTCCACCGTCCCTTTGTAATCAATACATGATGCATCATATAAGCCCATAATGGGTCATTGGTACCATCCAACTTATCCTCAACAGCCAACATATGGAATACATCACTCCTTTTAGCGATGGCCACTAACTAAAATACCCTGATGTAGAAAACTGATTGTTTCTCAAGAAGTTGAAGAGAACTACCCTATTGAGTTCTATTAAACTTGTAGAACACTTTGAGGTGTGTATACTAGCGAACCAAAAATTGTATATATCTTTGGCACAAAAAGATGAAATTGCATGCACGGGTGCTGCGATAGTGCATTCACAGGCTGAAATGATCTCACATCATGATTTTGACACAATAATGTGAAGCTATTTTGAACTCTTAATCGCCCGGAGTATGCTTACCAATTTTTGTGTGATTTTGAGACCATGATCGGAGGGGTGTTGACAATGCCCCAGATGAAGCGAGAACCTTGTTTGATACCCATTGTTGCATTTTGAGGTCTACGGAAGCATGCAAATAGCACAAGGAAGAAGAAGAAGCTTGGAGCACAACACACAATACTAATTGTATTACCAAGAGTGTTGCAGCTCAAGATCAAGGACAAAGCATGGAAGCGCATCAAGGAAGTGAACACACGAGAAGATGGAGCAAGTAGGGAGCTCCAAGATTCACATGTCAAATTTTCAGAAGAAATCCCTATAAAAATAGTGATTTTTATCACTAAATATCATTGTAAATACCATTTTCTATTTTTACAGCTCCATTTTGTTCAAGCCAAGGAGTCCTTGAGCTTGAGGAGTATTAGATGTATCATACTACCAATTTTCATAATTTTTAGATTCCGTTTGAGCCCCCAAATAAGCCCTAGAACATAATTTTTAACTAGGCCGGACACTAGGTCTGGACAGGGCCAAAACCACTCAAAAACTATAAAAAGGGCTGGAGAGCTCATTTTAGAGGCTAGCTTGTTGTAGATTTCAGCTTTGTAAGAGAGCTCTTTGGTAATTGAAGCTTTCCATTGTTCCACTCTTTGCTCTTACCTTGTGCGCGTGTGTGTGTATGTGTGTGCATGCTTGTGTGCTTTCACTCACGCACTTGTACACTTCACTTGCTCTTGGTCTTCATACCGGTCCTCACGTCTCCACGGATTGACATTTATGAGGTGTACCTCCTCACGTTGGTACTCACCATTGTGCTAGAGTGACACCAAATTTGGCGCCGTTGCCGGGGAGAGAGCTTGGAGGACGAGCGTGTGATGGTAAGACGTAGAGTAGCGACGTTGGAAGGTAAAAAATCACCATTTTCAGTTTAGTTTCTGAGTTTTTTCTTCTTCTTCATCTTCACCTTCATCATCATCTTCTTCCCTCTTCATATTCTCTGATTTTTTTTTTATTTTCGCCTACATCTTCACCTCGTTTTTCACTTGCGGCTATGAGGAACAAGTGCGGAGGCTGTTCAGAGCAGAAACGCTGAAGAAATATTCGTGGAAAACCTCTCAAACTCCAAAAATTTGATTCAGTATCGCGCGGGCTGAAGCGACCTGCGTCTGGTATCGCGACAGTGGTTGTGTGACTTTGGAGCTAGATTTTGCATCTACACTCTGATAGAAGTGACAAGGAGGAAATAAGGTACACATATTTGCAAAAATTTTTGAATTTGGGTGTGAAAATCTCCAAGTATCGTGTCCGGTTGAGTTTTGGTATCGCGATACCAGAATTCCCGTGTATCGCGATATTTGTTGAGGTATCATATCGTGCATGCCCACTTGAGGTATCGCGATACCATTCTGGTATCGTATCGTCAAGTGTTGGTATCGCGATCTCGGTCGCCCCGGTGGTATCGTATCGTGGTCCACTTGGTATCGTCTCGTTGACCTTGCAGTATCGTATCGCCTGGAAGATATCGTATCGTCTATTGTGCGGTATCGTATCGCTTGCAAACAGGTATCGTATCGTGGGCTATATTAGTATCGTATCGCGTCAAATTTCTGGTATCGTATCGCCCACCTAGTGGTATCGTATCGTGGGTCAACCTAGTATCGTGTCGTCTCTTATCCTGGTATCGTATCGTGCACTTTGTGGTATCGTATCGCGTAAAACACGCAGTATCGTATCGCGAGGTTAAGTGGTATCGTATCGTGCATGCCCACTTGAGGTATCGCAATACCATTCTGGTATCGTATCGTCAAGTGTTGGTATCGCGATCGTAGTTGCCTCAGTGGTATCGTATCGTGACGGTCACAGTATCGTATCGCCTAAGAGAGCAGTATCGTATCGTGAGGTTGGTATCGCGATCGCAGTTATCCTAGTGGTATCGTATCGTCTAGGTGGTATCGTCTGAAGGGGTATCGTGTAAGACAAAGGTATCGTATCGTGGAAAATCTGGTATCGTATCGCCTGTTCTGAGTTCCTAGAGAGATCCTGTTTCCCTGTTTTAACCCCCAAAACCCTGAACTGGCATAACTTTCTCATACGAAATCCGTTTGCTGTGATTTTGGTTTTGTTGGAAAGCTCGTGGGGAATACAACCAAAACATCGACTGGTTATGTTAATATTAATACCTGGATTGTTAGATAGGGTATTTTTAAGTTGACCCTCAGGTTGGACTAGGAAGCAAGGGGGGCCACAAGATTTTGAGCAATTCAAAGGACAATTGTGGACTTGTAGACAAGACTTATGGACCTAAGCTCAAGATGATACCTAGGAAGAGATAGATAAAGTACCATATCACTTGAAACTAAGATCAACCACACAATCAAGTCAGGGACTCCCAACTCAGGGGTTAACTCTATGTGCTGAGTTCATAGACAAGTGAGTCAAAAATGTCACTTAACTGGGAGAGGCTCTTGGTTTCTGAAGACATGCATAGTTCCGTACCTAGGGAAGGTTTTATGTCTAGAGTGGAAGGCGAATATCGAATGTCTCTTCAATATATATCCACTAACTTGCAAGGAATACCCATCTACCTTGATGGTCTACAGAGGACAGTAGCAAGAATGATAAACACCACCGAATTAGAAATAGTTCCAAGACCAGCTGTCAAGTATGAAGACGGAGTCTACATGGACAAGATGGGCCAGATATATGTAGTAACTGAAAGTTCTAATCAGATTAATGAAAGAGGAGAGTTAGCTCGAGATCAGGAAACTACCTCGCAAAACCCATTCGAAACCCAACAAAGAACAGAAAATGTGACGTTAGGACAAATGAGCCAAGGTAGCATACCCGATAGACTACATGAACAATTCAACATGCCAAGAATCAACCCCCACGGCCACTCTAGTCAGAGGATGGGAAATATGAATAGACCTACCTTTAGGACAGAACCGCCCCAAGGTGTCCCCATCATAACTCGATCCCCAGAACCCGACAGAAGACTGAGACCAATCCAATTGGCCAAATGTATGAGGAATCGTTACGATGGCACAGGAGAACCCTATGACCACATTGCAGAATTCAAGCAGGTGTTGCGAGCAGAGCAAGTGGATGACTTTTTCATGCAATATGAATCCTTTGGGCTAACACTTACGGGAATAGCCTTAACTTGGTTTCAATCTCTGGATCCAAATTGCTTTGAACATATTGAACAATTCTTCCAAGAACTTATTTGGGAATTCACGAAGCGCGGGATCAAGCACAATTCATCGTCCTTACTACATAGTTTCAAACAAGCTCCCAATGAGACAGTAAAAAATGCAGCACGAAGGTTTAAGCAATACGTAACCCGATGCCCTGTGACAGAGAGACCTTCTCAGCAAAAAATGATATCCCTATTTTTAGAAGGTCTAACCAATGGAACATTGAGAGTCTTAGTATACGTAAAACGACTGCAAACCCTAAGTCAGTGTCTTCAGGAGTGCATAGATTTGGAAGACAACTTAGCTGAGGATCTCAAAATCACACAGGATCCTATCAAATCAGAGGAGACAAGGAGCAAGGAAACTTCTAGTTTGAGTTATGTGGAGGAAGTGACAGAGTTGGTGGCCAAGAAATTAGGAGTACAAGGACAAAGGAACTACCAGAACTCCCCCTTGAGAATGCCAATGTTAGGAAGTTGCACACTTTGCGGTGGGGATCATCCATCTCATGTCTGCAACCAAGAAGCATTAGGATTATCACAACCTCACCCGTACGATAGACGATCAACTCAAGTGCCTAACATGTACTCTTATAGTGAGCCAAAGTACCCCAACTACAACAATGAAAACTATCTAATGAATAGACAGCCGCGACCATTTGTACCACCCCACTATAGACCATACGGGTACCCTCCTACAGAACAAGGAAGAGAAGTTCCTAGGTATAGCCCATGTCCTGAACCACGAGAAGCAACTAGACCATATGAACATGAAGGAAATAGCCAACCTCAATCTATGCCAAGACAAAAACCACCCCACACACTAGCTCCGACACAAGGGCAGAACATCACGATACAAGTTGTCTGCCTAGGGTGTGGCAAAGAACAGCTTTTGAGAGATTGTCCCGGACATCCCGCTAGTGTACCAAAGGTTACACCCATTAATGTTGTCGGCCTAGCAAGGGATTCAAGTTCCAGTAGTGATAATGTGGCTCCTATACACGCAGTTACTAGGGCACAAGCCTTACAACAAAATAAACCAGCTGAGCAATCAGAGCCAAGTGAATCAGGAGAGCCTAGTAAGAGAAGAACAAGAACATGGAAGGATACTAGAGAGAAGGCCAATCGTAAGTGGACTAAAAAGTTATCCGATCTAGAAGAAAGCCTGAAAGATGCAAAAACAAAAATAGAAGATATTGCCTCTCAAAGCCCCTCACAAGTCCAAACTCCATCCACATCACCTCATCCCCACTCACCAACCACGATAAATGAGCCACCACAACCGGGGTCTGTTCTTGCAGATCCAACCCCAGAACAGTTGGACATGATGTTCAAAGCATACCAGGCTCGACTTCAAGAAGGGCCAACACCTGCAAACCTAGATAAGAGCTACCCTAGAGCAGATTTAGAGATTGAACGGACAAAAATGTGCATTAAAATGGTGGAACTAGCTCAAGCTATGTTCGAGGCCAATCAATCATTCAATCAGACGAATGCTATTACACCGGGTTTGCACTTCCAGGGCTTACTAGATAGATTAGAGCAATTGGTAAACAAGCCACAAGTTTCGTTACCTCCACAGGCTCAACTAACTATTGAAAGAGAAAGCTCATCACCAAAGAAAGTCTATGTTCCTGACTCCATAGATGAGAGAGAGCCTCTTTCAATTCAACAACACTCTCAAACGTTCTTGCGGGAAATACAAGAAGAGAAATGGGCCAAGGAGAAGGATAATCCTCCTCCTATCCTTGAGATTGATGACCTTCATGATCAGTTTCCACAAGACATTCCATCTACTTATGGAGAAGAAACAGTGCAACAAGAAGATGAACAGTTAGATTTTGAATCTAATTGTTTGCAAGAGTTGCCACAGTTCACAGACCCATGGGAAACTGAATCTGTCCAGATTAGAGCTCCCACAATAGTGGTAAGAAATGAAGACTCGGTGATTCCAAGAAACACTGACGTCGTGAAGAACACTAAAGTTCAGTGTCATCTCACGGTAGAGGAGCTGCTCAAAGCAAAACCCGAGCTATGGAATCATGTGAAGGATCAAGTTCCCGAACTTGATTCCAAAATGCCAAAAGTAGTCTCTAAAGAGAAAGTTCCAGAGATACCTCTTGATAAAATAGGGGACATGTGTGAAGGTGAAGAAGGTAATACTTATCTTCCAATCACCTACCAAGGTTACACAACCAAAGCAATCATAGATTCAGGTGCTGGTGCTGCTATTGCAACCACCTCCCTGTGGAAGTGATGGGGCAAGCCCACATTAAAACCAACTAGAATGAAGCTTCAGATGGCTGACGGCCATATGGAAAGACCTCTAGGATTGCTCGAAGGGATAACTCTAACCACCTGTGGAGTAGAGTTTGAGCACACATTTGCTATTTGTAACTTTGAAAAAAATAATGTCTACGAGATGATCCTAGGAAGGCCCTTCCTACGACAACTGCAAGTGGTACAAGATTGGGGAACCAATTCCTTATACTTGCAACGCTTAGGGGTCACGACCAAGGTAAATTTGAAGGATTACACCTTCAGAGATGTTCCACCCCTACAGTGGAATCCTATCCACAAGGGGCAAGAAGATTCAGTCTCTCTGCATTCTAAAAGTTCATCTGATACATCTTGGATGCATGAGGATACTCATTTGTGGATGTGCAAGGTCGCAAAGGAAGAGGAAAAACGCTTAAAGGCTAGAGAAAAAGGAACTTCTCAAGGAGATAGACCAGTTAGAGACCCAGCCTATACGCCAATGATATTTCCAGATGAGGAATTTGAGCCTCATGGTTGGGCAGAAATCCTAGCCACCATGGACATTGCTGTCAATGAAGAACAATGGACACCTCATTGTGATGAGGAGGGATATGATATTTCAGTGTTCATGTGTCAGCCCTTGCTAGAAGAATGTGACCCTAGTGACTTCGTAGAAAAAGAAGAGGACGATGATGATCTAGAGTCCATTGTGATGGATAGCTGCTTTAATTCAGAGGAGCACTATCTTGAAGACATAGGAGTATTTACGCAAAAAGAAGAAGAACCTCTCACAAGCATCAAAACGGTAAATTCAAAGGATGGGAGTGAAGGTAGTCAAAAGAAAAAGAAAAGAAAAGTAGTTAAACAAGGAGAGGAGGAGCAATTATTTGAAGTACCAGAAAATTTCAAGAAATATGAAGTGGAAGACCGAAAAATTTTGGTACAAATGCCTAAGAGAGAGGCCACGACAGGAGAAGCATATGATAACAAAGAAAAGACCAAAAAAGTTGTAGTCACCATTGAAGAAAATGAAGAGAGATGTACATACATAGGAGACGACCTAAGTAAAGAAGAGGAAGCGGAGTTGGTAGCTTTGTTAAGGGAATATAGGGATGTGTTTGCCTGGCACTATAGAGACTTGAAGGGAGTAGATCCGAAGGTTTGTTCTCATACGATCCCCATGATAGCAGATGCCAAGCCCACCAAACAGAAGCCCTACACATATAATGACACCTATGCAGCCAAAATAAAAGAAGAAATCGACAGATTGATTGAAGCCGGATTCATCTATGAAATTGAGCATACTGAATGGGTGTCCCCCATTGTAGTGGTGCCCAAGAAGAATGGAAAGTTACGTGTGTGTATTAACCTTAAAAAAGTTAATGCTGCTACGATTAGAGATAGCTACCCACTTCCAATCACTGATCATTTATTGGAGCGTGTTGCAGGCAAGGAAGTTTATAGCTTCCTTGATGGATTTTCAGGTTACAACCAAGTAGCCATTGCTCCCGAAGATCAACACAAAACGGCCTTTGCCACAGAATGGGGAATCTTTGCATTTCGTGTGATGCCATTTGGGCTCACCAATGCACCTGCAACATTCCAAAGGCTCATGTGTCATGTCTTCAAAGAGTTCTTGCGGAAGAGCTTAGAAGTATATGTGGATGATTTATGTGCGCACTCCCAACAGAGAAGTTACCACATCCCTGAGCTCAGACAAATCTTCAACAAGTGTAGAGATTATCGAGTGTGTCTGAACCCAGAGAAGTGTGTGTTCATGGTACGACAAGGTAAAATCTTAGGTCACATTGTTTCTAAGAATGGAATTTCAACAGATGAGGACAAAGTAAGAGCAATAGCAGAGCTGCCCAGGCCAAGGAATGTTAAAGAGGTACAAGCCTTTATGGGCCACTGTGGATATTACCGTAGGTTTATCCACATGTATGCCATCATAGCTAAACCTCTTTATGGGTTGTTAACAAATTTTGAGTGGAACGAGGAATGTGAGAATTCCTTCAACGAGCTGAAAAGACGTTTGTGCACAGCACCAATATTGACTACTCCGGATTGGAGCAAACCCTTTCATGTCCATGTAGATGCCTCCAATCATGCAATAGGATGTGTGCTAGCACAACCCACAGGTGAAGGAAACCTGGATTTGCCGATAGCATATGCTAGTAGGCAATTAAATGCAGCTGAACGAAACTACACCACAACCGAAAGAGAAGGCTTAGGCATGGTATATGCTGTAAAGAAATTTAGACACTATTTATTGGCCAATAAGTTTAAGTTTTTCACCGATCATCAGGCTTTACTATATTTGGTCAATAAACCTTGCAATACAGGCCGTTTAGTAAGATGGTTCCTCTTACTAATGGAATACGACTTTGAAGTTGTTGTCAGGAAAGGTAGAACCCATCTTAGGGCAGACCATCTTTCTCGCATCACTTCAGGAGAGCCATCGCAAGGAGTGTCTGATGAATTGCCCGATGCTTATCTGTTCAATTTGGAAGTTGTTCCTAAATGGGCAAATAAGTTGGTACCAGTCCTAACCTTTGGGCCTGCAAATAAAAATGTGAAAACAAGCAAAGAAGAAATTGTAAAATCACAAAAGTATCAAATATTGGCCGGAAGTATGTACAAGCAAGATACCGAGGGCGTATTAGCCTGTTGTGTTGAGGACGACGAACATACTAGTTGGATGCAACAAGCCCATGAGGGATTGCTAGGAAATCACTACTCTAAACAACGAACATTGCAGAATCTAAAACGTTTAGGAGTGTATTGGCCTAGCATGGACAAAGAAATACAGGAGTGGATCCAGAATTGTCCAGTGTGCCAGAAGAGACCCCCAGTGGAGCATGCCACTCTTTATCATGTGTCGTTAATTCCTGACTGGAGTGCTTCATTGGTAGAATTCATGAGATCGGGAACATCTCCCAAGGGGGCAAGTCTAGCAAGAAAACGAAGTATAGAGCAGGAGGCTAAAGACTATGCCTTCGTAGGTGATAACCTATACCGAAGAGGCAAAGATGGCTATTTAAGATTGTGCGTTCATGAATCAGATTATTTGAGTGTCTTAGAAACTGCACATAGCAGTGTGGCAGGCGGACATTTTGGTCCTGATCGGGTAATTAAGACTATTCTATTCTCAGGACTTTGGTGGCCCACTCTTCATATGGATGCACATACCTATGTGAAGAAATGTGACACATGCCAACGTGCCCAATATCCGATAAGAAAAGACGATATGCCTTTAAGGCCAATGATGGGAGGGCGCGCATTCTCGAAGTGGGGCATAGACTTTGTTGGTCCTATTAACCCCCCAGCTAGAAACTCCCATGCAGAATACATTATTGTAGCCACAGATTACCTTACAAAGTGGGTGGAAGTAAAAGCCACAACAAAGAACGATGCTCAAACTACAGCTAAGTTCTTATTTGAGAATGTGTTCACTAGATACGGATTACCAATAGAGTTAGTAAGTGATAGAGGCACACACTTCTTGAATGATGTCATTGAAAATCTCCTCCAAGAGTTCTTGGTGATACATAAGAAGTCTTCCCCCTATCATCCACAAGCTAACGGACAAGCTGAGAGCACGAATAAGATCCTATGTAACGTATTGACAAAACTCGTAAATAACAAACGCTCTGATTGGGACAAACAACTTCATCATGCTGTTTGGGCCTACCGAGTTGCTTATAAAACGGTACTCAATGCCACCCCATTTCAGATGGTCTTCGGACAAAATGTTGTGCTACCATTGGATTTCCTAATCCCAACTTTAAAGGTAGCACAAGAGAATGATTGGAACGGACACGAGTTATCCTCGAGGATCTTTGATTTAGAACGCTTAGGTGAGACAAGGCTACGAGCAGCGGCAGGCATCTATGCTGCAAAGAAAAGGCAAAAGGCATACTTTGATGCACATATCAAGGATAAAGGCTTGAAAGGGGGAGACCTAGTGTTGTTTATACACTAAAGCAACATGCCCGTAAATTGGAAAAAAGAGGATATGGACCCATGATCATTAATAGAATTTCCACTAGCGGTGCAGTTCAATTGGCCACACTAGAAGGCGATGTCTTACCAAACTATATCAGTGGTTGTCGAGTCAAGCTATATCAAGAACCTCTTACAGAGGAAATGCTAATGAGACTCAACACTGCTAAGAAGCGAAAAGAAGAGGAGTTAAGGGTTAGAGAAGAAGCACAAGCAGAGGCGAGAGAGCGCATCAGAAGAAATAAGTTACGACAATTAGGCCTAGAGATCAACACAAAAGCTCCAAAATATCACATGGACATGTGCCAAAAATTGGACCTAACTGCTTCTCAAATAATTGATCGACGTCCATTTGTGACCATAGCGGTAGGGCAAGGGAAGAATGCAAAGACTGTGAGAGCATTAATTGACTCAGGTGCAGCAACTAGTGCAGTTAGACTTTCATACTGCCAAGACCTGCAATTGGACATCAAGCCTATAGAAGCCTATCTCATAGGATTGGGAGGTGTGGAAACCCCCTGTTTAGGCGAGGTGGAACTTCCCATCTACCTTCAAGATGTTCCAATGAAAGTCAAAATGCTAGTGTGTCATGATGCAGACCTTACAGAGCCACTTGTCCTAGGTCAAGATTGGATCTATGACCATGCAGTCAATTTGAACCTAAGAAGTCAACTTCTTCAAGTTTGGGTACATGAACAATGCATTACATTAGAATTAGGCAAGTGCATGCTCACAAATCCACAGGTCACACATTCTCTGAGTTCTCCTGAAACTAATCTTCATAAAGAAAATTTTGTGTGTGTCACCGACCCTCTGACGCACAAGGACTCAATCATGAAAGCCAAAGCTCAAAGGCCAGCACACTTCCCTTCTCCTTCACATACTAATGCAAGTGTAACCCAACCAAGGAGGCAAGCAAAAATGACATCTGCTATATCAACTCGACAGACAGAATTCAAGAAGAAAGAAGTTATGGGCATGAAGCAGATCTGGGTAAAGAAAGGAGTGCAACCATTGATGTTGCCTCAGAGATTCCCACCCAACCAGATCGACCATGAAAAAAGAAGGACCAAGCACCTACGACAGGCTCAAGCACGAAGAATCCAACAAATTTGGATACCGAAGCTATCAAAGAAGGCCGACCACAATCATGTACAAATTTGGGTGCCTAAAAAATTAGCTACAGCTCAACACGGGCGATTACAGATGTGGGTACCCAAGAAGCTCTTACATACACAACGGCCTATGCTCCCCACCATGCAAAAGGTCTCAACAAAGAAGCCAAGGAAAGCAAAGGGGAAGAACAAAACACAAAGAACAAACGAAGATAAACTCAACCCTTCTGCAAAAGTAAGCAGGCAATCATCAAGGATATGGGTTTGGAAGCCAAAAGCACCAACAACATCCCCAGAACCAAAAGGCCAACCACACGGGATACCAAAGTTTGGAAAGCATCCAAAGATGAAGTGGCCTGAGGTGATCTCTACAGTACCAAACCCTATTCCAAAATGGGTTCCAATCCGGAGGGTTACATCATTTCGAGATCCAATAGACATCTCCAATCAAAGAGTTCATCAAGTATGCAAGTAACATCAAAAGCCTCGACCAGCAGCAACCATGTGCCTTTGGCATAACCCAGTCGTTTGCACCATTCAGGTCATGCATTTCCAAAGTATGCATCAATATAGGGCCACCTTACATGACCGTGCATAGACACAAATGAGAAATCCCAGGCACATGAGACACAATTTTCACATGCAAATTATGTTATTGATACTAACCTCTTTCTTCTTGTTTGATGCCATAGTGTGCATAAAAAAAAAAAATTAAAAAAAAAAAAGGGGCAAAGAAGAGGACTGTGCTTGAAAATGCTCATCAGCGAACTTTCAGCAAGGACATCCATCAACAAATGGACAAACCGATGGTCAAACACCATGATGGAATACAACACGAAGAGATGAAGATCAACGGACCCTTCACCATGGTAAGACGTGTATGCTTCAACAACACTATAACCATGATCGATTAGGAAACCTCTTCGTCAGCATACCCTTGAGCACTTAGCTCAAGACCCAATCTCTTGCACCATACTTCTTGCCATGCATTTCCCAAGTACGCATACGTAGGGCCACATTACAAGGCCTTGCACAAGGCACATATTTTGTTCAACCCACGCACTAAAGCACTTACCCATCATCATTTCTGGGTTACAAGTACTGGGCATGAAAACATGGAACCCCATCTTTGGACGAACCAGCGGACATCACGGTGACAACAACAAGCGTAGAAGCAATGCACCATGTGAGTTACTCATAATCCACAATGATAACTCCTTTTGAGTAGCTCACAATTTTTGAAAGCTCACAAAGACAGTAGCAAAATGGAATACAAGGAAGAAGTCCATGCAAAGGCAGCAATGACAAAGTGAAGAACCAGACAAATGACCAAGCTGCATTGGAACGATGGACCGGTGCTGTTGACACATGAAGGGCACTACCTCTCAATGTACTACATGGAACAACCACTACAACAAGGGTCTGTCAGGGACGACAGACTCAAGAGGGGGGAGAGTGTTGCAGCTCAAGATCAAGGACAAAGCATGGAAGCGCATCAAGGAAGTGAACACACGAGAAGAAGGAGCAAGTAGGGAGCTCCAAGATTCACATGTCAAATTTTCAGAAGAAATCCCTATAAAAATAGTGTTTTTTATCACTAAATATCATTGTAAATACCATTTTCTATTTTTACAGCTCCATTTTGTTCAAGCCAAGGAGTCCTTCAGCTTGAGGAGTATTAGATGTATCATACTACCAATTTTCATAATTTTTAGATTCCGTTTGAGCCCCCAAATAAGCCCTAGAACATAATTTTTAACTAGGTCGGACACTAGGTCTGGACAGGGCCAAAACCACTCAAAAACTATAAAAAGGGCTGGAGAGCTCATTTTAGAGGCTAGCTTGTTGTAGATTTCAGCTTTGTAAGAGAGCTCTTTGGTAATTGAAGCTTTCCATTGTTCCACTCTTTGCTCTTACCTTGTGCGCGTGTGTGTGTATGTGTGTGCATGCTTGTGTGCTTTCACTCACGCACTTGTACACTTCACTTGCTCTTGGTCTTCATACCGGTCCTCACGTCTCCACGGATTGACATTTATGAGGTGTACCTCCTCACGTTGGTACTCACCATTGTGCTAGAGTGACAAAGAGAATCTACGAAGACAAGTGACCTATTAGGGTTATTGGCATATACAAGCCTCGGGAAAAAACCTCCTAAAGAGGGAAAAAAGTGTCCTAGTGGTCCTAGTGTGTTCACACACATCACTACCTAAATATATCAACAGACCTCTACCTAGTTGTAAGAGGTAGTAAGTAGCCAATCTAGATAGGTTTCTTGACAAGGGGACTTGTGAACAACCATCAATTTCCCTATGATTCAAATATGAGATACCAACCAAATTGAAACATTATCAACATGATAAATTCCACCACTCCGATCATAATGATATTGAATTATCTTAGACATGGCAAAATAACATTTTGAATCAAGGTGATCAAGATACAAATTATCTGATCATGGTGATCACCATAAATGTCTTTGATCATGCCAATTTAAGTTTTCTATCACGAAGATTAGAGAACTATTGCTCTATGGTGATGATAAAGGGTGTGTTTCTCTATGAAGGCAAGTAAGTCTTCTTCTCCATCATCATCTTTATCTTCAAAGTCAGGCCCACACAGGCGATCAAAACAAGACAACTAATCAGAGAAATGGTCATATGTCCTTCATTACTTGTAGCATATGAGGACTTGTTTTGAAACTAACAAGAAGAAATATATGTTGCACCAAGCAAAAATACAAACAGATGGCATCTGAATGTCTATACAAAGCTAAAAATAATTGTGGCTTATCCATAGACATAAACATTGGCACAAAATAACTTGTAATCTCGAGAAACAACTAAAACAGTGTAGCATAATGATAGTAGACACAATTGGTAGCAAGAGCTAGACATCAAACATCAAGCAAGAATAATGCAACACCAAGAAGACATTGAGAGAATATTTTTGAAACCCCTCCTTAAGGTATAATAGACATGTACCCCTATAGTATTTGTATTTTTCAAACCATCATGAAAACCATAAATATATGTATTTGAAGGAGGTTCATACCTTAGAATGGCCAAAAAGTTTCTAGGATTTTGTCAAAGTTGTATTTTCTACCACACAAGTGTCACATCTAGAAGATTCTCCCAAATAATATCATCTCCAAATATCCTCCCCAAAGACCTATAAAAGGACCCCCTTGAGTGCCCCCAAAGCAAGCAAGTGGTGTGTAGGTACATGTTATCAGCACTACGGTGATTATAGTGTTACCCTTTTGGAAGTTGAGACCTTGGCTACAAGAGAGGTGCTACACTCTCTTTCTTATGTATCCCATATCCTTTGTATTCCCACCTTGCAATACAAGCTTTATTTCTCTTTGAATCCATTTATCTCCTCTCTCTCCCATCCCTTCTATTTCTTATAATTCATTCTCTACAATCCCCTCATTCCCGAATCCTCATCATTTCCCTTCAGCTTATATCCATTGGAAAGTAAGGTTATCTTGCTCCTTTTGTTTATGTATTTGAATGTTTGTTGTTAAATATTAAGAGGGTAGTGTAGAACACGCATGTCCTAAGAGCACTTGGTTTAACGGTGAATGTACATGTGTATATGTCACCTATGTGAATGCTTAGAGGGTGGTGCGGAACACCCCTTGTTGATGTATGAAACATCACAAGAAATGAATTAATGTGACACGAGACAACATATATGGTCACCATTAACTCAATGCTCCTTCAAACTTTGAGAAATGATTGCCTAAATTGAGAACTTTGCTTCTTCAAAAATTTCCAATCACTAAAATGGCATACCTTCACTCTTTTGCTTATTTCTCTTAGCACAAATAATATTTAGTGATATTTTGTAGTGAATGAAAGTAGACAAGAAGAGCTTTCCAATAAGCTATTATTTGTTAAAAACACATCACTACACACCAAGTTATGGCCTTCACAAGATGACTATGTCCAACTATTATAATAGGAAATTTTTGCCTATTTTAGAAAAAGTGCCTGTCTAAAAATAAAAGTTTTCAACTTAGCATCGACTTGCAACAAGAATTCAATGCCAGGCATCAAATTGGTGTGTTTTCAGCACCTAAAATAGCCCCGTGAACACTAGGTATGAAGAAAACCACTTTTATGTGGGAATTCGATGCCAAGTGACTTTACGCTAAATTCACTACCACGCATCGAGTTGCTTCAAAAACCTCATCTTTTTAAGGAGATTTAAACTCAGAGAATAAAACATGGACTTATCAACACAAACTCGATGTCAGGCATCGAGTTGCTTGGAAAACTTGAACTTTTGAACTCGTTATCACAACAAGCAAAGCATGGAGATGTAGGAGAGAGTCTCATACACAGAACTTCTATTACTTCTTCTGATAGCTATGGAAAACGAAAAAACTTTATAGGTGCTTTCTCACTCAAAGAAGCCTGACTATTTCTCAATCATACAAAATGAACTCTTTCTCGCATTCTCATATTCTCTCTCACCGTGTCTATTGATATAAACTAATTTATATAGATTTTCTCAATCTTGTCATTTTTGAAAACTCTAGAACTAAAGTTAAAAATAACTCTACAATGATAATACATGTGTGAAATTGTACCTTCACATAGGCATGTGCTTTTCTTCTTAGACTTTGACCTTCAAATTAATGTCCAATTTGTGATTGGTTCTCCAACAGCTCCCCCTCAATCACTAATTGACATTCTCTATTTCTTCATATATTCTTCTTTTCTTTTTACTCCTGCCATGCTTTTGAATCTGTTGGTCTTCACACCATCCAAGCTCTTTGTCATTATATCTTCTATCTGATCCTTTGTAGAAATGTACTCCACTTCAATTTCTTTCTCCATTACCTTTTCTCTCAAGAAATGATAGTGTATCTCTATGTGTTTTGTTCTTGCATGAAATACTGGATTTGCTGCAAGATAAAGTGAACTCATGTTATCTCCATGTATTGTAGGTATACCTTGATTAATGCCCAAGCTTTTGAATACTGTATGCATCCATATGACCTCCTTAGCTACTTCTACAAGTTCCTTGTACTCAGCTTCAGTTGATGATAATGCTATTGTATGGTGTTTCTTTGAAACCAACTTACAAGCTTATCACCAATGTATATCATGTAGGCATGAGTTGATCTTCTACCGTCTTGATTACCTGCCCAGTCTGAGTCACTATAGGCTCTCAACTTCAAAGCTGAAGTAAAAGGATAATTTAATCCTTCCTTTATGGTTCCTTTGATATATCTGAGAACTCTTTGACTTGCAATCCAATGCAGATCCTTTGGACAATGCATGAATTGTGACAGAACTCCCACTACATAACTAAGATCAGGTCTTGTTAGTGTAGCATAAATCAAACTACCCACAAGAGATTCATACTTCCTCGTATCTTTGTATTCTGCACCATCATATTTACTGAGCTTTTGATTAACTTCAAGTGGATTTGAAGCTTCTCTGCAATTTTCCATATCAAACTTCTTCAATAGATTCAAAATATACCTTTCTTGTGATATATATATGCCATGATCTGTGTAAGTGACTTCCATACCAAGAAAGTATGATAACTTTCCTAGATCATTGATCTTTAGCTCTTTCTCAAGTAATCTCTTTACCTACTTGATTCCTTCATCTGAAGTACCTGTGATTATAATGTCATCTACATAAATACAAATGTAGATTGTGCCTTCCTCTATTCTTTTGATGAGTAGACTTGGATATGCTTTTGAACTTTGATATCCAAGGTCATTGAAATACTTTATCAATCTATAGTTCCATGCTCTTAGAGCTTGCTTCAATCCATAGAGTGCTTTTTTCAATCCACAAACAAAATTTGGATACCTGGAATATATAAACCCTTGAGGTTGTTGCATGTATACTTCATCTGATATGTATCCATTCAAGAATGCATTCTTTATATCTAGTTGACTCAGAGGCCATCCTTTTGAAGCTTCAATAGCAATGATTGTCCTTATAGTTGACATCTTAGCTACAGGATTGAATGTCTCATCATAATCTATGCCATAAGTTTGGGCATAGCCTTTCACCACCAGTCTAGCTTTGTATCTAGCTATACTTCCATCTGCAAGCTTCTTCACTTTATAAACCCATTTATTTTCAATTACCTTCTTACCATTTGGTTTAGGAACAAGTTCCCAAGTCTTGTTCTCCTCTCGTGCATTGAATTCTTCCTTCATTGCTTATTCCCAATGCTTCTTACCTTTTGCTTCATCATAGTTCTGAGGTTCTTTATTATCTTTGACCATATATGCATAGTTCTTTTGAGTTATGTAAGAAGTATCATAAGAATACCTTTCTGGTTGCCTTCTTGTTCTACTTGACTTCTCTTTTGATCTACTTTTAGGTGATTGATTGCTTGATTGAATGCAACTCAACCACCACAAATTCGTGGGATTTGGGCTCTATCTTTCTACTTTTACATGTGTAAAGCTCAAAGCTTTTACAATGCTAAAAGATCCATGAAAAAATCTTTTTAAAAAATACAATAAATGAGCATAGAAAAAGAATTCTCCAACGGATAATCTTTCGATGTGATAGCCTTTGATGTAGATAAAATCCACCTCAAGCATAGTGTAAGCTTGATGTTCCAATAGTTAGAGTAGTTGACATTGATGAACACTCTAGGACTGCCGGGGCACTTTTTTCCCTCTTTAGGAGGTTTTTTTCCCCCGGCTTGTATATACGCCTATTGCCCTAATGGGCTACTTATCTTTGTACATTCTCTAGTAATACATTCAGTATTGTGTGTTTGTGCTCCAAGCTTCTTCTTCTTCCTTGTGCTGTTCGCGTGCTTCTGCAGACGTCTATCTCCAACAATTGGTATCAGAGCAGGTCGTCGCTTCTTCTAGGGCGCCGTCGACACTCCTCCGTTTGCAGTCTCAGATTCGCACGAAATTTGGTGAGCATACTCAGGGTGTTTCCGAGATCAAAACTGCTTCGCTTTGTGGTTCCGAAATCGCGATCTGAGCTCGTTTCGGCCTCCGAACGCACTATCGCAGTGCTTGTGCAGGCTATTTTGTCCTTTTGTGCCAAAGGTATATACCAGTTTCTGTTCGCCAATTTAAGCGTCTCAAAGTCTGCTACAGGTCTAGCAGAACTCGTCTGGGCAGTTCCGTTCAACTTTTTGAGATACAGTCAATTTTCTGCATCAAGGTATTTTAGTCACCGGCCATGGCTGAAAGCAGTGATGTATTCCGTATGTTGGCTGTTGAGGATAAGTTGGATGGTACCAACTACCCATTATGGGCTTATATGATGCGACATGTACTGGTTGCAAAAGGAGTGTGGAACATTGTGCAGGGTGTTGAAAGACGTCCTGTTACACCTGCGACTACAGGTACTACAAATACAGGTGTTGGAGGTACTGGAGCTAATGAAGATGGTGTCGAAGATGATATTCTACAGATTCCTGTTCGTGCTGCTGTTTCTGTTGCACCTACTGTAGAGCAGATTTGTTGGGATGGCAGAGATGCCCAGGCACATGCATTGATCGCCTTGTCTGTCAAACGTGCCATTATTCCTCACATTCGCTCTTGCAGAACAGCAAAGGATGCTTGGGATACACTTACCACTTTGTACCAGGCTAGGAATGAGGCTCGTGTTGCTTACCTCCGAAAACAGTTGGAGAGTGAGCACATGAATGAAGGTGATTCTATGGATAGTTTTCTTACAAAGATCAAAGACCTGAAGGAACAATTGATTTCTGCTGATGAGGTTATACCAGATAGCTCACTTGTGCAGACCGTTCTGAATGGTCTTCCTGATTCATATTAGAGTTTTGCCTCTACTCTTCGGTTGATGATGAAAGGCAATCCGAATGCCTTGTCATTTGAAGAATTAGTCTCTGTTCTGTTGCAGGAAGATCAGTCCAGGCAAAACAGGTCCATTATGCGTGTTGCAGATCAAGTTTTCCTGGCTAGTCAAAAGGGCAAAGGAAAATGGAGCTCTTCTACTAGTAAGCAAAAATCTGCAAATGCTACACAATCGAAGAACCAGGATAAAGATGAAAAGAAATCAGAAAAGCAGAAATTGTTCTGCAAGTACTATAAAGGAAATGATCATATTATAAAGAACTGTCCAAAACTGGTTGCTAAAGAGGCAAAGAAGAAAGAGGCTGGAATGGTTGTTGCAGAGGCCTCTACACCAAAAACAGAGTCTGCAAATCTTGTGCAGGAAGAAGAATGGGCGTTTACTACTATCTGCAGTTTTGACCCATCTTCTCATGATCAGTGCATGTCTGCAGTAGACTCAGATGTTTGGTACTTTGACAGTGGGGCGACCAAACATATTACCTCACAGCGCAGTTTCTTCTCTTCACTCGAGCCTGCCCCTACAGGGAATACTGTCACATGCGCCAATAACTCCTCTTATCCTGTTATGGGAGTTGGTAAGATCATTCTGACTACTGCTGATGGTAGTTCTTTCACTTTGTCAGATGCTTTATTTGTGCCAGGGATCAAAAAGAACCTGTTATCAGTTTCTACATTAGCCAAGATTGGCTTGGTTGTGAAATTTGTTGATGATAGGTGTACAGTCCATGATCTCTCAAATGGTGATGTGATTATTGCTTCTGGCATCTTATGTCGTGGGCTGTATAAGCTCATAGACTATGAAAGATCTGTGAATGATTCGGCATGTGCAGTTCATGATTCTCAGGCTATGTCAGATGCAAAGCTTTGGCATGCACGCTTTGGTCATCTGAATTTTGCTAGTTTGTTACGCCTGTAGAAATCTGAAATGGTGTCCTCTTTGCCCAAACTTGAGGCACCTGGAAAACATGTTTGTGAAGGATGTATTTTGGGCAAAATGCAGCGTTCTTCCTTTCCAAAAGATGGTTCAGTTCGGGCTACGCAGAAATTGCAGCTTGTACATAGTGATGTTTGTGGTCCTATGCAGACACCCTCTTTTGGAAATTACCTTTACTTCGTGACTTTCATTGATGATTTTTCCAGGCATGCATGGGTATATCCACTCAAAGCAAAGTCCGAAGTGTTCATGTGCTTCAAACAGTTTTTGGTTTTGGCTGAAAATCTATCAGCATGTAAAATGGGCACACTCCATTCTGATCGAGGGGGGGAATATATGTCTTCAGATTTTAATGCATTTCTGGCTGAACGTGGGATAAAACACCAGTGTACAGTACCGTATACACCTCAACAGAATGGAGTTGCTGAACGAAAGAACAGGTCACTCATGGAGATGGCGAGATGCATGGTCAAAAGTCAGGCTTTACCACATAGTTTCTGGCTTGAGGCTGTCATGTGTGCAACATATGTACTGAACGGGTGTCCCACTAAAGCGTTGCAGTCTATCACTCCATATGAGGCTTGGCATGACCGCAAGCCATCTGTTGCTCATCTGCGTGTTTTTGGTTGTTTGGCATATGCACTAGTGCCTGAACAACATCGTAGAAAATTGGATGATAAGGCAGTAAAATGTATTTTTGTTGGGTACAGTTCTGAAAGTAAAGGCTATCGTCTGTATCCTCCACAGACTAAACGCATTCTGGTTAGCCGTGATGTTGTCTTTGTGGAAGATGCTATTCAGCCATTGCTTTCATGTACTAAGGAGACATCTGTTAGCTCCAAAGACATGTATGATACTTTGATGCCTCTTTTTGCAGGTGGACAGGCTAGTGCTGGTCCTAATGAAGCAACTTCTCAGCCTTTGCAGGTTTCATATGATGATGCAGATCATTCCATTTCTGATGCAGATTTACATGATGCACTTGCTGATGAGAGAGCTGATATTGAGCAGGCAAAAACTATGCCAAAATGGCTGGTGCAGACTTTGCGTGACAGCAAATTAGATGCACCTTTGTCATATCGTACTCGTTCAGGCTCTCATAGTGCCTCCTTTGCATCAGATTGCTATGCTATGGCTGCATCTAGTCTCTGTGATGAGAATGAGCCTGTTTCTTTTGATGAAGCACAGAATTCAAAAAAATGGATGGCTGCTACGCAATCTGAATATGATGCTATAATGAAGAATGGTACATGGTCCTTATGTGACTTGCCTCCTGGCAAGAAGGCCATTGGCACTAAGTGGGTATACAAGCTGAAGCATAAACCTGATGGTACCGTTGACAGGTATAAGGCTAGGCTTGTTGCAAAGGGTTATGCGCAGGAAAGAGGCATTGATTTTGATGAGACCTTTGCACCTACATGCCGTATGACTACTGTTCGGAGCATTTGTGCACTTGCAGCCCATCATGGTTGGAATGTACATCAGTTGGACATTAAAACAGCATTTCTGAATGGTGACTTGCATGAAGAAGTGTATGTTTTTCAGCCCCGTGGCTTTGTGCAGAAAGGGCATGAAAACCAGGTTTGCAGGTTAAAGAAGGCATTATATGGTTTAAAGCAAGCACCACGTGCTTGGTATGAGAAGATACATGCCTATCTGATTGCATATGGTTTTGAGAACAGTCCAACTGAAAGCACCTTATATGTTAAACGTGCTAATGATGTGCTTCTGATCATTGTTGTCTATGTTGATGACATGCTGCTCACTGGTCCTATTGAGACACATATTGCTGATTTTAAGGCTGATTTGCATGCCTCATTTGAGATGTCTGATTTGGGGCATTTGCATCACTATTTGGGCATTCAGTTTATGCACGTTGATGGTGGAATGGCTTTGTGTCAAACGAAATATATTGACACATTATTGCAGCGTTTTGGCCTTGAAGACTGTAAGCCTATTGCCACTCCTATGGAGACAGGTTTACGATTGAGTCTTCATGATGCTGGAGATGCATTTGATGTTGTTCTCTATCAGCAGGCTGTTGGATGCTTGATTTACTTATGCATTACTCAGCCAGATATTCAATTTGTTGTCTCACACATGAGCAGGTTTATGCATTGCCCAGGAGTCACGCATTGGAAAGAGGTTAAGCACATCAAAAGTGGTTGGTTGGCGTGAGCATTTTTTAGAGCGAGAGAGAGAGAGAGAGAGAGAGAGACTCACAACATCGTCATGCTCATCGAAAGTTCCACCTAATGGAAGTCAGCATGTAATTCGAGGAAGGTAGTTAGAGTATCCAAAATGAACACGCATCTTTACTTAATTAAGATCATTACATATATCTTGACACAGGGGAGGGTCACACCTCTTCGGATCTTCTTTCACCCTTCAAACTAAGACCTTACCATAAGGATTCTTTCCACCAACCACTTACTAATGCAATGCACACATGCCACCTAACACTTCACATACAAAAACTCAAATATGATCATAATGTGGTGGCTTCCCTATCCATAACTCTTGTGCCACTTTCATACCTTTGGTAGTACTAGGTGAAAGGTTAATCACAGGAATTGTATTCAATACTACTTTTGTCCAAAAGCCTTGTGTAAGATTTGCATGATGCAACATAGAAACTACTATTTCTTGAATAGTTCTATTCATCCTTTCACCTACATTATTTTGTACTAGGGCATAAGGACATATAAACTCTCTACGGATTCCTCTAGACTAATAGAAAAGGTCGAATTCATGTGAGGTACACTCACCCTCATTATCTGAACATAAATCCCTAAGCTTACTTCCTTTTTTGGTCTCACTCAAGCAAGCCATTTTTTGAAAATAGGGAATACCTCATCCTTTGATATGATAGGATATACCCAGACTTTTTTAGTAGCATCATCTATGAAAGTGACAAAGTAAAGAGAACCACCTAATGACCTTATGGGCATAGGACCACACATATCTGTATGAATGAGATCTAAAGGTTGAATTGAAGAGTCAATGTAAAGTTTATGCACATTCTTAGTTTTCTTTAAATATTGACAATGCTCACAAAATGAAAAGCCAGAGAAAGATAACATGAGTAAGTAGCCAGAATGACAAAGATTTTCCATTCCACTACGAGATATATGGTGCGAACGACCATGCCAAATACAAGCCATAGGATGTTCAATAACAACTAGCAAGTGTTCTTTCTATGATGCAAATAAAGGACAACTGAACCAACTTTGCTTCCTTTTGCAATAACCATATTGCCCTTTGATATGTGAAAGGACTAAGCATAGAAGACCACCTTGTAATCAAGACCATCAAGTTGACCAGTTGACATCAAACTCTATGATAACTGAGGTACATGGCATACATTATGCATGGTAGATTTTAAACCATCAATGAACTGCACAACCACATCTCCAATCCTGACAACATCACATTGGTAAGAGTCACCAAGTCTCACAGTACCAAGAGACTTTGCTATATAAGTAGAGAACCATTCTCTATGTGGTGTCACATGGAAAGAAACAATAGCCACGTGTGGGAAAGAGAATCAACCATAAGAGCCTGATTAGGCATAGTACTATCAAGTGTCAAGACATCAACATCATCAGAATTAATATTGATTTCTTCAATCTTCACAGTCAAAGTAGATGGTGCATGAAGTTGTTTAACATGCCCATCAACATTCTGCCATTTACCTTTACCATTCTTTAATGCATAGCAATCTTTCTTCATGTGTCTTTTCTTGTGAAAATAATGGCATTCGATATCCCTCTTCCTTGATTTACTTCTACTCTTATTCCATTGACCATTCTTTTCCTTTTTCTTACTCCTTCCACGTTGTTGATTCTTTCCTTGGTAAGAATCACGAACATTATATGCATCTCCACTCTGAGTGCTAACCATATATTTTCTACAAATCTCCTCACTCAAGTTTACTCCACATATGTCATCATAGACCAGTTTACCACCACGTGCACTATTGCTAATAGTTGTGCAAAATGTATCCCATGATTATGGCAAGGTGCATAACAAGACTACTTTCATTTCATTATCCATCTCCATTTTTGAGTCTGTAATTGAGAGAATATAGCATCAAACTCATTCAGACGAGCAGCAACACAATCTATGTCCATGTGAAGTTCATAAAAGTTTCTCATTAGATACACTTTGGTATTGAATAATATCTTCCAAAGCTCCTTTGTACTTTCACAGTCGAATATTGTAAAGCAGACATTATCTACTAAGTGAAATCAAATGGTAGACCTAGACATTTCATCCAACTCATCCCAATCATCTTTATCCATGTGAGAAGGCTTCTTTGATATTCCATTTATTGGCTTCCATTGCCTTCTCTGAATCATCACATCTTTAATATGATTCTTCCATAAAGCAAATTTTGTACCACCAATTTTTTGGATCTCACAATGGTCTTTGCCCTACAAGTTGTAGCTCCTCCAAGGAACACTGGCATTAGACCGTGATCCACTAGACGTGCTTGAGATATCTGATGCTATGATGATAGGGAATTGACTAGGATGATAATGGAGCTAGAAGAGTCCAAACATTAGTAAGGCATAAAAAGGGATGACCAAGTTTTAGATTCTAGGAAAAAAACAACAATCTCCCCTAAAAAATGGATTAATGAACAACAATGATCAACCAAAAGGGTTATGTGATAATATATGTGCTCACATCAATAAGTGTATCAAGGAGTGAATTGACCACTGTATGGTTGGCAAAACAAAAACTTAAAAAAAAATTGCCAGAGTATCCTCTACAAAATAATCATATTTCTAGTGTGAAAAGCTCATAAAAACATATAAGCATGCATAGTCAATCAGTGACTCCACTGCATATTATCATTTAAAAGAAAGAAGCCAACTTCACTTTTTCCTGAAAGTGATACTTAGGTCTCACATATTAGGGCTCTTGCTTAGGAAAAGTAGGCTCGCTGAAAGTCAAGCATTCATTTTTCTTGCTTATCTAAAATGGCAAGAAAACAAGGCTACTTGCAAATTTCCATGATGACTCTAAGTCTAGGAAAAACTTAGAGAATTCTAACAACAAGCTTGGATGTAAACAACAAGCTTGGATGTAAAAATTCATGCATCCAAGTAGTATGATTTGGAATGCTTTTATTTGATTCTATCCCAAGATGTGATAGCAATCAAATAAAATCAAATGGAACTTAAACTAATTGAACTTTTAAAGTTCAAAAGATAGTTGAGATGTTCCAAATTTATAAAAACCATAGAGTCTTTGAAGTTTTCACTTTGATTTCATCCTAAGGAGTGATGAAAATCACAGAAGTGATTAAACCTTAGCATCAATTGAACTTTAATATTCAATAGATGGATGCTAGGTTACATGACTGCATCTCTGGTATGGATGCAAAGTCTTAAGAAAAGCAGAAAACTTTAAAAAGAACTCTTCCTTTTAGAGGATTAGAGCTATTCTTGGTTTTGTAAGCTAATTGTAGCTTAATAAGAAACCTTATTCAAAGTGATCTTTAGGAATTGGGATACTTCCTAAAGATAAGCCAATAAAGGAAATAGTTTGGTTAACTATTTCATTCGTTAAAAAGAAATATCTTTTGGACAAGCTATTTTTAAAAGCTTTGAGTTTTGTCCAAAAGTCAAGAATTTCTTTTAAAGATCATTCCAATAAAGCAAAAGATTCCAAGATGAATCATTTGCTTAGTATTACTTGATTCCTTAGAAGGAATCTAAAGTTCTTGAAAGAAAAACTTCTCCTTAGTAGTGAGAATGAAATTCTTCAAGCTAGTTAGACAACAAGTAGTTCCCAAGAAGTCTTGAATCACTGGTAGTGGTACTTAAAGTCCAAAGATTGATATAACCTAGCAGTGTATCAATCTTGATGAGATTCTTGGTTTTAGAATCTGAAAAGCATTTCAATATGCTTGGACTTGAGTTAAGGGAAAGATCTCTAAAAATCTCATGGGTAAGTGAAGAAGATTTTGATAGTACTAGAGATCTTAATGATAAAGGCTAAAGTCTTTATAATTACTGCAACGCCAACAAGACTTGATCCACCTTGGAAAATATTTGTCCAAGAACTTGCGATTGGCAATCAAATTTCTTTTATGAATTTCTCACTCAAGTTCCATTTATCCAATGGAAAGTGTGAAACAAGTAAGCTATCCCAATTCTGAACAGAGTAAATATTCCAAGTATGTCACAATCGTGATGACAGTAATTAAGCCTGTGGAAGGTATAATGTAAAAGTTTACATTAAAGGGATTCCTTAAAGATGAAATCCAAAAGCATTAGTGAATGCTTAGACTCAAGCAACAGAGAGATTCCTAAAAAATCCTCAAGATAGCTACTTAAAGCTTTAGAAAGAAAGGCATCTAAAGACAAGAAGCAAACAACTCTCGTCACTACACAATTGGTCAAGTATAACCAATCAGGCTTGAATTGGAAAAATTCAAGAACTTGGAATGTAACTAGATTTTCTTTTTAAAACCCTATAAAAGAAGGATAGATTTTCCATCCAAAGGTTTTCAAGTTTCCACAGTAGAAGCACAAGATCGTGAAACGATCATGTGAAAGAATCAAAACCTAGAATATCAAGTAGGTAATGCCTAAAACTTCAAAATTATTTTAAAGAAGTGAAGTGAGAAGGTACTCTATAAAGATATGTTTAGACTTAGGATAAGTATCACTCACACATCAATGTGAATATAAAATAGGATGGCATGGGACACTAGATTTTATATTCAAATTGATGTAGGAAAGATGTTATGGGACATCGGACCATGGGATGATAATTATCTTTTAGTCCTAGAATGAATCTTGATGTTAGATTTGATCCTCAAGGGAATTAAAACTACAAGGAGAAGTTTAAGTTCAAGGAGGATAATATAATGATCTCAAGATACTTCAAGATCAAGGAAGCAGAAGATATGAAGCAAGTAACTTCCAAGATCTTCTTTTTCAAATAAGGCATAGACTTGTTCTTTGAATTATGGAACACTTCAAGATAAAGTGTTGTTGACTCATAAATATTTGACAAATTTATGAAGAAGTAGGACTTTGACATTGAAATGATCTTTCAACTCACGAATAAAGTGATTAAGTCAAGTGCCAAGTTCCTAGTGTTACTGGATAGATTCAATCCTTTGAATCAAAGAAATGCACAAGAATTGCATTCCTAGTAAGTAGTCATAAAGATTGAATATAGGCATGAATGTAGTCTCAAGTGAAGCATTATTTGAAAAAAAAACTCATCAATAGAACCTGAGTGGGTCGACACACTGATGTTGGATACCACACAAGTATCTTGTGTTTGGATGATGTTTTAGATTCCCTCTGAATCTTTTTGAGAATTGAGTTTATTTCTCTTAAAGATAGTAAAAATGTTTCAATACCTTGTTGAAACAAGATATTTGAGAAGTTAAAGTCTTGAGTCATCTAGAATTTGACTCAAAGAATGTTTACATTATCTTTGGAGTTTGAATTGGTTGTAACAAGTTGTATTCTTTCTTTCTGCTTTCTAAATCTTTTGGATTTGACTCAAATATAGTACCTGATCCTTTTTTCAAAAGTACAAGGTTAGTCACGAGGAATTAGGTAACTAAATTAAACATCCTAGATAGATATTTTGTAGAAGAACCTCTTTCAATCTTCAAAAGATGATAAGTCTAAGTTGACTTATGTATTTGAGTTTGCTTCAATTTATATAGCATAAATGAATTTCAAGAATCTAGTACAGTCTTAAAAAGAGAAGCTTGGAATTGCTCATCAGATTGACAATTCCTAAAGAACTTAAAGCCAAAGATTTTTGAGAAAAGTATCCTAAGTTGGATGATTTTCATATTGGGTTTGATTTGATCAAGTGATAGTATGGTTGAACCAAAGTAAATGGACAGCTTTCTCCTACAATATACATAGGATTTTCAAGTCCATTAGGACAAAGTAGTCCTCAAATCGGGTGAAGAAATCAAGTAACTGTTGGCTGGGAATTAACCATTGTACAAACATCCAAGTCAGATGTTTGGACCAATCAAACTTCAAGTATTCTAAGTCAAATTCAAGTGAATCAAGAGTTCTCCAAGTCTTGCAAGGGATAATACTCCCACCTTAGTGTTGGAGATAGATGTCTGCGGAAGCACGCGAACAACACAAGGAAGAAGAAGAAGCTTGGAGCACAAACACACAATACTGAATGTATTACTGGAGAATGTACAAAGATGAGTAGCCCATTAGGGCAATAGGCGTATATACAAGCCGGGGGAAAAAAACCTCCTAAAGAGGGAAAAAAAAGCCCCGGCGGTCCTAGTGTGTTCACACACATCACTACCTAAATATATCAACAAATCCCCCCTGGGAGTGATGCAGTGAACAAGGAGCTGGCACTCATGTATAACGAAGTGCCAAGCTATGTGGAAATCACTCCACAAAAGGAAGTAAGCCCAAAGCTTTGCGGAAAGCTTCAAACTTCTCCCTAGGCAGAGCCTTCGTGAAAAGGTCTGCAATGTTCTCCTGCGTGGGCACATATGCCAAGCTGATCTCCCCAGCAGAGAACCTCTCCCTGACATAGTGATAATGCACCTCAATGTGCTTAGTGCGAGCAAGGAACACAGGGTTCCTCGCAACTGCCAATGCGCTCTGACTGTGAGTGAAGATGGTGGTGGCAGAAGACTGGCCAACACCCAAATCAGCCATAAGGCATCTGAGCCACACACACTCAACAGTCGCTGTGAAAGTTGCCCTATACTCAGCCTCACAACTGGAAGTGGCCACAGTAGGCTGCTTCTTGCTCAACCAAGATATACATGAGCTACCAAGCATGAAGCAAAAACCACTCATGGACACACGAGTGTCATAGCAACCAGCCCAATCTGAGTCAGAAAAAGCATGCAAATCTGGTGGTAGTGATCCCCCCTTGGGATAAAACAACCCAAGTAGCCGAGTACCACTCAAGTAGCGAAAGATGCGCTTAACCGCCTTCCAATGCGTGACTCATGGGCAATGCATAAACCTGCTCATCTGTGAGACAGCAAACTGAATATCTGGCCGAGTAATGCATAAGTAAATCAAGCATCCAACAGCCTGCTGATAGAGAACAACATCAAATGCATCTCCAGCATCATGAAGACTCAATCGTAAACCTGTCTCCATAGGAGTGGCAATAGGCTTACAGTCTTCAAGGCCAAAACACTGCAATAATGTGTCAATATATTTCGTTTGACACAAAGCCATTCCACCATCAACTTGCATAAACTGAATGCCCAAATAGTGATGCAAATGCCCCAAATCAGACATCTCAAATGAGGCATGCAAATCATCCTTGAAATCAGCAATATGCTTCTCAATAGGACCAGTGAGCAGCATGTCATCAACATAGACAACAATGATCAGAAGCACATCATTAGCACGCTTAACATATAAGGTGCTTTCAGTTGGACTGTTCACAAAACCATGTGCAACCAGATAGGCATGTATCTTCTCATACCGAGCACGTGGTGCTTACTTTAAACCATATAATGCCTTCTTTAACCTGCACACCTGGTTTTCATGCCCTTTCTGCACAAAGCCACGGGGCTGAAAAACATACACTTCTTCATGCAAGTCACCATTCAGAAATGCTATTTTAATGTCCAACTGATGTACATTCCAACCATGATGGGCTGCAAGTGCACAAATGCTCCGAACATTAGTCATACGGCATGTAGGTGCAAAGGTCTCATCAAAATCAATGCCTCTTTCCTGTGCATAACCCTTTGCAACAAGCCTAGCCTTGTACCTATCAACTGTACCATCAGGTTTACGCTTCAGCTTGTATACCCACTTAGTGCCAATGGCCTTCTTGCCAGGTGGCAAGTCACATAAAGACCATGTACCATTCTTCATTATAGCATTATATTCAGATTGCATGGCAGCCATCCAATTTTCTGAATTATGTGCTTCATCAAAAGAAACAGGCTCATTCTCATCACAGAGACTAGACGCAGCCATAGCATAGCAATCTGATGCAAAGGAGGCACTATGAGAGCCTGAACGAGTACGATATGACAAAGGTGCATCTAATTTGTTGTCACGCAAAGCCTACATCAGCCATTTTGGCATAGTTTTTGCCTGCTCAATATCAGTTGTCTCATCAACAAGTGCATCATGTAAATCTACATCAGAAATAGAATGATCTACATCATCATATGAAACCTACAAAGGTTGAGAAGTTGCCTCATTAGGACCAGCACTAGACTGTCCACCTGTAAAAAGAGGCATCAACGTATCATACATGTCTTTGGAGCTAACAGATGTCTCCTTAGTACATGAAAGCAATGGCTGAATAGCATCTTCCACAAAGACAACATCACGGCTAACTAGAATGCGTTTAGTCTGTGGATGATACAGACGATAGCCTTTACTTTCAGAACTGTACCCAACAAAAATACATTTTACTGCCTTATCATCCAATTTTTTGCGATGTTGTTCAGGCACTAATGCATATGCCAAACAACCAAAAACACGCAGATGAGCAACACATGGCTTGCGGTCATGCCAAGCCTCATATGGAGTGATAGATTGCAACGCTTTAGTGGGACACCTGTTCAGTACATATGCTGCACACATGACAGCCTCAAGCCAAAAACTATGTGGTAAAGCCTGACTTTTGACCATGCACCTCACCATCTCCATGAGTGACCTGTTCTTTCGTTCAGCAACTCCATTCTGTTGAGGTGTATACGGCACTGTACACTAGTGTTTTATCCCACGTTCAGCCAGAAATGCATTAAAATCAGAAGACATATATTCCCCCTCTCGATCAGAACGGAGGGTGCCCATTTTACATGACAAATTTTCAGCCAAAACCAAAAACTGTTTAAAGCACATGAACACTTCGGACTTTGCCTTTAATGGATATACCGATGCATGCCTGGTAAAATCATCAATGAAAGTCACGAAGTAAAGGTAATTTCCAAAAGAGGGTATCTGCATAGGACCACAGACATCACTATGTACAAGCTGCAATTTCTGTGTAGCCTGAACTGAACCATCTTTTGGAAAGGAGGAACGCTACATTTTGCCCAAAATACAGCCTTCACATACATGTTTTCCAGGTGCCTAAAGCTTGGGCAAACAAGACACCATATCATATTTCTACAGGTGTAGCAAACTAGCAAAATTCAGATGACCAAAGCGTGCATGCCAAAGCTTTGCATCTGACATAGCGTGAGAATCATGAACTGCACATGCCGAATCATTAATAGATCTTTCATAGTCTATGAGCTTATACAGCCCACGACATAAAATGCCAGAAGCAATAATCACATCGCCATTTGACAGATCATGAACTGTACACCTGTCATCAACAAATTTCACAACCAAACCAATCTTGGCTAATGCAGAAACTGATAACAGGTTCTTTTTTATCCCTGGCACAAATAAAGCATTTGACAAGGTGAAAGAACTACCATTTGCAGTAGTTAGAATGATCTTACCAACTCCCATAACAGGAGAAGAGGAGTTGTTGGCGCATGTGACAGTATTCCTTGTAGGGGCAGGCTCGAGTGAAGAGAAGAAACTGCGCTGCAAGGTAATATGTTTGGTCGCCCCACTGTCAAAGTACCAAACATCTGAGTCCACTGCAGACATGCACTGCTCATGAGAAGATGGGTCAAAACTGCAAACAATAGTAAACGCCCATTCTTCTTCCTGCACAAGATTAGCAGACTCTGTTTTTTGTGTAGAGGCTTCTGCAACAACCATTCCAGCCTCCTTTTTCTTTGCCTCTTTTGCAGCCAGTTTTGGACAGTTCTTTATGATATGATCATTCCCTTTACAGTACTTGCAAAACAATTTCTGCTTTTCTGATTTCTTCTTGTCTTTATCCTGGTTCTTCGAATGTGAAGCATTTGCAGATTTCTGCTTACTAGTAGAAGAGCTCCATTTTCCTTTGCCCTTCTGACTAGCCAGGAAATCTTGATCTGCAACACGCATAATGGACCTGTTCTACTTGGATTGACCTTCTTGCAATAGAACAGAGACTAACTCCTCAAATGATAAGGCATTCGGATTGCCTTTCATCATCAACCGAAGAGTAGAAGCATAACTCTGATATGAATTAGGAAGACCATTCAGAACGGTCTGCACAAGTGAGCTATCTGGTATAACCTCATCAGCAGAAATCAACTGTTCCTTCAAATCTTTGATCTTCGTTAGGAAACTGTCCATAGAATCACCTTCATTCATGTGCTCACTCTCCAATTGTTTTCGGAGGTAAGCAACACAAGCCTCATTCCTAGCTTGGTACAATGTGGTAAGTGTATCCCAAGCATCCCTAGCTGTTCTGCAAGAGCGAATATGAGGAATAATGGCACGTTTGACAGACAAAGCGATCAATGCATGTGCTTGGGCATCTCTGCCATCCCAACAAATTTGCTCTACAGTAGGTGCAACAGAAACAGCAGCACGAACAGGAATCTGCGGAATATCATCTTGACACCATCTTCATCAGCTCCAGCACCTGTATTTGTAGTACCTGTCGTTACAGGTGTAACAGGACGTCTTTCAACACCCTGCACAATGTTCCACAATCCTTTTGCAACCAAAACATGTCGCATCATATAAGCCCATAATGGGTAGTTGGTACCATCCAACTTATCCTCAACAGCCAACATACGGAATACATCACTACTTTCAGCCATGGCCGGTGACTAAAATACCTTGATGCAGAAAAATTGACTGTATCTCAAAAAGTTGAACAAAACTGCCCAGACGAGTTCTGCTAGACCTGTAGCAGACTTCGAGACGCTTAAACTGGCGAAAAAAAACTGGTATATACCTTTGGCACAAAAAGACGAAATAGCCTACACAAGCGCTGTGATAGTGCATTCGCAAGCCGAAACGAGCTGTTAATCGTGGTTGGTAAAACGCCTTTTCCAACTATCGGAAGGGCGTTTACCTGGCTGGTCCTTGGGTTCTTGGGCGTGGTAGGGGTCTGTTAGACAGAGGCCCTGTACTTAATTCCCAGTTCGATCACAAGTGATACAGATGCCTACTGAACTTAACAAGATTACTGAACCTCACAAGGTTCTGCTATACTCAGATAATTTATGTTCACGTCTCCCTTAACCAACAAGAACAATCGTACTTGACAAGGTTAATACTTAACTTACAGCCGATTTCAGAACAGGACTCAAGATTCACTGTTACAGGTAGAGATCACAGCCATTCCATAATCGGCGTCACAACGAATACAGTCCTGTAGGACCGAATTTCTGAAGACCATCTATACCACTTACGCTTCTTACTGCGACATTAACTTACCATACCACGACAGAGTACACCTTAAACAACGTACTCCCCGTAATACCAGAACTACTATCTTCTACGCACATAACTTGTTAACCATCTGGCGGATCATCCTTAGACGATCAGTTAGCCCAATACATAAAACCACACTTCCAGTAAAGATTCACAGACAAAACGTCGGACCTACGGCAGATGAGTTGCTGAAACGGAACAAGTTTACAACTGCACGACTATCAACAAGAACAAATGCAGACAAAAATCAGACCAACAGATACACAGGTCACTTAGACAACTCAGAAATAACAAGATTAACTAACGTTCAGACCACACACAGACGAACAGTCTGGTGAATTCCCAAAACAAATCCCGCTCTCCCGCGTCTCTTTTCCATTGCTTTATATAAGCTTTTACAAGAATGCGCGTAACAGTTTTTTCGCACGTGTTTACAAAGATTTCGTTATACCTGTCCCAATCCAGCGGCCTTCTAACACTGGCACGCACGGTGGACTCGAACCCGCAAGTTCATTATCGTCTTCGACATTCTTTTGCTTTGCCTGAAGGCCTGTTCCAGAGTTCTGCTTCCGAATCATTTCTGGCTTTTCCTGTATCGTCTTTTGTAACAGCTCCTCTTGCAACCCTTTAATACTCTGCTTGTATTCTTCGAGCTGCTTTTCCTGCTTCTTAATTACAGTTATCAAATTATTTTCATGGTCCGACACAAAGCATGACCGCATTTGTTCAATTGGAGGAACAAGTATAGCAAGCCACCTTTTACGAAAAAGTTTCCAAATATTTTGAACATGATTATCCAATTGTTGTTTTAGTAATTTTATATCCACTTTTGTCATTAATGTGGCAGTCAATTCTACTCCTTCATCTTTTAATATCTGACTTTCCAGTTCCTGCAAAACCTGTATTCTTGAACGCAAAACATCATGTTCTGTTTGCAATGTAGCATTCATCACGAAAAAATTCATCATCTCTTCTTGAATCTGTTTTTGAACAGTATTCTGCCACCGTTCAAATTCCTGTATGGACTTTTTAGTCTTAATCAATGCTACCACTAATTGTTTCTGGTAATTCTGCAATTCCTTCAATATACCTTCCTTGTAATCCAATGTGTCTTGCAATTGTTTATTCTTTACCAACAACGAATTGGAATGATTCACATTAGCAATTACCTTTGCCTGTTCATGCTGAATTCTTTCTTCTTGTTGTAGTAAGAAGTCCGAAACTTCTTGCAACTTATTTTGCATTCCTAGCACATCATTAGTTGAAAGATTATCATTGTGCAACCTTTTTGTACTTACTATTTGTGATGATTGTTCCGTCCTTCTTTTCGTTGACAGTTTGAAAGGAGTTCCAAATATAGGCGGTTGTTCAACGCCATCTGTCATTTGAAAAATATTTTCCTGCATTTGTGCTATTTCCTCTTGCTCTGCTATTTGTTCGTGCCCTGGATTGCTCATATAGAAATTAATTTCCTTCTGATCCTTGACTGATTGCACATACTCGAACAATGCCGCTAAATATATTGACAGTCGACTATTTGTTTGTGTCCTGCGCTTATGCCCAACAAAGAACTGGGTATATAGGTGATTATACATCCAGTGTGCCCAACTTATTTTTCCACCTCCTTCTGCATATACCAGCGGTAAAAAACTTTCTTTGGACATAGAATCAAATTTAACGAGAAAGCATAGTTTCTCCAAATACCATTTTAGTTGTTCCCGACGAATATATGTTGCTTTCTTTATCATATAATATTTCCTGCTTCCCTCGCAGGTTCCAAAGTCTTTTCTCAAATCCTCTTCCGAACATCTTGGAATAGTTACATCCTCATGCAGTGGTAATTGAAATATTTCTGAAACTAATTTCGGGGAAAATTGTACCTGATGTAATATCTGACCTTTTGTTTTCCGCATAATTTGCAACTGATTCTTTGCATCATCATTACATGTCCAGCGCTCCCATGGTAACATGGCAAATTGTAGTAATCCAATTCTTCGGAGCCAATTCTCATTCCGCATAGAGTGTATATCAAGCTCTACTTTAAAATCCGTGAATAATCTTTTGTTCTTATGTTGCACTTTAGACATTGTCGAAGTCATCGAAACTTCATCGCCATCATCTTGTAACGAAGTATCCGTCTCCTTTGTTGTAGTCTCCTTCCTTCTCTGTACAGTTTCTCTCTTCCTGATTCGCCATCTCATGATTTTTGATTCAGACATTGATGCAGAAATCGCAGAGAAAATATTATCCTGGAAGCTTTTAAATAGCACTGGACATATGCATTCTTTAAGTAACAAAGCTTGAACTGCCACTTGCTGCAATGATGATCCTTGATTCGGACATGACACTTCATACAACTTACCAGTATTTTAGCATAGATAAAAATCATCATCCGCCTATTACTTCGCATATCGATGATCCACTTAGCAAGTCTTTTACATGTGCCAAAAACATCATGAAACGCTGCTCTCATGTTTACTTCAAAATTACGAAAATGAACTTTCTTAGCACTACTTTGTTTAGTGCAAAAAATGTCCAATTATACACTTCTGACAATTTGCACTTTGCACTATAATCATTAGTCAGATACTTGTTTCCTGCTCATATTCTACTCTCTGCTACTTTTGTTATAGATTTGCTGACTTGGTCTTCAGACATATTTCGAACTTATCATTACCTTGCGAACCTGTTTCCTTATTGCGACACTCTCCTTGTGGATTCGGTTGACGAAGTAAGCGGCAAAGTTTACGGGTTCATGAGCGGTCTGATCGATAGCGGAGTATGCCGCAATTGCATTGGATGAGTGTCGAGTGCGCAAGAACTCTCCTACGTGAGTAGGGAGTCCGTCACGGAAAGCAGTATAGTTGGCTAATGATTCCATGGCGTACACGAATACAGAGCACAAAACATGGATACACAGAACACGGTGAAAACAAAGAGCGCAATCACAAAAACACAATAACGTTTGTTCGGCGAGCGGGACGATGTAGCAGAGAGTACTTAAAAGTAGTAATAATCACGCAACAGGGTTGATAATTCCTATCTCTGGCATGCATGCAGGGGCAAAAAGGAGAGGGCGGCGGTTTCAAAATACGGCTATTTATACTTAATTTATTGATTATGCAAAATTCAAAGAAAGAAAAGGGCTGAAAAGAGAACGTCAAAAGTCGCGGCACTCCGCGTAATGTCTTATCGCAGATGTGGTGCTTGTTGATATGGTCGCAGCTTCGATCCATTTATTACTTTTGGCAAGGGAATTCCGGTTAATGTGGTCAACCGAAATGTTGCAGGGCCCACCTGTTCCGCTATTCGATAAGGGCCAAACCACCGTAGCTTGAACTTGTCGGCGGCGCGATTCGATTTTGCATTGTAGAAGAGGACAAGCTGTCCTACCGTAAAAACTGGAGTTCGTAGATGTCTATCATGTGTTTTGGCTTGTCTTAGCTGTACTTCCCTCATAGTCATAAAATCGTGCCATCGATGTTCGTCTAATTCTCTGAGGGTCTCCAACCGAAATGACAGAGAATCTTCTGGTAGTAATTTCTGGTTGATGGCTACTCTTAAACTTGGCACCACTATCTCCATTGGTGCTATAGCTTCGATTCCAAAGGCTAATTTGAAAGGGGTCAGTCCTGTTGTTACCTTATAAGTTGTTCGATAGGCCCATAGCACGGCAGGTAACAGCTGATCCCATCTTTCCGGTGCGTCCATAATCAATTTTCGAAGTATATTTAGCAAAGACTTGTTGGTACTCTCGGCCAGACCATTAGCACATGGATAATATGGAGAACTTAATTTATGAGTAATCTGGAACGAATGTGTAAGTACCTTTATCAAGTTGTTAGCAAAATGAGTGCCTTGATCTGTCACCAGTTCGAGGGGTAAACCAAATCTTGGAAAAACATCTGTCAATAGGCACTTTGCTACCACAACAACTGTAGCTGATCGTAAAGCCCATGCTTCTGCCCATCTTGTCGCATAATCAGTGCATGTTAAGATATAGTGATTATTGTTGAGAACTGAGGGTGGTGTAATAGGACCAATGAAATCCAAACCCCATTTCTAGAAGGGTTCTAATGGCAGTACAGGTTGAAGAGGAAAATGATGACGTTGTAATGGCTGTCGGGTTCTTTGGCAATTATCACAGGATTTGACAAACTTCAACACATCCCTGTACATAGTCGGCCACCAAAGTCCACTCTGCAAAATTTTCCGGTGGGTTAAATCCACAGCAAAATGACCTCCTGTCGGGATCGAGTGAGCGAAAGTGATGACTGGGTTTACTTCATGTGGAGGAATACAACGAAGTAGAATTCCGGTATGATCCACATAATATAGTTCACCAGCAATCAACCGGAATCGGCCGCTGAATGCTGCAACTTTTCTGCGTATTGCTGTAGAAGTCTGGGATGGCAGGTATCCATTATTGAGAAAGGTCAATAGCTGATTATAATAATTAGTTGGCATAGGCAGGTTGGTGCTTTCCTCGTGAGTTGGTTCAGAAGTATAGATCGCTGGAGTTGTATCATCTACACCTACCGGAGCCTCATCGGAATCTAGGCGAGACAGAAAATCTGCTAAGGCGTGTGAGGTGTCTGGTCTATGTATAACTTCATAGTCAAATTCTTGCAAAAGCAGCACCCATCGTGCTAATCGTCCTCCCAAATGTTGTTGCCGAACTAAATAAATAAGTGCAGCATGATCTGTGTGGAAAGTGAACTTACAGCCCAGTAGATAATGTCTGAACTTTTTGACCGAATACACTAGACCTAAACATTCTCGTTCTGTTACCGAGTAATTCCGTTCAGCAGGGGCTAATCTTCGACTGGCGTAATACACAGGTCTGAACCATTTATTGGTTGGTTGCATTAGGACGCTGCCAATAGCTATATCTGAAGCATCAACAAATACATGGAAGGGGTGATCCCAGTCGGGGGGTTGTAATATGGGAACCTGTGTTAATAAACACTTTAATCGATCAAACGCTATCTGGCACTCCTCAGTCCATTCAAATTGTCGTGGGGTCTTGGTGATTACTCTGTTCAGTGGTACTGCCAAATGGGCAAGCCACCGTAAGTGTCGTCCATGCCATCTAACTTGGCCCATAAAACGCATTACTTCCTTAGGTGTTGTTGGTGCAGGCGCTTCTAATACTGCTGAAATCTTATCGGGATCTACCTGAATGCCTTGCGCAGACACAATGTGACCAAGTAATTTTCCACAAGAGACCGCGAATACAGACTTATTTGGATTTAAACAGAGCTTGTATTTTCTGCATTTTTCAAAACAGCACCGTAAATGGAACAGATGTACTATCATTTTGCCAAATATTGAAAAATCGTCGAGATAAACTTGCATAAATGAAGTAAGGTAAGGTGAGAATATCTCTTGCATGCATCTTTGAAAAGTACTGGGAGCATTTTGTAAACCAAACCACATAACAGTGCATGCGAACACACCCCAGTTGGTGATGAAGGCGGTCTTCGGAATGTCCTGTTCAGCCATCCCTTACTTGATTATATCCACTGTATCCATCTAAAAATGAATACATTTCGTGCCCTGCTACCCTATCAAGCATGGTGTCCAGGAAAGGTAATGGGAATGGATCTGGAACCGTAGCTGCATTCAGCTTTCGGTAGTCTACACAAATGCAGAGCTGCTTGTTCTTTTTCGGTACAATAACAATCGGTGATATCCACTCCGCGTGCTCTATAGGTACAATGAATCCAACCTTCAATAGCCTATCCAATTCTGCCTTTACCTGTGCTGCGTAGTTCGGGTTCATTCGATAGCTGGATTGTTTGATTGGCCTTGTCTCCGGCTTGAGCATAACCCTGTGTTGATAGATGCGCGGATCCAGACCCTTCATATCCTTATAATCCCAAGCAAAAATGTCAGAAAATTCCCTGAGAAGCTGAAGTAATTCTGCTTGAAATTTTTCTGGTAAGTTTTCTTTTATCTTGACTGGGCGTGGGTGGTTTGCATCTCCCAAATTATAAGCTACTAACTGATCTCGGTGTCGTCTGCTAGTTTGAAAAGTTGTTGTAGTTCGGCGTCGTTTGTAGCAGCAATATCTTCTTTCTTATCTTCTTCTGTTACAGGTGTCATTGAGCAGACTGAGGGGCTCCAATTATCTACAGCAGCTTGTAGGTCAACGGTTCCTAAGGAAATCAAATCAATGTTGTTCTTTAAGAACTCTTCTTCTTCGTCATCTGATAGTCCATCTAGCATATGAACGGGCTCTGCGAAATATGGTCTAGCATGTAGTTCACAGGGCTGTATAGCGTCTAATTTTACAACACATCTTCGATTTTTATCCTTGAACGTGAGCTCCTATGCAGACCAGTCTTGTATCACCTTAGCTATCCTAGTTTCTTGCATAGTGCAGCAGTGGCAATATTCACACCAGACCCTCCATCAATTAATACCTGTGTGATTCTATGACTATTATACCATACCGTAATCAGAGGAACTGAATGATCGACCGTAGAATCTAGTTCCGGTTGTACAGTTGCGGTGGCCGGAATGCAAGCAGATTCGGCAGCAAATTGTTGTTGGAATTGCTGGCGAACTCCTGGTACTAATGCCAGTAATTGGCCAAGAGGAAGTGTAATGGATGCTTTGGATAGAATCTCCCAGGCTTGTTGTGATTGATTTGTAATTTCCGTAGATTTTGAAGATGATGCACCAGCTGGTGCTGATGTACCTGCTACAGATGATGTTTCTGCTTCTGTGTTAGCAGCATGATCTTGTTTTGCTCCCTGAGTTAATGGAGCTTGGGTTACCGGAATTGGGTCGGGAAACACTGGTGGTTCTGATGCGATCCATTGATTAGCCTTTTCATATGTTCGTTTCTGTTCTTGAATGCCGGGTTCAAATATCTCAGCCGCTGGTTGTAATGGTCTACCAGATCTGGTCTGAACAATGGCAGCTTGTGTTTCTACCGGTGTGATCTGAACCATATTTGTCATCGGATTTTGCCGTTCCTTCTTCCTCTGGTCATACTCAGCTATGTCTTTGCAGAACCTTCTAATGTGTCCGAATTCACCACAAAAATGACAGCGCGGTGGTGGCAAATTGGGGTTTTCCGGTGTCTGTACGGTCTGCCAGCGGTTTGCGTTATAGTTGTTGTTCCTCTGTCCTCTGTAATTTTGATAACCTTGTTGCTGTTGTTTCTCATGTGCGGAGGCACATAGTGATTGGCTGGTTGCCCTGGTTCCTGTATAATTGCATTGACCGTCGCTGTCCCTTGTACTTTAGCGTTATAGGCACAGTTTTCGGTGGTGTGTCCGATGGTGTTGCAGATGGCACAAAATAGCTGATTCAGTGCACAAGTGGCCCTCGTATGGCCCTGTCACTCTAGCACAATGGTGAGTACCAACGTGAGAAGATTCACCTCATAATTGTCAATCCGTGGAGACGTGAGGACTAGTATGAAGACTATGAGCAAGTGAAGGCACAAGTGTGTGAGTGAGAAGCACACAAGCATGCACACACACGTGCACACAGGGCAAGAACAAGGAGAGGAACAATGGAGTTCTTCGCATTAGTCAAAATGTCTCTTACATAAGCTCAATTCACAAACAATCTAACCTCAAAAATGAGCTCTCTAGCTCTTTTTATAGTTTTCTAACTAGCTTTGGTCTTGTCCAGACCTAGTGTCCGGCCTAGTTAAAAATTAGGTTCTAGAGCCTATTTGAGGGCTCAAACAGAGTCTAAAAATTATGAAAATTGATATGTAGCTAGTTCTAATACTCCTCAAGCTCGAGGACTCCTCGGCTTGCACAAAATGGAGTCTATTCTACCAAAAACGGAATTTACAATGTTTGTGTAGTGATTAAAATCACTTGAGTTGTAAATGGTCCATGGAAAAAAAAATGATTTGGCCTTGTTGCTGTATTGTGCATGACTCCTCTGTTGCTTTGTATGCCAACACGCCCCCCTTCCTAGCGTCTGTCGCCCCTGATAGACCTCTGTTCTATCGGGTGGTCGATATAGTATTGGATGACATTGGTGGCAAGTTCGTGTTCTCCTATCCTTAAGCCTCTTGCTAGATCAGCTTCCAATGCATCCCAATTTATTGCGCCAGGGACCTCTGGTTGCGGGGTGGTGTAGTACTCAGAGTACATTGCTTGTTCACAAGCAAAGAGATGGAGCAGGTGTGTTGGCTTCGGTGCGAAGATCTCCGAGTGATACTCCCAGAAACCTGATCTGAACATTTCTTCGAAGGTCTGTTTGTAACATGCAGGGAGGTATTTGATGCGTGCATGCCAGGTGTAAGCCACACGAATACTGGGGGTGGTGCTCATGTCATACACCAAATCATAATTTCCATTGGTAAACCCCGGGAGACGTACCTGTGGTGCGGCTGCATTCCTAAAAGTTTTCAGGACTACCTGCATCATATCTAAAATTTTAAGCATCATTTGAGCTGCTACATCTGGCATGGGCTTCAATCGCGGCATCCAATGGCGAATTGTTCCCATCATGTATGCTACCGACGGTGGTCCCTGTGGTGGCGCAATGTACGGGTAGTTTAGCCATTCCTTGCATTGCGTGTTGTTCTGCACTTTGATATTGAATGCCTTCCAAGACCTGCGGCGTGGAACTGGACCGTAGCATGGATTGTATAGGAGATGTAAAGGCGCATTGTTCCATGTGCGTAGCATTTCTGGATATGTCTCTAGAAGTTTCTGGTGCCAGGTGGGTTGACGAATTTTGCCTTTTTGCGCCTCTGGAGGAAGGTCTTCGGGTTGAAATTGGGTAGCAAAGGTAGGAATCTGACCCGTGACTCTCTGTATTTCTGCATCATAATCAGCCAGGATAATATAATAAGGCCTGTATTGGAGTTCAGATGAGAGGATAAGGCGTCTCGATGACAGGTTCTTGAAGTAAGCAGATTGTAGCACAATTTCCTCTATGACCCTCATGGCCTGATTTTGCACTACTGTGCGCTCTTCGTGGGAACTCCCGATTTCCTCCACTTGACGTAGCCATGGAGGCCGTGGTGCCTCGAATGTGTCTTGAGCTTCTTCCGTTTGTTGGCCTCCTGGGAAGGGTTGTGGGTCGTATTCTTCTTCAAATGTCTGTTCCACAGGAATTTGTACTACTTCTTCGTCGGTGGGAGCCTCTGGAGGGGAAGGTGGTCTCTCATATTGTAGTAGACGTGCTTGCAATTCGGTGACCTGTTTCTGGAGATCTTTTAAGGCCTCTGAGTCTGTGAGAAGTGAAGCCGCGGAGGAGGTGGTTTGAGAGGCTGTTGTTGTTTCTTTTTGGTGTTTCTGCTTCAGTTGACCCAGTTCTTCTGATAGCAGGTCATGTGCTTCAAGCAGCATGGCATAGTCTTGCAATATGATCTTGATATTGTCGGGGGTCACTGCTTGAAACTTTGATGGGCTGATGGGTGCCCCAGGTGTGCTTTCGATAGCTGCTTCTAGGTTCTCTTGATTTTGTACTTGCAGGCGTCGATTCTCTTCCTGAGCGGCCGCAAGATGTCGCTTAAGTAGGGCCATATTTCGCTGAAGCTTTGAATTGCGTTCCAGCTGTGTCCGTAGGTGACCTTCTACCACTTGTATTGCTTCCTTATCTGTGTTCTGTAACTGTACCTCCAATATGCTATGAGCCTCTTGGAGAGTTTGGAATTGTGTGTGGAGGCGAGCATTTTCCTCCTCTAGTGCAGCAAGGCGGTGTTGTAGTGTCTCCGAGTGCTCTTGCAGGCGTTCATTCTGTTGCTGGAGCTGATTGTAATCTGTCCTTAAGTTTGATATACAAGCTAGCATGGTGTCCAATGCATTTCCTATAGATGAGGGGGTGGTGTTTACAGTGGAAGATGCATGGGAAGGGAATTGGGGAAGGGGAAGAATGAATGATGTGTCTATTGAAGACGTGTGTGTGGGTGAAATTGGTGGAGGGGGAATGGGAGGAGGTGGAAGCGTGGGGGGAGGTGCCGTGGGTGGTGAAATGTCCATACTTTCAGGAGTGGGTGCGAGTGTGGGGTCTGCCATATACATTGGAATGGTAGGTGGTGTGTGTGTGAAAGTGGTGAATAGATGAGAAGTGGGGTGGGGAGCTGAAAAGAAAGGGAATGGTTGAGACCTGGGTTGAAAAGTTCTAGCAAGGAAGTTATGGAGGGATTGGAGAAGTGGAGAGATGGAGGTCGGGGGTTGAGGTTGTAGATTTGAGGAGGGCATGAAGGGTTGCGTGGTAGCAGGGAAACCCATGAATGTGGATCTAGGGTCAGGATGACCTATGGCTGAGGGCATGGGGGATGGTTGTCCTAGGGCAGGCTCTATGAGCGATTCGGTGGATTGTGTAGTGATGGGAGTTGCTTCATAGATTGGGTTATCAGAGGTGGAGAATAGGGTTGAACTAGAGATGGGAGTACAGAAGATGAAGGTTGGTTCGGTGGGTTGAGTGGTCGAGGTGATTTCCACGGTTTCTGCTCTAGGAGGCGATGGTGGGGGTGTGGGTGGTAGTGGCTCGGTGGATTCCTCATGGGTGACTGGGTGCTCTTGGCTAGCCGTTTCGGTTGCTTGGGAGGTTGTCCTAATGGGTTCGGATGTAATAATTGGCTCTTCTGCCGTTGTAACGGGGATCTGGATATTCTTACCTGAGCGTGGTCGTGTCTGGAATCTTTGTGGATCATATTGAACTGGAGACCTCCTAATGGCGGTCCGCACTGCTTCCACTACCCCATATGTTTCTGGCATCAATAAGAGACCTTCACTATATTCTGAGTCAACTCCTGCTTCTTCCAACAGCTGAGTCATGAGTACTCTACTGCTCTGTTCGGTGAGCAGTTGTTGCGATCGCACTCTTTCCATAATTTGATACAGCCTTCGGAGTTCTGCTGTATAGGCTGGGGCTTCAGTGGTCTCCTCTTCATATGCTCCTTCTTCTTCTAGGTGTCCTTGTTGTTGACCTTGCTGAGCGTCACTCCAATGTACATGGCGGCCGTCTGTAGATTTTCTTCTTCTTTGTGAAGATGTGCCTTGTTCTTCTGCATCTGAATAAAACTCTACATCAGAGAGTTGTGTACTTTGTAAGAATGCTTCGAAGTCCTGGGGATCCATTCCTTGAGCATCTCCAGTTGTAGCAAATTCAAATTCAGATGGAGCAGGAGGAGCTGAAGGGGTAGCTTGTGTCGTAGTTTCAGATCCAGACCTGGGTATCCTAATGGTAAAGGGAGGTACAGTGGTCTCCCTTCGTGGCGATACTTCAGGAGTAGAACTTCCCTTGTCTGGACACAAGGGATTGCACCCCTCATGCGCTTGGATTGATGTGTGGACGTCTTGAGCTTCTTAAACATTTGTAATTGTGCCCAAGTTAAGGCACGTTCAATGGGAACATCGTATGCTAGGCACCGGTAAATAATGCGTGTGATTGCACAGCAACCGTTCACCACTAATTTCCTAGAAGACCTTTTATTTGCTTCATACAATTGATCTATAATCCATACCGGCAGCTTAATTGGTAACGCACCTGCTTCCGCTAAGTAGAGAGCGGTCCAGATTCTTTTGTGTGGTTGTGTGAAGCGGTCTTGGCCGGGGAAAGCAAAATGTTGCATGCACATACGGAGAGGGATGGACATGTTTGGTGTGAGTGCTGCCATGTCTTTAAGCTTCAATAGTTTCCTATCCTTCATGTTAGTAGGAACGAGAGCATCCTTCTCAGAAGGTACATGTGTGTCGTGCATATTCAAAGCAGCGCTCACCAACTCCACAGTAAGTTCAAACCTCTTCAACTCGTTGTTGCCCAGCAAGGAAGGAAGAACAAATGATCCTGGTTTGTCCTTTTCTTCATTAGCTTGTAATGTGGAGACCAAATAGTAGCATCGAAGGAGATCCGGTTTAGGTAGTGGTGCTTCAAAGTATTCTGCTAGCCCTGCACGTTGCCATATGGTCTGGAGATCCTCGGTGTTCTGTAGAGTCTCAAACTCCTTGGAGAAAAATTGGAATCGAACCCATGATCTGTCATACTCGCACTTAGACTCCCATATATACTTGGCCTCTCCTAATGGACCTGGCATGCCATTGAACCAATGAGAATTGGCATGGACTCTTTTTGTGATCCCTGTGGGTGGATCCGGTACCGGGATTTGCTGAAGGTGTTGCAGCTCCACAGGTCGTTCAGTTGGTGGCACATCCACAGGTAGACTATCCACATCGATTCCTGCAGTAAGTATTCCTACTTGTGAGCTCGGACTTGTCGCTTCTGCCATGTTACTTCTTGCCTTCTGATTCTGTGAGAATATAGAAACATGTGTTAACATTGTAAAGGACAAGTTAGAATCGTTTTTGTCCCCATTACAACATTATCATGAGGTTCGGGAGAGATTAGTAGGTTAATAAGTGCTCGGTGCTTGTGTATGTAGTTAGGAATTGGTTGGACCTAAGAACTAAGTGGAATGATGTAGTGTGAGAGTGACGTAGTTAGTAGGTGGGCATGGATTTACAACTGGGGTCCGGGGGTTTATTACAAGTTTTAGGTTTCCAAATACAGTGGATGGCTTTGGGTCTTGGTTTTGTGGAGATTCGGGAGGGTTGCATGAGTAATTCTGCTGGGAGTTGTTGTGTCATTGGGACCCATTTACGAGTGAGTCTGTGCGTGCTTCTAGGTGGCAGTGTGTTCGAGTGTATCAGACAAGAGTGGGTGGCGGTTGCTTGAGCGAGTGAACCCTGTCGTGTATGATGTGAATTGTGTGGGGTTAGTTGAGCCCGCAAGCAAGCCTTAGGCACCCAAATTTGTCTTGATTGTGGGTCAGCCTTCATCGACTTCTTGGGTACCCAAATGGATTTCACTTTCTCAACAGAGGTTTTAGGAGTCCTCTTATTAGCATCCAGTCGTTGATTACTAATAGGAAGTTGAGACCGTTGTTGCGACTTAGTTACGGTCGGCAGCTCGTCTTTCCGCACCCACATTTGTTTCATCGGCTGAGTTGTTCTGCTTCGCGCGTTCTTGTGGTCTCTCGCCTGGAGAATCTTCAGTGATTGATCTGCCCTTAGTTGCTGCCTCCTTCTGGCCTTTGGAAAAGAAGGGAGTTCCATTGTGGTTCTGACTCCTTCTTTGAGATCTTCGTTCTTCTGTATCACATAGCCTTGGACAAGAACAGCATGGTCAACTTCATGTGTACCCCTGGAGGGACCAAGAATCTGTGCCTTTCCTAGTTCCTTGAGTGCTCCATTATTTAACTCAATTGTAATTTTAGTTTGATTCACCCATACCTGAAGAAGTCCACTTCTTAGGTTTAAGTTGACTGCTTGGTCATAGATCCAGTCTTGACCCAAGACAAGGGGTTCAGTGAGGTCCTCATCTTGACATACTAGTACTTTAACTGTCATTGCCTCATCGTGAATATAGAGGGGAAGTTCCACCTCGCCCATGCAAGGGGTTTCCACGCCTCCCAATCCTATGAGATATGCTTCCACAGGATTGACAGTTAATTGCAACTCTTGACAGTAAGACAATTTAACAACACTAGTGGCTGCACCTGAGTCAATCAAGGCTCTTACAGTCCTTGCACTCTTTCCTTGTCCTATATCTAAGGTTATGAAACGACGTCGATCAGTTATCCTATGTGAGCTAACACCTGAAGCTTCACACATAGCCACGTCATATCCTTGGTCTCCATATGCACCTTGCCTAGGGTGCTCTCTACCTTGTCTTCTTAATTTCATTCTCCGTATGCGCTCTAGGGCTTCTGCTTGAGCTTCTTCTCGAATTCATTTTTCTTCCTCTTTGCGTTTCTTAGCAGTATTGAGTCGACTTAGCATTTCCTCTATGAGAGGTTCCTGATACAACTTGACTCTGCATCCGCTGATATAACTTGGGAGAACATCGCCTTCTAATGTGGCTAGTTGCATTGCTCCACTTGTTGAGATTCTATTAATGATCATGGGTCCATAGCCTCTCTTCTCCAGTTTCCTCGCATGTTGCTTCAATGTGTAGACTAGAACTAAGTCGCCTGCCTTCAAACCTTTATCCTTAACGTGGGCATCAAAGTATGCCTTCTGTCGTTTCTTAGCTGCATATATCCTTGCAGCTGCTCTTAGTCTTGTTTCTCCTAATCGTTCAAGGTCAAACAGTCTAGAGGAGAGTTCATGACCCGTCCATTCGTGCTCTTGTGCCACTTTCAATGTAGGTATTAAGAAGTCCAAAGGTAGCATGACGTTTTGGCCAAATACCATCTGAAAGGGGGTGGCTTGGAGTACCGTTTTGTAGGCGACTCGGTATGCCCAAACAGCATGGTGTAGCTGTTTGTCCCAATCAGAGCGTTTATTGTTCACTAATTTCGTCAGTACATTGCATAAGATCTTGTTGGTGCTCTCAGCCTGGCCATTTGCTTGAGGGTGATAGGGGGCAGACTTCTTATGTACTACCAAGAATTCTTGGAGCAGATTTTCAATAACTTCATTCAAGAAGTGAGTGCCTCTATCACTAACTAGCTCTATAGGTAGCCCGTATCTAGTGAACACATTCTCAAATAAAAACTTAGTTGTTGTTTGAGCATCGTTTTTCGTTGTGGCTTTTACCTCTACCCACTTTGTTAGATAGTCTGTCGCAACAATGATATATTCTGCATGGGAACCCTTAGCTGGGGGATTAATAGGACCTACGAAGTCTATTCCCCACTTAGAGAATGCACGTCCACCCATCATAGGTTTCAGTGGCATCTCATCTTTACGTATAGGATATTGAGTTCTCTGACAGACATCACAGCGTTTCACATAGGTATGTGCATCCATGTGAAGGGTCGGCCACCAGAAGCCCGCAAATAGTATTGCTTTGATCACCCGATCTGGTCCAAAGTGTCCTCCTGCTACACCTTGGTGAGTAGTGTCCAAGATCTTGAGATACTCACTCTCATGGACACATAGTCTCAGGTAACCATCTTTACCACGCTTGTATAGATTATCACCAATGAGTGAATAATCATGGGCTTCTTGTTCTAAACTCCTTTGCCTAGCCAGAGTCATGTCTGGAGGGAATGTTCTCGTCCTTAAGAAGGATACTAGAGGTTCACTCCAATCTGGCACTATGGACACTTGATAAAGAGTGGCATGTTCCACAGGTGGTTTAGTGCAGCAAATTGGGCATTCCTTGCACAACTTTTGGACATCAGCCTCCATAGTCGGCCAATGCACTCCGAGTCTCCTTAGTGTCTGTAAGGTTCGTTGCTTTGAGTAGTGTTGCTTTAATGCACCTACATGTGCTAAATGCAACCATTTAGTGTACTCGTCCTCTTCTACACAACAAGCCAAGATCCCTTGATCTGTGTGCTTGTACATACTTCCTGCCATGATGTGGTACTTTTGGGCTTTTACTACCTCTCTATTTTGTGTGGCTATTACTGGGTGGTTAGGTCCATATGTTAACACTGGTACCAATGGCTTAGCCCACTGCGGCACCACTTCCAAATTAAACAAGTAAGCATCAGGAAGGTCATCTGACACTCCTTGTGGGGCTTCTCCAAATGTGAGCCTAGAGAGATGATCCGCTCTCAAATGAGTCCTCCCTTTCCTTACCACAACCTCAAAATCATATTCCATTAGCAAGAGAAACCATCTTACTAATCTTCCTGTATTGCATGGCTTATTCACGAGATATAACAATGCTTGGTGGTCAGTAAAAAATTTAAACTTGTTTGCAAGCAAATAGTGTCTAAATTTCTTAACTGCATATACCATGCCTAAGCCTTCTCTCTCAGTAGTGGTGTAATTTCGTTCAGCTGCATTCAATTGTCTATTGGCATAGGCAATTGGAAGATCCATATTACCTTCACCAGTAGGTTGAGCAAGCACACACCCAATAGCGTAATTGGATGCATCCGCATGAACATGGAATGGCTTGTTCCAATCTGGTGTGTTCAAGATTGGTGTTGAACATAATCTTCGTTTAAGCTCTTGGAAGGAATTCTCACATTCATCAGTCCACTCAAAGTTAGTCAGAAGTCCGTACATGGGCTTTGCAATGACAGCGTACATATGAATGAACCGGCGATAATAACCACAATGCCCCATGAAGGCTTGCACTTCCTTGACGTTCTTTGGCCTAGGTAACTCGGCTATGGCTCTCACTTTCTCTTCATCGGTGGATATGCCATTCTTTGACACTATGTGTCCTAGAATCTTGCCTTGCCTGACCATAAAGACACACTTTTCTGGGTTTAGGCAGACTTGATATTCTCTACATTTGTCAAAGATTTGTCTGAGTTCGGGAATATGGGTTTGCCTAATGTTCGAATGAGCACAAAGATCATCAACATAGACTTCTAAGTTCTTCCTCAGGAACTCTTTAAATACATGGCACATCAGCCTTTGGAAGGTAGCTGGTGCATTGGTAAGCCCAAATGGCATTACACGAAAGGCAAATATACCCCACTCTGTGGCAAAAGCTGTCTTATGCTGATCTTCTGGAGCTATGGCTACTTGATTGTAGCCCAAAAATCCATCGAGGAAGTTGTACACTTCCTTGCCTGCTACTCTTTCTAAGAGATGCTCTGTGATAGGAAGCGGATAGTTATCTCGAATTGTGGCTGCATTAACCTTCTTCAAGTTAATGCATACACGTAATTTACCATTCTTTTTGGGCACCACTATGATGGGGGATACCCACTCAGTGTGCTCAATTTCATAGATGAATCCAGCTTCAACCAGTCTATCTATCTCTTCTTTAATCTTGGCAGCATAATTATCGTTATATGTATAGGGCTTTTGCTTAGAGGGTTTAGCATCTGAGGTCATGGGGATAGTGTGTGAGCATATGTCTGGATCAACACCTTTCAAATCCTTGTAACTCCAAGCGAATACATCTCTGTATTCTCTTAGCAAGGCTATTAACGCATGCTCTTCTTCCTCTGTTAGGTCATGGCCTATGTACGTGCATCTCTCCTCTCCTTCTTCTAGGGCCACTACTATTTTCTTGGTGGTTTCTTTGTTATCATAGGCCTCTCCCGATTGTGCCTCTCGTTTAGGCATTCTAATCATGACTCTCCTGTCATCTATCTCATACTTCTTAAAATTTTCCGAGACCTCAAACAAAGATTCTTCCTCTTCTGGTGAGACTTCTCTCTTCTTTCGTTTCTTTTCTTCTTCCTTCGGGGTCACATGTGTGGCTAATCTTACATCATTTGTAAGCTCTCCATGCCTCTGGGGTTGAAATTCTACTTCATGGAAGTATTCTTCATCTGATGCAAAAGGTGGGTCCATAATGATTGACTCTAGATCGGAGTCACTTGCATCCTCAAATGCATCAGGGCTAGGTTCGCATTCTTCTAGAACTGCCTCTCCCATGATTGGCTCTATGGAGAAGACTGAAATGTCATAGCCATCTTCATCACAGTGAGGTGTCCATTGTTCTTCATTGATGGCTACATCCATTGTTGCTAGGATTTCTGCCCAGCCGTGGGGTTCAAATTCTTCGTCAGGAAAAACTACAGGCGCATAGGCTGGGTCATGAATTGATCTATGTGTTTCTTTTGCACCTATCTCTCTGGCTTCTTCTCTCTTCTCTTCTTCTACTGCTACTTTGCACATCCATAAGTGGGTGTCTTCATGCATCCATGAGGATCCTGATCCTATGGAATGCACCGATTCTGTATCATCTTTGGCTCTATGGATGGGGTTCCATTGGATAGGAGGGACATCTCTATGAGAGTAATCCTTGAGATTGACTTTGGTTGTAACACCTAAGTGCTGCAGGTACAAAGAATTGGTTCCCCAATCCTGTACCACCTGCAACTGTCGCATAAAGGGTCGTCCCAAGATCATTTCATAGGCATGGTTCTTGCTAAAATCACATATGGCAAAGGTATGCTCGAACTCGACACCACAGGTGGTGAGAGTTATTCCTTATAGCAATCCTAAGGGTCTCTCAATATAACCATCGGCCATCTGCAATTTCATTCTCGTTGGCCTGAGTGCTGGCTTGCCCCAACGCTTCCATAGGGAAGTGGTGGCAATTGCCACTCCTGCACCTGAGTCCAAAATTGCCTTGGTGGTGTACCCCTAGTAGGTAATGGGAAGATAGGTGTTCCCTTCTTCACCTTCACACATGTCTCCTATCTTATCCAAGGGTATCTCTGGCACTATTCTCTGGGATCCTACCTGGGAACGAGGTTTTGCTATTTCTGGTACTTGTTTGGCTACATTTTTCCACACTTCTAGTCTAACCTTAAGAAGCTCTTCCAACTTGAGATTGCACTGCACTTTAGTGTTTTTCACTACCTCTGTGTTCCTAGGTAAGACTGAGTCCTCATTTTTATCATGACTGTAGGTGCTCTCATACAGGCGGACTTTGCTTCCCATGGGCCTGTGAAATGGGGTAGTTCTTGTAAAGAATTAGACTCAAAGTCTAATCTTTCTTGAGATTGGGCACTCTCCTGCTCTCCATAAATGGAAGGAAGGTCTTGTGGGAATTGATCGTGTGTGTCATCCACCAGCTCAATGGGAGGAGGAACTTCACTCTCTTTAGCCCATTTCTCTTCTTGAATCTCTCGCAAGAATTCTGGTGTGTATTGATTCATAGAAGAAGAGGTGTCTGGCTCTGTAGAGTTAGGCACGTAGGCCTCAGGCACATAGGCTTCCTGTGTAGGAAGACCTGCTCTTTCACTAGCCTTGTCATGGTGTTGAGGGGCGGGTTCCTTTTGTGATTGTGCAATTAGATTCTCTATTCTTTCTAGGGAGGGGGGTTTGTCTGGTTCAGTGGAATTGGGCACATAAGCTTTTGATGGGGGATGGGTCATGTTTTTGCTTGCTTTATCTCTTTCTTGATTTTTTTCTTCCTTGGCAGATCTTGCAATTATGCCCTCTAACTTCTCTAGAAGTCCATCCAAGTGTAATTGCGTCTTGGCTGAGCCCGAGTAATTGAAAAGGTGACTGGCTTCAAACATAGTCTGAGCCAATGCGACCATTTTCGTGCAAAGCTTGGTTCTTTCTATCTCTAGGTCAGCTCTAGGGTAGCACTTGTCATGATCTGTGACATTTGGCCCTTCTTGGATTCTGTCCTGATATGCTTTAAGCATCATGTCTATGTCTTCAGGAGTGGGATCAGCTAATATTGATCCTGCTTGGGGTGGTGGGTGGGTTACGTGGGGTGTATTAGAGGGTGGAGGGATGGAGGGTGATGGGGATGGTAGCGGTGGGAATGTGTGAGAGTGCGGTTGAGATGTGATCTCTATGATTTTGGCCTTGGTTTCTCGTAGACTTTCCTCAAGTTCACTCATCTTCTTTGCCCATTGCCTTTTCATACGTTCATGGCTATCTCTCCAAGCTCTTGTTCTCTTCTTATTTTGGCTCTCAGTATCGCTAGCGTCTGGGCTCTTTTCCTTGCTTACCCCTTGGTTTTGCTGCACTGCTTGAGCTCTAGTGACTACCTGTACGGGTGCAGTGGAAGTGACACTTCCTGTGGAATCTACCACTAACCCAATAACATGAATAGGAGTGATTTTTGGCATATTATTAGGATTCTTAGGGCAGTCTCGTAAGAGATGCTCCTTTCCACATTCTTGGCAAAAGCCTTGAATTGTTACTGACTGGGGTTGCATAGGTGGAGGTAAGGAACAATCACGAATGAGATGATCTCCCTGACATCTGTAGCATGGTCCTTTAGGGAATGGGGGTCTTACTTGCTTAGGTTGAGGCCTAGGGTTGGGGTTTGCATACATGATGTTTGTGTAATCTGACTCCCAACTAGGTTCATTTGGCTCTTCACTATAGTAAGACTCACCATGCTCAGGAGACTGCATGTAGTAGGCCTGGGGGCTATCAACATGTGTAGAATCAAAGCTATGGTCACTCGGGTCACTTTCAGAAAGCAATGATGTTACAGGGACTATAGCTCTATTCAGGTTCTCTTCTGCAGCTGCATATTTTACTGGGATCACATTAGTAGGAGCAAGTGGTTGCTGTGCTAGCACTGGCTGGGGTCTCAGTTGGTTTTGATAGGGTTGGTAGGTTTGTTGAGGTCTCACATACTGCTGAGGTGGGTACTGGCTCTGGTATCTGCCTTGTTGAGGGTATGGCTGAGGGTAGGGTTGCCTAACCGCTTGCTTATTGTATGGGCAGTCTTGCGCGGTGTGATTGGTGTACCTTCGTTCTATGGTGCAGTACTGGCTACTAGGATTAACTTGGGGTTGAGCCATAATGGGACAGACATTCGCCATGTGGTCGCCACCACAAGTATAGCATCTTTTCACAGGGGCGTACCTTGGGATCTGTTTGCTAGTGACACCTAATTTCTGAGCTACTTTATCTGCAAGTTCCTCAATTGATGTGGATTGCGTGGAAGAAAGACTAGAGGCACTATCTGAATCTTTGTATATCTTGGAAAGCTCTAACTCCTCCCCTAGGTTATCCTCGATGTCAATGCACATGCGTACACACTCTTCTATAGTCCTAGGATCCTTCAGATACACATATGATCTCAATTTGGTACTTAGCAATCCATCCAAGAATGAAGCCACTTGCTTAGCTGGTGTGGGTAGCTCAGGGACAGGGCATCTTTCAAGATATTGCCTAAATCTTCTTCCTGCAAGTCTCACGGTCTCTTGAGGGGTTTGCTTGAAGCTGTGAATCAGCGAGAAGGTATTATGTCTTATGCCGTTCTTAGAGAATTCAATAATGAAAGCCTCTAGGAGTTGGTCTATGCTCCTGAACTGTCTCTCATTCAATGGTTGGAACCATGTGAGGGCTGTGTTCCTAAGGGTTAGACCAAAGGCATTATATTGTGTGAATAAATCCTCCACTTGTTCAGCTCTCAACACTTGCCTGAACTCAGCCACATGATCATATGGATCTCCGGTGCCATCGAAGTAATTCTTCATGGACTTAACTAGCTGAGTTGGTCTCAAAGTCCTTGTGTGCTCTCTAGGTCATGGTAGAGGGAACTCATCCGCATTTCTTTGATTCCTGTGAGCTCTAAGTACCTCAGGCTCTACTCTATTTGTTTCCATTCTCGTTCTTTCTCTGCCCCCTGGGTTGGCAAAGCTTACTTCTGGCCTATCTCTACTCCTGTCCCTTTGAATTCCATGAGCTTGGGATGTTCCAGCACCAGGGTGACCATAGGACACATTCGATCTTGGTTGGGGAAAAATAATTTCACCTTTCCAAGTGTAAGCATGCCTATCATTTTCTGTCACCACAAAGATCCTCTCCGAAGCGTGATCTAAGTAGGTCACTCTGCCTGGGCTATCAAGATCCTTAAACTCATAGATCATGATTGTTCCTATATCAGTTGGCTGATCAGATTTATACCTCCAAAAGGCTTCGTCAGTTTCTCGATTGAGGAGCAACTCTATGCTCTTATTATCCTGGGGAATCCACTCTGGTGTGATAATCCTAGTGAGAACTGATTTACCTCGAGGGGTTCTAGGTTTTGTACCCATGTTTCCTTGCTCTAGGTCCCCTAAGTCCGCTTCTGGGATCACATTTCCAAATTCGTCCGTCCTATCTGGGTGACTGGTGACTACATATATGGTTCCTTCTTTGTCCAAGTATGCTCCGTTTTCGAACTTGACAGCTGGGCGCTCTAGTCAATGGATTGATCAGGATTCTTAATATGTACCACAGATCTTCCTAGGCAGTCCTCATAGATGCTGGCACCTAATCGGTTGGTCCTAAGGTATTCCAACTGCATTTTGTAAGGGCCTTCTACCCTGTGCAAGTATGGCACTCATGAACTTCCTGTAGGTCTCTCCATACCTTGAGTCATCTCGGATTCACTAGTCTCAGAACTTGGGTAGTATGAGTGGTGGCAGAAAATGTCTGTCTATCGCGATAGACGGTGTCTGTCGCGATAGACACAAACTATCGTGGGGGGCTGTCTGTCGCGATAGAGTGGTCTATCGCGATAGACGGTGTCTGTCGCGATAGAGTGGTCTGTCGTGATAGACGGTGTCTGTCGCGATAGACGGTGTCTGTCGCGATAGAGTGGTCTGTCGCGATAGACGGTGTCTGTCGCGATAGAGTGGTCTGTCACGATAGACGGTGTCTATCGCGATAGAGTGGTCTGTCGCGATAGAGTGGTCTGTCGCGATAGAGTGGTCTGTCGCGATAGACGGTGTCTGTCGCGATAGAGTGGTCTGTCGCGATAGAGTGGTCTGTCGCGATAGACGGTGTCTGTCGCGATAGACGGTGTCTGTCGCGATAGAGTGGTCTGTCGCGATAGACGCTGTCTGTCGTCTGTCGTGATTTGGTCTGTCGTGATAGACGGTGTCTGTCGCGATAGACTGGATCTGTCGTGGAATTTGGTCTGTCGCGATAGAGTGGTCTGTCGCGATAGACGGTGTCTGTCGCGATAGAGTGGTCTATCGCGATAGAGTGGTCTGTCGCGATAGAGTGGTCTATCGCGATAGAGTGGTCTGTCGCGATAGAGTGGTCTGTCGCGATAGACAGTGTCTGTCGCAATAGACTGGATCTGTCGTGGAATTTGGTCTATCGCGATAGAGTGGTCTGTCGCGATAGACGATGTCTGTCGCGATAGACGCTGTCTGTCGTCTGTCGTGATTTGGTCTGTTGCAATAGACGGTGTCTGTCGCGATAGACGGGGTCTATCGTGGGTCTCTGTCTGTCGCGATAGACGGTGTCTGTCGCGATAGATGGTGTCTGTCGCGATAGACGGTGTCTGTCGTGATAGACTGAAAAAACGCAAATTTTTTAGAAACTTCTAGTGATTTGGAGTGCTCTAATGGTGTAGGTTACCGTGCCAAACACGCATTCACAAAATATTAAGTTTTTCTGTCTGTCGCGACAGACAGAGGTCGTCGTCTCGGGACCTGTGCAGAGTCTGTCGTACCTGCGCACACTGCTGGAGAAGGTGGTACAGCTAGTTCCTGCAACAAAAGCTCAAAAACACACCAAAAACAGATAGCATGCAAGCTCTCTCTCGCTCTCTCTCACAATGAAATGAGGGAAATGAGGTGGGGGTGTAATATGACCAAAAAACTGAATTTTTTTGTGGAGATGGAGATGGAGGTGGGAGATGGTGGGGATGATGATGGTGATGATGGTGATGCGAAAGTAAGGAAAAAATGAAGAAAAATAAAGAGAAGGAAGGATATTACCTATAACTCCAATGTCTCAACTCGACGTCTTACCATCACACGCTCGTCCTCGAAGCTCTCTCCCCGGCAACGGCACCAAATTTGGTGTCACTCTAGCACAATGGTGAGTACCAACGTGAGAAGATTCACCTCATAATTGTCAATCCGTGGAGACGTGAGGACTAGTATGAAGACTATGAGCAAGTGAAGGCACAAGTGTGTGAGTGAGAAGCACACAAGCATGCACACACATACACACACACGCGCACACAAGGCAAGAACAAGGAGAGGAACAATGGAGTTCTTCGCATTAGTCAAAATGTCTCTTACATAAGCTCAATTCACAAACAATCTAACCTCAAAAATGAGCTCTCTAGCTCTTTTTATAGTTTTCTAACTAGCTTTGGTCTTGTCCAGACCTAGTGTCCGGCCTAGTTAAAAATTAGGTTCTAGAGCCTATTTGAGGGCTCAAACAGAGTCTAAAAATTATGAAAATTGATATGTAGCTAGTTCTAATACTCCTCAAGCTCGAGGACTCCTCGGCTTGCACAAAATGGAGTCTATTCTACCAAAAATGGAATTTACAATGTTTGTGTAGTGATTAAAATCACTTGAGTTGTAAATGGTCCATGGAAAAAAAAAATGATTTGGCCTTGTTGCCGTATTGTGCATGACTCCTCTGTTGCTTTGTATGCCAACAGGCCCGAATTCTTGCAGGTGGTGCAATACATTTGCCTTGTTAGATCTTCTGCACCGTTTTTGTTTGTCTTTAACCACTCCAGATCTTCTGTAAATCCTCCAACCTTGTTTTCCAATTGCAAAGCCATCGCAATTACTGCATCTAGGGTCATTGCGCCGACACATCGGATGATCATGATCTGTTTGAGTTGGGGAGTCAGTCCATTAATAAACCATTGAGTAATGACGTCGTCTGGCAGGATGGCATGTGCTGGTGGCAGTTGTCGCAAATGTGTCCTAAATAAAGTGGCGTATTCTTGCACTGATTGGTTTACTTTCTGTCTATTGTTTTGTAAGTAGTCGAAAATTTCTGCGGGATTCTTCTTTAGTCTAAATCTTTGCAGAAATGCATCCCTCACTGCTTCATAGGTGCCGAAGTGATTTATATCATACTCTGTAAGCCATCTAGCAGCTTCATTGACCAAGGTGGACTGGAAAACGATAGCCTTATACGCCGGGTCAATGGGGTGATTGAGTACTGCATAACTAATCTCAAAAGTACGTACATGCGCATCTGGGTCATCTCCTGGAAATCCACCGAACTTAGTGTATGTTACACTTGTCGGCGTTGGCCTGGGTGGACATACTTGTTGCTGTTGCTGTTGCTGTTGTTGTTGCTGCCCGTTCATTGTGCCGCTAATTGTATAGTGACTACTTCCTGTGTTCTGAGTTTGAATATCTGGATCTTCAGAATCTGCCTCCTCAGCCTGTGTACTATCTGGTTCGATAATCTTGCTCAGTATGTTGCGAATCTCGGCTTCAAACAAACTTCCTTCCCTTTTGAAGTCAACCGTAGGGAAGTTTACTCCTAATGACGGAGTGTAAGTTGATGGTTCACCAAAAAGTGGTAATCCGTTACCAAAAAACTGCACCGAAATGTCACCGGAAGGTGTTGATTTTCCACCAGTGCAGGCTGTTTTCTTTTCTTTACTGCCTTCTTCGGCAAAATCGTTGCTATTCGTTAATAATTTTGAATCTCCAATCAAAGCGGGTGAGCTAACTTCAGATTGCGTCCTGGTAGATTCTGGAATTACTGTATTTTCGACAGATCGTACCGAAACAGTACCGGAATTTATCAGAGATGCTATTGGAAGCAGCCAGAGGCATAGAAGACGCGGAAGCATGTAACGACGGAGCAGGGAGCCAGTCAAATCTTTTTTCAAAGAATCATGTTCTAAAAATACTTTTCAAAAACCTCCAACAGTGATTTTTATCACTATTGTAACATATGTAACATAGAAAATCCCATTTTGTAATCCATAGCTCCATTTTGTGCAAGCCGAGGAGTCCTCGAGCTTGAGGAGCTTAGGTAGAACAAGCGTATCAATTTTCGTTATTTTTAGACATTGTTTACCCTTCCAAATAGCATCTAGGACCTATTTTTTAACTATGTCGGTCACTAGATGTGAAACCGGTCAAAACTAGTCTAGAAACTATAAAAAGAGCTAGAGAGCTCATTTTTGAGGTTAGCTTGTTTGAGGTTAGAGTTCTTTTGAGCTTGTAATAGTGTTCTTGGGTAATAGAGTTGATTTCTCACCTTCCATTGTGTCTTGCTTGTCTCTTCGTAGTGTGTGTGTATGTGTGTGTGCATCTCTATGCTTCTCACCTTCACTCTCACTTCATCTCACATTCACGATCTTCATATCACTCCTATCTCTTCCGCGGATTGACATTAAGGAGGTGAAGCTTCTTAACGTGGTACTTACCATTGTGCTAGAGCAACACCAAATTTGGCGCCGTTGTCGGGGATCGAGTCTAGGACGAATGTGTGATGGTAAGAGTATAGCAAGAAGTGGCGTTGGAAGGTAAAAATTTCAGTTTTTGTTGTTGTTTTTACTTAGTTTTTAGTGTTTTTCACCTCCCCCACACTCCATCTTCATCACCGCATCATCATCTTCATCTCCAAAAAAAACAGAAAATTCACCATATCCACCCATTCTCCTCATTTCCCCTCATTTGTGCATGCGAGAGAGTGAGAGAGAGCTTTTGTGCTTGTGTGTGCTTTTGCTTTCTTGAGTTTTCTTGCAGGAACAGTACTCCAGTGCATCAGGAAGGCTGCAAAAAGGTAAGAAAATCACCTTCTGTCAGAAATTTCCGAGTGTGTCAGACCATCGCGATGGTCTGCAAACTTCGGAATTTGAGGTAAGCGACTTCATAGGCGTGTAGGCGACACCAGCGCCTCTAGGAATCCACACTTGCATTTGCAAAATCATCAGTTTGGTGGACCATCGCGACGGTCTCAGACCATCGCGATTGTGTCACACCATCGCGATAGGCTCACGCCATCGCGACGGCTCGGCCGGACCATCACGACGGTCTCACGCCATTGCGATGGTTCATTTGGACCATCGCGACGGTTCGCGGACCATCACGACTGTTCGGTTGACCCCACACCATCGCGATTGGCTCACGCCATCGCGCTGACGGTGCCATGTGGCAAGCGAGACCATCGCGATGGCTCGCACCTCACACCATCGCGACAACCCGAAATTTTGGACCATCGCGATTGGCTCACGCCATCGCGCCCAGACCATCGCGATTGGCTCAAGCCGTCGCATCTGTGACCATCGCGACGGTTCACTTTGGACCATCGCGATTGTCCACGTTGACCGTTGACTGACGCCATCGCGATTGTCTGCCTGATCGAGCCATCGCGATTATCCACTTTCACGCCATCGCGATTGTCCACTTTCACGCCATCACGATTGTCTGCCTGATCGAGCCATCGTGATTGTCCACTTTCACGCCATCGCGATTGTCCACTTTCACGCCATCGCGATTGTCTGCCTGATCGAGCCATCGCGATTGTCCACTTTCACGCCATCGCGACGGTTCACCCTCACGCCATCGCGACGGTCCTAGACCATCACGATTGTCTCACAGCATCGCGATTGTGCACCCCCATCGCAAATTTTAGGGTTTCACTTTTTGGCCAATTTTGGGGCTATTTTTGGGAAATTTTTGGGTGATTAGACTCATAGGAGACCCCTTAGCTCATATTGGGAGAAAAACCTGTTTGTCAGTTTTTACCCACCAAGGGCCTGAACGGTCATAACTTTTTCATCCGAAGTCCGTTTTTTGAGCTTAATAGCTCGTTAGAAAGCTCTTTACGAGTACTACGTGACCTCAACTGTTTTTTTTCTTAAAGGCTACGTCTATTTTTAGACAAACTATTTTGAGGTTGACCTAGTTTGGGACTAGAAAGCCAGGGGGCAAACATTAAAAAGTTGGGCAAAAGGGAAGGGACTTAAAAGGTGTATATACTCAAGTGCTTGATCATCCAACTGTGAATTGGTCTAATATTGGATTTTTCCAGGTCTAGCAAGGACAATCGAAGGCAACCAAGGCAAGGCGGTGAAGGGCATAAAGCTTGGGAAGCGCGGCTTCTTGGGCATCAGAGCAACCAGAAAAGCTGACTCGAGGTTGGAAGATTACTCAACCCCCTCAGTCAATTTTTAGCTTAGGATAAACGGTAGTATTGTGGATTTAAGACGATAGGAACGCCTCAAGTTGAAGAGAATTAAAATTATCAAGTCCAAGACTAAAGTAAAGGTGTGTGACACGAAAACCTAAAGGAAAGAACATAAGTCTGACGGAACGAGAACTCAAAGTACCACGGAAAGTCGAATTCCTGACGCATACATTAAGACAAGAATCTAAAGAAATTTAAAAAGAATCAAGAAAGTAATAACAAAGAATCATTGACGATCTGAGCGTGTACTGAGTGTGCAAGGAACAAAATTAATGAACCTTAGATCGGGCAAACATATAGGTAAGTCAGACCGGCGAAGCCTTAGATCATCAGAGGCAAGTGTAAGAACTACTGCACGATCGTGGGCTCAACAATTGAACACTAGTTATCCCTACGAGAGCTCAGATACTAGTGATTCAGAAATGGCATTTAGCACAGAAAAACCAGAAGGAGGGTCGAATGTAGCCTATTTAGAAAAACCAGAAGGACCCTATAGAACACAACTAGAGTTTCTCCGAACCAGCCGATTAGGTGCTCGCATCTATGAGGATGGTTTGCGAAGGCAACTGGTGCAAATGCACAACCCCAATCAACCCATTGGATTGGAACGTCCAGTGGTGAAATTCGAGAGAGACGCTTACATAGACAAGGAAGGAATGTACATCTTAAGTACGCAGCCAAACAATACCAACGAGTTTGGCGTGATTCAACCAGAGACGGAAGCAAAATCTCAAGGAAAAGAACCATTAGAAGAGCCTAGAACACTTAGAGGGAAATCTGTACTGACACGAGTACTAATCCCGGATAGGATCCCTCAGGACAACAGAAGCATAGAGTTGTTTGTAAATAAAGAAACTGATGAAGCCTTTTGGAGATACAAGACCAAAATACTTAGTGAGGTAGGTATCATCACTATATACGAGTTCAAGGACCCGGATACACCTGGAAAGGTTGTATACCTAGATGAGACTTCAGAAAGAGTCTTTGTGGTACCTAACCACGCTAAAAACACATACACATGGAGAGGTTAATTGGTATTCCCTCCATCTAGAACGAACATGAATACAAGTCAACAAGGGGCAGGAACATCCTCAGCCCATGGAAATCAAAGAGAGAGAAATAAAGAGAGACCGGAAGTAAGCTTTAATCACCCCATAGGGAGAGATAGAACAACCACGAACACTAATAGAGCGGATAGACAAAGAGATCATGGAGTACTAGGTGGTAGAGATGATTTTCCTCTACCTAGACCACGCGAACACGCAAGAATATTGAGACCCACACAGTTAGTAAAATCAATGAAGAATTATTTTGATGGGACAGGAGATCCCTATGACCATGTCGCAGAATTCAAGCAGGTACTAAGAGCAGAACAAGTTGAAGACATGTTCACGCAATACAACGCATTTGGACTAACGTTAAAGAATACCGCTTTAACTTGGTTCCAACCTCTGCAACAAAGGCAATTTAGAGACATCCATCACTTTTTAGAGTCATTCATCACTGAATTCTCTAAAAGTGGGATTAGACATGACACGTCTTCATTGATTCATAGCTTCAAACAGACCCCTCAGGAAACAGTAAGACTGGCAGGACGTAGGTTTAGACAATATGTTGAACGATGTCCAATGCAAGAGCTACCCTCACAGGCCAAGCAAGTGTCATTGTTTCTAGATGGCTTGTTGAGCTCTAAACTACGCTCCTATGTGTACCTAAAAGAACCCAGAACGCTAGAGCAATGTGTAAGAATTTGTATAGACATTGAGGACAACTTAGGAGACGAGTTGGAACTCTCAAAGGTCTATAAGGACTCAGACTGTTCATCTCTAGCATCCACAAAATTGTCTAGCTCAATAGAAGACCTTGCAGAAAAAGTGGCCCAGAAACTAGGAGTTTCTAGTAAACCTAGGGTGCTAACAAACAAGCGTTGTTACACCTGTGGTGGTGACCATATGGCAAATGTGTGTCCCAATGCATCACAACCTCAAGCCAACCCTAGTGGCCAATATTGTACAATTGAGAGAAGATACACGAATCATACGGCTCAGGACTGCCCATACAACAAACAAACCGTGAGACAGAACTACCCGCAAGCATACGCACAGCCAGGTAGGTATCAAGGCCAATACAATGCTCAGCCTTATTACTATAGGCCTCCTCAGAACTACCCATACCAGGCTCAACAGAGACCTCAACCTGTCTTAGCTCAGCAGCCACCCCCACCAGCAAATGTCATCTCAGTCAAATACGCTGCGGCAGAAGAGAACCTAAGTAGGGCCTTAGTGCCTTCTTCACCTTTGATCACAGAGGGTGACCCGAATTCGAGCAGTTTTGACTCTACGCATGTAGATAGTCCACCCGCATATTACACAGAGTCACCAGAACACGTAGAAACATATCATTACGATAGTCCACCAGTGGAACCTAGTTGGGAGACAGACTATGCTAATGTGATGTACACAAACCCAAATCCACGGCCCCAACTGAGACAACAAAGACCACAGGGCCCTAGAGGACCATGCTTTAGGTGCCAAGGAGATCATTTCATAAAGGATTGTCCACATCCCCCGATACCAGGACAATCACAGTACTATAACATCCAAGGCTTTTGTGTTGATTGTGGCAAAGAGCACATAATCAAAGATTGCCCTAAGAACCCTGTTAATGCTTCGAATGTGACACCGATCAATGTGATAGGTATTGTAAATAACGCAGATGGATTCAACCCTACATACGTGCCTATCCAAGCTATAACAAGAGCCTAGGCGCTCTTACAGAACCAACAGCTTAATCAAGAGAAAGTAGCCGGAACCAGTGAAGTTGCAGAATCTAGCAGTAAAAAGACAAAATCTTGGAAAGATTCTAGAGAAAGAATTAAGAGAAAATGGAGTAAAAAGATAACTGAGTTGGAAGGAAGTTTGAAGGAATCTAGAGCCAAAATCCTAGAATTGACTTCACAGGAATTGAATCAAGAGAATCCAGCTCAGAAATCAGGATCAGTTTTAGCGGAACCCATACCAGAAAATCTAGACATGATGTTTCGTGCATATCAGGCTAGATTAAAAGAGGGACCTCAGGTAGCTGAAATGAGCAAAAACTACCCTCGAGCTGATCTAGAAATTGAGAGAACTAAACTTTGCATGAAGATGGTAGAACTAACACAAGCTTTGTTCGAAGCCTCTAGATATGTTAATTGGAATAACATGGCAAAACCGGAATTACATTTTCAAGGACTAATGGAGAGGCTAGAATATTTGATTGAAAGCAAAGAGAAAAAGGATCAGCATAGGAACCCTATTGTCTCAGAGACACAGGAAAGGAATGCACCATCCCTGTCTCAAGTACCCAATACAGAAAGTCAAGACAATTTGTCTTCCATACGTAAATATTCACATGAATTTTTGAGAGAAATCCAAGAAGAGAAATGGAGAAAGGAACAAGGAACCCATCCTCCTATTCAAGAAATAGATGACTTGCAGGAACAATTTCCCCAAGACATTCCCTCTATTTACGATGGTGTAGAGGAAGAACAACTGAGTGAAAACACAAGATTTGGATCTAATTCTTTACAAGAATTACCTCAGTTCACAGGACCTTGGGAAGCAAAGTCTATTAGTATGAGAGCACCCACGATAATAGTGAGGAATGAAGAATCAGTAATCCCTAGAAACACGGAAGTGATCAAGAACACTAAAGTACAATGTAATCTCACTCTAGAGGAGTTGTTAAAGGTAAAACCAGAATTGTGGAAACATGTAGCAAATCAATTCCCCGAGCTTGCTACTACTCCCTCACAAATAGGATCACAAAATAAGGTACCAGAAATACCCATAGAAAAGATTGGAGATGTAAGCGAAGGAGAGGAAGGTAACACTTATCTTCCGATAACCCATCAGGGCTACACCACGAAAGCCATCTTAGATTCAGGAGCCGGAGTAGCCATTGCTACCACCGCTTTATGGAAACGCTGGGGTAAGCCAGCACTAAGACCTACCAAGATGAAGCTACAAATGGCTGATGGACACATAGAAAAACCATTAGGCTTACTAGAAGGCATATCCCTCACCACTTGTGGTGTAGAATTTGAGCATACTTTCGCCATTTGTGACTTTGCAAAAAATCATGCTTATGAGATGATATTGGGACGACCATTCATGCGTCAGTTGCAAATTGTACAAGATTGGGGAACTAATTCTTTGTACTTGCAACATTTAGGAGTGACTACCAAAGTCAATCTTAAAGACTATTCACATAGAGATGTACCCCCAATACAATGGAATACCATCCATAAGACACCAGTAGAGACGGAATCCGTGCACTCATTAGAATCAGATCCTTCTTGGTTGCATGAGGATACTCATTTATGGATGTGTAAAGTAGCCAAACAAGAGGAAGAACGGTTAGAAGCCAGGACCTTAGGCGCAGAACAACATCCACGAACCCTTCAAGATCCAGCCTACGCACCTGTAGTATTCCCAGACGAAGAGTTTGAACCCCATGGTTGGGCAGAAATCCTAGCAACCATGGACGTAGCCATCAATGAAGAACAATGGACAACCCACTGTGACGAGGATGGCTATGATATCTCAGTTTTCATGATAGAGCCAATCATGGGCGATGCAATTTTAGAAGAGTGTGAACCTAACACTGATGCATTTGAGGATGCAAGCGATTTTGATTTAGAATCAATTATCATGGACCCACCCTTTGCATCAGAGGAAGAATATTTTTTCGAGGTAGAGACTCACACTCAGAGACATGAGGAAATTACGAATGAGGTGAGGTTAGCCACTCAAGTGACTACTAAGAGTGAAGGCAAGAAAAGAAAGAAGAAAGAAACCACGACAGAAAAAGAAGAATCTTTATTTGAAGTACCCGAGAATTTCAAGAAATATGAAATCGAAGATATAAGAATCATGGTACGAATGCCTAATAGAAAGGCGAATGACAGACAAGTATATGATAACCGAGAGAAAACCAAGAAAATAATAGTTGCCATAGAAGGGGAAGAAGAGAAATGTACATACATAGGGCATGATTTGACGAAGGAAGAAGAAGAAGAATTGGTTGCCCTATTGCGTGAATATAGAGATGTTTTTGCTTGGAGTTACAAAGATTTGAAAGGAGTAGATCCAGATATATGTTCTCATAGAATCCCTATGACTCCAGATGCAAAACCGACAAAACAGAAACCTTACACGTACAATGATAACTACGCTGCGAAGATTAAAGAGGAGATAGATCGCTTGATAGAAGAAGGATTCATTTACAAAATTGAGCATACCGAATGGGTATCCCCCATTGTGGTTGTGCCCAAGAAGAATGGAAAATTGCGTGTGTGTATTAACCTTAAAAAAGTTAATGCCGCCACAATTAGAGACAGTTATCCTCTTCCTATCACAGAACATCTATTGGAAAGAGTTGCTGGCAAGGAAGTTTACAGCTTTCTTGATGGATTTTCAGGCTATAATCAAGTAGCCATTGCTCCAGAGGACCAACACAAGACGGCATTTGCCACTGAATGGGGCATATTTGCATTTCGTGTGATGCCATTTGGCTTAACAAATGCACCCGCCACTTTCCAGCGACTCATGTGTCATGTTTTTAAGGAATTCCTACGCAAGAGTTTGGAAGTTTATGTCGATGACTTATGTGCACATTCAAATGTAAGACAGACACATATCCCAAAGTTAAGACAAATATTTGACAAATGTCGAGAATATCAGGTTTGTTTGAACCCAGAAAAATGCGTTTTCATGGTCAGACAAGGCAAAATTCTAGGACACATTGTGTCAAAAAATGGAATCTCTACGGATGAAGAAAAGGTGAAGGTAATTGCAGAATTACCTAGACCAACTAATGTGAAAGAGGTACAGGCATTTATGGGCCATTGCGGTTATTATAGGAGATTCATACATATGTATGCAATCATAGCCAAGCCTTTGTACTCTCTTTTAACCAATTTTGAATGGACAAATGAATGTGAAAATTCATTCAATGAACTTAAACGACGCTTGTGCTCAGCACCTATATTGACAACCCCAGATTGGAGTAAGCCATTCCATGTACATGTGGATGCATCCAATTATGCCATAGGATGTGTGTTAGCACAACCCACAAATGAAGGTAACATAGATCTCCCCATAGCTTACGCGAGCAGACAATTGAACGCAGCAGAAAGAAATTACACCATGACGGAACGAGAAGGATTAGGGATGATCTACGCAGTAAAGAAGTTCAGGCACTACTTGTTGGCCAACAAATTCAAGTTCTTTACGGATCATCAAGCCCTATTGTACCTAGTCAACAAACCATGTAACACAGGACGACTGATACGTTGGTTTCTATTACTCATGGAGTATGATTTTGAAGTCGTAGTCAGGAAAGGAAAGACACATCTTAGAGCTGACCACCTTTCGAGATTAACCTCAGGAGAAGCTCCTCAAGGAATAGCGGATGAATTACCAAATGCTTATTTGTTTAATCTTGAGATAGCACCAGAATGGGCTAAGCCTATAGTCCCTATTCTCACATATGGACCGAAGAATCCTAGGATAAAGATCAAAGAGGGAGAGATTACCAAGTCTCAGAGATACCAAATCTTAGTAGGAAGCATATATAAAGAGGATAATCAAAAGATTCTTGCTTGTTGTGTAGATGAATCAGAACATGCAAATTGGTTGCAATTAGCACACATAGGTGCACTAAAGCAACATCATTCAAAACATCGTACATTACAGACTCTGCATAGACCGGAGTATATTGGCCTTCGATGGAAGCAGATGTCTACAGGTTGTGTAAGGAATGCAACGTTTGTTGTGAAAGACCACCAGTAGAGCATGCTACATTATATCACGTGTCTCTCACACCAGACTGGAGTGAACAATTAGTGACATACTTGAGGACGAAGACATTCCCTCAAGGAATGACTTTAGCACGACAACGCAGTCTAGAGCAGGAAGCTCAAGAATATTCACTTATTGGCGATAACCTATACAAAAGAGGACGAGATGGATATCTAAGACAATGTGTTCATGAGAGCGATTATCTGAGCATACTAGAGACTGCACACCAAGGTGTTCCAGGAGGTCATTTTGGACCCGATAGGATAATCAAAGCCATCCTCTTTGCAGGATTATGGTGGCCCACTCTTCACATGGATGCTCATACCTATGTAAAGAGATGTGATGTGTGCCAAAGAACTCAGTTTCCTACTCGCAGAGATGAAATGCCATTGAAACCCATGATGGGCGGACGTGCATTTTCTAAGTGGGGTATAGACTTTGTAGGACCCATTAACCCCCCTGCAAAAGGTACACATGCGGAATACATTATTGTTGCCACAGATTATCTTACGAAATGGGTAGAGGCAAAAGCCACGAAAAAGAATGATGCACACACAACTGCAAAATTCTTATTTGAGAATGTCTTTACAAGATATGGATTGCCTATAGAGTTAGTGAGCGATCGAGGCACTCACTTTCTAAACCAAGTCATTGAATATTTGTTACAGGATTTTATGGTGATTCACAAGAAATCCGCACCATATCATCCTCAGGCCAATGGTCAGGCTAAAAGCACTAATAAGATCCTTTGTAACGTACTGACGAAACTCGTGAACAACAAACGTTCAGATTGGGACAAACAGTTACACCACGTTGTTTGGGCATATCGAGTGGCCTACAAGACCGTACTCAATGCAACTCCCTTTCAGATGGTTTTTGGTCAGAATGCAGTGCTTCCTTTGGACTTCTTGATACCGACCCTTAAGGTTGCACAAGAACATCAGTGGACCGGCCATGAATTATCAGCAAGAATAATGGACTTGGAACGACTAGGAGAAACCAGGCTAAAGGCAGCAGCAGGAATATATGCAGCGAAGAAGCGACAGAAAGCATATTTTGATGCACATGTGAAAGATAAAGGCCTAAAAGAAGGAGATTTAGTTCTAGTATATACGCTAAAGCAACACGCACGTAAGTTAGAAAAGCGAGGTTATGGACCTATGATCATTAACAGACTCTCAAAAAGTGGAGCAGTACAGTTAGCCACTTTAGAAGGAGACGTAATGCCTAATTATATTAGTGGCTGTAGAGTCAGGCTATATCAGGAACCTCTTACTGAGGATATGCTTAGACGACTCACGTTGGCAAAGAAGCGTAAGGAGGAAGAAAATAGAATACGAGCGGAAGCTCAGGCAGAAGCAATAGAACGCATTAAACGCATGAAGTTAAGAAGACAAGGACTAGGGAGAGAACATTATAACCATCTGGAAACTACACCCAGATATCCCATGGCCATGTGTCAAGTAAAGTCAACCACTCATCCTAGTATAGTGGACAGGAGACCATTCATTACAGTCAGGCTAGAGCACGACAACCCTTGCCAAGAGCTCAGGGCTTTAATTGACTCAGGTGCTGCGACTAGTGCGATTAGATGGTCCCACTATAAGGATTCATGAATAGAAATGCGACCAATTGAGGCATACCTCATAGGGCTAGGAGGCATGGAAACCCCTTGCATGGGTGAGGTGGACCTTCCTATCCTCATTAAGGATGTGACCATGACAGCAAAGCTACTAGTGTGCCATGATGACGACCTGATAGAACCCCTAATCCTTGGCCAAGATTGGCTATACGATCACTCAGTGGACCTAAATCTTAGACACGGCTCCTTACAGATTGGAACCTTAGAGCAGAAGCGAATGATACCGCTTGACTTCCCTAATTGCATTCGGATTGAGGTTTGTAACCCTAGACCCTATGAAACGCATGCAACGGAAGACCGAAAGATCTGGGGTCAGATCAGTCACGTTACGTCTACACCAACCCACTCGGGCTTGGCTATGGACAGTGGTCAATCAGAAGGACGACAAGAGATCTTCCCTGGGGCTTCCTGCAAACTAGAAGGGGCAGCTACCCAACCACTAGGGCAGATGGACACAATCAGCGGTCAGGTGGGTTGCATCAGCGACCAAATGAGCACAACACCCTGCGGTGCTCATCCTTCCAAACTTGCTGCGGACTGGCCTAGATTAAAGATAAAGAACGAATCACTTCCTAATGGGCAGGTCACGCAAGTGTTGGATCTCCCTTCTTTTCCAAAGCAGAGCGTCCAATGGACCTCTCAAACCCAACCACGAAGGAGTCAACCACAACAGAGGGACCGAGACCGACGACACCACCAGACAAGGCAAGGAAAGCAGCAGTATTAGCATCACAGAACAAGTGGCACGAGACAAATATGGGTGCCAAAAGGACAGCAACCACAGGCTATTGGCAACACTGCAGACGAGAACAGGACAAAGTTTCAAAAGAAGCAGTGTCAATATCCAAAGTCCCCTCGATCTTCTTCTACAAGTACCAATACTCGACAGATTTGGATCGCCAAGAAGTATCTTATCAATCGACCCACACCCATGCAGATTTGGGTACCCAAACAATGTATTATAGCCCAACCCTCAAGCCATGTAATATATACCCCTCAGAAACCTTTTCATCCTTCAATACCACCAAACCCGATACCACTTTTTGTCCCTCAGCAGAAACATACCACCCACTCCAAGACTCTTAGGAAATGGATACCGAAACGTATCCAGACGCCTTCTTATACCCCATTATCTAACAATTCTCCCACCCCGTTTAAACTCCACCCTTGTAATAATTCACCCTCAACCAAACCTTGTATAAATTCATACACCCAAAACCCCACATCATGCATAATAAAAGCTCATCAAGAATTGTAGGCATAATCTGAACCATGTAGGTGTCTAGAGACCTGCATTAGCTCTACAAAAAGATCATTGCATCAATCACTTCACGACACTTGGCTACACGGGTTACACATCGGTTATGGAAAAGGATTGCGGTCTCACCCTAATGGGATCATAATTAATTTCCATACTAATGTGTTAATCTTTTGTAGCAGATCTTTTCCATTAGCTCATCAGTCATCATGCAAACCGAAGCAGGACCATCAGAAGCTAGCCCAAGCACACCAATGGCCAATATTGGAGAATTACTCGCGGAATCTTATCCTACGATGCAAACACCAGAGTTTCAAGGTTTTCCAGGACCCATGCCAATCGATGATCCTCCTAGAGGATATACTGAGAAGATTCATCGTAATTCTCATTGGTTTCAAGGCCTAGCAAGACCATTAGCAGACGCTGATTTCATATTTGAGGCCAATTTGGCATTTGATCTTCGCACATGGACCAAGTACCAGTTCTTGTCAAGAGAATTTGAAGGACTACAGAATACACAAGATCTAACGCACGTTTGGGCACGAGCAGGATTTATAGAGTATTTTAGCGACCCTCTGCCTAAGCCCGATTTTTACAGATGTTTTTACTTGGTAACCACCTTAACGGCTTCAGAGAACAAGGATCTACCCGGCACATTCATGTTACCATCCTTGGTAAATGATCCTCCATTCAGAAGATTTTATTTGTCTAAAGATTTAATTCGCGCAGCTCTGAAAATACATGGAACACACACTCCGACGGAGAGAGAACGGCTAGTCCCAGAGCAGATGAAACGTGGTGACGTAACTAAGTGGGAGGATATTTCAGCCATAACCCCTGAGCTTTCCAAGCCATTATGGATATGCATGCAGCACTTTGCTTTCCCAGCTCAGGATCGTTTTACCATGCCCCACAAGAGAATCTGGTTTGGTTTATACTTAGCATGTACTGGACCTCAAACGGTTGATCTAGCCAGTTGGATAATTGATCAGCTCTATTTGGCACAACATAGGTGGGAGTGAAAGAAGGTAATCAATGGGTGCTGCGCCCTCACCAGGATCATATATATGTGCTTGGCGTATGACTTACCAATTGAGCGTGCCATGACCAGTGAGGAACTGAAGCATTCAAAGGGACCACTAAGAAGGCTAGAAAGTCTAGCAAAGGTAGAGCCGGAAAACGCATGAGAGGAACCATACAGTGCCTACAAGTCCCAGAATCACCCTCGCCACAACCATCTCCAGAGCAGTCACCAACAACAGCCACTCCCACGGTACCACCAATTCGTATACGGTTATCAAGACCAGTTACGCCGGAGGGCACCACCAGTACTGTTGCACCCCAAGAAGCCACAACCACAGAACCTATCACCATAGCAGCTGAACTTCCCACCACTATTGGTGCGGAAGCTTTCTCTTTTCCAATACCCCATTTAGAAGCAGGACAAGCAGAGCCACTGGACCAAACTTTTGATTTTGAGATGCCTGATGCATTCTCCAATGAGTTCCAGTTTTCAGAAGGACAATTGTTTTCTCAAGAATTTGAAAGGCCTAGCTACCCCACCACACCCAGGGATCAGCCACAAGGACAGATCGTGTCTAGCTCTGATGACGAAAGAACAGCAACCGATGACGACGAAGGAGACGACGAAGCTAGCCAGGGAACACAGGAATCCCAAGAGCATGAACAGACAGATGGCCAAGGCCAACAAACAGACACACATGGTGATACAAGTACCCATGAAGATGAAACTTACGAAGCAGCAGCTTACACACTAGTTATCAAGAAGCTGTATAGAACTATGGAAAAAGTTTGGGCACGCAAAAAGCTGACAGAGGAAGAGAGTCAAACAATAATAGAACAAGAACTTGTCACAGGCGGATTCGAAGACGCATACATCAAAGGATTCAGAGAGTTAGTCAAATCAGTAGGCTCCAACGAAGCACTCAGGTACTTGCAACGAAAGCCACTACCACAGTTTGACCCCCGCAGAGTACGACTACTTTCAAAGCCCGGCGAATACATTCATGTACCCACAGGAGCACAGTCTTCTGAACAAGCCAGGGAGGCACGCCTCGTCCCCGAAAGTTCGTTGGCTGTAGAAACCATCTTTGTAGATTCCCCACCCCGCGCTACAGTTGTACAAACCTCAGTAGTCACTGAAGTACCGACCAACCCAACCGCTCCTCTCTCACCACCCGTCCATCCAACCTCCCCTCTTCACCCTCCTTCCCCCAGACCAACATCTTCATTCGCCGGTGGCATTGCAGAAATTGTCTTTACGACCACTAACCCCACAATTCCCGCACCCATTAGCCCTAGTCTACCCCCTCCCACACCCACCTTTCTATCCAACCCATTCCTTCATCAATCTTTTCCATCTTTCCCCACAACTCCAAGACCCCTTTTCCCATTCCCGCCGCCATTAACCTTCTCCCCCGTCTCACCTCCCCGACCCACTGTAACCCCTCTTTCCCCTTTCCACCAAGCTGCTCCAGCCAGCCCCCCTGTAAATTACCCCTCAACCTTTGTAAATCCCGTATTTACACCAGCACGAGTACCCACGATCACACCCATATTCACGGTCACCGCACTAGATACGTCCACTGACATGGACATCTCACCACCCACTGCACCATCACTCACTTCACTCACGGCACAAACATTTTTAGGCACATCACAATTTTCAACAATCACTCATCATCCACCTTCCCACCCCCATTCCCCATTCCCGTTGCATCTACACCAACTGCATCTTCATTTAGCACCCCATTAATACTATCACCCACTGTAGATAATGCATTCCGACAGATGTTCATGTGTATGAAGCAAGTAAGAGATGAGTTCACATCTCTTGGTGATAATTATCAGCAGCTGCAGAGGACAACCAATGACTTACAGTCGCAACTTAATTTATTGTCTATTGAGAATGCCTCTCTGAACACCCGATACCAGGATTTACGCGAGGCTTATCACAAATTGGAACTAGAAAGCGAAGAAAAGACCAAGGAAGCAACTGCTGACCTGGATAACTTATTAAGAGCCCAGACAGTCCGCAATGCAACGCTAACACGAAACATGGGCTTACTACGAAGACACCTAGCAGCCGCCAAGGAAGAAAACCAGTGCTTACAGGATCAGAACCGAGAAAACTTAGAAGCAGCGCTCGACCACCCAGACCAACCACTCAGTCCTAGCAGGTTCAAAGCCATTCCTTCAGACTCGATGAAAATGCTGCTAGACGATCATGTAAGATTACTAGATGAATACGACCGCATGAACGAGGAGTTACAGAAACTCAAAGAAGATCACAAATTACTCCAGTTACGAGAACCGGCACACCAAGACATACCAGCACCTGTGGACCCCTCTCTTGACGTCCTAGAGGAACTCAACTCATTACGGGCCCAGGTATTACACCTTGAATCAAGGATCGCAGTATATGAAGCACCACCAAGGCCAGATTCCCCACCTGAGCTTCCAGTTGAGGAAGAAACGGTCACCATCCCGGTGGAGGAAACGTTTGAAGAAGCATACGAGCCACAACCCATCCTAGGCGGACGCGTCACGGCCGAAGGTCAGATGACGTACGAACTTCTGACCCCCGCGTGGATGAAGACTATTGAGGAACTTGGAACAACGCACTCAGCGAGAGTAGAGGCACAATTACATGCCACGGCGATGATAGAAGAAAGAATATTACAGTCTCCATTCTTTGCTCATTTGGCCCCGCGACGATACATATCTGGGCACGAGCTACAGTATAAACCGTATTTCATGTTAATGGCCGAATACCAGTTAGCCATTGAGAAAGAGACAGGTAAGAAACCATCGCATGCAACTCAATTTGAGGCGGATGATTTACCACTGGATGCGCAGCAAGGAGTGATCTATCAACCAGAGTGGCGCAAAGAGTTATTACAGCAGTATCCAGAAATGATGAGCACATGGGTAAAGGCACCTTTGCATTTGAAGTACAACCCGTGTTGGGGACCAGTGCCACGACGCCGCTCCTGGACTGCCTTTGGTATTAAGGTACAAAACAATAAGCAGTGCCAAGACTGGTTGAATTACCCCTATTTTAAGCCACCCATTGAGTTACCAACTGTTGGCTACATGATGGCTACAATTCGCCACTGGCTCCCTAGATTAAAGCATATGGACGATATAGCGGTGCATATGACTGTCAAAATCTTTGACATGATGCAAATGATTTTTAAAGTCTTTCGACGCGTCAAGGCACCCCATGTCAACACGCCGGGCTTTGAGCATGGCAATTTTGACCTGGTATATGATATGAGTACAACGCCATCGCTACGGGTGTGTTATGCCTGGCACTGCAGAATAAAGTACCTACCGGCGTGCTACAAGCAGACGTTTGAAGAGATGTTCACAACCGGCTTCTGGGAATACCATTCAGAGGTATTCATAAGCAGGCCTACACATTTATTACAATTATTTGCCTGTGAACGAATGGTCTATTCCACACACTATCAGCTCCCGCCACCGGAAGAACCGCAACCAATCGACTGGGAGAAACTCGAGGCAGATCTGGCCCGAGGCATTCGTATCTCCGAGCACACCCTCGCTCAAGACCTCCTACAGAACTACATCCGGCAGACCTCACAACAAGGTTCTGTCAGGGACGACAGAAGCGAGAGGGAGGGGGGTGTTGGAAGCAGCCAGAGGCATAGAAGACGCGGAAGCATGTAACGACGGAGCAGGGAGCCAGTCAAATCTTTTTTCAAAGAATCATGTTCTAAAAATACTTTTCAGAAACCTCCAACAGTGATTTTTATCACTATTGTAACATATGTAACATAGAAAACCCCATTTTGTAATCCATAGCTCCATTTTGTGCAAGCCAAGGATTCCTCAAGCTTGAGGATCTTAGGTAGAACAAGCGTATCAATTTTCGTTATTTTTAGACATCGTTTACCCTTCCAAATAGCATCTAGGACCTATTTTTTAACTATGCCGGTCACTAGATGTGAAACCGGTCAAAACTAGTCTAGAAACTATAAAAAGAGCTAGAGAGCTCATTTTTGAGGTTAGCTTGTTTGAGGTTAGAGTTCTTTTGAGCTTGTAATAGTGTTCTTGGGTAATAGAGTTGATTTCTCACCTTCCATTGTGTCTTGCTTGTCTCTTCGTAGTGTGTGTGTATGTGTGTGTGCATCTCTATGCTTCTCACCTTCACTCTCACTTCATCTCACATTCACGATCTTCATATCACTCCTATCTCTTCCGCGGATTGACATTAAGGAGGTGAAGCTTCTTAACGTGGTACTTACCATTGTGCTAGAGCAACAGATGCAGAAAAATCAACCGGAATATGATCGGAATCGTCAGTAACGTTTCTTTCTTTCTTGTCAACAGGTTTGGATCTTCCTGCGCTTCTACCTCCTGGAGGCGTTCTTAGTAGATTAGGTATTCTTGACTGTTTGTTCTTCGGATACGTCTCACCGGATCGAGTAACCGGCATATACTACTCGCACTATACTTCTTTACAGTTGTCCAAAAACAATGACTATCCTTGCAATCGATCAGCGTTCGTTCTAAATATTACGTTCGTCACACAAATGGTAATCTTTATACTTCTTGCATCAGCGAAATGGAAATCTTCATGCCACGTCCCCAGCAGGATCGCCAGTGTTAATCGTGGTTGGTAAAACGCCTTTTCCAACTATCGGAAGGGCGTTTACCTGGTCCTTGGGTTCTTGGGCGTGGTAGGGGTCTGTTAGACAGAGGCCCTGTACTTAATTCCCAGTTCGATCACAACTGATACAGATGCCTACTGAACTTAACAAGATTACTGAACCTCACAAGGTTCTGCTATACTCAGATAATTTATGTTCACGTCTCCCTTAACCAACAAGAACAATCGTACTTGACAAGGTTAATACTTAACTTACAGCCGATTTCAGAACAGGACTCAAGATTCACTGTTACAGGTAGAGATCACAACCATTCCATAATCGGCGTCACAACGAATACAGTCCTGTAGGACCGAATTTCTAAAGACCATCTGTACCACTTACGCTTCTTACTACGACATTAACTTACCATACCACGATAGAGTACACCTTAAACAACGTACTCCCCGTAATACCAGAACTACTATCTTCTACGCACAGAACTTGTTAACCATCTGGCGGATCATCCTTAGACGATCAGTTAGCCCAATACATAAAACCACACTTCCAGTAAAGATTCACAGACAAAACGTCGGACCTACGGCAGATGAGTTGCTGAAACGGAACAAGTTTACAACCGCACGACTATCAACAAGAACAAATGCAGACAAAAATCAGACCAACAGATACACAGGTCACTTAGACAACTCAGAAATAACAAGATTAACTAACGTTTAGACCACACACAGACGAACAGTCTGGTGAATTCCCAAAACAAATCCCACTCTCCCGCATCTCTTTTCCATTGCTTTATATAAGCTTTTACAAGAATGCGTGTAACAGTTTTTTCGCACGTGTTTACAAAGATTTCGTTATACCTGTCCCAATCGGGCGGCCTTCTAACACGAGCTCAGATTGCAAAGACTTAAGAATCAATTCATGTGCTCTCTTAAACAAGTGATCGACTTAGCCTAGTGGTTAAGTATTGAGATTGTGAAGGAGGAGGTCTTGGGTTCAACTCCCATGGGGAGCATGGGGAGAGCATTTTGTCCAAGGAGTTCTAAAGCCTGCTAATTCAAGTTAACATGAGTTAACTTGAGTCTAGTGGGGCTTAACTCGAGTGGAAAGTACACCAACCACTAGTGGATCTAGTGGAAGGTACTAAAGCAGTGGTCGAGATCACTCCAACCACTAGTGGACTCTAGTGGAAGATATGAAAGGAGTGGAGGAGATTGCACATGCACTTGTGGACTCTAGTTACATTTGTGGTCCTTGTTGCTTCGAGCAGCTATATATGCAGGCATAAGGTTGGGAGGGAGCTCATCTCTCTAGCACGTGGTGGTCATAATTTGTCATTCTCTTGCAATGATCGATGAGATTGATCATGGAGCAGGCAGGAATACTCCACATATTACAACTAAAAACATTTTTTAGGATGAAAATGTTAAAAGGGACAAATGTTGTATAATTATGGGTCTAAGCCGCAAAATAAATGGGTTTTGAGGGTTGAAAGTCATTTGGGGAATCCTTGGAGTTTATTGAGAACCCCTTGGGAAAGTATCTCCGATTATGGTTTGAATCCTCAAGCTATTTGGATATATTTACTCCCAATTGAAGGGTTTTGACCCATAGGAATGATATTTCCAAAGGGTAGGTATTTAGCCCTTAGGGAAGCCTCTCAAGCCTTTGGATTTGTATATACAAGCTTGGAAGGAATCCTTTTAGAATCCATGTGAGAGCCATTTGACTTCCAAGGTTAGAAGTCCATGGATTAGAATCCCTATGGAGGGGACAATTTGAAAGCTCTCCACACATTTCCCCCCTTGACCTAGAGGTATATATATGGGTGGATTTGGTTGGGTCGATATGTGCATCTCTCACCCCCTTGTGGGCTAGGCTATTTTATTCTTTAGGTTGATTTTAAGCTAGACCTATTGTGTGGACACAACATAATTCTCTTAGTCTAAGCTTTAGAATAATGGTGACACAACACTCCCTAGAATTGATGCAATGAAAAAAGAGTTGGTATTCATGTATAAGGAAGTGCTAAGATATGTGGGGTGAAATCAATCCAAAAAAGGAAGTAAACCCAAAGCTTTGCAAAAAGCTTCAAAATTCTCCCTAGGTAGAGCCTTTGTGAAAAGGTATGCAACATTACCATGTGTGAGCACATAAGCATAATTGATCTCTCTAGCAGCGAGTCTCTCAGTAACATAATGATAGTGCACCTACACTTTATTTTCATGCCCTTTCTATACAAACTCACGAGGCTGAAAAACATATATTTCTTCATGTAAATCACCATTCAAATATGCACATTTAATGTCCAATTAATATACATTCCAATCATGATGATCTACAATTGCACATATGCTATGAAGGCTGGTCATTTGGCATGTGGGAGCAAAGATATCATCAAAATCAATGCCCTCCTTTTGAGCATATTGTTTGGCAACAAGCATAGTCTTATACCTATCATTTTTTCTATCAACCTTATGTTTAGCTTGTATACCCATTTAGTGTCAATGGCCTTTTTGCTTGGAGGCATATCACATAAAGAGCAAGCACCATTATTCATGATAGCATCATATTTTTATTGCATAGCAACCATCCAAATTTTTGAATTATGTTTGTCATCAAAAGAAACATGCTCATTCTCATCACAAAGACTTGAGATAGTCTTTACATAACAATCTAATGCAAAAGAAGCATTATGAGAGCTAAACTAGTATGATATGACAAAGGTGCATCTAAATTGATATCTATCAAGGCCTACACTAACCATTTATGCATAGTTTTTGCCTCTTCTAAGTTATTTCTCTCATCAATAAGTGCATCATGTAAATTTGCATCAGAAATAGAATGATTCACATTATCATTTGAAACTTGTAAAGGCTAAGAAATTGTCTCATTAGGAGCATCATTTGATTATAGTTTATATATTTTGGAAGTGATGTTTGTGAACATGCTTAGGACCGTCAAACCACTTTTTTCCCTCTTTAGAGTGTTTTTTCCCTCGACTTATATATACACTTATAACCCTAATGGGTCACTTATCTTTTGTACATTCACCTGGTAATACAATCAGTGCTGTGTTGTTCTTCAAGTTTCTTCTTCTTCCTTGTGCTATCCATGTTCTTTTGTTTACCTCAAACTCCAACAATTGGTATTAAAGTAGGTTGTTAGTTTCTATAGGGCATCATTGACACCTTTCTAGACATAGTCTCAAAATTGCACAAAAAATGGTAAGCATACTATGCAAGAAATTTCGTCCTTTTTGTGCCAAACATATATACAATTTTTTATTTGCTAGTACAAGTGCCTCGAAGTTTGGTACAATTCTAGTAAAGGTAGTTAGAATTTTAAGATAGAATCAATTTTTGGCATTAGGGTATTTAGTCACTAGTAGTGGCTGAAATCAATGATGTATTTTGTATGTTGGTTGTTGAGGATAAGCTAGATGGTTTCGACTAACCTCTACGGGAACATATGATGCATCATGTATTGGTACCAAAAGGATTTATGAATATTGTGCAAGGTGTCAAGGCACATCCTTCTAGCCTATAAATATAGTAATTGTAAGTGATGTAGGTGGTGTTGAAGATGATGATCTTCAATTTCTTGGTGTTGTTGCAATTCTTATTGCACCTACTATAGAGAAGCTTTGTTGTGATGGCAGAGATGCATAAGCACATGCATTGATAGTTTTGTTCATCAAACATGCCCTTATCCCTCAAAATTTCTCATGCAAAATAGCAAAATATTATTGGGATAATGTTGCAAATCATTTCACAAAGGCTTTACTTAGGGAGAATTTTGAAGCTTTTTACAATGCTTTGGGCTTACTTCCTTTTGTGGATTGATTTCCTTTGTCATAGCTTCACACTTCCTTATACATGAGTGCTAATTCTTTACTCATTGCATCACTCCCAGGGGTGATTTGTTAATATATTTTGTTAGTGATGTGTGTAAACACACTTAGGACTATCGAGGCACTTTTTTCTCTCTTTAGGAGGTTCTTTTCTCTCAATTTATATATACACCTATAACTTTAACGATTCACTTATCTTTTGTACATTCACTTGGTAATACAATCAGTCTTATGTTGTTCTCCAAGCTTCTTCTTCTTCCTTGTGCTATTTGTGTGCTTTTTCCATCCTCAACTCCAACAATTGTCCACATGTAAAAGAGGTGGCAAAGTGACATAGACATCATTTGATCTTATTTATGTCTCCTTAGTACATGAAAGAAAAAGTTGAATTGCATCCTCCACAAAAACAACATCATGAATGGCTAGAATTTTTAGTATGTGGATGATAGAGATGATAGCCTTTGCTTTCAAAGTTGTAACCAACAAAAAAATACATATCACTATCTTATCAATTTTCTACATTGATTTTCAAGCACAAATGCATATGTCAGACACAAAAAGACACATAGATGAGAAACAAATGGCTTATGACCATGCCAAGTGTCATATGAAGTGATTGAATGCAATGCTTTGGTGGGAAAATTGTTAAGTACATATGTTGCATGCATAACAACCTCAAACCAAAAGCTATGTGGTAAAGCCTGACTTTTGACCATATACCTTATGGTTTCCATGAGAGACCTATTCTTACCCTTAGAAAATCCATTTTATTGATTTGTATATGGCATTGTTACATTGATGTTTTATCCCACGCTCACCTAGAAATGCATTCAATTCAAAAGACATATACTCCCCCCGATCGAAACAAAGGGTGCCCATTTTACATGTTGAAAAATTTCAGCCATAAACAAAAACCATTTAAAAACATAAACACTTTAGACTTTGTTTTCAATGGATAAACCCATGCATGCCTAAAAATCCATCAATGAAAGTCATAAATTATAGGTAATTCCCAAATGAAGGTGTTTGGATAGGACCAAAGATATTACTATGAAAAAGTTTCAGCTTGTGTGCATATCTAATTGAAACATCTTTGGGGAGGGAAGAACATTGCATTCTACCCAAAATACAACCCTCATAGACATGCTTAGAAGGTATCTCAAGTTTGGACAAAGAGAACACCATTTCAGATTTCTACAGGCAAGAAAATTAGCAAAATTTAGATGAACAAAGCATGCAGGCCAAAGTTTTGCATATGAAATAGCCCAAGAATCATGAATTTTATGTTGGAGTTAGACGTCTGCGGAAGCACGCGAACAGCACAAGGAAGAAGAAGAAGCTTGGAGCACAACACACAAGACTGAATATATTACTAGAGAATGTACAAAGATAAGTAGCCCATTAGGGCAATAGGCGTATATACAAGCCGGGGGAAAAAAACCTCCTAAAGAGGGAAAAAAAAGCCCCGGCGGTCCTAGAGTGTTCACACACATCACTACCTAAATATATCAACAAATCCCCCCTGGGAGTGATGCGGTGAACAAGGAGCTGGCACTCATGTATAAGGAAGTGCCGAGCTATGTGGAAATCACTCCACAAAAGGAAGTAAGCCCAAAGCTTTGCGGAAAGCTTCAAACTTCTCCCTAGGCAGAGCCTTCGTGAAAAGGTCTGCAATGTTCTCCTGCGTGGGCACATATGCCAAGCTGATCTCCCCAGCAGAGAACCTCTCCCTGACATAGTGATAATGCACCTCAATGTGCTTAGTGCGAGCATGGAACACAGGGTTCCTCGCAATTGCCAATGCGCTCTGACTGTCAGTGAAGATGGTGGTGGCAGAAGACTGGCCAACACCCAAATCAGCCATAAGGCGTCTGAGCCACACACACTCAACAGTCGCTGTGAAAGCTGCCCTATACTCAGCCTCACAACTGGAAGTGGCCACAGTAGGCTGCTTCTTGCTCAACCAAGATATACATGAGCTACCAAGCATGAAGCAAAAACCACTGGTGGACACACGAGTGTCATAGCAACCAGCCCAATCTGAGTCAGAAAAAGCATGCAAATCTGGCGGTGGTGATCCCCCCTTGGGATAAAACAACCCAAGTAGCCGAGTACCACTCAAGTAGCGAAAGATGCGCTTAACCGCTTTCCAATGCGTGACTCCTAGGCAATGCATAAACCTGCTCATCTGTGAGACAGCAAACTGAATATCTGGCCGAGTAATGCATAAGTAAATCAAGCATCCAACAGCCTGCTGATAGAGAACAGCATCAAATGCATCTCCAGCATCATGAAGACTCAATCGTAAACCTGTCTCCATAGGAGTGGCAATAGGCTTACAGTCTTCAAGGCCAAAACGCTGCAATAATGTGTCAATATATTTCGTTTGACACAAAGCCATTCCACCATCAACTTGCATAAACTGAATGCCCAAATAGTGATGCAAATGCCCCAAATCAGACATCTCAAATGAGGCATGCAAATCAGCCTTGAAATCAGCAATATGCTTCTCAAGAGGACCAGTGAGCAGCATGTCGTCTACATAGACAACAATGATCAGAAGCACATCATTAGCACGCTTAACATATAAGGTGCTTTCAGTTGGACTGTTCTCAAAACCATGTGCAATCAGATAGGCATGTATCTTCTCATACCAAGCACGTGGTGCTTGCTTTAAACCATATAACGCCTTCTTTAACCTGCACACCTGGTTTTCATGCCCTTTCTGCACAAAGCCACGGGGCTGAAAAACATACACTTCTTCATGCAAGTCCAACTGATGTACATTCCAACCATGATGGGCTGCAAGTGCACAAATGCTCCAAACAGTAGTCATACGGCATGTAGGTGCAAAGGTCTCATCAAAATCAATGCCTCTTTCCTGCGCATAACCCTTTGCAACAAGCCTAGCCTTATACCTGTCAACTGTACCATCAGGTTTACGCTTCAGCTTGTATACCCACTTAGTGCCAATGGCCTTCTTGCCAGGAGGCAAGTCACATAAAGACCATGTACCATTCTTCATTATAGCATCATATTCAGATTGCATAGCAGCCATCCAATTTTCTGAATTTTGTGCTTCATCAAAAGAAACAGGCTCATTCTCATCACAGAGACTAGATGCAGCCATAGCATAGCAATCTGATGCAAAGGAGGTACTATGAGAGCCTGAACGAGTACAATATGACAAAGGTGCATCTAATTTGCTGTCACGCAAAGTCTGCACCAGCCATTTTGGCATAGTTTTTGCCTGTTCAATATCAGCTCTCTCATCAACAAGTGCATCATGTAAATCTGCATCAGAAATGGAATGATCTGCATCATCATATGAAACCTGCAAAGGCTGAGAAGTTGCCTCATTAGGACCAGCACTAGCCTGTCCACCTGTAAAAAGAGGCATTAAAGTATCATACATGTCTTTGGAGCTAACAGATGTCTCCTTAGTACATGAAAGCAATGGTTGAATAGCATCTTCCACAAAGACAACATCACGGCTAACCAGAATGCGTTTAGTCTGTGGATGATACAGACGATAGCCTTTACTTTCAGAATTGTACCCAACAAAAATACATTTTACTGCCTTATCATCCAATTTTCTGCGATGTTGTTCAGGCACTAATGCATATGCCAAACAACCAAAAACACGCAGATGAGCAACAGATGGCTTGCGGTCATGCCAAGCCTCATATGGAGTGATAGACTGCAACGCTTTCGTGGGACACCTGTTCAGTACATATGCTGCACACATGACAGCCTCAAGCCAGAAACTATGTGGTAAAGCCTGACTTTTGACCATGCACCTCGCCATCTCCATGAGTGACCTGTTCTTTCGTTCAGCAACTCCATTCTGTTGAGGTGTATACAGCACTGTACACTGGTGTTTTATCCCACGTTCAGCCAGAAATGCATTAAAATCTGAAGACATATATTCCCCCCCTCGATCAGAACGGAGGGTGCTCATTTTACATGCTGACAGATTTTCAGCCAAAACCAAAAACTGTTTGAAGCACATGAACACTTCGGACTTTGCTTTGAGTGGGTATACCCATGCATGCCTGGAAAAATCATCAATGAAAGTCACGAAGTAAAGGTAATTTCCAAAAGAGGGTGTCTGCATAGGACCACAGACATCACTATGTACAAGCTGCAATTTCTGCATAGCCCGAACTGAACCATCTTTTGGAAAGGAAGAACGCTGCATTTTGCCCAAAATACAGCCTTCACAAACATGTTTTCCAGGTGCCTCAAGTTTGGGCAAAGAAGACACCATTTCAGATTTCTGCAGGCGTAACAAACTAGCAAAATTCAGATGACCAAAGCCTGCATGCCAAAGCTTTGCATCTGACATAGCCTGAGAATCATGAACTGCACATGCCGAATCATTCACAGATCTTTCATAGTCTATGAGCTTATACAGCCCACGACATAAAATGCCAGAAGCAATAATCACATCGCCATTTGAGAGATCATGGACTGTACACCTGTCATCAACGAATTTCACAACCAAGCCAATCTTGGCTAATGCAGAAACTGATAACAGGTTCTTTTTGATCCCTGGCACAAATAAAGCATCTGACAAAGTGAAAGAACTACCATCAGCAGTAGTCAAAATGATCTTACCAACTCCCATAACAGGATAAGAGGAGTTATTGGCGCATGTGACAGTATTCCCTGTAGGGGCAGGCTCGAGTGAAGAGAAGAAACTGCGCTGCGAGGTAATATGTTTGGTCGCCCCACTGTCAAAGTACCAAACATCTGAGTCTACTGCAGACATGCACTGATCATGAGAAGATGGGTCAAAACTGCAGACAGTAGTAAACGCCCATTCTTCTTCCTGCACAAGATTTGCAGACTCTGTTTTTGGTGTAGAGGCCTCTGCAACAACCATTCCAGCCTCTTTCTTCTTTGCCTCTTTAGCAGCCAGTTTTGGACAGTTCTTTATAATATGATCATTTCCTTTACAGTACTTGCAGAACAATTTTTGCTTTTCTGGTTTCTTCTCATCTTTATCCTGGTTCTTCGATTGTGCAGCATTTGCAGATTTCTGCTTACTAGTAGAAGAGCTCCATTTTCCTTTGCCCTTCTGACTAGCCAGGAAAGCTTGATCTGCAACACGCATAATGGACCTGTTCTGCCTGGACTGATCTTCCTGCAACAGAACAGAGACTAATTCCTCAAATGACAAGGCATTCGGATTGCCTTTCATCATCAATCGAAGAGTAGAGGCAAAACTCTGATATGAATCAGGAAGGCCATTCAGAACGGTCTGCACAAGTGAGCTATCTGGTATAACCTCATCAGCAGAAATCAATTGTTCCTTCAGGTCTTTGATCTTTGTAAGAATACTGTCCATAGAATCACCTTCATTCATGTGCTCACTCTCCAACTGTTTTCGGAGGTAAGCAACACGAGCCTCATTCCTAGCCTGGTACAAAGTGGTAAGTGTATCCCAAGCATCCTTTGCTGTTCTGCAAGAGCGAATGTGAGGGATAATGGCACGTTTGACAGACAAAGCTATCAATGCATGTGCCTGGGCATCTCTGCCATCCCAACGAATCTGCTCTGCAGTAGGTGCAATAGAAACAGCAGCACGAACAGGAATCTGCGGAATATCATCTTCGACACCATCTTCATCAGCTCCAACACCTGTATTTGCAGTACCTGTCGTTACAGGTGTAACAGGACGTCTTTCAACACCCTGCACAATGTTCCACAATCCTTTTGCAACCAGTACATGTCGCATCATATAAGCCCATAATGGGTAGTTGGTACCATCCAACTTATCCTCAACAGCCAACATACGGAATACATCACTGCTTTCAGCCATGGCCGGTGACTAAAATACCTTGATGCAGAAAATTGACTGTATCTCAAAAAGTTGAACGGAACTGCCCAGACGAGTTCTGCTAGACCTGTAGCAGACTTCGAGACGCTTAAACTGGCGAACAAAAACTGGTATATACCTTTGGCACAAAAGGACGAAATAGCCTGCACAAGCGCTGCGATAGTGCGTTCGGAGGCCGAAACGAGCTCAGATCGCGATTTCGGCACCACAAAGCAAAGCTGTTTTGATCTAGGAAACACCCTGAGTATGCTCACCAAATTTCATGCGAATCTGAGACTGCAAACGGAGGAGTGTCGACGGCGCCCTAGAAGAAGCAACGACCTGCTCTGATACCAATTGTTGGAGTTAGACGTCTGCGGAAGCACGCGAACAGCACAAGGAAGAAGAAGAAGCTTGGAGCACAACACACAAGACTGAATATATTACTAGAGAATGTACAAAGATAAGTAGCCCATTAGGGCAATAGGCGTATATACAAGCCGGGGGAAAAAAACCTCCTAAAGAGGGAAAAAAGTGCCCCGGCGGTCCTAGAGTGTTCACACACATCACTACCTAAATATATCAACATTTTATATGGTGAATAATTATCAAATTCTTCATAATTGATGATCTTATATAGCCCATGAAATAAAATTCTATTAGTAATGATAAAATCACCATTCAAGATATCATGAGTTGTATATCTATAATCAATAAATTTAACAAACAAACCAATCTTGGCTAGTGTTGAAATTAATAATAGATTTTTCTTGATCCATGGCACATATAAGGCATTTGACCATGGAGTCTCCTTCATTCATGTGCTCACATATAATAGTATTGGAGTTAAGCAATATGAGCCTCATTTCTTTCCTGATATAAGGTTGTAATGAAGTAATTCTATGGCGATGCACCACAGTGTGCTCTCCTTCTTGAGAGCTGCACGACGATATCCTCCGAGTAGAAAACTGGGCTCCTCGGGCTGCACACAGTACTCCGCACAAAGGCTGTGGAATACATAGAAAAACATAGTACACAAGGAGCATGAAGACAGACTTCTTAGGTCTTACAAATGCGGTCGAACTTACAGTCTCTAGCTGACCAGGCCACTATATGTTTTATTAAAGAACATATACAAAGAAGTGTTCGGTGGCCATTTGGCCTTTCACATGGACATAACGGTAACAATCTCCCACTAAAGGCCAATATGGACAAATTAACTATAGGAGAAAAATAAAGAATGATAAAGAGTACTTGAGTGTAAGTATACAAACTATACCTCCCACCTGATGAGCATGTTACACAGTATACAAGTGAATGTGTAAGATCATGAATCAAGTAACCCCCATCAAGTGACAGTAGTGTCGAAATCTATCCTGTGGTAGAGCTATAGTCAAAGCATCTACAACATTATCTCAAGTGTGAACCTTCTCAAGATGAATGTGCTCAGTGGCTAAGCAATCTCTAATGAAGTGATACGTCACCTCAATGTGCTTGGTCTTTGCATGATAGACTGGATTCTTAGCCAAAGCAATGGCACTCTAACTGTCATTGAGCAAACAAGGTACATGCTGAGCTAAACCCATATCACAAGCAAGACGAGAAAGCCACAATGCTTCTTTACATGCCTTACTTGTTGCAACATACTCTGCTTCTATGGTGGAAACAGATGTACATTTTGAAGAAGAGATCTCCAAGAGATAACACCTCTAGCAAAATGAAAAATGTACCCTGATGTAGACTTACGATTGTCTACACAACCAGCATAGTCACAATCTATGTAACCAATAATGGATGCTTTCCCTCTACCTAAGTATAGACACTTGTCCTTAGTGCCACTCAGATATCTCAAAATCATCTTGACCGCTTCCCAATGTTTCTTGCCAAGATTAGACATATATCTGCTCACAACTCCCACTGCAAATGCAATGTCTGGTCTCGTAGCTACCATAGCATACATGAGACTACCAACAGCATACTGATAGGGAATTTTGGTCATGAATTCCTTTTCCTCATCTGATTTGGGGCAATCATCCTTGCTCAATTTCACATATGTGGGTAAAGGTGTACTCAATGCCATCCACCTTGCATATTGACCTTGTGAAGTACTTTGGGTATGTATTCACTTTGAGACAAGTATATGCATCTTTTACTCCTATCACGAGTAATGTGCATGCCAAGGATATGTTTGGCATCCCCCAAATCCTTCATATCAAATGTCTGACTCAGCTTCTTTTTTAGAATTGACAAGTCATAAGAGGACTTCCCAGCAATCAACATATCATCGACATAAGTATCAAGCATATCAAGCTGACATCTGAGCATCTCTTTGTGTAGAGACAATGATCTTCATTGCTTCGAGAATAGCCTTGAGACTTCATAAAAGCATTAAACTTTTGGTACCATTTTCTAGGGGATTGTTTAAGTCCATACAAGCTCTTTTTAAGCTTAGAAACTACACTTTCCTTGCCAGGAACCACATAACCCTCTGGTTGTTCCATATAGATCTCATCTGTAAGATCTCCATGCAAGAAAGCAGCTTTCACATCCATTTGGACTAGCTCTAAGTCCTCCATTGCACGAATCCAAGCAACATGCATAGGGTAGTCATCTTGACCACTGGAGAGACCCTTTGCAACAAGTCATGCTTTATACTTTGGAGAAGCACTATCTAATGTGAATTTCAGCTTATATACCCATTTACATGGTAAAGCTTTCCTACCCTTTGGCAAAGGTACTAAGTCCCAAGTACCATTCTTATGAATAGAATCCAACTCACTCTTCATGGCACACTCCCACTTGACATGATCCTTTGTCTACATAGCCTTTTTGTAACAAGAAGGCTCACCGGCATCTATTAGCACAACAAAATCTAAACCTGGAACATATATATCAGGTGGATGTGAGACATGTGTACAACATCTCAATGGTTGCTGAACAACAACATCTGCAGACTGATCTGATCGGACATTCTCTTGAATGTCCCTATGTGCATCATTTTTATGCATGCTAACTGGAGGACTAGTATCCTCAAACACCACTCTTCTCACTTTAACCTCCTTAACGGGATGTTTATGCATCTTAGACTCATTGAAAATGACATCACTACTTCTGATCATTGACTGTGTTTCAGGATCCCATAAGCAATATCCAAATTGTCCTTCTCGATCATATCCAAGAAAAATGCATTTCTTTGACTTATGGTCCAACTTTTGTCTAAGATTCTTGGGTATATGAACATATGCTTTGCACCCAAAAACTCGAAGATGATCATAATATGGTGGCTTCCCTGTCCGTAACTCTTGTGCCACCTTCAAACCTTTGGTAGTACTAGGTGAAAGGTTAATCACATGAACTGCAATCAATACTGCTTCTGGCCAAAAACCTTGTGAGAGGTTTGCATGATGCAACATAGAAACTACTCTATCTTGAATAGTACTATTCATCCTTCGAGCTACACGATTTTGTACTGGGGTATAAGGAGCTGTAAACTCTCTACAAATCCCTCTAGATTGACAGAAAAGGTTGAATTCATGTGAGGTATACTCATCCCCATTATTTGAACATAAAGCCTTAAGCTTAGTTCCTTTTTCAATCTCAACTAAAGCAAGCCATTTTTTGAAAGTAGGGAATACCTCATCCTTTGATTTGATAGGATATACCCAAACTTTTCTAGTAGCATCATCTATGAAAGTGACAAAGTAAAGAGAACCACTTAAGGACCTAGTGGGCATAGGACCACACACATCTGTATGAATGAGATCTAAAGGCTGAATTGAAGAGTCAATGTGCATTCTATGCACATTTCTGGTTTGCTTTTCATATTGACAATGCTCACAAAATGAAAAATCAGAGAAAGATAACACATGTAAGTAGCCAGAATGAGAAAGATTTTACATTCCACTATGAGATATATGGCCCAAACGACCATGCCAAATACAAGCCATAGGCTATTCAGTAACAGCTAACAAGTGTTCTTTCTATGATACAAATAAAGGATAACGACTTTGGTTCTTTTTGCAATAACCATATTGCCCTTTGATATCTGAAAGGACTGAGCATAGAAGACCACCTTGTAACCAAGGTCATCAAGTTGACCAACTGACATCAAACTGCATGATAACTAAGGTACATGGCATACATTATGCATAGTAAATTTCGAACCATCAATGAATTGCACAACTACATCTCCAATCCCCACAACGTCACACTGGTAAGAGTCACCAAGTCTCACAGTAGCAAGAGACTTTGCTGCATAATTAGAGAACCATTCTCTATGTGGTGTCACATGGAAAGAAGCACCAAAATCTAGCAGCCAGGTGTGGGAAAGAGAATTAGCCATAAGCGCCTCAGTTGGCATAGTACTATCAAGTGTCAACCTTTTGCTACCAATACATGACACATCATATATGCACATAACAGGTGATTAGTAACATCCAACTTGTCCTCGATAGCCAACATATAGAATACATCATTGATAACCAAAACCTATAGCAGACTTTGAAGCGCTTGTACTAGCGAACTGAAACATGTATGTTCCTCGATAGCCAACATATAGAATACATCATGGATAACCAAAACATATAGCAGACTTTGAAGCGCTTGTACTAGCGAACTGAAACATGTATGTATGTTTGGCACAAAAGGAAAAAATTGCCTACACAAGAATTGTGATAGTGTGTTTGGAGGCTAAACAAGCTTATATCGAAATGTCGACACCACATATCTAAGAAATTTTGAACTCCTAATCATCCTAAGTATGCTCACCAATTTTCATGTGATTCTAAGACCATGATTAGAGGGGTGTTGACGATGCCCAAATGAAGCAATGAGCTGCTCTGATACCAATTGTCAGAGTTTGAGGTATATGCAAGCACGCAAACATCACAAGGAAGAAGAAGAATCTTGGAGCACAACACAACACTGAATAAATTATCAAGTGAATGTACAAAGATAAGTGACCCATTAGGGTTATAGGCATATATACGAACCGGGAAAAAAAACCTCCTAAAGAGGGAAAAAAGTGCCCCGGTGGTCCTATGTGTGTTCACACTAATCATTACCAAAATATATCGACAAAGTTATGCATTCTAATTATCCTCTTGATAGAAATAAAAAGCACATACATCCTTTCTTTTGTGTTCATGAATGCATGTTCAAAATCAATCAATTGAGAGTAAATAAATCAAAATAGCTCAAGGGTTCAAACCATATTCTTGGAGACACATTCCCAAGGGTTTCTCAATGAACTCCAAGGGTTCTCCAAGTGAATTTGGAGCCTCAAAACCCATGTCTTTTGCTGCTTCGACCCATAATTATAGAACAAGGAGATTTGTAGATATATTTTGGTAATGATGTCTATGAACACACTTAAGACTGTCGGGACACTTTTTTCCCTCTTCAAGGGTTCTTTTTCCATGACTTGTATATACACCTATAAGTCTAATATGTCACGTATCTTCTGTACATTCACTTGGTAATGCAATCAATGTTGTGTTTTCCCCCAAGTTTCTTCTTCTTCCCTTCCATAGTCCTCAAATTCCATAAAAGAGCTAAACCCCTCACTTGTAAAGTCTTTTTGTGAGTGTGAGTTAAAGAGTCCTTCTTCTTACGAATTTCATACATAAGTTTTCTCTCCTTCTTCAAGTATGATTTTGCATGTTTCATGGCTTGTGAAGCTTGATTATTGCTTCCATAAACTATCTACCTTAAGGCTACTTTTGTGGCCATTTCTTGAGTTTTCAAGCTCTATTTTGTGTGGCCATTTCTTGAGTTTTCAATCTCTATTTTGTGTGGAATGCAACCATGTTTAATATGACACCTTTCTTCTCAGTTCAATACTCTATCTGAATCTCTTTGTCCTTTTTATATATCTAATTGTAAGTCTTTTGTTACCTTTATTTCTTCCATGATTTGGTGGAGAAACACAAGAGACATATGACCATTTTTAGTGGATGGCTACTTTTGTCCAATCGTATGTGTGAGCATAAGCTTTCACTTTGACTTGATGATCATTGATCTTTGATCATACATCATAGATCGTCCCTCACATATCACCGATCCTAAAGGATTATCATCTATGATCTTTTGATTGGAGTTTGTCTAATTGTAAATGATCTTTGTCCAATGATCGTGTACACTTTGGAATGATAGTGTGCATGGGTGCTTGATCACTTGGAAGGTTGAAAAATTGATTTTCCATTGCATTTGCATAAAACCTTTGACTTCAACTAGACTAGTTTGATCTCATGGATTGAATCAAGTGAAGGTGTACATCAAAACTTATGTGATGATAGTAATAAACAACCATACACACATGTACTTAAAAAATCACAAATACATTGACACCCACATGCACATAAACAAAACCTAGGAGATCACTCGCAGATACATGATACACTTATATACATATGTTTAAATGAAAAAAAGTACATGCATAAGGAGGTAGACACACATATTTATGCATAGTGAGGAGGTTTGTATAGTTAGTATCTACATCTAAAAAATGGATTTCTTACGAAAAGCATTAGTCAATGCAACTTAATTGAATTGAGAATAAATATTCATCATTACAATACAAGGTGCAAGATTTGTTGGATCCAAAGCAATGCACCCTTCCTAGACCTAGCCCAACTCTCTAAATCATCATGAGTTTTACATGCACCTAGCAAACATAACCATAGCATTGGAAAATATGTGAATGGTATGCAGTGAATAAAGGTCTATGCTTCATCTAAGTGTCCAAGTCAATCCAACATATTTTTTGTGCAAACATAATGATCCTTAGTGTATGTAAATCCATGAAACAAGTATGTGCATGTAAATCCATGTTTTTAATACACAAAGACAAGTTATGTCATCAACCTCTTTGTTTTCATTCATCATATCTTGGAAGAGCACTATAGTTTTCATATATTGCCCTCAAGTAGCGAAATATGTGCTTAACTGCCTGCCAATGCTTGACACTTGGGCAATGCATAAACATGCTCATCAGTAAGACAACATATTGAATATCTGGCCAAGTAATGCATAAGTAAATCAAGCATCCAACAACTTGTTGATAGAGAACAACATCAAATGCATCTCCAACATCATGAAGAATCAATCCTAAAACTGTCTCCATGGGAGTGGCAATGGGTTTACAGTCTTCACGGCCTAAACGTTGCAATAATGTATCAATATATTTTGTTTGACACAAAGCTATTCCACCATCAACTTGCATAAATTGAATGCCCAAATAATGATGCAAATGCCCCAAATCTGACATCTCAAATGAGGCATGAAAATCAGCCTTAAAATCAGCAATATGCTTCTTATGAGGACTAGTGAGCAGCATGTAATCAACATACACAAAAATGATCAGAAGCACATCATTAGCACGTGTAACATATAAGGTGCTCTTAGTTGGACTGTTCTCAAAACCATATGCAATCAAATAGGCATGTATTTTTTCATTACAAGCATGTGGTGCTTGCTTCAAACCATATAATGCCTCTTTCAATATGCACACTTGGCTTTCATGCCCTTTCTGCACAAAGCCACGGGGCTGAAAAACATACACTTCTTCATGCAAATCACCATTCAGAAATGCAGTATTAATGTCCAACTAATGTACATTCCAACCATGATGAGCTTCAAGTGCAAATATGCTATGAATAGTAGTCATTCGGCATGTAGGAGCAAAGGTCTCATCAAAATCAATGCCTCTTTCCTGAGCATAACCCTTTGCAACAAAGCCTTATACCTGTCAGTTGTTCCATCACGCTTACACTTCAGCTTGTATAGCCACTTAGTATCAATGGCCTTCTTGCCAGGAGGAAAGTCACATAAAGACCAAGCACCATTCTTCATTATAGCATCATATTCAGATTGCATAGCAGCCATCCAATTTTGTGAATTTTGTGCTTCATCGAACAAAACATGCTTCTCATCACGGAGACTAAATGCAACCATAGCATAGAAATCTGATGCAAAAGAAGAACTATGAGAGCTAGAATGAGTAGGATATGATACAGCTGCATCTAATTTGCTATCACACAAAGTCTACGCCAACCATTTTGGCATAGTTTTTGCCTCCTCAATATTAGCTCTCTCATCAACAAGTGCATAATGTAAATCTGCATCAGAAATGGAATGATCTACATCATGACATGAAACCTGTAAAGGATAAGAAGTTGCCTCATTTGGACCAGCACTAGATTTTCCACCTCTAAAAAGAGGCAACAAAGTATCATACATGTCTTTGGAGCTAACAGATGTCTCCTTGGTACATGAAAGTAATGGTTGAATAGCATCTTCCACAAAAACAACATCACGGCTCACCAAAATGTGTTTAGTTTGTGGATGATACAGACAATAGCCTTTGCTTTCATAACTCTACCCAACAAAAATACATTTCATTGCTTTATCATCCAATTTCTTGCATTGTTGTTCAAGCACTAATGCATATGCTAGACAAGCAAAAACATGCTGATGAACAATAGATGGCTTGCAACCATGCCAACCTTCATATGGAGTGATAGATTACAATGCTTTAGTGGGACATCTGTGAAGTACATATGTTGCACACATAACAACCTCAAGCTAGAAACTATGTGGTAAAGCCTAACTCTTGACCATACACCTCGCCATCTCCATGAATGATCTATTCTTTCATTCAGTAAATCCATTCTTTTGAGGTGTATATGGCACTGTACACTGGTGTTTTATCCCACGTTTAGTCAGAAATGCATTGAAATCAGAAGACATATATTCCCCCCCTCGATTACAATGGAGGGTGCCCATTTTACATGCTGACAAATTTTCAGCCAAAACCAGAAATTGTTTGAAGCACATAAACACTTCCAACTTTGCTTTCAATGGATATACCCATGCATGCCTGGAAAAATCATCAATGAAATTCATGAAGTAAAGATAATTTCCAAAAGAGGGTGTCTGCATAGGACCACAGACATTGTTGTGAACAAGCTACAATTTCTAAGTAGCTCAAACTGAACCATCTTTTGGGAATGAGGAACATTGCATTTTGCCCAAAATACAGCCTTCACATACATGCTTACTAAGTGCATCAAGTTTGGGCAAAGAGGACACCATTTTAGATTTTTGCAAGCGTAGCAAACTAGCAAAATTCAGATGACCAAAGCGTGCATGCTAAAGCTTTGCATCTGACATAGTTTGAGAATCATGTACTGCACATGCTAAATCTGTCACATATTTTTCGTCTATGAGCTTATATAGCCCACAACATAGAATGCCAGAAGCAATAATCACGTCGCCATTTGAGAGATCATGAATTATACATCTTTCATCAATAAATTTTACAACCAGACCAATCTTGAATAATGGAGAAACTGATAACAGATTTTTCTTGATCCCTGGCACAAATAGAGCATCTGATAATGTGAGAGAACTACCATCAGCAGTAGTCAGATTAATCTTACCAACTCCCATAATAGGATAAGAGGAGTTGTTGGCACATGTGAGAGTATTCGTTGTAGGGGCAGGCTCGAGTGAAGTGAAGAAACTGCACTGCGAGGTATTATGTTTGGTTGCCCCACTATCAAAGTACCAAACATATGGGTCTACTGCAAACATACACTATTCATGAGAAGATGGGTCATAACTTCAAACAATATTAAACACCCATTCTTCATTCTGCATAAGATTAGTGGACTCTGTTTTCGATGTAGAGGCCTCTGCAACAACCATTCCAGCCTCTTTTTTCTTTGCCTCTTTTGCAGCCAGTTTTGGACAATTCTTTATGACATGATCATTTCCTTTACACTACTTGCAAAACATTTTCTGCTTTTTTGTTTTCTTGTCGTCTCTGTCATCCTTCTTTGATTGTGCAGAATTAGCAGATTTTTGCTTACTAGTAGAAGAGCTCAATTTACCTTTGACCTTCTGACTAGCCAGGAAAGCTTGATCTGCAACACACATAATGGACCTATTTTGCCTAGACTGATCATCCTGCAATAGAATAGAGTCTAACTCCTTAAATGTTAAGGCATTTGGATTGCCTTTTATCATCAATTGAAGAGTAGAAGCAAAACTTTGATATGAATTGGGAAGACCATTCAAAACAGTTTGCACAAGTGAATTGTTAGGCAAGACTTCATCAGCAAAAATCAACTACTCCTTCAAATCTTTGATCTTTGTCAAAAAACTATCCATGGAATCTCCTTCATTCATGTGCTCACTCTCCAATTGTTTTTGGAGGTAAGCAACACGCCTCATTCCTTGCCTACTATAAAGTGGTAAGTGTATCCCAAGCATCCGTAGCTATTCTACAAGAGCGAATGTGAGGAATAATGACATGTTTGATAGACAAGGCTATCAATGCATGTGTCTGAGCATCTCTGCCATCCCAACAAATTTGCTTTGCACTAGGTACAGTAGGAACCGTAACATGAATAGGAACATGAAGAATATCACCATCTTCAATGCCATCTGTATCACCTTCAACAACTGTGTTTGTAGGTGAAACAAGACGTTTTTCAACACCACACCCTACACAATATTCCAAAGCCTTTTTTCAACCAATACATGATGCATAATATAAGCCCAAAATGGGTAATTGGTATGTTCCAACTTATCCTCAGCAGACGACATACGGAATACATCACTACTTTTAGCCATGGCCACTGACTAAAATACCCTAATGCAAAAAAATGATTGTATCTAAAAAAGTTGAACAAAACTATCTTGACAAGTTCCACTAAACCTGTAGCAAACTTCGAGGTGTTTATAGTGGTGAACCGAAACCTGTATATATCTTTGGTAGAAAAAGACAAAATTGCCTACCAAACACTATGATAGTGCATTTAGAAGCTGAAACGAGCTCAGATCGCTATTTCATCACCACAAAGTGAAGATGTTTTGATCTCTTAATCACCCTGAGTATGCTTAGATGGAGTACATCCACTCCTAGTTGTAGTAGAAGAATGATATGCACTTCCTAGGACCAAATTGTTCATTACTACAGTCCACAAAAAATTGAAAAGATCTCTAGACTTGAGGACTGAACCTATGAAATTTTGCACAGTGCAAATAGACTCTCTAAGATTTCTAACAAGCCATATATCACTTGATTTGGATAATGTGACCTATGTCAACCTCCTTTCACAAGACCAATCAAAATCTACCCAAACAGATAGCTTACACCTATGTGTACCTCTTCACACACATATAATGAGGAATATGCAGAGATAGACCAGAGAGCTTTCAAGATCAATGTACAAAAGGATAATGAATACAAAGATTATATTCAAAAGAAAGCTTACAACAAGAGCTTTAAGAGGAGCTATCTTACGCATAAAACAAACAACTACACAAAGAGATATAGAGGATACAAAATCTCAGCCAAAGTGAAAACTTCAGCAAGCAAGGGGGCTAGCTTAGCTAGGGGTTAGCTTAGACCTGGAGTATACACTCCCAATGAGAGCCTTATTTGAATTCAAATCATGCCTCCAAAATCCCCCACTTTTCTCAGTCAAGGTATATGGAATCTTGAGATAAAAAATTCATGGAAAAGTGGTTGTCGACTTCACCAAAAAGTGAAATGATGTGGCACTTGAGTTAAGCATTGGTTCACACACATTTGAGCTTGTACATTTCCAACACTTCCCCTCAAGCTCAAGTGTTAGTCTCCATTGATCTCCTTTATGTTGAGGTTGATCTTGAGCTTCTCCAACTTGCTAGCATCCATGAATTTGGTCATGATATCTACAAGTTGCTCCTTTGTGTTGATGTACTTTATGTCCACTTCCTTTGCTAGGACCTTTTCTATGATGAAGTGATAATGGATCTCTATGTGCTTGCTCCTTGCATGGAATATAGGGTTTCTTGCTAGACGAATGCTTGACATATTATCTCCAAATAGAGTAAACTCTTTGACCTCCATATCCAATTCTTTGAAGAGCTTCTTGAGCCACATGATCTGACATGTGGCAAATGCTAAAGCTTTGTACTCAGCCTCAATAGATGATAATGCATCTGTAGGTTGCTTCTTGGACATCCATGAAATGACTCTTTGACCTAGCATGAAGACATAGCCACATGTGCTCGTTCTATCGTCCTTTGAACCAGCCCAATCAGCATCCCTAAATCCTTGAGGTTGTAATCCATCTCCATAAGGGTAGTACAACCCTTGGTTGATAATGTTCTTGATGTACCTAAGCACTCTCTTTCTTGCATCCATATGAACATCAATCGGTGAATTTAGAAATTGAGAAAGAACTCCTATAACAGAAGACAAGTCAGGTCTTGTGATGGTAGCATAATTAAAGCTTCCAATTATGCTTCTATACGCTGAAATATCTTCAAGAGGTTGTCCTTCACCAACACATAACTTAGTATTTGGATCCATAGGTTATGTAAGTGGCTTACATCCACTCATATCATACTTATAAAGTACATCTAGCAAATATTTCTTTTGAGCATGGTAAATATCATTTTCCACATAAATAACTTCATTCCCAAGAAAATATTTGAGAACTCCAAGATCTAAAATCTTGAATCGATTTCCAAGCTTGGTCTTGATCCATGTGATACCTACATCATCACTTCCTATTATAATCAAGTCATCCACATATATGCATACATAGACAACACCTTCCTTCTTGAGGTATAGGGAAGGATCTCCATCACTTGGCTTGTATCCACACCTGTACAAATACTCCACAAGCCTTTGATTCCATGCCCTAGGAGCTTGCTTTAAACCATAAAATGCTTTTCTAATTTTACAAACAAAATCTAAATATTTAGGGTTCTCAAACCCTAATGGTTGAGTCATGTAGACTATCTCCTACAAATCACCATTACGAAAAGCATTTGTTACATCCAATTGATATATTTTCCACCTCCTAAATGTGGCAACCCCAATGATTGCCCTAATTGTGGTCATCTTTGCAACTACGCTGAATGTTTCTTCATAGTCAATCCCAGAGGATTGAGCAAATCCTTCTACCACAAGCCTTGCTTTGTACCTAGCAATTGAACCATCAAAATTTCTCTTCACTTTATAGACCCATTTGTTGTCAATTACATTCATCCCTTCTTGTCTTAGAACTAGACTCCATGTATTGTTGTCTTCAAGAGCTTTGTACTCTTCTTCCATAGGTTCTTGCCACTCATTTGTGTCTTTGGCCTATTCATAGGTAGAAGGTTCATGATCTTTGATAACCTTGGTCATGAAATCATAATGTCTAGCAATATAACTATCATAGACAAGCCTTGAAATTGGATGTTTTACCCTTGTTGACCTCCTTTTTTATCCTTTTGGTGGAATGAAGCTTCTTTGCCTTGGTACCTTGACCTCTACTTTTGATGGAGCTCCCCCTTCTAACATAGGTTCTTCAAAGTCTTCAAATTCATGTCCATCTTCATCAAGCTCTACCAATCTTTCCTTTCCTTTATTCACTGATTGATGGGTGGAATCCATGCTTGAACTCCTTTGTATGCTTGGACCACTGATTTCCAAGCTATATTGAAACCTAGCTTCATATCTCCTCTCTGCCTCTTCAATATCTTCAACCTGCAATGGAACTTTGGAAGCATACCATGGTTTGAGTTCATCAAACACTACATCTCTAGATACCTTTAACTCCTTTGTACTAGGATTTTAGTACCTGTAACCTTTTTGCTCCATAGTATAACCAATAAACATACATCTTTCAGCCCGTGCATCCATCTTACCTCTCAACTCTTGTGGCACATGTGTGTAGCATACACAACAAAAGATTCTAATGTGTGAAAGGTCTGGTTTCCTTCCAATCCATGCCTCCTTAGGTGTCATGTCATGTACCCCTGATGTGAGGCACCTATTCATCAAGTACACAACAATAGATACAACATATGCCCAATATGTTAAAGGCACATTCGTTTCATTTAACATAATCCTAGCAATTTCAATAATATACCTATTCTTCCTCTCTACTACCCCATGTTGTTGGGGAGTATACCTGCAAGTGATTTGCCTCCTTATACCTTGGTTCTACAAGAAATCACAAAAAACATGGGAGAAGTATTCTCCCCCTCCATCAGACCTTAGGGTTTTGATGTAGCAACCAGTCTCCTTTTCAACTTGTGCATTGAATCTTTTGAACACATCAAACACATCTGATTTTTGCTTTATACAATACAACCATACTTTTCTTGAGTATTCATCTATGAAGGTTACAAAGTACCTATTACTTGCAAGAGAGGGCTCTTTGGTTGGCCGCCACACATCTATGTGCACAAGGTCTAACACACCATGTGCTACATATCCACTCTTCTTGAAGGGCTGCCTAGTCGACTTGCCTAGTTGACAAGCTTCACACATCTCATGCAACCTTTGTAATGAAAAATGTGGTAAACCTCTTACCAATTGCCTCTTCTCCATGTATTTCAACCTTTGAATGTTGATGTGACCACACCTTTTGTGCCACGAATCCAAGTCTCCAATCTTCTTGTCTCCATAGGTGATGAACATTGCCTTGTTGCTTTGTCCTTTGCCAATGCCAAGAGTGAACATCCTCCCTTCCTTCTTTCGTTTGGCTATCAGCTCATAGACATTCCTTGGGTCTTCAATAAAGCATCCTTTCTAGTTGAACTTGACTTGGCATCCTTTTTCAACCATCTGTCCAACAGAGATTAAGTTCTTTGTAATTGTAGAAACATGAAATACCTTAGATAGTCCTCTTGCTTTGTGGTTGCCTTCAAGCTTCACATCTCCCATTTGTTGTATCTCATGCTCTATGTTGTCTCCTATCTCCACAAAGCCTCTTTGCTTGGGTGCTTGAAGATTGCTGAAGTACTCCTCTTTACCTGACATGTGGTTACTACAACCACTATCTATATACCACACCTCATCATGTGGTTGACCTTCACTACTATGCTTCATAGCTAACAAATGCTCATTTGCTGAATTGGTTGAGGAGTTAGCATAATTACTGTTGGGGAATCAATCACAAAATGGACATAAAGTTGAAGGTCAAAGTCTAAGAAGAAAAGCACATGTCTATGTGAAGGGAAAATTTCACACATGTATTATAATTGTAAAGTTAGTTTTAACTTTAGTTATAGAGTTTTCAAAAATCACGAGAATGAGAAAATCTATATAAGTTAGTTTGTATCAACTAACGTAGAGAGAGAGAGAGAATGAGTTTAGAAGAGAGAAAGAGATATTTTGTATGATTGAGTATATTGAGGCTTCTCTAAGAGAGAAAACACATGTAAAGTTTTTGGGTTTCCATAGCTATCAGGAGAAATAATAGAAGTTTTGTGTATGAGACTCTCTCCTCCATCTCCATGCTTTGTCTTTTGTGATAATGAGTTCAAAAGTTGAAGTTTTCCAAGCAACTTGATGCATGGCATTCAGTTTGTGCTGATAAGTCCTTGTTTTATTCTCTGAGTGTTATCTATTGCTAGAACTTCTTAAAAACATGAGCTTTGCGGAGCAACTCGATGTTTGGCATCGAGTTTCAACATAAAGTTGATACCTAGCATTGACTTCCAACATAAAAGTCTTTTACTTCATGTCTGTGTTCAAGAGACTAGTTCAGATGCTGAAAAAGTGGCCTAAAACACATGAATTCGATGGTTCGCATCGAATTCTTGCTGCAAGTCGATGCTAGGCATCAAATTACAGGGACATGTTTTTTACTTAAACAGGCAAGTTTTCCAATTTTGGAAGCTCATATAGGGTCATCTTGTGAAGGCCATAACGTGATGTGTAGTGCTCGATTTCTTACAACTAACAGCTTGTTGGAAAGATCTTCTCTTCTACTTTCATCCAACAAAAGATCTTGCAGAAATAATATTTTTGCTAAGAGAAATAAGCAAAAGAGTGAAGGTATGTCATTGTAGTGGCTAGAAATTTCTGAAGACACAAAATTCTTAGTTTAAGCAATCATTTCTCAAAGTTTGGAGAAGCATTGAGTTAATTGTGTGAAAGACAATAGTTACGCAATATAACACAGGAGCAATAGCAGAGAAGATAACAGATATAGGAGAATCTCAACAATTTTCTACTAGCAGCAAGTACAAAGATGATGGCGTTGTCCACCCGTGCGCTCTCAAGGTAGAGCTTAAATGGTGATCTAGACAACTCTAGATAGGGAGATACAAGGTAGAGGTATGCTGGCTCAACTCGGTATCTTAGGAAGTGCAGAAGTCATGTATATATAGGATCATGGGTGGCCTGCCATGGACGGCTATACATGGGCGGTAGAGCGTGGGCGGCCACCGCCCGCGTAATTGCCATACACGGCTTAGACTGGTTGAACCGACCTAACAAATATAAATGATTTCTGACTCCGACAGGGAATATTCCATGGAATATTCCCTTTACCGTCGCGCCGGGGGCGCTGCCCCCGGATCCCCACCAGGGGGCCCGCTGGCCCCCTGGGACCCCCCAGCCAGGGGGCCCGCTGGCCCCCTTGGACCCCCCAGCCGGGGCTGCTCACCGCTGCCCCGGACCCCACAATTGGGGACCCTGGTAACTCCATTTCCTTATAATATCTTACATGGTCCAATATGACCTTCATCCAACATTCAAGTTGGGATTCCCATCAATTGGGTAATGCACGCTTGGCTTCTCCTCATAAAGGGGGCCTTACAAAATGTGCATACAATCATGAGGGGTAGACATTGATCATATACTAACACCCCCCCTCAATGTTTACCGATGATAAATCAAGTAGGTCTCAGTCCTATGCCCATCTGTTGAAGATGCTTGTTGAGCTGCTCTCTTCCAAGTGCTTTAGTGAATATGTCAGCACAATTTGCCTCTGTTGGGCAATATTCTAGCTCCACAATTTCATCTTCAATTAGCTCACGAATGTAATGGTACTGTACTTCTATGTGCTTGGTGCGAGCATGAAATACTGGGTTCTTTGCAATAGCCATACAACTTTGATTATCACACTTGAGTACAATTGGCATATTTGATGGAAAGCCTATATCTGCAAGAATTCTCCTTAACCAGACTGCCTCACAAGAAGCAAAACAAGCTGCTTTGTACTCTGCTTCAGTGGAGGAGAGTGCGAGAGTTGGTTGCTTCCTACTTACCCAAGAAAATATTCCTGAACCAAGTGAGAAACAATATCCAGAAACTGATTTTCTAGAATCACAATCTCCAGCCCAATCTGAATCACAATATCCTTGGAGTGTATCACCTATGGTATACAAAATACCAAAATCCAAGGTTCCTGCAATGTACCTTAGAATTCGCATTCCAGCATTCCAGTGACTCTCCTTAGGTTTGTTGGAAAACCTGCTTAACACTCCAACAGCATAGCAAATGTCTGGTCTAGTGTTGCACAGAAAAATAAGACTTCCAACGAGCTTCCTATACTTCTTAGCATCTACATCAGGCATGTTATCATCCATAGATAGCTTATGATTTACCTCCATAGGTGTGCTAGTTGGTTTGCAGTCCATCATTCCAAATGCCTTGAGAATTTCTTTGGAATATTTTTGTTGTGAGATGAAAATGCCATCCTTCCTTTGCCATACTTCAATTCCCAGACAAAAATGGAGTAGACCTAAGTCTGTCATTTCAAACTCAGTTCCCAAGCTGATCCGAGTTTGATTGATGAGTTCCTGATGATCTCCTGTAATGATCAAATCATCTACATATACAATGACAACAACTAGCTTGCTATCCCTTTTCGTTACATACAGGTTAGCATCAGAAGTACTTCTTTCAAAACCCATATTTTTGAAAAAATGATCTATTCGTTGGTACCAAGCCCGTGGAGCTTGCTTAAGTCCATACAAAGCTTTCTTCAACCTGCAAACTTTATTTTCTGAATTGGGCACCTCAAAACCTGGTGGTTGAGATACATATACCTCCTCCTTGAGGTGACCATTCAAAAATGCAGATTTGACATCCATCTGGAAAATAGGCCAAGACTTTTGTGCAGCTACTGCAAGTACCGTCCGAATAGTTGTCATGAGTGCTGTTGGTGCAAAAGTTTCTTGAACATCAAATCCTTCAATCTGTGAAAAACCCTGTGCAACTAATCGTGCCTTATACTTTTCTAATGTTCCATCAGCTTTATACTTAGCTTTCCAAATCCATTTAGTACCTATTACCTTCTTCTTTGGCGGCAAGTCGACTAGATCCCATGTATCATTTTTGAGTATACTATCATACTCAGACTGCATTGCCGCTCTCCAATCTGGATCATCAAGGGCTTCTTCAATGGTGGTAGGTTCCTTTATCGAACCCATGATATCTGCCATTAGAGCCATGTTAACAATGTGTTCTGAGGCTCTCCTTTGCTCCTCTATTCTCTTTGATCTTCGTAATCCATCCGATGATGATTCTGGTACATCTACATGTGGATTGTGATCATCAAAGAGCTGTTGTGCCCACTTCGGTAGTGGCTTACGCTGTGCAGCTACAACTGGTTGGCTTTTTATTGAGGAAATTTCTCCATTAGATGTTTCCTCCTCCTCAACTTTAACCTGTCTTTTGATAGGCACAAGGTGAGATATTTCTCCGCTTGATGAGATAGTAGATTTACCTTTATCTTCTACTAAGTGTGGTCGTTCATCAAACACCACATCTCGGCTGACAAAAATCTTCCTTGCCTCAGGATCCCATAACCTGTATGCTTTAGACTCTTCACTATATCCTAGGAAGACACACTTTTTGCTTTTTGAATCCAACTTTGATCTTGTTGAATCAGGAATATGTGCATAACAGAAACAACCAAAAATTCTGAAATGCAAAACTGAAGGCTTTTTACCAGAATATGCTTCTTGAGGAGTCATCCCCTTTAAAGCTTTTGTGTAGCTTCGATTGAGGATGTAGACTGTTGTATTGACTGCTTCTGCCCAGAATAAATCAGGCATGTCTTGAGCCTTCAACATACAACGAGCCATTTCAACTACTGTCCTGTTCCTGCGCTCAACAACGCCATTTTGTTGGGGTGTATGAGCTGTGGTAAGTTGCCTTTTCACACCATGCTCCTTACAGTAATTGTTGAATTCTGTTGACAAGAATTCACCTCCTCTATCTGTTCTAAATTTCTTCAGTTTCCTTCCTGATTCATTTTCTACATACTTATGCCACGTTTTAAATTTTTCAAAAGCATCAGCCTTCTCTCGAATGAAATAAACCCACATCTTTCTACTATAATCGTCGACTAACAGCAAGAAGTAGAAAGATCCTCCTAAAGCAGGTGTAGACATTTTACCGCAGAGATCAGCATGTACCAACTCTAGAGGAGCTTGAGATCGATTGCTGGTCTCTCTTGGAAATGCCTTTCGTTGTTGCTTGCCCATCATACAAGCTTCACAAGGTTCCTGCAACTCTGAAAATGCAGGCATATGAGCAACCATCCCTGTTCGTTGCATCTCCTTCAAAACTGCAAATCCGAGATGCCCAAATCGTCGGTGCCATAACCTGCTTACATCTTTATCTTCTGTAGCAGTTAAAGCACTTAACTCATACAAGTTATCCCGTCGTATGCCTTTACCTACAACATTACCTGATGAATCCATGATTTCCGCACCACTCTTATTGAAGTGAACTTCGAGTCCACGATCTGTTATTGCAGAAACTGACAACAAATTTCTTTTGAGTGTAGGTACATAGAGAACATCGGATAACTTTTTCTCAACACCTGGAGAAGTGATAAAAGAGATGGTTCCAGTTCCTTCAGCTGGACACTTGGAGTCATTTCCCACCACTACATTGATGGATTCCCGCAGAGGCACTAGGGAACTATACCAATCCTTTTTACTAGTCATATGGCGAGAAGCTCCACTATCTAAAATCCATGGCTCATCAACACGAGCTTGAGCAGATGAACATACCTCTTCAATAGCTACCCAAAGTTCCAGCTCTGTGTTGTTTGCAGACTCTTTGTTCTTCCATGATGATTTTACAGTCCCATTCCGTTCATCAGCTTGCTTCTTTCTGCAATCCTTGATGGCATGGCCTTTCTTTTCACAATAGAAGCAACTTCCTGTGAACTTTTTCTTCTTTGGCTTCTTCTTTGATCCCTCTGAAGAGCCTTTACCTTTTGCATTTGCTGAGAATGCAGCATCAGTTGTACTTTGCCGATTCTTCAGCCGCATCTCTTCTTCTAAAAGCATGGCACAAAACTCTTCAAATGTAAGAGGAGTTGGCCTTACCTGAGTGTTAAGGGCTGTTACTAATCCATCATACTTTGCTGGAAGAACACGTACAGATCTTCGAGCCAGCTCTTCTGGTGTTATAACAACACCAACTGCAGCCAATTGATCTTGAAGATGCTTTATCCGTTTGATAAAATCTTCAGCCTTTTCAGAATCAGAATGCTTTTCATTTGCCAACTGATTTTCTAAATTCTGTATCCTAGTGTGGTTCTTGGTCTCATATTGTCGAGCCAATATGCCCCAAGCCTCATTGTTGAGGGCGAGACGAGTAAGAAGAGGAAAAAAAGAAAGCAACGAAAGAACCAGCTTCACTAAAAGCCAAATTTGAAGATAGACAAAGGTAAAGATACATCTCTGCAGGAAGCCCCGCAGGGGCGCAACACCCATCTCTGCACAGAGCCCCGCAGGGGCACGCACCAGGCTACAAAGCTAAACCCCGGGGTCCAGAGGAGTGGATTTTTCAAACATCAGAGTAGGACCAAAAGTTAGAAAGGGGTAGAGGCTGAAAAGTTGAAGAGGGTGACTAAGAATAGCACATTCCTAGTCACTGGTGGCGTGCGTGGCAACCCAAGTCAACAGGCAAGACAACTACATCAGGCTCTCGAGTTGTAGAGCTTGAATCAAGAAGGCCATCGAATCTGCATGTCTGTTTAACTGCAGACAACACTGACCAAGGGGAGCGTGCAGTGGAAAAGCTGAAGCGCCTCTAAAACGTAATGCAAGATCAAGAAGCAGACAATACTGACCACAGGGTGCGTGCGCGAAGCAAAGTCTGTCAAAGGAAGCGAAGTCTGTCAAGGGACGACAGAGGCGAAGAGGGGGAGAGTGTTGCAGAGCCAAAAGAGCGCACAAAGCAGAGAAAAAGACGGGCCCCAAAATTTTTCCGATTTGGACCAGATATTTTTGTAACATATTCATTTTTGTAATATATTTCCCTTGTAAAGGCACTAGAGGAGTCCTCTAGATGCATTCCCATAGAAGAATAGAAGCTTATCCATGTAAAATAGTAGGAAATTAGCTCTTAGGGAATAAAGTGCCGGTCACTTATGTGAAAGGACCATTTTTAGGGCACTAGTATATAAGTCAAACGTGACTCTTTGTAAAGGACTTTTTGCCATTGTGAGAATAGAGAGCACAGAAATTCGAATTTGTGTCTTCTTCCCTCTTCATCTTCTTCTTCGTGAGCTTGTATGCATGTGTATTGCTTGGAAAGAGTGCGTGTGAGTGTTGTCTATCCTTGAGAGTGTTTCTTTGCTGTAGGAGAGGTGTGTGCGAGGTGTAGGAAGTGCTGAAGTGTAGGAAAGTATTCCCGCGACTCAGTATTTCTGTCATAACTTGAAGTAGGAGTGTCGGAATTGCGTGAAACCACTGCCATTGGATGCGTCTTCTCGAGAGCTTCGAAACGCATATGCTATTCGCTATGTTTGGAGCTCGGAGCTAGGAGAAAAGTCCAAAATACTGACGGCTGCTGCACCAAGTATCGTTTCGTCTTGACCTACAGTTGAAGCTTGTTAGGATAAGTGTTTTCCTCACTTTCACTTTTGAGTAATACTTTTGCATTGACCATTACGCATTTGCATGTCTTCATACACTCGGCTAGGTTAGTATACTCTTCGGATTGATAAATTAAAAGCGTGTATCCCCACTATATGCACTTGTGAGGGGATTGAGGTATAGTCTCTTTCTCCGCAAGTCCCTAAGTTGAAGCTTAGGTCAACACACTTTTTGGCGCCGTTGCCGGGGAGTGACGAATCAAACCGAGGCATTCGCGTGATGGTAAGTAGCTTTTTGCTTTGAAGAACTTGAAGGAGCGGAAATCTTCTCTTCTTTGGTAAGTCAATTTCAACCGCACTTGCTACTTCTCATTCTTGGAGTGTGTGTAGTAAGTTGATAGATTAGGGGAGTGAGTAGAAGAAGTAGAATAGGAGTGAGTGGAGAGTAGAGTAGGCTTTAGGTTTGTTCAAGAATTTTCATTTTTCAGTAAGTTAGGAATTCCCAAGTATAAAAGCCAGAAATTTTTCATTTTCAAGTTACTTGTTGAACAAGTATCGTGGAGAGCTGTGTCGAGTATCGTGTGAGCCCAGCGATCGTTTCGAGGAAGAGCAAGAAAAAAAGGAGAGTTCAGTGCAAGAGAGTTGGACCAAGAGATCATGGGAGCTTCCAAGGTAAACTAAACCACCTCCTTGCTCAAAAATTTCAGCAGTTCAACCTAGGAGAAGGAAAAAACGACCTGCGCTGAGTGTCGTTTGGGCTTTCAGGGGGTTAAAAGTAGCTTGTTGATTGATACAGTGGGTAGGGGTAAGAGAGAGAACCTAGGAGAGAAAGGGGGAAACATCCAAACCTCAAAACAACACACAAAAATTTGAAAAAGGGTCAAGTATCGCTTTGCTCCTGCGGTCGAGTATCGTTTTACTCCTGCGGTTGAGTATCGCGATATTTCCCAGCGGTCGTCGATCGTTTTTGAGAGATATCGTAGATCGTTTCAGATAGAGATCGTAGATCGTTTCAGATAGAGATCGTAGATCGTTTCGCTAGAGATCGTTTTGATCAAAGGTCGTACATCGTGTATCGTTTGCCAAGTATCGTGATCCAGAGATCGCGACACTTGTCAAAGGTCGAGTATCGTTTCAGTTAGGTGTCGTCGATCGTTTCTAGTAAAGGTCGTAGATCGTTTCTACCCGAGTATCGTGTATCGTCTAGTGAGAGATCGTGTATCGTTTCAACGAAGTATCGTCGATCGTTTCTACTAAAGGTCGTCGATCGTGTATCGCTTTCTGCCAGAGATCGTCGGTCGTCTCGTTAGAGATCGTTTCAGGCAGCGGTCGTAGATCGTTTCAAGATAGAGATCGTTTGGATCCAAGTGTCGATTTCCTGCGATCGTTTTGATCAAGTATCGTTGGTCAGCGGTCGTTTTGGGTCAGAGGTCGTAGATCGTTTTGTTGAGAGGTCGTGTATCGTTTCCAGTGAGAGATCGTTTGGGGAAAGGTCGTTAGCCAGCGATCGTTTCTTCCAAGTATCGTCTGCCAGCGATCGTTTCACCGAAGTATCGTCTGTCAGCGATCGTTTTCTCAAAGGTCGTGAGAGTCAAGTATCGTGACTTGAAATTCTCTGTCAGTCACTTTCCAGCCTAAGTCTCCCTAGACTTCTGAGCCATAACTTAGAACTCTAGAGACTAAAGGTGAACAAGATTTGATTAGAGCTCTTAAGTGAATGAACTTGAGATCGGGAAGAACCCTAGGAAGCCGAAGAAGTGTAATTTCTTCCGTAGGGAGTGTTGCCGAACCAAGTAACCGATCACACTATTCTGAGACCTCCAGTGAGTCAGAAGGAGAAATCCCCATGGCTTCCGAGGATATGCAAAACACTGTGCCCATGATTGGCCAGATGTCCATCATTGAGGGCGAATACAGAACTTCCTTAGAATATGTGAGCACTAACCACTTTGAGATCCCTATCTATTTGGATGGTCTAAACAGATCAGTGGCCAGACTGAGGAAGGCTTCAGAGGCCTACATAGTGCCAAGACCAGCAGTCAAATACATAGGAGGACTGTACATGGATAAACAAGACATTCAATACATGGTCACTGAACACCCGGAAATCATTAATGAGTGTGGGGAGGAAAATGACACTTCAAGTTTAAATAGACCTGGAACTGAGGAACAAGTAACAACTCCTAGAGGGAGATCGACAATTACTAAGCTTTGGAGAGGAGACTTAGTCCCCCAGGATGACACTCTGATAGATGTGTATTTGATCAACGGGATGGAGCACCTGCTCAGAGCCCATTCCTCTATTTGGGAAGCTGCTCCTAACCCAGTTACCATCTATGAGTTACAAGATCCTGAATTTTCCACCATCATTACTTATTTGGACAAAGACCACAGAAGATATTGGCCAGTCACTGAATTAGAGAGAGCTGAGCTGAAATATCAGAACATTCCAGTGTTCCCCCCAAGGGACCAAGCAACCACTTCACGGAACCCACATGGAACTTCTCAATATGACTCAAGTCAACATTCGGGACAAACACAACAAACTCAACAAACCCAGATCCCCATCAGACCTCATGTGCAATTTACAATACCTGCCACTAATCCTAATTACCGGCCGCAACCAGCTATGGACCCAAGACAAGGAGTTCGTGCTCCAGTCAGACCACAGGTAGTACGAGGACCAGGTATACCAATAGGAAGACCAAATTACCCTGTAATGCCGAGACAACCTGAGGCAGGAAGGAGACTAAGACCGATCCAAGTGGCCAAATGCATGAGAAATCATTATGATGGCTCGAGTGAACCCTATAATCATATAGCAGAATTTAAACAAGTAGTTAGAGCCGAGCAGGTAGATGACTTCATGATTCAATATGAGTCCTTTGGCCTCACCTTGTCAGACACAGCCCTGGCCTGGTTTCAGCCATTAGATCCAAATACCTTCCAGAACATGGATCAAGTGTATCAAGAAATGATTGAAGAATTTACCAAGTCTGGAATCAAGAACAATTCTTCGTCATTAATCCACAGCTTCAAGCAAGCTCCAACTGAGTCAGTCAGATTGGCTGCCAGGAGATTCAAACAGTATGTGGATAGATGCCCCGTAGAGGAGAGACCAACACAAAACAAGATGGTATCATTGTTTTTAGAAGGACTATTGAACGGAACCTTGAGGTCATTAGTGTATGTGAAGAGAGTTCAAACTCTGCAAGAATGTATGAAGGAATGTATAGACCTAGAGGATAACCTTGCAGGAGACTTGAAAATACCCCAAGGAAGTGTGAAAAGTGAAGAGTCATCAAATAGCACATCAAACCCTAAAAACAACATAGAGGAAATTGCTGACTTGCTAGCAAAAAAACTGAATATGCAAGGACAGAGGAATTATCCCATCAATCCTGTGAGAACGCCTATGCTTAGAAGATGTATGCAGTGCGGAGGGGATCATCCTTCTCACTTGTGTACTAGGGGAGTAGTCCCACCAGCTGCCTATACTCCTCATAGACCCTCTGTTCCCGGGCCACCACAGTATTGCAGTATAGAGCAGAGGTACACAAATCATAGCACGGAGAACTGCCCTTACAATAGGCAAACCAGACCCACCCAGCCTTATGCGAGACCATATGGATATCCGCAGAACCAACAGGGAGGAGAAGCCTTCAGATATCCCTCATATCAGCCACAGGCACCAATAGCACGACCATACACATACCAAGGATATACACAGCCTCAACCAGTGTTAGGACAACAACCGCCCCACCCTCAGAACGTTGTCCCAGTTAAGAGAGCACAACCAGAGGAAAACTTAGAAAGGGCCATAGTGCCGGCAACGCCGTTGACTAGTAGTGAACCATATGACTCATTTTACGAACCTAGTCAAGGAGCATACCCAGGTTATGAAAGCTCAACATTGGAATATGGGCAACAATACGACCCATATGCTTATGGCATGGAGACGCCAGAGAATTCATATAACTACGAGCAAGATTATGTACCATTAATGTACACAGCTCCTAGAGCAGCCATGCCACCTCGACCAATGAATAGACCACCTGTACCTAGAGGACCATGCTACAGATGTGGAGGTGACCACTATATCAGAGAATGTACATTGCCAAACCCACCACCACCACAACGAATTTGGGAAGGTTACTGTAGCGATTGTGGAAAGGAACACCTTTTCAGAGACTGTCCTAAGAACCCAAACAAAGTCACATCTAACGTACAGATTAACGTGATAGAGGTAATTGAATCGTCAGGGAGTGATAAAGAGTACACTATACCTTTAAAAGCCATAACAAGAGCAAAGGCTAGAGAAGACCCTGATAAAACCACAGAAAATAATCAAAGTGACAAAGAGGGGAATACACCCATCCCTCACAGAGTAGAAGACTCAGAAGAACCAGAAAAAAGTATCATCAGTAAACGATCCCAAAGATGGAAGCAAAGGAGAGACAGGATAAAAGAAAAAAAGTTAGTGCAAAAGAAGGAAAAGGAAAAGAGTGAACAGAAACCAACAGAAGAAGCACAAGTGGAAGAAGACAATAAAAAGGAGAATAAAAAGGAGGAGTTAGAATCGGTATTAGCAGACCCAATGCCTGAAGATTTAGCGATGTGGATTCAGGCATACAAAAAGAGAATTAAAGCCGGACCTACCATAGAACAACATGAGAGAGAATATCCGAGAGGTGACCTAGAGAAAGAAAGACTGGAAATCTGCAGAAAATTGATAGAAGTTGCCCAACAAACATTAGAAAAACCCGCATCACCCTTACCAAACAACCGAATTTGCGAGGAAAAATTCCAAGAGTGTCTAAACAATCCGGAAAAGCCTAACGTAAATAGACCTCTGGACAATGAAATTGGTGTTGAAAGAAAGGAAGGATCCATAGTCCCTGAAACAGAAGGAGACTGGACTAAGGATTTATGGGCGAGAGTTCAAGAGAACAAGTGGAAAAAGGTAGAGGGAATGGAACCGCCTTTTGAAGAACTGAAAGCAGAAAACGAAATGGAAGATTCAATACCTGAACTTAATTCAGAAGGGATTTTTCCGATGGATGCAAGTGACAAAGAAACCGAAGACGATGTAAAGGAACTACCTAATTACACCGGGGAATACGAGCACAACTCAGAATTGTATCGCATTCCATCAATGACAAGAAGAGAAACGAATCCATCAGTTCAAACATCGGAAATCATACAACGCCTTAGAGAGGTGAAAATCCCATGCACCTTAACGTTCGAGGAATTGTTAAAGGCGAAACCACATCTAAAAGAAAAATTGATCAATCAGTGGGAAGCCAAGGAAGAAAAAAAGGAGGTAGATGACGAAGTGAAAACAATGAGAATTCCAGTGGATAAAGTAGGAGATTTTAGTGAAGGGGACGAAGGAAATACATGTCTTCCAATCACCTATAGGGGTTACACAACCAAAGCCATATTAGATTCCGGAGCTGGTGTAGGCATTGCTACCAAAGAAATTTGGCAGAGATGGGGAAAACCAGCATTGAGACCAACACGTATGAAAATTCAGATGGCCGATGGACATACAGAAAGACCCTTAGGATTGTTGGAACGAGTAGTCTTCACTACGTGCGGAGTGGAATTCGAGCATACTTTAGCAATTTGTCACTTTGAAAGGCCGAGCAACTATGAGATGATCTTGGGAAGACCATTCATGAGACAGCTAAAGGTCGTACAAGACTGGGGAAAAGATGCAGTGTACCTACAACACGCAGGAGTCACCACTAGGATCAACCTACATACGTACACATATCAAGATGTCCCACCTCTGCAATGGAATCAAATCCATAAAGAGGAAGACGATCAATCGATTCATAGTACAGGTTCTAGTGACCAATCCTGGATGAACGAGGACACTCATCTATGGATGTGCCAAGCTGCAAAAAAGGAAGAAGAGAGAAGAAAAAGTTGGCAGCAGAAACAAGGTATAGTGAGATCGGTACAAGATCCAGCTTATATGCCACAAGTATTTCCAGACGAAGAATTCGAACCTCATGGTTGGATGGAAATCTTAGCCACCCTAGATGTTTGTGTAAACGAAGAAGTGGTGACTATGAACGAATGTATTGACGAGGAGGGTTATGACATTAGCCTGTATATGGTAGTCCTTCAGGAGGCAGAAGAAGGAGAAATATTTGAGCAAAACTGGAAGGAGGACTACGAGAGCATTGAAATGGAACAAGAACCCATGGATTTAGGAATTTGTACCACAAATATAGACATCACTGCCGATGAACAACATAAGGATCTCACACAAAAGAGAGAATTGGAAGTTGAAAGGGAGTTGGAAGATGACGATAATAAGCTTCAAGACCAATTTGAGGTACCAGCTCACTTCAAAAAATACGAAGTAGAAGAGAGGAAGATTGCTATTCAAATGCCTAAAAGAGAGGCACAACCGGGAATAGCATATGATAATAAAGAGCAAACCAAAAAAATAGTGGTAACCATGGAAGGAGGAGAGGAACGATGTACTTTCATAGGACAGGATGTCTCAGAGGAAGAAGAGCAAGAGCTAATTCGACTCATAAGAGAATACCGGGATGTCTTTGCTTGGACTTATAAGGATTTAAAAGGAGTAGATCCATCTATATGTGCGCATAGAATCCCCATGACTTCCGAGGCCAAACCTTCCAAACAGAGACCTTATACTTATAATGATGTATATTCAGCCAAGATAAAAGAAGAAATAGATAAGTTGTTAGACGCTGGATTCATCTACGAAATTGAGCACACGGAATGGGTATCACCCTTGGTAGTTGTACCAAAGAAAAATGGGAAGTTAAGAGTGTGCATCAATTTGAAAAAAGTGAACTCTGCCACCATAAGGGATAGCTATCCCTTACCGATCACTGACCATCTCTTGGAAAGAGTAGCAGGGAAGGAAGTTTATAGTTTTTTGGATGGCTTTTCAGGGTATAATCAGGTAGCCATTGCGCCTGAGGACCAACATAAGACTGCATTTGCAACTGAATGGGGAGTATACGCCTTTAGAGTCATGCCTTTTGGTTTAACGAATGCCCCAGCTACATTCCAAAGACTGATGTGTCATGTGTTCAAGGAATTTTTGAGAAAGAGCATGGAGGTATACGTGGATGATCTGTGTACATATTCAGCTATACGATCAGAGCACATCCCTGAACTAGAAAAGATTTTTGCCAAATGTCGACAATATCGAGTATGCCTCAATCCGGAAAAATGTGTCTTCATGGTGCGACAAGGGAAAATCTTAGGACATATTGTTTCTAAGAATGGAATTTCCACGGATGAAGACAAAATCAAAGTCATTTTGGATTTACCGAGACCGAAAACTGCTAAAGAAGTTCAAGCATTTATGGGACATTGTGGTTACTATCGAAGATTCATACATATGTATGCCATAATTGCTAGACCTCTTTATGCATTGTTAACTCAATTCAATTGGACCGAAGAATGCGAAAAAGCTTTTAATGAGTTGAAGAATCGATTGAGTTCAGCACCCATTCTTCGAGTCCCTAACTGGAATAAACCGTTTCATATTCATGTTGATGCTTCCAAGTTTGCCATTGGTTGCATCTTAGCTCAACCAGCGGATACAGGTAAATTAGACCACCCAATAGCCTATGCCAGTAGACAGTTAAATCAAGCTGAACGCAATTATACTACTACGGAGAGAGAAGGCCTAGGAATGGTTTATGCCGTCAAGAAGTTTAGACATTACTTATTGGCAACCAAATTCAAATTCTTCATTGATCATCAAGCTCTATTGTACTTAGTCAACAAGCCTTGCAATACAGGACGTCTAGTACGATGGTTTTTATTGCTAATGGAATTTGATTTTGAAGTAATAGTCAAGAAAGGAAACACACACATAAGGGCAGATCATTTATCTCGCATGACCCATGGAGAACCACCTATAGGAGTTCCTGATGATCTGCCAGACACTTATCTCTTTAACCTGGAAGTATGTCCTCAATGGGCAGAAAAGTTGATCCCGATACTTACACATGGACCTAAAGATGGGATCACGCCAAACCGAAAGCAAGATCTTTGGAGGACTAAAAACCTTCACATTATTGCTGGAAGTTTATACCACCAGGATTCAAGTGGATTACTGATGAGATGCGTGGAGGAAGGGGAACAAGAAATGTGGCTTCAGAAAGCACACATAAACCAATGGAACACTCATTTGAATGCAAATGGAACATGGCAAACACTCAAGAGATTCGGCCTATATTGGCCAACTATGCAACGAGATGCACATCATTATGTGTCAAACTGTCAAACCTGTCAAGAACAAATCCCAGGAGAGAACTCTACGTTATGCTATTCTACAATAGCACCAAGGTGGAGCATGCCTTTAGTAAAGTTCTTGAAAACTCGAGAATACCCGGAGGGAGCTACCCTAGCAAGAAAGCGTGCTCTTGAAGAACAGAGCAAAGATTACGTCATCCTAGGAAAACAACTCTTTAAACGCGGAAAGGATAACCAGCTAAGATTGTGCATTCATGAGAATGAATATCTCTCTATATTAGAAATGGCACACGCAGGAGCTGCGGGAGGACATTTCTCAGCAGATAGAACGGTCAAGATGATTCTCTTTGCAGGCCTGTGGTGGCCAACTCTACATATGGACGCAGAGACCTATGTGAGAAGCTGCGAAACATGCCAGAGAGCAAAGTACCCTATTAGAAGAGATGATATGCCTTTAAGACCCATGGTTTGTGCGAGAGCATTTACCAAATGGGGCATTGATTTCATAGGACCTATCAATCCACCGGCGAAAGGATCGCATGCAGAGTACATAATAGTAGCCACCGACTACTTGACTAAATGGGTAGAAGCAAAAGCCACTAGGAAGAATGATGCTCAAACCACAGCAAAATTTCTCTTTGAGCACATATTCACACGCTTTGGACTACCGATTGAGATAGTGAGTGATCGAGGAACGCATTTCTTAAACGAAGTCATTGAATCACTAATGAATGAATTCTTAGTGATTCATAAAAAATCAGCCCCATACCACCCTCAAGCTAATGGGCAAGCTGAAAGTTCCAACAAAGTACTTTGTACGGTATTGACAAAGATTGTCAATAATGGAAGGTCAGATTGGGACAAACAATTGCATCACGCAATTTGGGCCTTCCGAGTGGCATATAAAACGGCCATTGGAACTACACCTTTCAATTTAGTGTACGGGCAAAATGCCATTTTGCCAATTGACTTCTTAGTACCCACCTTGAAAGTGGCCCAGCAGTATGAGTGGAATGGTCACGAATTATCTCAGCAATTAGATCAGATCGAAAAGCTGCACGAGACAAGATTGCAAGCGGTAGCAGGCATTTATGCCGCCAAACGGCGACAAAAGGCTTATTATGATGCACATATAAAGGACAAGGGACTGAAAGAAGGCGACTTAGTCTTAGTTTACACCCTCAAACAGCATGCAAAGAAACTACAAAAATGCGGATATGGACCTATGATTATAAATCGAATCTCTACTAGTGGTGCAGTCAATCTCGCCACACTAGACGGAGACATTCTTCCCAACTACATCAGTGGTTGCAGAGTGAAAAGATTTATGGAGCCTCTAACGGATCAAATGTTAGCACGACTCTTAGGAGCTCAAAGTAGATAAAAGGAAGAAGAACGCATACGCGAAGAAGCAAGGCAAGAAGCCCTAGAACGTATCAGAAAACGGAAAGAGTGGATGAGAGAAAGAGACGAGAGATATCGAGTGGGAGAAGAACTCATCCCCATGGCTAATTTTAGAGCCACTGAGAACTCCGGACAACAAAGAAGACAACCTTATTTGAATCTGGGAGCAGGACGAAAAGAGTACCACTTAGTGGATGCTCTTATAGACACAGGAGCAGCAATAAGCTGCATTAGATTTTCTTTGTCTCAGAGACTTAAAGAGGAGTTACGGCCATCGAAGGCACAGCTAATTGGAATAGGAGGAAAAGTTACTCAATGCATAGGTGAGATCACTCTACCTTTACATATGGGGAACAACACAATGGAGCAGAGACTCTTGGTATGTCAGGATCAAGATCTGCTTGAAGATGTGGTGCTAGGCCAAGATTGGATATATGAATATGAGGTAACCATTCAATTGGCTTTAGGATACATCTCGGCCAGAATAGGACCTCGTGAAGTATATAGTTTGCTAGACGAACGACCACCCAAAGCTGCTATTATAGAGCCAGAAGTTCATCCTAATGAACAAAGTCATAATTGTAAGTTCACTGGCAATATCGGAACCCCATCGTCAAGTACTTCATGTGAAAATACTGTGAGTCCTGTGTGCACTCCTCCCTTGAGTTTAGAGAGTCACAAGAGTGCACAAGAACATGAAATCAAGCACAGAGAACCACAAAGTCCAAGAAAAAATATTCCCTTGCAAGACGTGAAGTCTACACCCGTGGAAGTGTACCCCATTCCACATTCTACACTAGCTTGGATAAGAAAGGATCAAAAGAAGGCATATCTCCAGCAACAGAAACGTCTTCGACAGCAGCATGAGCACTTGTATAAGAAGACAAAGAATTTCGAACACTTTCAGCAACCGCGACTCAAGAGCATATGGATCCCAAAGAAGCTGATAACTGCACAACCTGAGCGAACAAAAATTTGGATCCCAAAGTCACGTACCCAAAGGATGACCATCCCAAACAAGGAATATCCTCAGAAGAACTATAATACTCAACAGGGTCAACAGACACATCAGCCGAGAAAGAGGACATATTGGAGGAAGAAGGAATCTCCAAATGCAATACAAACCGACCTGAGATTCCCAAAACAGAATCAGAAGACATACAGCCGAAAACGAACAGCATTCATCAAGAAGGTGGAGAATACAGTACGTCGCACCCAAGTGAAGCAAATATGGATGCTGAAAGACAAGACAACCTGCATACAGCATGCAACTACTTCCAATTGCACACATGAGGAGTTGCAAAGATCCAAAGTATGCATGATAGGGCCTCATTACAAGGCCAAGCATTCGGCACGCCCTTCTTCTACTTTCGGATAGTAGCGCACATTTTCCCTTTGGAAATAGGAGAGCACTTGTACATACTTAAAATATTACTCCAAAAAAAAAAAAAATTTTTATCGCTTCGGCTTTGTACTAACTTTTATGTTTTCTTTTCAGCATATATAAAAATGAGTGAAAAATTCAGGTATTACCTTTCTCACACCCACGGGAAAGGGGCGACACCATGCACTCGGAACTTCATCAAATTATTAATCAACATATGGAGGAGGATTTCTGAAAAAAAATATGGATACTAATACATCCTCTATATTGAGTGCAGATGACATCTTCTGACTCAGAAGCTACACAGCAGGAAGAGGAACTACTTCTTCCATTGGGGTCAATAACCAAGGTCAGAGGACATTGGTTTCGAGATGACCAACCTATCTCGGAACTCCTATTCATGGCAACTATCAAGATCATGGACAGGGACCACTGCTTCCCTATTATGTCACAGGACTTCAAGACCATAATACAAGGGTTACCACATATCGAAGAAGTGTGGACACAAGCTGGAATTGAAGCATTTTTGAAGATACCTATATGTGTACCCGACTTCCAAAGATGTACTCAAGTAATGAATACCATGCAGCCTGCTGCTACAAAGATTTCAGTCCCAGAAGCCACGGTTTTGGACAAGGTAGGCACATGGAAAACCATTCAATTCACTCATGAATTGATCAATAAGGCCTTTGGATGGAATCAGGAAGGAATTACTAATGTCAAGGACGAATGCCATGACCCCAAGAAAAGATCATTCCTGGAGATTAACAGAGTGGATATTGAAGACGCGGTACGTCTGGTACACCAACACTTTTGTTTTCCTGGCATGAACAGATACACTGCACCCCAGAAGATTGTAGTTCAGTTACTCTCCCATGCCATGAGACAAATAGGGAACAAAGTGAATCTCACAGGCTATGTACAAGAGCGATTGTTTGAAGCTCAGAAGAAGTGGGGGCAAAAGAAGTTCCTGAACGGTGGTTCAGCTTTGACCTTATTGATATATGAGGCCCTAGACATGAGACACTGCTTACGAGAGATGCCAACAGCAGAAGGACTAGCAAGGTATGCAAAATCCGCTTCTGTCCCTAAAAAGAAGAAAGCAGCAGTTGTGGTTGAAGAGGCCGGAACCAGCACACAGAAGCCCATGAGGGGTACAAAACGCTTGCGAGAAGAAGAAGCCCAAGCAACACCGCAGTCCAAGAGAACGCATCTCTTGCCTAAGGTCACGACGGCTCAAATGCCGATTTCAAAAAGAGATTTGTCTGCTGCCCTCGAGCAAACACACCAGTATATGCAAGGGCAGGTAAATCTAAATGTCCAAGGACATCAGTATAGACAAGCGAGTCAAAGTCAGCAAAAACAGAGTACAGAAACACCTCCAAAACAACCTGGAAGATACCAAGAATTGGGCATTGATGACTCAAGTACAAATACGGAATCCAGTCCTGAGAAAGACACGCTAGATACTGATATCAGGACAGAAACCTATGAAGAGGAAGGACCGGAATTCAATCAAATGGAAGTGACACCGGACAGCCAGAAGGAAAAAGAAAAGAAGATGGATGATGCTCAGGAACAGGAGCATGTCATTCAATTGAATGACACTACCAAAGTCAGCATCAAGGAAGACACAACTACTGGGGTCACACGTGTCAAAATACCTATTAAAGAGGAAGAACAAACCCCAGTGAGTACGAAAATAGGAGAGGTCCCACAAAAAGAACAAACAATAATAGAGGTGCCTGATGACACACCTCAAGGACAGAGTGAAAACATAAGGGCTGAGCCAAGGATCCAGCTTCAGATCAGGCAGCCCCATGATACTACTCTACACATTGCTCAAGGCAAAGACGTGACTACAGGAGAAGAACCTTCAATACCGAAAACATGGCTCAATGTGGATGTAACTCAACTAAAACCTGTGGTAAAGCAAATGATCCAGACAGCCATGGATACGCAACAGCAAATGATGGATATAGATGCAGACTATGACAAAGCCATGAAAGAAAAGAATCAGTTTCAAGTTATGAGTGAACAGCTGTCTGCACAACTGATTCAGGTACAAAAAGAGATAGCCTCCAAAAACACCGAGCTGTTAGAAACACAAACACAATACGAGTCACTAAACACTCAGTATCATCAACTACGAAACCAGCTCGAGGATCTACAGAAAGTGTATGATGCCACAGCAGCAGAAAAAGAAAGATTGAAGACCAGAAGCACTCTACTAGAAACACAACTAAAGTTATATCTGGACGAGAATGACACTCTACGGAACAGAAATAAAGAATTAATGAAATCATTATTATATGATCAACCACTGATACAATAGGGCCCCTCAGAAACTAAAGAACAGGAATTAAAAGAACAGATAGCGGAGTATGCCAAATTGCTACAACAAGCTAAGGAAGTACAAGAAGAATCAGAACGGCAGCACAATCAGGAAATAAGTGAGCTAAAAAGGCAGCTGAATTCAGCACAGGCCAAACTGGTACAGAGCTACAGTGAAAACATGGATCACGTAGCCGACATAGGTAAGGAGCTCCTAGCCACCCAAGAAAAACTCAGTGAAGCCCTGCAAAAGGTAAAAGAAAAAGAAGAATGCATTGAAGAGCTGCAGAATCAGCAGAAAGGTAAAGAACCGATCGGGACATCAGTAGTGCCAGAAAGAGAACATCCTACTGACGAGGTAGAGGTAAGCCCTCTATCTCAACCGATCTATCATTCTCCAATGCATGAGCAGATGGCGGATATGCATGATGATCATCCAATGCCATACACTGCAGAAATAAGTCAGAAGGAACGGGCACTAGTGGTGTCCCGATTGACGGAAAATTTTGAGAATGAAGTCATCAAGGTCATGAAGGAAGCAAAAATCAAAGGTAAAGACTTGGAAAAGATCATAAAGCCTTTCAACATTCCCTATGGACTGCTGAAAGAGAAAACAAGGCAATACATAAAGAAGGTTACGCACAAAAGTCCAGATGAGCAGCTCAATTTCAAGAATGACACATTCATGTACACTCAAGCAGAGTTCGAAGCTGCACAGCCGGTGTGGAGAAGAAAATTTTTGGAGAAGCATCCCACACTACGGGTGCACTGGGAAGCCGCACCTTATTTATTCCAGGTAAACCCTTCGTTTTGCCCAATACCACGCAGAAGGGAGCCAACGGAATTTTTGGCTTTACAACGCAGCGGCAATCTTAATAAGCAGTGGCTAAACTATCCGATGTTACCTAGCCCGCCGCATAATTACTTGCCAACCGAGGATTACATGATAAAAACAATAGAATTTTGGCTACAAAACTATGCGACAGTACCAGATTTAGCAGTTAAAATGACAAATAAAATACTTAGTATGCTACTTACAGTTTTGAAAGTCTTCAAACATGCGGCATATACATTTCTGAACTTCATTGGCATTAATCAAGGCACAGATGTACTTATTTTTGATCTATCAGTAATGCCGAGCCGCCCCACAATAATGGCATACTATTCTAGACTCATGTTTTTGCCAAGCTCGTATATGCAGACACTCGAAGAAGCGTTTTTTACAGGATTTTTTGAAATCGATTCAGAGATATTTTTAAAGATGTCATCCAATCTGAATGCCAGACTTGTGGCATACGAACTGAGCTTCTTCGCAGATCACCGACAACCGCCCAACGATGGAGTCAAAGCTGAACAATGGAAACAGCTCATGATACGTGAAGCCAATCAGCTAAATGACACAGAGCAACAAGTATACAGAACATATGCCCGGCGCTTATCAAAGCCTGTCGGGGACGACAGAGTCCAGGAGGGGGGCAGTGTTGAGGGCGAGACGAGTAAGAAGAGGAAAAAAAGAAAGCAACGAAAGAACCAGCTTCACTAAAAGCCAAATTTGAAGATAGACAAAGGTAAAGATACATCTCTGCAGGAAGCCCCGCAGGGGCGCAACACCCATCTCTGCACAGAGCCCCGCAGGGGCACGCACCAGGCTACAAAGCTAAACCCCGGGGTCCAGAGGAGTGGATTTTTCAAACATCAGAGTAGGACCAAAAGTTAGAAAGGGGTAGAGGCTGAAAAGTTGAAGAGGGTGACTAAGAATAGCACATTCCTAGTCACTGGTGGCGTGCGTGGCAACCCAAGTCAACAGGCAAGACAACTACATCAGGCTCTCGAGTTGTAGAGCTTGAATCAAGAAGGCCATCGAATCTGCATGTCTGTTTAACTGCAGACAACACTGACCAAGGGGAGCGTGCAGTGGAAAAGCTGAAGCGCCTCTAAAACGTAATGCAAGATCAAGAAGCAGACAATACTGACCACAGGGTGCGTGCGCGAAGCAAAGTCTGTCAAAGGAAGCGAAGTCTGTCAAGGGACGACAGAGGCGAAGAGGGGGAGAGTGTTGCAGAGCCAAAAGAGCGCACAAAGCAGAGAAAAAGACGGGCCCCAAAATTTTTCCGATTTGGACCAGATATTTTTGTAACATATTCATTTTTGTAATATATTTCCCTTGTAAAGGCACTAGAGGAGTCCTCTAGATGCATTCCCATAGAAGAATAGAAGCTTATCCATGTAAAATAGTAGGAAATTAGCTCTTAGGGAATAAAGTGCCGGTCACTTATGTGAAAGGACCATTTTTAGGGCACTAGTATATAAGTCAAACGTGACTCTTTGTAAAGGACTTTTTGCCATTGTGAGAATAGAGAGCACAGAAATTCGAATTTGTGTCTTCTTCCCTCTTCATCTTCTTCTTCGTGAGCTTGTATGCATGTGTATTGCTTGGAAAGAGTGCGTGTGAGTGTTGTCTATCCTTGAGAGTGTTTCTTTGCTGTAGGAGAGGTGTGTGCGAGGTGTAGGAAGTGCTGAAGTGTAGGAAAGTATTCCCGCGACTCAGTATTTCTGTCATAACTTGAAGTAGGAGTGTCGGAATTGCGTGAAACCACTGCCATTGGATGCGTCTTCTCGAGAGCTTCGAAACGCATATGCTATTCGCTATGTTTGGAGCTCGGAGCTAGGAGAAAAGTCCAAAATACTGACGGCTGCTGCACCAAGTATCGTTTCGTCTTGACCTACAGTTGAAGCTTGTTAGGATAAGTGTTTTCCTCACTTTCACTTTTGAGTAATACTTTTGCATTGACCATTACGCATTTGCATGTCTTCATACACTCGGCTAGGTTAGTATACTCTTCGGATTGATAAATTAAAAGCGTGTATCCCCACTATATGCACTTGTGAGGGGATTGAGGTATAGTCTCTTTCTCCGCAAGTCCCTAAGTTGAAGCTTAGGTCAACACTCATGTGCTTTAGTAGTATGTTGAACTAAAGTAAGCACAGAATCACTTACACTAGTGACAATCGCACATAATGCATCAGCATTCCGCCTCTTCCAAGCTCGTAGAAGATCTGGATCTGGCTGAATCATCAATCTTGAATTTGCTGGATCTTCAACTGGTATAGGCTCTGGATCCAATCCCATCGGTCCCATGACAGTGTCAAGTAATTCATAGGAGTCCAAAATTGCAGAAATTTTGAACTTCGAGAGTGTATAATTGGTTCCATCCAGCTTCCCTTCAGTGAATGCAGGAGGACGAATTCGAATAGGTGCAGCATTAACATTAGCTGAAGCACCAAGACTACTATTCGACGATGAAGCCATCATGTAATCACTCGAATAATCTACTGATATTCTAGTCTGCTAGTAGGCTAAAATAATGATACTTCTCAAGCTATTCGAACCTTACAGCTCTGATACCATGAAAGACAATAGTTACGCAATATAACACAGGAGCAATAGCAGAGAAGATAACAGATATAGGAGAATCTCAACAATTTTCTACTAGCAGCAAGTACAAAGATGATGGCGTTGTCCACCCGTGCGCTCTCAAGGTAGAGCTTAAATGGTGATCTAGACAACTCTAGATAGGGAGATACAAGGTAGAGGTATGCTGGCTCAACTCGGTATCTTAGGAAGTGCAGAAGTCATGTATATATAGGATCATGGGTGGCCTGCCATGGACGGCTATACATGGGCGGTAGAGCGTGGGCGGCCACCGCCCGCGTAATTGCCATACACGGCTTAGACTGGTTGAACCGACCTAACAAATATAAATGATTTCTGACTCCGACAAGGAATATTCCATGGAATATTCCCTTTACCGTCGCGCCGGGGGCGCTGCCCCCGGACCCCCACCAAGGGGCCCGCTGGCCCCCTTGGACCCCCCAGCCGGGGCTGCTCACCGCTGCCCCGGACCCCACAATTGGGGACCCTGGTAACTCCATTTCCTTATAATATCTTACATGGTCCAATATGACCTTCATCCAACATTCAAGTTGGGATTCCCATCAATTGGGTAATGCACGCTTGGCTTCTCCTCATAAAGGGGGCCTTACAAAATGTGCATACAATCATGAGGGGTAGACATTGATCATATACTAACATTGTGACCATAGAGCATGTTCTAGTGTCACACTAATTAATTTCTTGTGATGTTTCATACATCAACAATTACCTTGCCCTTTGTAATTTTTCCCACGTTGCTTTTGCCAACAATCTTTGGCATAATGTCCTTGCTTCCCACAATTGAAGCATCCATTTGAGTTGGAGTAGCCTCGACCTCCATATCTTTCTCCTCTACCTGTTCCTCTTCCTCTTCCTCTTGATGATTGACCTTCATCTTGGCTTGATTGACTCCCTTGATAGCCTTGGTTGCCTTGTTGGTAGTTGCTTCTACCTCTTCCCCTTGAACCACCTCTGTTGCCTTTGCCTCTTCCTCCTTTGCCTGCATAGAAGAGTTGGTCTTGGCTTCCCTTTGACTTGTTGCCTCCATGGTTGAGCTCCTCAATCACCATAAGAGAAGTAAGTTTCTCAAAATCTGGTAATGAATCCCTTACATACACAGAGGTTGTGAATGCCTTCCATTTATCATCTTCTCTAAGCCCATTAAGTGTGTGGGCAACTAGGTCATCATCATCTACAACACATCCTATTGAACCAAGTGCATCTGAGATCTCTTTTACTCCAAGTATGAATTCATTAATGCTATGATTTGATGACTTCCTAAGGTTGTTGAGTTCATTTTTGAGCTGAATTTTTCTAGCCTTTGTAGAGGTATAGTACAACCTTTCTAAACACTCCCAAACCTTCTTAGATGTATCTAGCTCTTGGATATGAACTATCATGGAGTTGCTTATGTGTTGAGATAGAATGAAGATCATTCTCCTATCTCTTTCTTCCCACTCTCTAATGGCTCTCCTTTGATTCTTATTAAGTGTATGTGGATCTATGTATGGCTTCACCTCAATACCACTAAACAACCCCCAAAGACCCTTTCCCATGAGGAAGTTAGAGATTCTAAACTTCTAAGGTTGGTAATTGCTTTTTTCAAGCTTCTCAATCTGAGTATTATAGTCTCCCATTATGTTTGAGACTATAAAGTGGCTCCTAATCCCTCCTTGGATTGTGATAGATGTGAGAAAGAATGATATGTTACCTTCCCACAAGAGTCTCCACTTGTTGTGAACTTTCGATGATGATAGAAGCTCCCCCTTGCTTCGAATCCTTCTTCAAATCTTGGTGGTCTTTGCTTCAATCCTTGGCTCTCAAGCAAATTCAAAGCCTCCTCTTGATCTCCTCAATGCTCAATGATGAGCTCTGATACCACTGATGGAGTATATCCACTCCTAGTTGTAGTAGAAGAATGATAGGCCCTTCCTAGGACCAACTAGTTCACTACCACAATCCACCAAAAATTGAATTGCTCTCTGGACCTAAGGACTGAACTTATGAAATTTTCCACAGTGCAAATAGACTCTCTAAGATTTGTAGCAAGCCATGGATCACTCAATTTGGAGAATGTGACCTATGTCAACCTCCTTGCACAAGACATATCAAAATCTGCCCAAAGAGATAGCTTACACTTATGTGTACCTCTTCACACACATATAATGGGGAATATGTAGAGATAGACCAGAGAGCTTTCAATGTCAATATAAAAAAGGATAATGAACACTTGATACTAAGATTATATTAAAAAAAATCTTACAACAAGAGCTTTAAGTCGAGCTATCTTGCACATGAAACAGACAACTACACAAAGAGATACAACTGATACAAAATCTTAGCCAAAGTGAAAACTTCAGCAAGAAAGGGGCTAGCTTAGACTTGGAGTATACACTCCCAATGAGATCCTAAAAGTGCACAAATGAAGCTTGAGTATGACCACAAGTTTCTTCCAAGCTATTGCTTATATAATGCTCTAAAAATTGGTATAGAATTTGAATCCAAATTATGCCTCCAAAATCCCCCACTTTTCTCAATCAAGGTAGATGGAATCTTGAGCTGAAAAAGTCATGGAAAAGTGGTTGTGGACTTTATCAAAAACTGAAATGATGTGGCACTTGAGTTAAGCCTTGGTTCACACACATTTGAGCTTGTACATTTCTAACATGCTCACCAAATTTCTTGCCATTTTGAGACTATGACTAGAGGGGTGTCGATGATGTCCTAGATGAAGCGACGACTTGCTTTGATACCAATTATTGGAGTTTGAGGTCTATGGAAGCATGCAAACATCACAAGGAAGAAGAAGAAGCTTGGAACACAACACACAATACTAAATGTATTACAAGAGGATGTAAAAAGATAAGTAACCCGTTAGGGCTATATGCGTATATACAAGCTGGGGGAAAAAACCTCCTAAAAAGGGAAAAAAGTGCCTCGGTGATCCTAGTGTGTTCACACACATCCTAACCAAAAAATATCAATAGCTTCATTAGAACCTCCTCCCTCTACTTGGAAAGTTTCTGTTGGTTAGAGTGGCCGAAGTTTGTTGTGATAATGCAAAGCGCAAAAACCTCTATATAATCCAATTGTTATTGTCTTGTGTCATGGCAAAACTATTTGCACTTTGGTGTCTGCAACACACAGACATTGCCATGTTGTGCCACGTATGCTACAATAGTTTACCTATTGGATATTTCTTTTGTAATATAGGTACAATATTTTATGTATTGGACTTGGACACAAGAAGGGCATATGTATGCAAATCTCTGTTTAGCTATGTGTAATAGATATGTGAAGACATTCTCTATAATTAGAAAAGCATGTGCAATAGGTTGTTAAAGCCTTTCAAGTGCTAAGGCAAGCTTGTGTGCACAAAGGGCATCAGATTTTGAGTTTGGAGCTAGATTGCAGTACTAGCATGAATTGCAAGCAGTACATAGGCATCCTATCTACATTGGATGTGCTTCTTCACCTTGTAGAGGCATGGTCACCTAACTACAATAGTGTTAGTAGTTGGCAACCTCTAGAATCAAAATGAACCTGAGGTTGCACAGAGAAAGAGTGCAAGACACTTCGACAATCACCCATTATTTGTTGTATGCCCAAAGACTTAGAAAGAAATTCGGTTCTCTTACTCACATACACCATGCTGCTCTTGTTTTGATCAGCTTTGCCTCCAAAGGTCGAGTGATATCTTGATTGCACACAAAAAAACTTCAATCATAGTAGCAATACTCTCAGACAAAGATTGGGTGCCACATGGTGCTACACCTCTGCTTAGAGAGCTCTCATTGATTTCAGCTACAGAGTGACTCCAACAGTTGAAAGAGATGCACAACATGCTCTATGTGCAGGGAGAAAGGGAGATAGAGCAAGCTATCTCAGAGACATGTCTACTCTCGAAGGCAAAAGAGAAGAAAAGTGACTTAGGCAGAGAAGCAAAAGAAAAGATCAAGAGAGGAATGTGCTTGTTGGCTACTACAACTTTTTATACATAAAAGAAGATACAACAAATCTTAGACTACTTTCCAAGTGTACACCCAATTTGGAAGACGATGCACTCAAGCTAGATGACAATGCACTTGTAGCTGTGTCATTTGGGAAAGAAAAAGAAGGAAAGAGATAGATAGATAGATATAGAGAGAGAGCCATAGACAATAGAACATGTATTTTGAATGAATAGATTCGAGAAATCTATTTTGATGAATTTGGCAACCCATATTGTTCTCTTGATACGTATATCCTTTTTTTTTCATAAAAGGAAGTTCGGCCATGGCCTACTCTCCCGGACTTTAATTAAAGAACAGAAAGAGGTTATAAGTGAATGGGACTAGTGCCCTTGGGAGCCCCCAAATCCTGCAAAGCAGGGGTGGAACTTGTTGGAGTATAGCGTGTTACATAGGAGGTTAACAATCCTCCCATCCTCCTCATGCAAGACCCACTTGGATTTGAGCTTGTTCTTCTCGATGAGAAACACTTTATGATGCCTAAAGGGTGGATACCTCTTACAATTGGAGATTCTTTTGCCAAGGAGGAATAGAGACTTCTCGATTGACCACTCTTTAGGAGGGTGTTCCCTCCAGATCTTCCAAACGGTTTCCCTCTTATAGCATTCCAAAGTGCCACTGAGAAGCCGATCGCTTCACCTAGCAATGCTTGCTTCTAGGTGATTTTTGCTTGTAGTCTCAAGATATTCTCGAGGGTCCACCAGAGTAGGAGCAACTTGGGGCAAGCAAAGAAGATGTGACCTAGGTCCTCGATGCTACGGTGGCATCGCTTACACCACGGTGGAGCCCCACAGATTTTGTTGGCCTTTAGGTTGGTCTAGATACCACGGTGAAGAATTTGCCACATGAGAACCGATTTTTTGATCTCGATGAGTGGATTCCACATAGACATGAACTTCAAATCCCAACGCAGTCTTGTCCAAGTCAGGCACCACTTTTGGTTAAGTGCAGTGATGTGAAAGTCCATGTTCACCTTGATTCTAGGAATTTTGGGAAGACAATTGCCCTTGTGCCACATAAGACTGTGATGCCTAGGCTTGCCCAATGAGGAGTCAGGTTTTTGAATGTTCCCAAGTGATGTATCTGCTCTGTAAGAGAGTCCATTCTTCATAGTTCACTCTTAATTCAGGGTCTATGTCCCCAAATCTAATCCACTGGCCAATTTCTTATTTCTAGAGGTGTTTCCACTGTCAGAAATCCTTGTTCCAAAGCCTCTTAGCAATTTGGAGGTTCCAGGAGGCCACATCTCTAATGCCGGTGATCAGGAACCATATTAAGTCATTTTGTCTAATATCGGCTGCCGGCCATTTCCAATCTTCACTGACTTTGACAAATTGTTTGAACTTATTCCAACTCTTCCATAGGGAGCGAACAAGATTTGAGCCTTTAGAGGAAATTGGAATTGGGGAGAATAACAGGGTAAGGAGGCCCAAGTCCTTCCAACTAGGGAGGCCCATCAACGTAGGTAAGTTCTTGCTCCTGAAAATGAGCTTGGCCCAAGAGGTCTCATAGTTACACCAAGCCCTGATGATCCATTTTGTTGCTAACTTGTCAGCCATGCCTTCAATATTCATAATGCCCAGGCCCCCACACTCCTTTTGGCTGATGCACATAGACCATTTGATTTTGGGAAGCCCTCTCCTATTGTGGTCCCCCTTCCAAAGAAAGTTTCTACATATTCTTTCCAGTTTGCTAAGCTCTTGATCTTTCGGTCTCCAACATGAGAGAAAGTAAATGGTTGAGGAGAAGAGGAAGGTATTGATAACCATGGCACGACCCGTGAGGTTGATTTGCATGCCTTTCTAGTACGTTAACTTGCAATCAAGTTTAGAAAGGACCCAATCCCATCTCTGCACCATCGAGACACCAAATCCCATCGAAATACCGAGTAGGCAGAAGACCTGTCCCCAAGGGATAATTTGGCAATCCTCAGACTCTAGTCATATTCACATAAGCAAGGGATCCACACAGTTTTGAAGCACTAAGCCATATTCAATTCGTGTTTTATGCTTGACACCTTGACATCATTCATGGTGTGGGTAGACCCCTCATACACTTTCATTTGTTGAATATTTCTCATCCCTTTTATTTACGTGGTCTTCATATGATTACGTAATCGTGCTCTTTTGATGGGTTATATGCAAAAATCATGTCACACTTATTTATTTGTATTATTATTGACCAAGTTTACATTCTTTTTGTAACACTAAGGGTCCACTCTCCTACTACATATCCACAACTTTAATATCTCAACTATATTTGGAATGGTTCTCTCTCTCTCTGTCGTCTATTCATATGGCATAAGCTCTTACTTGCCACTCCCTTTAGTTGCATTGAAATGACTACCTTTGTACTCCATTTTAGGATCTTGCACATTTTACACTAATGTCTATCATTCTATTTTCAAAAACAAGCATCGTGTTGTAACTTGCAAAGGGTATTTGATCCTTCTTGACACCTTTGGAACTAAATGCCCTATACTCTATAAACTTAAAGAATATAAGAAGAAGCTCTTTTGTATGTGTTTTGGGAGGCTAATATAAGCCCCCAAAGTGTGTCTCTCTCAGTGCATTTTGGGCTATTCTAAGCCCTTTCAACATGTTAAAGTGTAGGGATACTCTAAGCCCCTAAGGATTTCAAATTTTTCATAAGGGCTACTCTAAGGCTCATAGAGAAGAAGCAACGTGAAGAAAGTCACTATGTGAATTGTGCATTGATGCATCAAATTCAACAAATTACAAAACCTTCCAACTTCAAAGAAATTCAATGTCAACCTGAGTGGGAAGAAGCTATGCAAACCGAGATAGATGAAATTGAAATGAAACACACTTTGAAACTTGTTCCAAAGCCTTCAAATCATCAAGTTATTGGAGTTAAATGGCTATATAAAGTCAAATACAAACTAGATGGTACTTTGGACAAGTATAAAGCAAGACTTGTAGCTAAGGGTTATAAGCAACAACACTACATTCATTATGAAGAAACCTTTGCCCCTATTGCAAGGTTTACAACTACAAGAGTCATTCTTGCACTAAGTGCAGACTTCAAATGAACCATTTACCAACTCAACATCAAAAGTTCTTTTCTCAATGGTGATCTTCAAGAATATGTATATGTAGAATGAAGGTTTCAAGATCAAATGAAAGGAAGATCCAATATACAAGCTTCACAAAGCACTTTATGGACTTAAGCAAGCTCCAAAGGAATGGTATGAAAAGTTCCACAAGTTCTTTGAAGCTAAAGGATTTCAAAGGAGCACTGCTGATGCTAACTTATACATATAGCAGAAAGAGTCCTGAGTTGCAATAATCATCCTCTATGTAGATGACATGATCTTGATAGGTTCAGATGATGAATGCATCCAATTCATCATCACACAACTTCGTCTTGAGTATTCCATGAAAAATCTTGGTCTACTTCACTACTTCTTAGGAATGGAAGTATGGCAAACAAAAGAAGGTATATTTATCTCACAAAAGAAGTATCACTCTCATCTTCTGTCCAAATATATCATGGACTTGTGTCGCTCAATATTTACACATCCAAACATCAAGCTCACACTGCAAGACTCTTCATCACTAGTGAATGTGCATGCTTATCCTTAGCTTTTTGGCTCTTTACTTTACTTGGCCAAAATGAGACCAAATATTGCTTATGCAATTGGTATACGAAGTCAGTTTGCACATTCGTCAGACACATTGGGATGCTGTTGAGAGACTACTTCGATACCTTACCCTCACCTAACATCATGGCCTTTGGTACAGAGGGGACATTGAACTCGTTGGATATTCAGACTCTCTGATTAGGTTGGTGATCCTGATTCCGAAGAGTCTAGTTTTGTATACATATTCTTTCTTGGCTATCACATGGGAAAGTAAGAAGAAGCCTACAATTGCTCTGTTATCCACCAAGGTTGAGTACTTAGCATCAAGTTTTGTAGCATGTCAGGTCATCTAACATTGATGTTTATTATCCAACATTTCTATTTGGTAGGTTTCTTTGACATGATCTGTATCAACAACGAGTAAGCCTTGGCGATCAACAAGAATCTAGTGTTCCATGCCAAATCCAGTACCATTTCATCCATAAGAAGCTCATATCCTAGGAGATTACTCTAGAGCAGTGTACCTCTTGGGAGAACCTAGTGATCATGTTCACAAAGGCTTTACCTCCACTTCTGCTCCAAGGCTTGGTGAAGCTCTACAACATTTAGCTGCTCCAAAATAGAGATGCAAAGGGGGTGTTGACGACATGAGTTCCTCTACCTCATTTCCATTTGTATCCACATGAGTGCATCCCTATTTTGTATCCAGGAGACACTCCATTTTCATTTCATTCCATTTCACATTATATCTCATTGTATTTGGGTACCTTGTCATTTGCTTCTACTAGTGTATTCATTCTCCTTCAAGGGGAATTATCCCACATATGATGTACTTTGGAGAGCCTCCTCCAACTCTATATAAGGGGGGCCCTTAGTTAGAAGCTTGTAGAAACTACTCCATGCTCTTGGCAATCTCATTTCTAATCCATGTGATTTTGCTCATTTCTTGGGCTACTCACTTTGAGTCTCTCACACTCTTTCATTTTTTGGGTACACTCTTCTTTCCATTTTGCTTCCGCGCGTGTACTCTCTACACTTGCAAGCCGCTCTCTAAAGACCCTCATGAATAAGTTGCCATCATATAATGGGACCTCCATATTTTGTCATTTTGCTACTTAGATTCTTAGAAATAAAGATCAATATATCAATCTTGGAGCACTTAGTAGAAAGGGAGAAGACGTAAGAATGATTGTCAACACCTTTATGAATCCTTCGACTTCAACATATCTATGTAGTTGCAAAGAGCTACTGGAGCCTCATGTGCATTGGCTTGTTGCACACATTCAAAATCATATTGAATACCATATGCCACATAGGCACAACCAATGACCATGTTCATCAAAATTCACAAAGTATAACTTATAAATTATAATTTATAAATATATTTTTATAATTTACAAATTGCATTATATTTATTGGGCCTTGGGGCCTAACCCACGGCATGTGGGCATATGAAACTACCATTGACCAATGGTATGTGAACATTTGTAGTGCATTATACATATATACTATAATTTAAATTACTTTATTATATACTAGAAGCATAAATATTCAAGAGTATATCCTTTTGGGTATACTCTTGAATAGGAAATTTTCCCTCTGATTATAGAGGGAAAGGGAACATTTCTTTTTCTTATGGTTTTTTGATTTTTTCAAACAGAGGTTTGGCAAGCATCTATTCCTCTAAGGTTTAACTTTGAAAGAACAACTTTAGAGATGGATGGGTATAGTACTTGCGGGACCTTTCATATCCCAGAAAGGAGTTAGACAAGGTCACAATAAATTACAACTAGTTTAGATTGGCCAAAGCCATTACATGTCCAACTTTGGAATTGAACACAAGATGTCCTTATCAAGAGGTTAGTGCTTAAGTTACAAAGGGAGATTTGAGATTTTCAAATGGCACAATAGATTTGAAGATTTGAGATTTCCAAGTGGCAGAAATATAACTTGAGGCAATATTTTTCCGAACTATGGATAGGCATATCGTATATGGCGGCAGTCGTAGGAGATACATTATATTGCAGAGAGAGAGGTCTGGTGATGTCCCGGTTATCTAGTATGTCTGGTGACTCGGTGAGCCGTGACTACGGCAACTATTGTTGATGAAGTAGCGTTCCTACATGGAACTTGGTCATGATGGCTTCTTCACACAAGTTTTCAACTGATCGAACTTCCATTTCGTCTTCTTCCGGTACTCTAGCTCCGTTGCTTCAACGCATTTCCAATGCTCGTTCTCCGTTTAATATTCCCTCAAGCATTGCCCCTCCTCCCCTCATCTCTGCTCATGTGCCTTGGGTTCCCATCGTCGTCAAGTCCAGAGCTAGCGTTGAATTTGCAAATGAAGCACATTACATAAGCGAAGATGAGTCATTCAGAGACGGAGACGAAGATAGTGAGGAAGATTGGGAAGGGGAACTGTTATCCGAGTTGAATCCACTGCTGTATTTGCATGGCCGCAATCATAGAAAGGGTATCCGACAGAAGGGATTTTCCGACGGAGAGACTGTCGGATTACGGACTTCAGAAAATGCACCTGATTGGGCAGAACGTGCACGTCAGAGGGCTCTCCAATCATTAGAAGATCGAAATCCTTCTCGTACGAGCTACTTGAAGAAGAAGTTTGATCCAAGTGGTCATGATGCCAAGAAGAAAATGAAGAAGAAGAAGAAGAAAGCTCAGCAAAACGTCAAAACGAAACAGAATCCTAACCTTCTGAATGCACAAACAAGCATCTCTGCCAAGAGCTTTGAAGAAGCCTTGAGGTTGGAAGACGAAATCTTTGATTTTTTCTCTGTGAAAGGTGATTCTCCAATTGTGAAAGAAGATGTTGCTTCAGATGGTTCTTTCGCTTCTGCACTTAATAATTTTGCCTTCAACGGTATAGAGACTATTGAGAGTTTGCCAGTGGGTGATGATAATGACCTCAATAATTGGGATACAAGTGAAAATTCTGGCGCACTTGCAGTGTTCTCTGGTCAGGTGAAAAACGGAGAGGCAGTATCAGAAAGAGAGAAAGCTTTCAATAAGAATATAGTTGTAGCCAAAACTGCACTTGACGTATTGGAAATTGTAGGCAGAGGTGAGGAGAGAACGAGGTTGCTAGGCCTTCCCTCGCTTCTCACGCCTTTGAACGTGGCCACAGCTCTTCACCGCATCGGCAAACATATGGAGACATCAGGGTCAGCAAAAAGTGAAAGGCTTGCTTTTGCCAGAAAAAGGCAAATGGCTGAGCTTGTGGCCAGGGCCATGCAGGTTTTAGCAGATTGTTCTGCGCAAGGTCTATCAAATATTGCTTGGGCGCTCTCTAAAGTTGGAGGAAACATCCTATATTCTTCAGAGATGGACCTCATTGCAGACGCGATCTTGTCAAATGTCTCTGAACTTAACTCGCAAAATATTGCAAATACTTTGGGTGCATATTCTTCTATGCAGCATGCAGCACCAAAACTTTTTGCCTGCCTCTGTGACCGAGCTGTTGAGGTTTTAGAGGAATTCAGTTCTCAAGAGCTTGCACAAGTCCTATGGGCACATGCAGAGCTAACTCAGCCAGCTGATCCTCTTTTGGATGCATTGGATAACATCTGCCTTCTTTCAGATAAAGGTCTATTTAATCCGTTCTGTGACTCTGATACAGATTCCTCAAAGTTTGAGTTTTTCCTTTCCCCATTATTTTCAACAGAATATTCAAACCCATTTGCATATGCTCGATCTGATCATTTGGCTAACTTAGGATGGTCATATGCTGTGCTAAATCAAATACACAGGCCATCCTTCAAGTGTATATGGAAGATGTTAGAATGTAGCTTGAACCAAAACGCTGATGGAAAGGGTGATATGACATGTTGCCTCAGCACATGGCACTTGTCACAGATTCATCAAGTTAATCTTTGCTTACAGTATGATGATCTGAGTCAGAGTTCAATTTTGTTAAAGGATGCCGCAGCAAAAGCATGGGAAATACAGAAAAGACAGAGTTGGTCATCATCTCAGTACCAAAAGGATGTAAAATGGCATCTTGTTAGTCTGGGTCAAAATTGGGTGGCTGAGTATAATGGGGCAGACTACTCTCTGGATTTTGCACTCCCTGAGAAAAAAATTGCAATAGAGATTGATGGGCCATCCCATTTTATTCGTAATACTGGTAAATAAAATTAAATCTAGCAAGTTACAAACTTGAATACTTTTTTTAGCACTCTTTTAGATCCACCAAGCTAGCTGAAAAATTGGGTCATCTTTGTGTTTTTATTTATTAGTGCATACTTAGATTTTGGAAGAGGAAAGCCACTAGTATGCAGTTATTAATTTCATATCCTCTGTATCATCTGTTTGCAGGTTTACCCCTAGGCCACACATTGATGAAAAGGAGGCTTCTATCACAAGCTGGATGGAGGGTTTTACCAATATCGTATGAAGTGGTGAGACTGTCTTACTTATACTTTTAATCTCATTCGTTTGTTGTATGTATATGTGTATGTGTTTGTGTGTGTGTATACACACACATGTATATATATATATATATATATATATATATATATATATATATATATATATATATATATATATATATATATATATATATATATATATATATATATATATATATATATATGTGTGTGTGTGTGTGTGTGTGTGTGTATGTATATATACATACATACTACATGTCTGTGTCTGTATGTACATGTTTATGTGTTTGGAAGTTGGGGTATCTACATTTATACACATGCATATAAAGATCAGGATAAGAAAGCAGGGAAGAAAACAATTAGTAGATTTGTTTTTTCTTTCATCTGCCTTGTTTTATAGATTCCAGAGGGATACTTTACTATTGTATTTTGTTCTTGGCGGTTAATTGCTCATTTTAGTTCTTCTTTGGACAAATTTAAAAACCCATCTTTTTGTGCCTTGCAATCAAGACTGTTTTTAAGTCACATTGGGCATAGATGTTTTATTCCGTAGATGTATTTGATTGCAATGAGCTTATGATTGCTCACCTTTTTGGGTGAATTTGGGTCTTATCTATGATTTAGGAGCATGTATGTGTGCAGAGATAGATCATTGAGCAAGGCTAGATGTTGAGCTGCTGAATGCTTGACTTTAGAGAAGTCACTTTTGCATGATTTCATTTTCCCTAGCAAGCTTTAGATCAACTGTTTGACACAGCTCAAAAGAGTTTACTTGTCACGAGGATTGGTGTCAAGTAGAACATCATCTTCTTTTGACATGGATCAAAAATTTTAGGTTGATAGTGCTACTGAGATCAAATTGGGGAAAGAGGCAATGGACAGCAATGCTGCTGAGAATTACAGGGTTTTAGACATGGGGCGAATGTCAAGGCAGGTGATTCCTAAGGATTTACGCAAGAAACCTGCCAATGAAAGCTGCAAAGATAAGATTTTTGGAACTGGATGATATAAGGGATAGTACTGAGCTCTTCTTTGTGTGGAGTCTAGTGCTATACTTTAAAGGTATTCTCAAAAATTGAGGTGGACTAGTGATTGATAGAGGTTTTCAACACATTGCTCAGAAGACTGTTTTCTCTGTCAGAGAGGGTCTATTGGAGCTTCCCTTTGCAGACCTTAAGCTCAAAGTGAAGATAATGTCACATCACTGCATAATATATTGTGAAGCTAACTCGTTCATGGGTTGGATTGGAAACCAATTAGGCACATTAAGGAGGAGCCATTATTGCGATTCGCAATTTGGGTAGAATCACTAGAGCTGTTCCTACTTATGGAGGAACATAAATAAGATATGGTGAATATGTAGGTAAAGTTCTTCATGCTGCACTATTTATCGCAAAGAACAGGAATAACTTATTTATATTTTTGAAAGATATATTTTATTCCGAGAGAATCTTGTTGTTCATGTAAGAGTAATGGGAAATATTTTGGTGTCTGAAGTGGGGTATTTTGAGTGGCTTTTTGTTTCATTGTCGAAGGCTAGATATTGCTTAAAGTCAGAGAATGACAGATACAACTTACTGCAACTTAACGTAGAAGTAAAATAAAGGTATTAGAAGAAAGAATAGGTGTTTGGTAGGAATCCTTCTAATGAGGGAAACAATATAAAATCCAAGTATAGAAAAGTAGTAGATTGCAAAGAAGGGGATGAGTACCATCACATAAAATGTTGGCAACAAAACAAGTGCTTATATGGATGCATTGGAATTTGGCACAATGGTTTTCTACCTTTATTACTAAATAAATTGGAGCCGATGAACCCCATATTTGTAAAAATAAGGGGACATCAAATGAGGATGGATTTGAATAGGTAATATTTGAAAATTAACCAAAATGCCTTTGAGCTACGCAAGCTCAATGTGTGTAATAACAAATTATAACTTCAGCTATACCTGCAAAACAGAGCTTTAACTACTAGGAGCAAGTCACTACGCTTTCTAGCAGCTGGAAACAGAGCTCTAAATTGGGTATAAAGGCTGCTGCTGGACAGAAAAATAGATTCACAGCAGCTGAACAGAGTGCTGGGTGAATTTGAACAAGGCGGAACTGAGTAGAGATCTGGGTACTTGTTCTTCACAAACAGAGAACTTTTCTGTGCTGGGCACAATAGGGCTGCTGGACTGAGCTCCTTAATGCAGTAAACTGGAACAAGATACACAAAACTATACACAGAACTGCTGGGACAGAGAGTAGCAGAGAACTAGCTACAAGCTGAACAGTGCGCTCCTGAATGTTACGTGTACAGTGCACTGAGCTGGAGCACAAGTTACCTACTGTTGGACTCCTTGAATACCTGCTGTGATGCCTAACAAATTGTTAGTCCAAATAAAAGAAACACACATACACATATAAAAGAGCAAATACACACAAAGATTAAGGTAAACAAATTAGAAGGGCTCCAATTATCAATAAGAGTTTACTAGATGAAGATTCTCCATTATGGATGTTGGATGTAGTAATGTGGTTCAAGTATGTATGGACAATGCGTCCAATTGTGTGAGAGCAGGTTACTTGGTTTCTCGCCTCATAAATTTCACTCCAGATGCACATGCCATTGTTTGACCTTCTCTTTGAAGATGTGCTCTAGCATGGATGAAGCCTGTTGTGACTCAAGCAATGAAGGTTGGAACTTTTGTGACGATGAAGCCATCCGTACTTGTACTCTTTAGGAAATTTAGTGCAAAAGGCCTGCACAAACCAGATTTGTCTGCATGTTTATTATACTTGATGAAAGGGTATATAATGGCTTGCGGTCTATGGTCATGTTTCATGAACACAATAGGAAGAAGTATCCAGGACAAAGATTGAAGACGATGTTTCTTCCATAGTATTAGATGCTCTTTTTTTTTGAGGAGTGCATGTGAAATTGTTAATGTATGTGCTCCTATCTTGCATGCTTTGCACTTGTCTGATCGAGAAGGATCAACCATGCATCTCATATATGAGGTTACTAATAGAATGATAGAAAATATTTGGAAAATTGGATGGTATTGATGATGTAAAACTTGGGGAAGTCAAAGCATTGTACATTGAGAGATGGAATATGCTACATTCTCCCCTTCATGCAACAACATATATTTTGCATCCTGTAATTACAAAGAGATGTCTTGAGAAGGATGGAGAAGTAAATGATGGCTGGATGGATGTGATTGAAAGATATACGCATAATGATGTTGATAAACAAGGTAGATTATTGGATGAATTACATATATTTAAGACTATTTTTTGTCACATTTGGAAGGCAACTTGCTAAAGATCCAAAAAGAATGCATCATGGTGTGATGTATCATGTTGTGGGAGTTGTTTGAGGTGCGTACACCTAATTCGTAGCCATTGGCTCTTTGTATTCTCTGACAAGGTACTTGCTTGTGCTTCCTTTCGTGAAAGAAATTGGAGCACATTTTCTTTGATTCATACCAAAAAAAGGAATAAGTTTCTCCCAAGCAACAGCGACAAAATTGGTTTATATTCATACTAATCTTCCGTCTTCAATGAAGTTAAAAGAAAAGGGTTTTGAAATGCAAGATGCTGCTTTGGAGATGATTGAATAAAAGAGTATAGAGAGTGAGGAAATTCCTCTCAATTCTATCACCTCCATTACTCAAAGATATATAGATGAAAGCGTGATGATGAAAGGTTGCGTGTGATGCAAAAGAGTATAGAGGATGAGGAAATTCCTCTCAATTCTATCACCTCCATTACTCAGAGATATGTAGATTCTGATCTGGGTCCTTCATCTACACATGATGATGATGATGACGACGACGACGACGACGACAACGACGACGACGATGACGATGAAGAGGAGGCTGATGATTGATCACTTTTATATTTTCATCTTTAAGTTCTAACCCTATTTTCATGATCTGATAGTACACAACACTCTTTATATAATATGAAATCGTATTTTGGAGTTTTCATTTAGTTTCATATTCTAGTGATTAGGCTTTTGTTAAGTTTCATGTTTATGTTGCAGTATTGGTTGATATGTATTTCATGCATTTTTTAAAACGTTAGAAAATGTCAGAATCGTTTTTCCTTGTGATAAGTCGGATTCTTGCGAGAAATCAGAATCCCATCAATAACAACTATGGTGCAATGCTTCTTGAATCAAAGGAAACCTCCTCTATACTGCACACGCAAAAGTGTCATCATCTGCAGATTTAACTTTTGATTCTTCAACATTGGTACCTCAAGGTTAAAGCTCTTTTTCTCTCAATTTATAGAAAATAAGGGGGCATATACTTTTTGCGTAAAAACCAGCAAAAAATTGTTCATTAGGCTTTTTCTCACGCATGGCTGATGACGTGGCCTCATAAAGCAAGCACATGCATTCTTGACCTAAGGATCTTGTTTTATGTAAGAGTAAATCCCAGCCATTGATTATTTTTAAGTTATGCTTAATTTATTTTAGATGTGTTAATGAGAATTAGGGTTTCCATTTTGAGGGTCATAGAGAGCTAAGATTATAATGTTTCATATATAATTAGATAGTTCTCAATGAGTACATGGAATAAGTTTTTTTGGCCAAAACCATTTAGTGATTAAAATTAAGGTTTGCTAGAAATTAGGGTTTAATGCCCACAAGGTAACATGTTTCCAACAAAATGCCCTTTGACTTTCTCATTCTTTGAATGAAACAAACTGCCATAGTGCTTCTACGACTGTCGACCATAGATGTTGTGGCAAGCTCCACTCTGATAATGTCATTGGGGGCATTGTTCGCTTGTTGCGAAGCATGGATGAGCATAGATATCTGTTGCTTCTCAATCAATGCCCACTGATTAGAAGTCAATTGAGGTGATATTATCTGAGAATACATCAAGGTTGGTGTGACCAAAGTATCGAAAAAGACACCCCTTCATGTCAAGCTCTTGAAAGTGGGCCTAGTTGCATGTTTGCTCTAGCATGGCAAGGGTTGTATGTCCTTGCATGAGAATGTCCATAGCCACCTTCCTCAGTGTGAAGGGTCCTTGTAGACTAGTGAATGTGACTCCAAGGTAGACATATGAGGTGACCACATGAACTTGTCCGCATGCTTCTATAATTGTGGTAGTGCTCCTGTTGGGAATTGAACTCACAACCTCCCGATTAGGAGTGCGATCGGCTAACCACTTGCCCCAAAAGCCATGGTTGAGGATTACTTCCTAATCCTCTCTCTTAAGGCGTGGTTCAACCATCTCCTACTAGGTTATGTGACATTCCTTCCCCCTTAGATTGAGCATTGTCCTCAATGCTCACTTGTGGACCCTTCTAACTCTTGGACCCACTTTCCATGCATGAGCGCTTCCACCAAGTGCCCACGAATGAGGCGCGAACCTCCGTCTCTCCCAATTTCTCAACTAGGCTCTGATACCAATGTTGGAAAATTGAACTCACAACCTCCCGGTTAGGAGTGCGATGGGCTAACCACTTGCCCCAAAAGCCATGGTTGAGGATTACTTCCTAATCCTCTCTCTTAAGGCGTGGTTCAACCATCTCCTACTAGGATTATGTGACAGCTCCTCATTGCATTGGATGTGTGAAAGATGATAACCTTGGTTTTGCCAAGGTTCGTAGTAAGCCCCTTGTGTGTGTAAAATTGTATAGAGCCTCGAGATGGCATTGCAAGCCGTCGTGTGACTCTGAAAACAACACAATCTCATCAATCTATAACATGGTGTGGTCTGGAGTATCTTCCAAGTCACTCCTCTCCTCCTCGCCCATAGGATGTAGCGAGAGATCTCGTCGATGTAGAGCCCAAAGAGTGTCAGGGAGAGTGGGCATCCTTGGTTAACACTAATGGGCTAGCAACGGTCTTAGATAAACCACATGGGCTATCAGAATCAAGCAAGTAGATAGTTGACCTTAGGGTTTTGGCACGTTGTGGATGGAAGTATTAGGTTCTCCAAATTCTAAATCAATCTTGAGATATAGAAAGTCACATGGAATTTAAGGTTCAAGATGGTTTCCTTTGTGTCGATGACATCATCTCCCCCTCAAGCGACGAGTTCCACGAGGAGTGCTCACGTTCTTTGGTCTTGGCTTCATTGGATTTTTCTTATGGAATTCTCGAACCTTGATTAATCCTCTTTGAAGGTTTTCTGCAGGTTCCCAAGTACGATCACTAATGTCATACCCTTTCCAATGAACAAGGTACTCCAATCTTCCTCGGGATATTCTCGAATCTAGGACATGCTCGATTTTGAATTCTTCATGATCATCAATCTTGATAGATGGTGTAGGACTAGGTATCTCTCCCCTCAATGATGAAATCTGATATGGTTCCAACATGGACGCATGAAAAATTGGATGTATTCATATGGTGCTTAGTAAGTTGTAACTAGAGTTTGAGGTGGCCGGATTCATCTCAGCCAAGATGGTGAAAGGACCAAATCTATGATGGTCTAACTTTGCATAGGGCCTTGAAGTCTACAAATTATTTTTGAGTAACCACACTTTATCCCCAATGTGATAGGATGGATTCTGAACATGATGTCGATGTGCAAAATACTTAGATTGCTCTTGAGCACTATGGATCTCTGATGGGGAGGCTTGAGTAAGCACACTTCCTTCGTTGAACATGAATTTCTCCTTGTCCTTCACCTTCTTGTTATCTTCATAAAATGTATAATCCATATTATTTGTAACGACTTCTTGGACCTCAAAGATTCTTGATTCAGATTCTTGAGGAATAGTGTCTTGATTATTCAACACTTCCAGCTCTTGGACTTGGCTTTCTTTGAACAACTGATTCTCACATTGAATTGCATGAGTGATAACATCATCCAAGTTATCTTCTTGAGGCATGGATAGCAAGAGATACTTCACTTTATCTTTGAGGCCACTTTGAAATTGATTAATTAGGTATTCTTCTTGATATGTGGATCCACGAAACAATATTTTGAAATCTGAAGCGTAGTTTGAAACCGATCGATCACCTTGTGGTAACAATCTTTTCAGCGCTTGGACATGTATTATCAAGTACTTTATGGTAGATTGAATCTCCTTGCATAGGGAATCCATGGTGCTTAGTCTTGATGAAGGTAGTCTTGCCAAAATGTTAGGGGAGCACTAGATTGTGCCCTCTGACTAGACGAAACAAGATTTCGGAATTATATGTCTGATTACAAGATCACCCACGTAGGGAAAATAATACAATAATATGCAACTGACAAGAAGTTTCACAACCTCGGACTGATAGGTATGAATAACTGGACTAGATGGAATATAGGAGATCCCATATGAAACATGATTTTTGAATTACAAGAACTCCGGCGAGGGAGATGAACAAGATACAAGAAATAACTTGACAAGATCTCATACTAAGAGATTACAAGAGGACAAGACCAAATGTCCAGGAACTAGGCTAATTAGGACTAGAACAAGGAACAAGACAAGAATCATAACTTCGAAAGTACTTACTTGGTGATCATGACTCCTTGAGCTCTCAAGGCTGGCATTGGCAAGACTGAGGATGTATATGGCCAAGCCCTCCTTATATAGGTGTTCAAGGGTGGTTACGAATTGATGATGTCACTGATGGTGTTAGCAATCCGAAACAAGACCTCTAGATATGAGAATCAAGTAAGTAGACATTTTCCTCCAAATTCTGAACCAATCATGAGATATACAAAGTCACATGGAATCTAAGATTCAAGATGGTTTCCTTTGTGTCCATGACAACCCTCCCTTATAGCCTAGTTGAAGACATGCGATCAAGACGGCTATAGTGGAGGCTGCATAAATGATGTGCTTACTTTGTAATCCGGTATGATCAACCAAACGTCTATGTTGCATGTAGTGTATGGTCCTCTCTGTCATCATTATTGTGAAGGAGAGCATGGGGCGTGACTTGAGTGGTTGTGGGATGGGAGGCTCCCATGATGCCTCATATAGTCTCTTTGTGTAATCATGTCATATCTTTGGATCCTCAATGGGTGTAGTCAGACATATCTTGGAGAGGGTGTGCCATGCTGTTGCGCTATCTGAGCTCAAACTCTTGGGCTCCTCAAATGTTCGTTGCTTTCGGCATGTCATTGCCTTCATCTGCTGTCTGGCCTCTCCCTCTATGATCTCTCCTAAGGCTCGTTGTGCATGGAGGTTCGGGTATAGCTCTCTGCACTCATCATCCAAAGGTTTTGGAGCGTAGTCCTAGGGGAAGGGTGCATCTTGTGTCAGTGATGTGTGGAAAAGAGATAATGGCTGAAGTTTGGAGGATGGAGGAGATATGTGATGTGAGGATTGGGAGTGGTGTGGATGGGTGAAAGCATAGGCCTTGTTCGACCTTTGCCGAGTAAAGGGAGGCTAGCTCATGTGTGAAATGGATGGTAATATGTGGGGTGCGTGCTGTGGCGCTGTGTTGGATGATGTCCATGGTGATGGTGAGATGAAGGTATTTATGGTTGGCTTCGATGGGTATGGGTGGAAATTGGAATTGAGAAGAATATGATGAGGTGTGTGGTCTCTCTGGGTCCAAGAATGTAGTCAACTTTGCTCTCTGTTCCCTTCGCAACCCCATGTGGCCAGCAAGTCACGCTCGCTGAGGTGGGCCACTGGGTCATCCCATTATAAATAACAAGATGGTGCTGGGAGCCAAGTCAAAGTTGATATCGTCCGTAAGCTGTGATTGAAGCAGTGTCTGCTGTAGCTCTTTCTCTCTCTTGATTGTTGAAGCTCTATATTTTACCACAAGCCTTCTCTCCCACTTTCAAACCTAATTATGTACAGATTAGATGCAAGGAAGCCCTTTATTCCACTCTGTGCTTTCTCTTTTGCTTTTCATCTCACCTCAGGGTCTCTCATATACCGTAATGTTGTCTTCTAGTGATATTGTGGAGCTCATCAGACACAAAAGCACAGCCAACTCCATTCTCATATGTAGCTCTTTAATTGCATACATCTCTGTTGCCAAAGGGGAGCAGCAGCAATACACAGTTGATAGCTTGTGCCGTTGTATTGATCTAATTCAACACGTGCAGGCAGAAAACTGTACTCACATGTTGCTAACTGAATTATAGAATTGGATGGGTGTGATTGCATAGAGACATGAAAATTGCGAAGCAAATATGCTGTATTGATCTAATTCAACACGAGCAGGCAGAAAAGTGTACTCACATGTTACTAACTGAATTATAGGATTGGATGGGTGTGATTGCATAGAGACATGAAAATTGCCAAGCAAATATGCGCTCTACGGAATGCATCCTGATGCATGTTTTCACAAGCTCTATCATGGAATGATATTGCTGGCATTGAAGTGTTTGTCTTTACGTGTGTGCTTGATATGATAGCCTGAGTGCCACAGTATGTTAGTACATGTTATAAATTTGATCAGAAATTTTGTTTTATCTGACACATGATTCCTGCTTTAGTGGGTTTTCATAGCCTTCCATTTGTGTAAAGATTTTGTCATTTGAAATGAAATTTTTCTGTGTGACTAGTGGGAAGAGCTTGATGGGGAAGTTGAGCAGAGGAGTTTCCTAAAAAATCTGCTGACGACTGGCACATGAAACTTCGGATGCGAGTGAGGTTTCAGACTAAGTATTTTCCTGAAGCTTTACTTACGAAGGTAATAATGTTCTACTTCTAAGAATCCCAAATTCTTTGAGAGAACCTAATTATTGTGGTAGAAGCAATTATCCAATTCACAGGGGTGTTGACCTTGTTAACCTTGCACTACACATTTGTAAGCAAGTAAAGGTGGTCCACTTTGTTAGCAAACAAGTAGTACCGGTATCTTTGTACTGCTGTATCTTGTTCTGCGCTTTCTCAGCTCAAAGAATGATCATCTGAGGGGAATCTTGTAGCATTTACCTGTGTTTTTGGAGACCACGCGACAATGCATACACTTGATTTTTTGTTACAGAAGGTTATTCATCATGGTTATTGATCATGATTGACTTGAACCTTTTTTTTAAAGCTCAGTAGCTTCCATAGATCAACTGGATGAACGAATAATCTTATGGAATGCGGACATATTTGACCAGGCTTTTATGCTTGCATTCATATGAAGGTAACCCAGTCATGAAATTGTGGAAGAGCACTTAAAGGCCAGGAAATTTTGTGACTAATGGGATGTGCCCTACTGCATAAATATCATGAAATTTCCCATCAACTCTATGGAAAACGGTATTGTAGCTGTAGTTTAAACTTGAATTTCTTATAGGTTTTCAAGCCTTCTCACAACATTTCAACCATGGCTCACCTTCGTATAAAGATGAGCATGTTAACCTAGATGAAGCAAATTTTTGAAACAACTCATATGATGTTTAACGTTTTTCTTTTCATTGGTTTCAAGCCGAGATATTTTTACCCTTTTTCTTCCTCCTGTATTTTGACTCGTGTCAAAGGAATTTTTATTCATTTCCTCAACCCTTCAGCTTACACCCCTTGCGGTACATGACCACAATTCAGCAGCCGAAATATTTTTACCCTTTTTCTTCCCCCTGTATTTTGACACGTGTCAAAGGAATTTTTATTCATTTCCTCAACCCTTCAGCTTACACCCCTTGCGGTATATGACCACAATTCAGCAGCGTTTGTGTTTTTGATGTAATAAAATGACATAGAACTTTTTCATTTATAGGTTAATCAAACAAGACACAAGGAATACTTGATCAATGCAATAAAGAGCAGTGAATGGGAACACCTGAGATCAGCAATGTCTTATATCTTACTGATAACAAACATGGGGCGTTCCCAAAGCTCATTGTAAAGCTTTGACTAACAAAATTATAGAGAGTATTGAAATTATAAATAGTTTCGCACTTTCAATATTTATGTGAAAAAAGGAAGTACTTAGGAATAACATGTACATTTGGACAAGTACCAACTCATACAAGCATGCCTGACTCATAACATACCATCATTTTCCTTGCGATTCGATTCCCATTTATTAAAAGAACAATTACTTTTCAATGATTTTCTAATGTGCATTGGATTCCGTGCGGAAAACAGTATGTGAGATTGTGATAATGCTAGGTGTTGGATGATAAGACGATGGTGCACACCGTACATTATAGTCCTTGGCAAGCAATCTATAAAACACCATATGGCGTTCACAGTCATAGAGGAACGATTGACATGGTTAATTTATAATTCTGGTTAATGCATAGTTGTGGTATGGAAGGAATAATGCAATATAAAGATGTACATAAATGTTGAAAAGAACCCGTTAGGAATCAGAAAATATGACTCTTGATATGGTTTCGTTTATCTGTTCGCTTATCATGACTTCTTTATTTATTAGTCTATTTCTTATTTTATGAGTATTTTTATGGTAGAATTTATGTGGTGATGATGAGTGCTTACAGCGCTGTATTACAGTACCGTGAAATCATTCTTCGATTTGCGTCCATCAAACGATACGCGTTTTTGCCCTCAAAGTAGCTAACCATTCTCATTTTTGTGTCCATTGAGTCTCTTTTGGATACATGGTTGAACGAATGCACAATCAACTTGAGAAAATTCCGTTGAGTCCTACAAATTGCAATCCCTCAAAGGTGGACACATAAACGTTTTAAAGAGAAAAGCTAAGGGAAAGTAGTAGAAACTCGAAGAAAGTATGGAAAAACTCAGGTCCAATTTGCATTTCTTAGCGCACCTAGTGGGTTGTGTGAGACCTTTAAAGTGGAGGGGTTTAGTATGTTCAAGTTAGTTAAATGCTTAGATAATTCTTTTCATGGAAATCTAACAATTAGCAATGAAAAAGTTGCCACTACATTGACGATTAATCTTGGAATCTTATTTTTGCATTTTGTTTTGTTGTGATAAGTCAGCCAACTGCCTCAAATGCTCTTTTTCAGTGGGAGGTTAGAGATTTGTAGTGAAGAGTCTATCTCTACGTTCATGCCTTTTATATGGGTACTAATAAGTTATACATTGTCACTTGGAATGTGCAATGATTTATCTTTTTAAAGTAAAGAATCTTTCATGTAAGAAAAAAATGGATGGGCATCAAGGTGCACATCATATAGGAATGAAAATGATCTTAGGTCATTTTTGAAGGTTGGAAGAGAAACTCTCTCATGTTGGACATGCACATGATTGACTCCAAATATTTTGAATTAGATGAAGTTCTTCATAGGAAAGGGGAGTCTTCTAGCTCTATAGAAAAAAGAAACATCTACACAAAGGTTTAGAAGCAAAAGTAAGGCCAAGAAGGTCAGCCATTTTTGTCACGAGGAAGGAGATAAGGAAGAGAGTTCACACACACACTCTCACAATCAAAGAGAAGCACACACTCAGATTGAGGAAAGGAAGTATGAGCTTCTTCTTCTTCTTCTTCTATTGCATAAAAAGGAATGTACAAGAATGACCTAAAAAACAAGAATACAACTATTGCAATATATAAAGACCAGTACATAAGGAAAAACCTAATGTCCGCGAATGAGTGAGCTTGCAAGAAACAAATGTGCCATCACTCTTGGTAGATAAATCTATAAAGCTCAATGAAGTGTCCTTCACATATACCGGCATGAACACTATACATGTCAGAGAAATGAAAAAGTGATACGTGTCATCTTGGATCATCACATGTTGAGCTTGATATCTCAACACTCCCCTTCAAGCTCAACGCCATGTTCTGTAGTCCAAACATCTTTCGAACTTCTTCAGCTTCTCTACTCCAAGTGCGTTAGTGAAAATTCAGCAACCTGCTCATCTGTTCTCACATAAACAAGATCAATATCACTTGCTAATACCTTCTCTCTGATGAAGTGATAATGTACCTCGATATGCTTTGTTCTAGCATGGAAAACAAGGTTTCGTGCTAACTGTATGCTGCTAAGATTATCACAATAGATGGTGATAGGCTTTTGCACTTATGCACCTAAATGTGCAAGTAGTAACTCCAACCATGATGCCTCATATGCTGACATTGCAGCATCTCTATACTCAGCCTCTGTACTCGACAAAGCAACAGTGGGTTGCTTCTTGCTTCTCCATGTAATAGCTGCACCTCCAAGTGAGAATAGAAAGCCACTAGTAGATCTTCTATATGGAGTACTACCAACCCAATCTGCATCGGTGTATCCATGAACCTGCAAATCTATACCAGCTTCATAAAACAATGCATAATTCAAAGTAGCACTCACATAACGTAGAGTGCGCCTCAGAGCATCCAAATGTGGCTTCTTGGGAACCTGCATAAATTGACTTTCAAGTCCAATAGTGTAGCTTAGATCAGGCCTCGTAATTGTGAGATATATCAAACTTCCCACAATTTTCCTGTACATGGTCGCATTTTCCAATGCTTCATCGGATGTATTATCTAACTTCAAATTTTGTCTAATGGCATAGAAATCAGTTTACAATAAGCCATACCATACTTTTGCAACATATTCAAGGCATATTGCCTTTGTGACATCCATATACCTGTTTCTGTATGTATAAACTCAATGCCCAAGAAAGAGCACAACACACCAAGATCTTTCATGTCGAATTCCTGCATAAGAAGTTGCTTTAACTCTTTGATGCTTTCTTCATTATCACCACCTATAATCAAGTCATCAACATAGATAGCCACAATTGTGATGCCATCGTCACCCTTCCTTGCATATAGTGAATGATTTGCATCACACATAGAAAATCCAATGGTGGTCAAGTAATCAGCAATCCTTGCATGCCATGCACGAGGTGCTTGCTTCAGCCCATACAAAGCCTTTTGCAACCTGCAAACTTATTCTGGATGCTTTGAATCTTCATATCCTTGTGGCTGGTCCATGTATACATCTTTCTGTAACTCACCATGTAGGAAAGCATTCTTCATATCCATATGATGTAAAGTCCATCCTTTTGCTGTAGCTAATGCAACAAGTGTTCTGATAGTAGACATTTTAGCTACACGGCTGAATGTTTCCTCATAATCAATGCCATAAGTTTGTGCATATCCTTTTGGTACCAATCGTGCTACTAGTGTTGTACCAAAACAAGACACAATAGTGTCCTTTTTTGAATAGACCAAAACAATTTATACCTTAGATTTAGAAACAATTAATTTTTTCTTTTTCATTCGCCAGATTATACAATATTTTAGAACTCCAAAATAAAAGCAAAAAAATGATATTCTTTTGAAAGAGAAAATACATGAACAAGTGACCATGTTAAAAATCATTGCTCTTTATTTCTTAACAATCCACATAAATTCACAAATGATTTTTAGTTACTAAGATCATATTTTTCTATACATCATTGATAGTCATATGATCATTTAGTATGATTCTCTTCAAAGCTAAAAATCATTTATCCATGACTATAATTGCTCCAATGCATGCATGTACTATATATAACAATATCTATGAAAGCTATATTACTCTTGTACTCACGGAAAATTATAAGAATATTCATTCCGAAAGTGCATAACGTACTTTCCTAGAAGTACTATACATCACTATAAAAATCATGTGTGCAAAAATAATCCATAGAAGAACATAATTTTCATATTAATGTACGCGATTTTTTTGATCAAACTATTACTTTTTTTGAAGGTGTCCCCATGAGATCATATTTCATCATGATATAATAATTATAGAAGTACAACTCTATGGATATAAAATTTTCAATTTCATGGTAGCCATTCAATCTCTATGAAGGTTTGTGCCCTCTCATTTTGTTTGCTTTTCATAAGATATATCCTTGTTTTGCAAATTATTTGTTTCACATAAGCATCATGCAAACTTTCAATATCCAATTTTCATCTAATAACTTATGATTTTTTCAATGAAAATTTCCAAATAATTCCTTCCTCTTTTGGTAAATTTTGAAGCATTTGGTGCATCATTATCATTGTCATTATTATTATGATCATCACATTGAAACGTAAAGGGAATTAATCATTAATTGAGGTAATGATGATTCCTTAGTATGTGCACGGATATATGAGAATTCAAATCCATATGAGGTAATCCATGAAATACTAAAGATTGATCTCATTTTCATGATCTAAATTATTATCTTAAGGGGTGAAACCATGATTAATCTTTGTGACATTGACATATAAACTTCCATAAACATCTTTTCTGTATGAGATGCCACAAATGTAGCAATAAGCAAATGACCATCAAAGAATTGCATAAGTTCCTTATATTTGTAATTCCATTGAAGATTGTGTCCTACTTGACCATTCTTTGCATTAATTTCTCCACCTTATGCATCACTCTATTTTGCATCCTTATTCAATGCATAAGAGGTGATTAGATTTTGATTGAAAATATGAGGTTTCATAATAGACATGGTAGGTAATATGTTCTTAAATAATCTTAAAATGAGAATTGAAAGAACTTCTTCTCGGTGCAATATGCAATTACTTTGTTTTCACAATATTGTACTTACCAATGAATGGAAAACCTGATTTTCTCTAATCCTTGCTAAGCAACAGGACTAGAAACTTAAAAAAAAAAAAAGAGATCAAGGACCATGGAAATCGTTTGATGTTGGAGCAATATAGACCAATAAGCTACCATTGGATTTTATTGTATGGATCTTAGCATGCGGATGCTGAGTTTTGTGATATCGACAAGAGTGTTGGAGTTCGAGGTTTGCAGAAGCATACAAACAACACAAGGAAGAAGAAGAAGCTTGGAGAACAACACAATACAGAATGTATTACTAAGTGAATGTACAAAGATAAGTGGGCCATTAGGGATATAGGCATACATACAAGCCGAGAAAGAAAAACCTCCTAATAAGGGAAGAAGTGCCTTGATGATCCTACATGTGTCCCACATACTACTAAAACATATCAACAAAAAAACTCCATCAGAGCGATGCAATGAACAAGGATTTGGCACTCATTTATAAGGAAGTGCCCAATGATGTCGAAAGAAATCAATCTAGAAAAGGAAGTAAGTCCAAAGTTTTGTGAAAAGCTTCAAACTTCTCCCTAGGAAGAGCTATGTGAAAAGGCCTGCAACATAATCCTATATGGGAACATAAGCCAAATTGATCTCTCCAATAGAGAGTCTGACATAATGATAATGCACCTCCATGTTCTTTGTGCAAGCATGGAACACATGGTTCCTTGCAATTGCGAATGCGTTTTGAATATCAGTAAAGATGGTGGTGGCAGAAGAATGACCAACATCCGAATCATCCAAAAGGCATGTGAGTCACACACGCTCAAGTTGTTGTGAAAGTTTCCCTGTAATCAACTTCATAACTAGAAGTGGCCACAATAGGTTGCTTTTTGCTCAACCAAGATATGCATGAGCTACCAGTCACGAAGCAAAAACCATTGGCGGACCACTGAATTTAGTTGGGTACCACTCAAGTAACAAAAGATGCACTTAACCGCCTACCAATGCTTCACATCTGGGAAATGCATAAACTTCCTCATCTTAGGGATGAAAAAATGCTTATCAGATTGGGTTGTGCATAAGTAAAATAAGCATCCAAGAGCCACCTGATAGAGGACAACATCAAATGCATCTCCAACCTCATGAAGACTCAACTGTAAAATTGTTTCCATTGGAGTGGCAATAGGTTTGCAATCATCAAAGCTAATAAACTATAATAATATATCAATACATTTTGTTTGACATGAAGCTATTCCTCAATCAACCTGCATAAGCTAAATGCTGAAATAATGATGCAAATGTCCCAAATCTGACATCTCAAAAGGGGCATGCACATTAGCCTTAAATTCAACAATATGCTTCTTGTTAGAATAAGTGAGTAGCATCAATATATACAAAAATATTAAGAAGTACATCATGTGCATGCTCAATGTATAAGGTGCTATCAATTGGATTGTTCTAAAATCCATGTGCTAGAAAGTAGGAACCTATCTTTTCATACTAAGCACGTGGTGCTCGCTTCAATCCATACAATGCATTTTTCAACCTGCACATGTCCATCCAACGCCTTTTTCAATCCATACAATGCTGAAATAATGATGCAAATGTCTTAAATTTGACATCTCAAAAGGGGCATGCAAATCAGCCTTAAATTCAACAATATTGTTAGAACAAGTGAGTAGCATATAATCAACATATACAACAATAATCAAAAGTATATCATGTGCATGCTTAACGTATAAGGTGCTACCAGTTGGATTGTTCTAAAATCCATGTGCTAGCGAGTAGGCGTCTATCTTTTCATACTAAGCACGTGGTGCTCGCTTCAATTCATATAATGCCTTTTTCAACCACACACTTTGTTTTTTTTCTCATTCTACAGAAGACCATGAGGATGAATATGAACACTTCTTCATCTAAATCACCATTCAAAAATGGAGTTTTAATGTCCAATTGATGTACATTCTAACCATGACGAGCTACAAGTGCACGAATGCTACGAACAATGACACGTGGAGAAAAAGTGTCATCAAAATCAATGCCTTTCTTTTGAGCATAAACTTTGGCAACAACCCTAACCTTATATTTATGATCTGTCTCATCAGACTTATATATTAGCTTGTATACCCATTTAGTGCCAATGGTCTTTTTGCTCGGAGGGAAATCACGTAAAGCCCAAGTACCATTCTTCATAATAGCATCATATTCTCATTGCATAACAAGCATCAAGTTTTTCGAATATGTTATTCATTAAAAGAAACACTATTATTCTCATAAAAAAGACTAGAGACAACCATTGCATAAAAATATGATGCAAAGGAAGCAATATGAGAACCTCAATGAGTATGATATGAAAAAGGTGCATCTAATTTGTTATCTCTCAAAATCTTCACCAACCATTTAGGCATAATTTTTTCCTCTTCTATGTCAGTTCTCTCCTCAGTAAGTGCATCACATAAATCTGCATTAGAAATGGAATGTTTTGCAACCTATAAAGTTGAGAAATCGCCTGACTAGGACCAACACTTGAATGTCCACCTGTAAAGAGTGGCAAAAAACTATCATATACATCCTTTGAGCTAAGTGATGCCTCCTTGGTAAGGGCTAAATTGCATCTTCCAAAAAAAAAAGACTTCAAGACTATCCAAAATGCATTGAGTATGTGGATGATATAGAGGATAACCTTGGCTTTTAGAATTGTACCCAAGACAAATACATTTCATAGCTATCATCCAATTTTTTTCATGATTGCTTAGGCATTAATGCATATGCAAGACAACCAGAAGCATGAAGATGAGCAAAAAATAGCTTGTGTCACTTGTAGAACAATGATGAGTATCAACATCAAGACCTTTGTTCTTGGGAGTAGTCATTGTAAAATATCTATGGCCAAAGAATGCAGCCACCCACAAGCCTCATGGTAGGTCTTCTTCTAGTTTTTTCCATTCAATCACTCATGGAATGTGTGGTTTCCATTTGTGTAGTGCTCTGAGCATTTCATGATTTCACAAAAGAACATGTGCAATAAATTTATTGGCTTCGAATTGGAGACTTCCAAATGATATTCCCAAAAATTGATTGCAAACATGTTGTAAAATATTTGTTTGTAACAAATTGGGAGATATTTTATACGATAATGCCATGCATAACAGGGCTTGATCGATGGCAGACTCATGTCATATACAAGGTCAAGATTGTCCTTTTCAAATCCTTGAGCATTGACATGCACCGCTTTGAATTTCTTGAAAACTTTGAAGATGATTAACATCATTTCGAAGATTTTGATGCACATATGAGCAGCAATATTCGACATCTTAGAAAGGTGTGGGAGCTAGTATATGATTTTTGCAGTCATGCATGTGACTGCAGGTGGCCCTTGTGGTGGGTGGATGGTTGAGCCAATGGCAACAAGGACGGTTATTCTTTACCTTGATTGCAGAAGACTTCGAGTTACATCGACAAGGAAGTGGTCTATAGCATGGGTTGTATATGATGAGGAGCTTTATTCCAAGTTTGCATCATTTATTGGTAGTCTTTCATTAGCTAGGCACACTAGTTTGGTTGAAGGATGGTTCCATGTGTGATGGTTATAAGTAGGTCTTCTAGCTTGAGTTGTATCATGAAGGTGGGTAATTTCACTACTATCCAATGTATTTCTATGTTGTGCTTACAAAATAGGACAAAATATGGGTAGTATTGTAATTCATATGTGACTATCGATCCTGTTGGGGCTAGTTGTTGGAGGTATTCACATTTGAGAATCCTTTCCTCGAATAATACCAAAGCAGCTTGTTGGACTTCCACTCTAGCTGAATATTTCTTTCCATTTTTTTCAACCTCTTTGATCCAAGTTGCATGTTGAAGTTCAAACATATCTTGTCCTTTATCAGTAACACAACCTCCAATTGTTGGTTGCAGTTCATACTCTTCTTCATAGAAAGGATTCATATGTATATGTGCCATTTCTTCTACTTTAGGTTGGTTTAGAGGGGATGAAGGTCATTCTTGTGCTAGTTTTAGTATGAATTCATATTCTTGGATTTGGATGGACATCTCTGCCACCTTCCTTCGAAGTTCATCTAGTTCATTGAAGACTTATGGCATGATGTCCATAGTGGTACTCTCCAGTGGGGGAACTATGGCTTCTATAGGTCTTGATGAGGCTTTTAAGATAGTAGTTCTTTAGTGACTTTATCATTTTCTTCGAGAAACATAGTATAATCTTTGAGTATGATTTTGATGGAGTTTGGTGGTACTACTTGAAACCGAGATGGCTTCATAGGAGCATTTATTGTCATCTCCATAGCTGCTTCAATGTTCTCTACATTCAGGCATTGGACCTGCATGTTTCCTCTCATGTTGCAACAAGATGACTACATAGTAGGCTCATATTTCTATCGAGTTTTGTGTTTCTCTCCATTTGTGTGCATAGATGTTCCAATTCTTGGACATTTTCTTAATTTTGATCTTCCATCTATGTTTATGAAGTAATGTGTGCTTCTCTTAAGGTGGTATACATGGCGTTAAGAGAAGCATTTTCAATAGTTAATTAATTTGACTTGTGTTTGGAGTGATGTGGCATGTGCTTGAAGGTTTGCATTGAGTTGACAAGGGATGCATATTCTTCTATGATCTAATTCATGCGTGTGAACATTTGGGCTAACACATTTTCAATTCCAATTGTGGAGAAAACAAGGTTTGTGCAAACATATCCTGTGTTTGGAACTTGAAATGCAAGGGGATGGGGAATGGTATACATGGCGTTAAGAGAAGCATTTTCAATAGTTAATTAAGTTGACTTGGGTTTGGAGTGATGTGGCATGTGTTTGAAGGTTTGCATTGAGTTGACAAGGGATGCATATTCTTCTATGATCTAATTCATGCGTGTGAACATTTGGGCTAACACATTTTCAATTCCAATTGTGGAGAAAACAGGGTTTGTGCAAACATATGATGGATGAACTCCCATGAAAGTTTCCCCTGGTACTCAATGTAAGTTTGAGTCCTACATTTACCCCTTCTACATCACTATGTGAATGTAGCTTGGTAGTGGAAATCACCCCCCATGAAAGTTTCCCCTTGTAGTCAATTTAAGTTTGAGCCCTACATTTACCCCTTCTACATCACTATGTGAATGTAGCTTGGTAGTAGAAATCACCAATGGAGTGAGATACGGGGATGCTAGTATTGGGAAGGGTGACACCCCAAGAAGTTTTCCTATTCTACTCCATAGAACTTTTACTCTTATCCTTTTCCTTAAAGATTTGAACTCTAATTAATAACCATTTCTAGCCTTGATTAGATTGGAAATTGATTTAATCTAAGAGCTTTACATGCAAATCTTGATTGCATTTACCTTAAGCTCCAAAGTGCATCTTAACATCACACAAGCAACTCTTGTTGATCTTTTCTTGAACAACAATGCTAAAATGTGCTCCACTCTTATAGCATAGAGATTATAACTTGAAATTGTGAATCCATGAAAAGAATCCAAAGAGGAATCAACTATTTGTGGTAGATCAAATGGATAGACAAGGATAAAATTACCACACTAGTTACTTTTTAATCTCAATCGGTCAACTTCCTATTGCATGTAGTAATTTGACCATAATCTTGTGCTCGATTATCGAGACTTAATCATCTTTTGTATCCTTAAGAAGCTTTCAATGAGCTCTACAATATCTCAAATTCATATCTCTTGATGGGATTAAAACACATTCAAATATCCATATAAACAAACATGTATGCAAAAAACTAGCATAAAATCATGCAAATGTTCATGAAATGGTGGGAAATACTTGATAGTATGGGAACTCATAATCCTTGAACACATGCCCAAGAATATAAGATCAATAAAATGTGTAGAAGAACTGAAAAAAAAGTTATGCAAGAAGAGCTCTCTCTTACTATTTCAAAAATCACAAAATGAGTAAGATCCAAGATCTAAGCTTCCTTTACAAGTGAGAGGGATGGGATTTTATAGAGGCCACTATCTTTTACTAGCTTTCTATAGAAAAATTATTTTTTACAAGGTGCAAGTCCTAGGGCTTCTTAACACTCAACACCTTATCCAGTTTTTTACTATTGATCCATCTTAATTCTTCAATCTACGAAAGATTGTGTCGAAGAAGGAGACAAGTCTTAGATTTTCCCCATGAATTGATTCTCTATCTTAGAATTCATGACTTCATAATCTTTCCTAACTGGGTCGATGTCCTCAAATCTAGTTCAATGTCTTCTCTCTTTGTTCTAGAGATGTTTCCACATATGAAACCATTTGTTCCATAGCTTATTTTCCCTTTGGGTTTCCATGTCCATTTCTTTGATTCCCACGATAGGAAACCAAATTGAGTCGTTCTACCTAATTCCAATAGACCACTTATAGCCCTCATTAACCTTGTTGTATAGTTTCATCTTGTTCAAAATTTTCCATAAGGAGCAGACCAAATCTAAACCCCTAAGAGTCATTGGAAAAGGAGAAAACATCAATGTGAGCAAATCAAGCTCCTTCCACCTAGGAAGTCCCAAAAGCATAGGAGAAGACTTGTTTTTGAGGATCAATTTCTCCCAAGAAGTTTTCGAATTGTTCCATGTTGTGATCACCCATTTTTCAACCACCTTGTCTACCATCCTCCCCACATCCATAATGCCCAACCCACCTACATCTTTATGGAACTTAGCACAGGTGGTCCATTTGATCTGGGCGCACTCTTCTATTGGGATCACCAATCCAAAAGAATTTTTTTGCAAGTTCTTTGTTACCGTTAGTATCCATGTGAAAGGCCAAATGGCCATTAAACACTTTTGTTTATGTTTTGTAATAAAATATGTAGTGTAGTGGTCCACCACATATTGTAAGTTCGATCACATTTGTAAAACTTAGCAATTTTATGAACTTTATAATTTTCTGCATATTCTATAGGTTTGGTGCAAAATACTATGTGCAGTGTTAGAAGCTCAGTTTTCTACTATGAGGGTATCATTATGAATCTCTTGTGAATGGGAATCCACCATAGTGCATTGCCATTGAACCACTTCATTGGTATCAAAGATTCTTAAAGAAAAAAGTTGTTTTGTTGTTGTGAACAAAGCAAGCACCCACCCACTTGTGGCTTTCTCCAAGGCTTACAAAGATGATGACCAAGGCATAGACCTTGGCATACCTTGTCATCCAAGTCATCAAAGTCACCATTGGTGTTGATGGCTACATGCAAGGAAGGAATTCAACGATCAAGGAAGACAAAGTACTAGCACTTCTCGGGAGGCCACCCAGTCCAGTAGTGCTTCCCCCTCGGATCGCTTAATAGTAGGTTTTCCTACCAAGCCATAGTTTCTTGGTGATTTTAGGAGTGAAGATACTTAAGGTTGACATTATTTTGGATCCTTCAAAGTGACTTCTTGGGATCTTTGCATCGATTTTCTAAGGGTACAAAATTGGGGAAAATTAGAAGTTGCGTTTGCAATTTTGGGACAGTTTTGACTAGACGGGTGGAAAGATTGGTCAAAAGATCAAATTTAGAGCTAGAGGCACTTAAGTTCATGTCTCCTTGGCAGTTTACATTTTCCTTTATCAATGAATTTTCAAATTTTGAGTCTTCATGCAGGTTTTTTTGGAAGGCTTTGAGTTGTGTTGGGAGTGGCCAACACAAGTCTATGCCACTTTTCTAGGTCTAAAGAACAGAATTGATAGACAATTGGGGGTGTTGTTGGCTAGTTTTTGGGTTGTAAATTCAGCCTTTGAGTGCCATTTTATTGCATATACTGAAAACATACTCACTATGCATGATTTTGTGGATAACACTTATGTACATGTGGTCATTGATATAACGGTTAGGTTTTTGCATAAAGCCTTTTGAAGTTGATAAAGAGGATCGTGGTGAGGTTTTCTTAACTAGCAGGCACCCAAATGTGGTGGTCGCTTTGGTGATACAATTGGAAGACTTACCCAGCCTTGCCATAGGAGATGTATGCTAGTTATTCATTGATGCTATATAAACCTAGTTGGCTTCTTTCGGTTGTGGTTATATGGAGTGGAGTCAATGATTCACTATGTAGGTTTACATGTATATGCTCATAGTTTTATGAGTTTTCTACATTGATCATACGCTCATTTCATAGAGAAAATTGGAAAAATATCATATCATAAACTAGATGATATTTTCCTTCATTGAAGCTAGGGGTTGATATGTAGGGGGATTTTACCTTTTGAAATGTCTTGAATACTACTATCATCAATTCGAAGATCTTCATGATCATCTGTGCTGCTATGTCAAGCATGTTTTTGAGTTGCGGTGATGAGTGGTGAATAGTGGAGATCATGTATGCCACAATTGGTGGTCCTTGTGGGGGAGCAAAGTAGGAGTAATTTAGCCAATCAACACACTTTTGGTTATTTCTTACCTTGATTGCAATGGCTAGCCATGATCATCATCATGGTACTTGGCCATAACACATGTTGTATATGATATGATTAGGAGCATTGGACCACATGCACATCATCTCAGGATATGTCTCTAATAGACATTGGTGCCAGTTAGGTTGAAATATTGTGCTTCTTTGTGCTCTCTTTGGGACATCTCTCGATTGAAATTGGGTTGCAAAGGTGGGTTCCTTGCCAATACACGCTTCACTTTAGCATTGTAGTCAGCTAACAACATGAAATACGGCTTGTATTGCAGCTTCAAAGTGGTAATGAAACATGGGTGAGAGGGATTTCAAAAGTATTCAAAATGTAACATTGTGCCTTTTATATTGGCCATTGACTAAATCTAGATGGTGACTTGGTATCCTATCTCTTCTACTTGCTTTACCCATTGTGGTCTGACGGCCTCATTGATGGAGAGTGTTAATCTCCAAAAGAACAAGTTAACCTTGAATTTAGATCACCTCTATATCAAGATCAACTTTAGACTCCACCTAATTTAGAGAATCTTCACCAAATTATCAGAAAATTGATTATTCTGAAAATTTCAGTTTCTTCAGAAAAGTCTGCTGCAGATTAGTCACTCATTGACTAATCAATCCTGTAAAGTTTTTGATAAAACTTTGCACAACACTTCGCCTTAAGGTTGCGCAACTTTGCCAAGTTAAATCTCTCAAAAAAATTAAGTACACACTGAGAAATGTGTGAAACACTTTACCTATGTCTGAAAGTGCTTCTCTGCAATGGCGACTTTGACACCTGCAACTTCTTAGCACTGGTTCTCCCAAAGTAAATCCCGTTTGATCAAGATCTTTTAGCCATAGATAGCTTACCTTCCAACTTAGATTTTAAGCCCTCATTTGTGTAAAACTTTACACTGTAGACTGAGCAATGATCATTTCATTGAAGATGAAATGTGCGCCAGATTTCTCGACTGTTAGAACATTCTTACATATGAATGTTCCTAATCAAAATTCTCACAGCCTGATTACAATTAACCTCTCAAATTCTAGCCATAGATGGATTAGCTATGGACTTAGATACGTGCAAAAGGATTTCTCAAAAGATTAAACACAGAGGGAGCAGACAGCAAAATATCGGGCGCAAAATTTTTCGATTTCTCAGAAAATTTACATCTAAGTGAGGATGGACAATTCACTCACTCTTCATGTGTCTAATGACACTAATTTCTCTCTTCCTATTCTCAAATCTCTTCTGCTCTATTTGCCCGACATTTTCCAACATATTTATAGATGAATATATACAAGTGTATGACTAGACAAAGGTATAAGTCAGCTAATATACATATGTGTACATGTCTTTGGATTTTCTGAATATGCCCTTCCTTCAACCATCTGAATTTGTTCTCTTCTTGACTCCTTGACTTCATCTCTCCATAATCCTTCAATTGATGATTGTCATGCACCAACAGCTCCCCCTCAATCATTAATTGAGGTTCTTCTCTATCTTCTTGATTCCTGCCATATCCTTGAATCTTTGTAGTTTTGGTCCATCTAGACTTTTTGTCATCATATCTGCAACTTGATCTTTTGTGGGAGTGTGTATGACTTCAATCTCCTTCTCAATGACCTTCTCTCTCAGGAAATGATACTGTATTTCAATATGCTTAGTTCTAGCATGAAATACAGAATTAGCTGCCAAGTATAATGAACTCATATTGTCTCCACAAATAATAGGAGTACTCTGAATCACATCAAAAACTTTCAAAAGTGTCTTTAGCCATATTACCTCTTTTGCAGCTTCCACCATACCTTTATATTCTGCCTCTGTGGATGACAAAGCAACTGTATGTTGCTTCTTGGAACACCATGAAATCAATTTGTCTCCTACATAGCATAAGTATCCATGTGTTGATCTTCTATCATCCACATTACCTGCCCAATCTGCATCACTATATATCTTGATTCTTGTATCTGAAGTAAACCCATAGTACAACCCTTCTCTGAGTGTACCCTTGATGTACCTAAGTACTCTTTGTCCTGCAATCCAATGTTCCTTTCTAGGACAATGCATGAATTGTGAAAGCACACCAACTGCATATGACAAGTCAGGCCTTGTCAATGTAGCATAAATCAAGCTACCAACCAAACTTTGATAGAGTTTCATATCTCTGAACTCTTCTCCTCCAAATCTAGACAATTTATGGTTCACTTCCAAAGGTGTAGGTGCAACCCTGCAATCTTCCATTTTAAATTTGGTTAGCAAATTTTTAAGATACCTTTCTTGGGTCACATATACTCCATGTTGAGTATAAGAAATCTCCATTCCCAAGAAGAATGATAGGTTCCCTAAATCACTGATTTTGAACTCTTTCTCCATCTGCTTCTTGATCATTTGTATTCCCTTATCATCTGTTCCTGTAAGTATTATGTCATCAACATAAATACAAACATAAATGAACCCATCTTCACTTGCTTTGACTAGCAAGCTACTATCTGCCTTTGATGCTTGAAATCCAAGATCATTCAAGAATTTTACAAGCCTATAATTCCAAGCCCTTGGGGCTTGCTTCAACCCATACAAAGCTCTCTTGAGCTTACACACATAATTTGGACTCACTTGATCTTTGAATCCATCTGGTTGCTCCATGTAGACTTCATCTGAAATGTAACCATTCAAGAAAGCATTTTTAACATCTAATTGAGACAACTTCCAACCTTTACAAGCAGCAATTGCAATGAGTGTCCTGATGGTTGTCATCTTTGCCACAGGACTATAAGTCTCATCATAGTCCACTCCATATGTCTGTGCATAGCCTTTCACAACAAGTCTAGCTTTGTACCTAGACACACTTCCATCTGCAAATCTTTTAGTCTTGTAAACCCACTTACATCCAATGATCTTCTGACTATTAGGTTTAGGAACCAAATCCCATGTTTGATTCTCTATCAATGCATCATACTCTTCTTGCATAGCATCTTCCCAATTCTTCTTCCCTTTGGCTTCTTCATATGTAGAAGGGTCTTCATCTGCTTTTACCAAATAAGCATAATCTTTAGTAGTCAAGAATGAAGTGTCATAGCTATACCTTGTAGGTTGCCATTTGTGCCTAGATGATCTCCTAACTTCTGCACTTCTTGAGGTCTCTGGTTCATCACATTCTGGATCAAACCTTGGCCTCTCTTCAACTTCAATCTGCACTTCATTACTCTCACTTTCATCAAGTAATTGAACCTTTGCTTTACCTTTTCTTTGTTCCACTACTTCTTCATCATCTGCATGTACATTATATTTACCTGCATACCAAGTACCTTGCTCATCAAATGTAACATCCTTGGATACAATAAATTGCTTTGTGGATGGACTCCACAACCTGTATCCCATTTGCTTATCATCATAACCAATGAATACATACTTCTCTGCCTTAGGCTCCAACTTATGCCTCAATTGAGATGGCACATATGCATATGCCAAGCATCCAAATATTCTGCAATGATCCAAGGTAGGTTTCTTACCCCACCAAGCTTCATATGGTGTCATACCCTGCAAAGCTTTACAAGGCAATCTATTAACCAAATATGTAGCTGTATTAACAGCCTCAGCCCACAAATAATTTGGGCAATTCTTCTCTTTCATCATGGACCTTGCAAACTCAACAAGAGTCCTATTTCTTCTTTCTGCTACCCCATTTTGTTGAGGAGAATACCTGCAAGTAACTTCTCTCTTTATACCTGCATTCCACAAATAATCATTGAACTCATTTGAAAAATACTCTCCCCCTCCATCTGACCTTAGTCTCTTCAATTTTTGACCTGTAATCCTTTCTGCATATGCATGATAGTGTTTAAATGTATTAAACACTTCTGACTTTTCCTTAATCACATAAATTGTGATCCACCTGGTAGCATCATCAACATATATGACATAATATCTTGAACCATTTATACTAAAGTCCTTTGAAGGACCCCACACATCTGTATGCACCAATTCAAGTCTTTCTGAATACATAAATCCATGCTTGGAATAGGATTGCTTATGAGCCTTACCTAATTGACATGCCTCACATCTGTATGTCATGTGTTGACCTGCAATGTTAGGCATTCCAAGCACTGAATCATTGTTAATCATTTCTTTGATACCTCTTTCATTAAAGTGTCCAAGTCTTTTGTGCCAAAGATCCAATTCTGACACCTTCTGCTCTCCATATGTGAACATAGCATGTCCAACATTTCCTTGTACCTTCAATGTGAAGAGCCTTCCTTCTTTCTTTCCTGCAATAACTTGTTTATACCCTTGACTAGGGTCTTCCACATAAACTCCATCATTGGTAAACCTTACCTCATAACCTTTTTCCACAATTTGACCTACACTGATCAAATTCTTTGGAATTGTGGGAACATAAAGTACCTTACTCAGAAGAGTGCTCCCATCCTTAGCTTTGACTGAACCAATTGACTTTACCTTATGCTTTGTATTATCACCTGTCTGAATTGTATGATTAATTGCATTATGATCTAGATCAGTCATCAAAGCAATATTTCCACTCAAATGATTACTACATCCTGAATCAATATAGACACTCTCATGTCCTCATGTGAGGTTTCACATGTATTCATAATGAGAGTCGAATCCTCCTTTTGATCTGATGCATAGTTGTAGTAGGTGTTATTATAGGATTGACTTTGGAAGTTTCTTCCACCACCTCTTCCAAAAGAATTCCTACCACCTCTACCTCTGAAATTTCCTCTCTGAAATCTACCACCTCTTGCTCTTTGATTAAAGTTCTGATAATTACCATTGTTTTGATTATTATGCCAACAATCATGAGATAGATGATTGGTCTTACCACATATCCAACAAGCTCTTGCATTATCTTTGTTGTTTCTGCCTCTTCCTCTACTTCTGCCATTTCCTCTTCCTCTTATGAAGTTTGCTTGGTTTGAAGTACCTTCTTCTTCACCTGATTGTTGCTTCCCTTTGTTGACTTTCTTCTTGTCTTTAGAATACATTGCATGTCCTGCACTCTTATCAACATCTCCTTTGATATCATTCTCAAAAGTTAGCATATGACCTAACAATTGATTCAAATCAGGAGTAAAGTGATCTAATGAAAGTTCTGTAGATAAAATGAAAGGCTTCCATTTCTCATCTCCTCTTAGTCCTGTGAGTATTTGTCTTACCAATTTGTCTTCTTCAATATCTTCATCAACTGCACCTAAAGAATCTGCAATGTCCTTCATCTTTGTCACATAATCAGAAATTGATTGTGAGGCCTTCTTCTTGAAGGTAGTAAACTCTGCCCACAGTGAAGCCTTCCTTGATTTGGTTGTATTTTGGAAATGCTCTTCCAAAGCATTCCAAATATCACAAGCACTTTCAAGTCCTCTAATGTGAGGAAGCAAATAGTCATTGACTGCCATGTAGATGATGCTTCTTGCTTGAGCATCCTTCTTCATCCAATTCTTCAAATCTGCAAGCTCCTCCCTAGTTGGAACACTAGGATCTCTGAATTCTGGCTTTTCTTCATCTCCTGTGATGTATCCTATCAGATCTTTGCTCATAAGGTGAGCTTCCATCCTCATAGACCATGCAGGATAGTTCTCTCTATCCAATTTTTCAATTTGGAGACTATCTCCCATCTTTACTTCACCTGTAGCTTCAAATCTTTAACCTTTACAGATAATAAATGTACCTTTACTTCGAATGTTGCTACTTCTGATCCTTTTGATGCTCTTTGTATGTCTTCCTTTGATCTTTCTTCAACCTTTACCCTTCTGCACCTTCAAAATGTAAAGTTTTGTATTTCTGCAATAGTCGGAGTCTTCTTCACTTCAATTTTGACACAACCTGCTCTGATACCACTGATGGAGAGTGTTAATCTCCAAAAGAACAAGTTAACCTTGAATTTAGATCACCTCTATATCAAGATCAACTTTAGACTCCACCTAATTTAGAGAATCTTCACCAAATTATCAGAAAATTGATTATTCTGAAAATTTCAGTTTCTTCAGAAAAGTCTGCTGCAGATTAGTCACTCATTGACTAATCAATCCTGTAAAGTTTTTGATAAAACTTTGCACAACACTTCGCCTTAAGGTTGCGCAACTTTGCCAAGTTAAATCTCTCAAAAAAATTAAGTACACACTGAGAAATGTGTGAAACACTTTACCTATGTCTGAAAGTGCTTCTCTGCAATGGCGACTTTGACACCTGCAACTTCTTAGCACTGGTTCTCCCAAAGTAAATCCCGTTTGATCAAGATCTTTTAGCCATAGATAGCTTACCTTCCAACTTAGATTTTAAGCCCTCATTTGTGTAAAACTTTACACTGTAGACTGAGCAATGATCATTTCATTGAAGATGAAATGTGCGCCAGATTTCTCGACTGTTAGAACATTCTTACATATGAATGTTCCTAATCAAAATTCTCACAGCCTGATTACAATTAACCTCTCAAATTCTAGCCATAGATGGATTAGCTATGGACTTAGATACGTGCAAAAGGATTTCTCAAAAGATTAAACACAGAGGGAGCAGACAACAAAATATCGGGCGCAAAATTTTTCGATTTCTCAGAAAATTTACATCTAAGTGAGGATGGACAATTCACTCACTCTTCATGTGTCTAATGACACTAATTTCTCTCTTCCTATTCTCAAATCTCTTTTGCTCTATTTGCCCGACATTTTCCAACATATTTATAGATGAATATATACAAGTGTATGACTAGACAAAGGTATAAGTCAGCTAATATACATATGTGTACATGTCTTTGGATTTTCTGAATATGCCCTTCCTTCAACCATCTGAATTTGTTCTCTTCTTGACTCCTTGACTTCATCTCTCCATAATCCTTCAATTGATGATTGTCATGCACCAACACTCATATATTTCTTGTCCTTCTTTAGTGACAAGGCACCACATACATGCTGTGGTTATGGTTCCTCAAAGGTTTCTTCCACATGTATTTCCATTATCTCTTTAGGTTATTGCACTTTTGGGGGTGATGGTGGTTGTTCATAGAGGAGTAGTCTATCTTGTAACTCTTGGACCTACCTTTTTAGTTCTGCCAGATCATTGGTTTCTTCCATAATTAGAGTAAGTTCAAGAACTAGGGTGTGGGGTATGGTCAATTGTTTTGGTAACTGAGTTATCTCCTCTGATAATTGTCGTACAATTCTAGGAGGTTAGCATGCTCTTCCAATAGAGTGCAGATATTCTATGAAAACCTTGCTTGGAACATTGATGGGCTGATCTGCACACCCAGGTGCTTTCCATTGCAACTTCCAAGTTTTCTTGATTTTGTTGTTGTAGCCTTCGGTTCTCCTCCCGTGGAGATTCTAAATGTCATTGTAATAACTCCGTATTGCGTTGAAATTTTGTGTTGCATTCCATTTCCATGTGGAGATGGACTTCGATTACTTGAAATGCTTCTTAATGGATGTTTTGGAGCTTTGAATCTTATAGTGTGGTGTACGAGTATTATAAAAGAGCATTGCTGACTTCTAACTCTAAAACTCACACTTGAAGTTGCTTAGATTGATCTTGAAGTGCTACATTGCACTCTATCGATTGGTGGTACTCATGCCTCAATTGATTGGGACAATGAATCATCAAAGTAACAATAATATATCCATTTATGGTTTGAGTATATACAAATGCCAATGTAGAGGGGGAGGGTGTTGCAGAGCTAAGAAGAGCAAAGAGCAGAGAAAAAGATGGGCCCAAAATTTTTTCGGATTTGGACACTTTATTTTTGTATCATAACCATCTTGTAATATATTTTTCCGATGTAAATGCACTAGAGGAGTCCTCTAGATGCATACCCATGGAGATTAGTAGCTTACCCATGTAAATTAGTAGGAAATTAACCTTTTAGTGAATAAAGTGCCGGTCTCTTGTGTGAAAGGACCATTTTTAGGGCACATGTATATAAGTCAATTTGTGACTCTTTGTAAAGACTTTTTGCCATTGTGAGAATCAAGAGCACAGAATTTCGAATTTGTGTCTTCTCCTCTCTGTATCTTCTTCTTTGTGAGCTTGTGTGCATGTGTGATGCTTGAAAAGAGTGTTTGGAAGTGTTGTCTATCCATGAAAGTGCTTGTTGCGTGTAGTTAGGGTGTGTGTGAAGTGTAGGAAGTGCTAGAGTGTAGGAAGGTCATTCCTACGACTCAGTATTTTGCTCATAACTTGAAGTAGGAGTGTCAGAATTGAGTGAAAAGACCACCATTGGATGCGTCTTCTCGAGAGCTTCAAAAGGAACCTGCTTTGGAGTTTGTAGCCGAGAGAAAAGCTCGATTTACTGTTGACTTCTGCTCCAAGTATCGTGGCATCTCCACAGATTCTTGACACTTGTTTGGAATAGGTTTAGACTTGTTTGCACTCTTTGGGAAGCTCATTTGCATTGATCATCATTTGAATGCATGTCTTCATACACTCGGCTAGGTTTTGATACTCCTCGGATTGATAAATAAAGCGTGAATCCCCACTATATGCACTTGAGGGGGATCGAGGTATAGTCTCTTCCTCCACAAGTCCCTAGGTTGGTACTTAGGTACACACGTTTTTGGCGCCGTTGCCAAGGAAGTCGAATCAAACCGAGGCAATCGTGTGATGGTAAGTAGCTTTTAGCATTGAAGTGAGTAGAGGAGTTGTGAATTTCTCTTCTTTGGTAAGTCACACTCATCCACACTTACTACTTCTCACTCTTGGAGTGTGTGTAGTGAGTTGATAGTTTAGGGAAGTGAGTGGAGTGAGTAGAGTAGGAAGGAGGGAGTAGGCAAGTAGGTTAGGAAGTTCGAGTAGCTTTCAACCTTTGTTCTTGTTAGTCTTTTTAGTTAGGAAGAACTTTCAAAAGTATAAAAGCCAAAAAATTGTCTTTTTCAAGTCACTTGTTTTCAAAGCAAGTATCATGAGAGCTAGCAGTCGGATATCGTGACCTGAGATCAGGGTTATTGAGTCACGGAGGGTGAATAGGAGTGATTGAAGAGCTGGAGGATAGTTTCCAAGGTGAGCACCTTAATCTTTCACTCATCATTGCCAATTAAATCAAGCATTTTAGTAGAAGGATCTGCGGCGAGTATCGTGAGGGTCCCCCTGGGGTAAAGAAAGTTTGTTTTTGTGATACAAACTGAGGGGAGAGGGTAGATGCACTCTAGGAACGTGTGTGCACTTAAAATCCAAAAACACTAGCTAAAAAATGAAAAAGTGTGAAATATCGTGTTCTCCCGCGGTTGAGATATCGCGATACCTGGATATCGTGAACTCCTGTGGTCGAGTATCGCAATACTTGCAGTTGGTCAAATATCGTGTATCGCTGAGAAACACTCAGGAGACTAGACAGATATCGTGTATCGTGTATCACAAAAATCTGATAGCGATACCTATCGTGTATCATATATCGTAAAATTCCGATTGCGATACCTGGGGCATATCGTGTATTGTGGAGGCAACTTTTCGCGATACTTGGTGGATATCGAGTATCATCGGAAATTTCTCGTGATACATGTGAAGTATCGAGTATCATGGGACACAGAAAACGATATCAGTCTAGTATCGTCTATCGTGGAGATTCTCTTTGTGGACTATCGAGTATCGAGTATCGTGATTGGCTCGCGATACACGTGAAGTATCGTGTATCGTGTTCCTCAAGTATCGTGTATCGTGTTCCTCAAGTATCGTGTATTGTGATCTATCTAGTTGGTCAAATATTGTGTATCGTATGATGAAATATCGTGTATCGTGTTCCTTAAGTGTCGTGTATTGTGATCTTCTCAGGTGCCTAATATCGTGTATCGTCTTGCTCAAATATCGAGTATCGTGGTAAGGCCCAGCCTATCAAATATCGAGTATCGTGGTTTTTGTTGGGTTCAAGTATCATGTGTTGTGACTTCTTGGTTAGTCTTAATTCAACCAAATATTCCTTAGAATTCAGACCCTCAGTAAAGAACTCTAGGAGCTGGAGGTTGGTTAAGTTAGACTAGAATTCGTCAATTGAATGAACTTAAGATCCGGAAGAACCCTAGGGAGCCGAAGAAGTGTAATCTCATCAGTGGGAAGTGTAGCCGAACCAAGTAGCTATTCACATTACTCTGAAACCTCGAGCGAATCTGAGGAAGAAATTCTCATGGCTTCAAAGGACATGCAAAATACAGTACCAATGATTGGCATGATGTCAGTTATTGAAGGCGAATATGGGACATCTTTAGAATATGTGAACACCAATCAACATGAGATACCTATCTACCTAGACGGGCTAAACAAATCAGTAACCAGGCTGAAGAAATCTACAGAAGCTTACATAGTACCTAGGCCAACAGTTAAATATGCAGGAGGACTCTACATGGACAAAAGGGATATTCAATATGTAGTCACGGAACATCCTGAAAACATCAATGAACAAGGGGAAGAAGGCAATATCCACAATCTTAATGAAGATAGACATGAAGAATAGGTGTCTACACCTAGAGGGAAATCCATTGTGATTAGAGTTTGGAGGGGAGACTTAGTCCCCCAAGATGATTCCCTAATGGATGTTTATATGATCAACGGGATGGAGCATCCTCTGAGAGCACACTCTTCTTTGTGGGAAGAAGCCCCTAACCCAGTCAATATTTATGAATTGCAAGATCCTGAGTTCCCCACTATTATCACTTATTTGGACAAAAACCAGAGGAGGTATTGGCCCCTAACAGAGTTGGAAAGAGAAGGGCTGAAATATCAGAACATTCCAGTATTCCCGCCTAGGGATCAAGCCACTACTTCACAAAACCCCCAAGGAACTTTTCAAGATAACTCATATCAGCATTCTGGACAAACACAACAAACGCATATTCCGGTCAGACCCCATGTGCAGTTTACTATGCCCGCCAATAATCCTAACTATCGGCCTCAGCCACCTGTTGAACCAAGGAATAGAATCCCTGTCCCAGATAGACTGCCTGTAGTAAGAGGACCAGGTATACCGATAGGAAGACCAGTTTTCCCTGTGATGCCTAGACCACCTGAAACAGGAAGAAGATTAAGACCTATTCAAGTTGCCAAATGCATGAGAAACCACTATGATGGCTCTAGCAAACCTTACAATCATATAGCCGAATTCAAGAAAGTAATCAGAGTTGAACAAGTGGAAGATTTCTTGATCCAATATGAATCCTTTGGTCTAACTTTGACAGACACAACTTTAGCTTGGTTCCAACCATTAGACCCTAATAATTTTCAAAACATGGAACAAGTCTATCAAGAATTGATTGAAGAGTTCACCAAATCTGGGATTAAAAACAACTCTTCCTCATTGATCCATAGTTTTAAACAAGCTCCTATGGAATCATTGAGATTGGCAGCAAGAAGATTCAAGCAATATGTGGGTAGATGCCCAGTGGAAGAGAGACCCACTCAAAACAAAATGGTGTCATTGTTTTTGGAAGGATTAGTGAATGGATCATTAAGATCTCTGGTATATGTGTGTCACTCTAGCACAATGGCAAGTACCAACGTGAGGAGCTTCACCTCATAAATGTCAATCCGCGGAGACGTGAGGACCGGTATGAAGACCAAGAGCAAGTGAAGTGCACAAGTGCGTGAGTGAAAGCATACGAACATGCACACACATACACACACACGCGCACAAGGTAAGAGCAAAGAGTGGAATAATGGAAGGACTTGAATTACAAAAGAACTCTCTTACAAAGCTGAAATCTACCACAAGCTAACCCCAAAAATGAGCTCTCCAGCCCTTTTTATAGTTTTTGAGTGGTTTTGGCCCTGTCCAGACCTAGTGTCCGGCCTAGTTAAAAATTAGGTTCTCGGGCTTATTTGGGGGCTCAAACGAAATCTAAAAATTATGAAAATTGGTAGTATGATACATCTAATACTCCTCAAGCTCGAGGACTCCTTGGCTTGAACAAAATGGAGTTGTAAAAATGGAAAATGGTATTTACAATGGTTTTTTAGTGACAAAAGTCACTATATTTATAGGGATTTCTTATGAAAATTTGACATGTGCTTCTTGGAGCTCCCTACTTGCTCCTCTTTCTTGTGTACCCACTTCTTTGATGCGCTTCCATGCTTTGTCCTTGACCTTGAGCTTCAACACCCCCCCCCCCTCTTGAGTCTGTTGTCCCTGACAGACCCTTGTTGTAGTGGTTGTCCCATGTAGTACATTGAGAGGTAGTGTCCTTCATGTATCAGTAGGAGCGGTCCATCTTCCCGTTGTAGCTTGGGCAGTTGTCTGGTTCATCAGTTTGCCACTGCTAGCTCTTGCAATTTTTAGTCCCTTTGTATGTACTTCTTCCTTGTATTCCATCTTGATGGTGCATTTGTGAGCTTGCAAAAATTGTGAGCTACTCAAAAGAGGTTGTCAATGTTGATTATGAGCAACTCTCGTAGTGGATTGTTGTCTAGCTCTTATTGTTGGCACTGTGATGTCCTCTGGTTCTGCCAAAGATGGCTCCCCTAGTTTCCATACCTCGTGACCCATGATGACTAATGGGTAAGTGCATTAGTGCATGGGTGGGAAGAAGAATGTGCCTTGTGCACGGCCTTGTAATGTAGCCCAATGCATGCATACTTGGGAAATGCATTGGAAGAAATATGGTGCAAGAGTTGGGTCTTGGGCTAAGTGCTCAAGGGTATGCTGACGAAGAGGTTTCCTAATCTATCATGGTTATAATGTTGTTGAAGCATGCACATCCTACCATGTTGAAAGGTCCGTCGATCTTCATCTCTTCGTATTGTACTCCATCATGGTGAATTGACCATCAGCTTGTCTTCCGTTGTTGATGGTTTGCATTGGGGATTCGTCAAACACACACGCCCATCCGTTCTCTTTTTTTTTTTTAATAACAAGGTCACAAAACAAGAAGAAAGATGTTAGTATCAATAAAATATTTTACATATGACCAATGTGTTATATGTGCCTAGGATTCTCAATTGTGTCTATGCACGGCCGTGTAATGTGGCCCTAGATTAATGCATACTTTGGAAATGCATGACTTGAATGGTGCAAAAGACAAGGTTATGCCAAAGGCACATGGTTGTTGTGGTCGAGGCTTTTTTTTTTTATGTTAATTCTAGACTTGATTCGATCTTTGTTTGGAGGTTTCGACTGAATCTTGCAATGATGTAAATCTCCTTATAGGGATCCATTTGAGAATGGTACGTGGCTTTGTGGAGATCACTTCTGGCCCCTTCATCGTGGAATGGTGTCTAAAATTTGGTATCCAGTGTGGTTGGCTCTTTGATTTAGTGGAAGCTGCTGATACTTTTGGCTTCCAAACCCATACCCTTTCTGGTTGCCTTTTTATGATTGTTGAAGAGGTGGGCTGATCTGCTTTGGTTCTTTGTGTGTGGTGTTGACCCTTGCTTCTCCTTGGCGTCTTTGTGGAAACTTTGCTTGTGAGGGAGATTTGTGGTGTTTGTGCATGTAAGAGTGTCTTGGGTACCCACATTTGTAATCGCCCTTGTTGAGCTGCAACTAACTTCTTTGGCACCCAAATTTGTACGTTATTATGGTCGGCCTCCCTCAATTGCTTTGGTACCCAACTTTGTTGAAGACTATAGGATTGAGCTGGTCTTCGTTTCTTGGTGCTTCTTTTAGCATGGTTGACTTGCCTGACTGGGAAGGGTTGTGGCAAGGTTGGTGGTTGTTCGCCTTTTCGTACCCAAATCTGCGTCATGCCCTGAGCTTCTTTCTTCTTGAATTCCGTCTGTCTACTTGATATAGCATATGTCATCTTTGCGTGCCTCTTTGGTCGAGTTACACTTGCATTAGTATGTGAAGAAGAAGAGGGGTTTGCTGGCCTTTGAGCTTTTGATTCCATGATTGAGTCCTTTTGGTTCGTAGGGTTTTTGACACACACGACATTTTCTTTATGAAGATTAGTTTCGGAAGAACTAAGAGAATGTGTGCTACTTGGCTTTGTGCTCATGCAATTCTCTAATTCTAATGTGATACATTGTTCAGGTGCCCAAACTTGAAGGAGTTGATGTCGTAGGTTCAAGTTGACTGCATGGTCGTAAATCCAATCTTGACCCAGAACAAGTGGCTCTATAATGTCTTCATCATGACATACTAGCATTTTGACTTTCATTGGAACATTTTGAAGGTAGATGGGAAGTTCCACCTCTCCCAAACAAGGGGTTTCCACACCTCCCAAACCTATGAGATAGGCTTCTATAGGCTTTATGTTCAATTGCAAGTCTTGGCAGTATGAAAGTCTAATTGCACTAATTGATGCACCTGAGTCAATCAATGCTCTCATAGTCCTTGCATTCTTCCCTTGTCCTACTACGATGTTCACAAAGGGACGTTGATCAATTATTTGAGAAGCAATTGCACTTGATGTTTGACACATAGCCATGTGGTATCTTGGGGCCTTACTATCGATATTTAGGCCTAGGCGTCTTAACTTATTTCTCCTAATGCGTTCTCTAGCCTCTGCCTGTGCTTCTTCTCTAACCCTTAACTCTTCTTCTTTTCGCTTCTTAGCAGTGTTGAGTCTTTGTAGCATATCCTCTGTAAGAGGTTCTTGATATAGCTTGACTCGACAACCACTGATATAGTTGGGCAAGATGTCACCTTCTAGTGTGGCCAATTGAACTGCACCGCTAGTGGAAATTCTATTGATGATCATGGGTCCATATCCTCTTTTTTCCAATTTACGGGCATGTTGCTTTAGTGTATAAACCAACACTAGGTCGCCCTCTTTCAAGCCTTTATCTTTGATATGTGCATCGAAGTATGCCTTTTGCCGTTTCTTTGCAGCATAGATGCCTGCCACTGCTCGTAGTCTTGTCTCACCTAAGCGTTCGAGATCAAAGATCCTAGAGGATAACTCGTGTCCATTCCACTCATGCTCTTGTGCTACTTTTAAAGTTGGGATTAGGAAGTCCAAAGGTAGCACAACATTTTGTCCGAAGACCATCTGAAATGGGGTTGCATTGAGTACCGTTTTATAGGCAACTCGATATGCCCAAACAGCATGATGGAGTTGTTTGTCCCAATCAGAGCGTTTATTATTTACGAGTTTGGTCAGTACATTACATAGGATCTTGTTTGTGCTCTCAGCTTTTCCGTTAGCTTGTGGATGATAGGGGGCAGACTTCTTATGTATCACCAAGAACTCTTGGAGGAGATTTTCAATGACTTCATTCAAGAAGTGTGTTCCTCTATCACTTACTAACTCTATTGGTAATCCATATCTCGTGAACACGTTCTCGAATAAAAACTTTGCTGTAGTTTGAGCATCATTCTTTGTTGTGGCTTTGACTTCTACCCACTTTGTGAGGTAATCTGTGGCTACAATAATGTATTCAGCATGGGAGTTTCTAGCTGGGGGGTTAATAGGACCTACAAAGTCTATGCCCCACTTCGAGAATGCACGTCCTCCCATCATTGGCCTCAAAGGCATCTCATCTTTTCTAATTGGGTACTGGGCACGTTGGCATGTGTCACATTTCTTCACATAGGTATGTGCATCCATATGAAGAGTGGGCCACCAAAGTCCTGAGAATAGAATAGTCTTAATTACTCTATGAGGACCAAAATGTCCACCTGGAACACTGCTATGGGCAGTTTCTAAGATTTTCAAATAGCCTGATTCGTGAACGCACAATCTTAGGTAACCATCTTTTCCTCTCCTATATAGGTTGTCTCCTACAAAGGCATAGTCTTTAGCCTCTTGCTCCAAGCTTCGTCTTCTTGCTAGACTAGCCTCGCTAGGTAATGTTCCTGATCTCATAAATTCTACCAATGGAGCACTCCAATCTGGAATTAATGATATGAGATAAAGACTCGCATGCTCCACTAGGGGTCTCTTTTGGCACACTGGACAATTCTTGATCCACTCATGAATTTCTTTTTCTATACTAGGCCAATACACTCCTAAACGTTTTAGATTTTGTAATGTTCGTTGTTCAGAATAGTGATCCCTAGAAATCCTTCATGGGCTTGTTACAACCAACTACTATGTTCATCATCCTCAACACAACAAGCTAGAACACCTTTTGTATCTTGTTTATACATGCTTCCTTCCAATATCTGATAGCTTTGTGACCGCACAATTTCATCCTTGTTTGTCTTCACCTTGTTATTTGCAGGTCCAAAGGTTAGGACTGGTACCAGCTTATTTGCCCATTTAGGAACAACTTCTAGATTGAACAGATAAGCATCGGGCAATTCATCAGACACTCCTTGCGGTGGCTCTCCTGAAGTGATGCGAGAAAGGTGATCCGCTCTGAGGTGGGTCTTACCTTGCCTAACAACCACTTCAAAGTCATATTCCATTAGTAAGAGGAACCATCTTACTAAGCGTCCGGTGTTGCAAGGTTTATTGACCAAGTATAATAAAGCTTGATGATCAGTGAAAAATTTGAACTTGTTGGCCAATAGATAGTGTCTAAACTTCTTTACAGCATATACCATGCCTAAACCTTCTCTCTCAGTTGTTGTATAATTTCGTTCTGCAGCATTTAGTTGTCTGCTCGCATATGCTATGGGCAAATCTAGATTGCCTTCACCTGTGGGTTGTGACAACACACATCCGATTGCATAATTGGATGCATCCACATGTACATGGAATGGTTTATTCCAATCCGGAGTGGTCAGTATTGGTGCTGTGCACAAGCGTCTCTTCAGCTCATTGAAGGACTTCTCGCGTTCGTCGTTCCACTCAAAGTTTGTCAACAAGGCATAAAGAGGTTTGGCTATAATTGCATACATGTGAATAAACCTACGGTAATATCCACAATGGCCCATAAAGGCTTGTACCTTTTTAACATTCCTTGGCCTCGGCAATCCGCTATGGCTTTTACTTTATCCTCATCTGTTGATATTCCATTCTTAGACACAATATGACCTAAGATTTTACCTTGTCGTACCATGAACACACACTTCTCTCGGTTCAGACACACTCGATATTCTCTACACTTGTTGAAGATCTGTCTGAGCTCAGGGATGTGGTATCTTCGCTCTTGGGAATGAGCACATAAATCATCCACATATGCTTCTAAGCTCTTTCGCAAGAACTCTTTGAAGACATGACACATGAGTCTTTGGAATGTTGCAGGTGCATTGGTGAGCCCAAATGGCATCACACGAAATGCAAAGATTCCCCATTCTGTGGCAAAAACCGTTTTGTGTTGATCTTCTGGGGCAATGGCTACTTGGTTGTAACCTGAAAATCCACCAAGGAAGCTATAAACTTCCTTGCCTGCAACACGCTCCAATAAATGTTCAGTGATTGGAAGTGGATAACTATCTCTTATCGTGGCGGCATTAACTTTTTTTAGGTTAATACACACACGTAACTTTCCATTCTTCTTGGGCACCACTACAATGGGACACCCATTCAGTATGCTCAATCTCATAGATGAATCCAGCTTCAATCAATCTATCAATTTCTTCTTTTATTTTGGCTGCATAAGTGTCATTATATGTGTAGGGCTTATGTTTGGTGGGCTTGGCATCTACTATCATGGGGATCGTATGAGAACAAATTTTCGGATCTACTCCCTTCAATTCTCTATAGTGCCATGCAAACACATCCCTATATTCCCTTAATAAGGCTACCAACTCTGCTTCCTCTTCTTTACTTAGGTCATCTCCTATGTACGTACATCTCTCTTCGTTCTCTTCGATGGTGACTACGACTTTTTTTGTCTTTCCTTTGTTATCATATGCTTCTCCTGTGGTGGCCTCTCTCTTAGGCATTCGTACCAAAATTTTTCGGTCCTCAACTTCATATTTTTTGAAATTGTCTGGTACTTCAAACAATTGCTCCTCCTCTCCTTGTTTCATTACTTTTCTTTTCTTTTTCTTTTTACTACCTTCACTCCCATCCTTTGAATTTACCGTTTTGATGCTTGTGAGAGGTTCTTCTTCTTTTTGTGTAAATACTCCTATGTTTTCAAGATAGTGCTCCTCTGAAATAAAGCAGCTATCCATCACAATGGACTCTAGATCATCATCGTTCTCTTCTTCTTTTATGAATTCACTAGGGTCACATTCTTCTAGCAAGGGCTGACACATGAACACTGAGATATCATAACCCTCCTCATCACAATGAGGTGTCCATTGTTCTTCATTGACTGCAGTGTCCATGGTAGCTAAGATTTCTGCCCAGCCATGAGGCTCAAATTCCTCATCTGAAAATATCATTGGTGTATAGGCTGGGTCTTTAACTGGTCTATCTCCTTGAGAAGTTCCTTTTTCTCTCGCTTTTAGGCGTTTCTCCTCTTCCTTTGCGACCTTGCACATCCACAAATGAGTATCTTCATGCATCCAGGATGTATCAGATGAACTTTTAGAATGCACAGAGATAGAATCCTCTTGCTCCTTGTGGATAGAATTCCACTGTAGGGGTGGTATATCTCTGAAGGTGTAATCCTTCAAATTGACCTTGGTTGTTACCCCTAAGCGTTGCAAGTATAAGGAGTTGGTTCCCCAATCCTGTACAACTTGTAGTTGTCATAAGAAGGGCCTTCCTAGGATCATTTCGTAGGTAGTAGTTTTACCAAAGTCACATATAGCAAAGGTGTGATCAAACTCTACACCACACGTGGTTAGAGTTATCCCTTCTAGCAATCCTAGAGGTCTTTCAACATGGCCGTCAGCCATCTGAAGCTTCATTCTAGTTGGTCTTAATGCAGGTTTACCCCATTGCTTCCACAAGGAAGTGGTCGCAATAGCAACACCAGCACCAGAATCTATGATTGCTTTGGTTGTGTAACCTTGGTAGGTGATCGGAAGATAAGTATTACCTTCCTCACCTTCGCTCATGTCCCCTATATTGTCTAGAGGTATCTCTGGAACTTTCTGGTTAGAGTTTGCTTTTGGCATCTTGGACGCAAGTTCTGGAACCTGATCCTTCACATGATTCCATAGCTCAGGTTTTGCTTTGAGTAGCTCTTCCACAGTGAGATGACACTGAACCTTAGTGTTCTTCACGACATCAATATTTCTTGGAACCACCGAGTCTTCGTTTTTTATCAATATTGTGGGAGCTCTGATTTGGAGAGAATTAGATTCCCATGGGCCTGTGAACTGTGGCAACTCTTGTAAAGAATTGGATTCAAATCTTGAACTTTCTTCTTCTTGTTGCTCTACTTGGTCTCCATAAATAGATGGAATGTCCTGTGGGAATTGATCATGACGATCATCAATTTCGAGAATAGGAGGGGAAACATCCTTCTCCTTGGCCCATTTCTCTTCTTGTATTTCCCGCAAGAACTTTTGAGTGTGCTGTTGAATTGAAAGAGGTTCTCCCTCATCTATGGAGTCAGGAACATAGACTTTCTGTGGTGATGAGCTTTCTCTTTCAACAGTAGGTTGAGCCTGTGGAGGTAAAGAAACTTGAGGTTTATTTATCAACTGCTCTAATCTATCTAGTAAGCCCTGGAAGTGCAAACCCGATGTAATAGCATTCGTCTGATTGAATGATTGATTGGCCTCGAACATAGCTTGAGCTAGTTCCACCATTTTTATGCACATTTTTGTCCGTTCAATCTCTAAATCTGCTCTAGGGTAGCTCTTGTCTAGGTTTGCAGGTATTGGCCCTTCTTGAAGTCGAGCCTGGTATGCCTTGAACATCATGTCCAAGTGTTCTGGGGTTGGATCTGCAAGAACAGATCCTGCTTGTGGTGGTCTATTTACAGTGGTTGGTGGGTGGGGATGAGGTGGTGTGGATGGATTTTTGACATCCGAGGGGTTTTGAGAGGCAATATCTTCTATTTTTGTTTTTGCATCTTTGAGGCTTTCTTCTAGTTCAGATAACTTTTTGGTCCACTTACGATTGGCTTTCTCCCTAGTATCCTTCCATGTTCTTGTTTTTCTCTTACTAGGCTCTCCTGATTCACTTGGCTCTGATTGCTCAGCTAGTTTAGCTTTTTGTAAGGCTTGTGCCCTCGTAACCGCATGGATAGGAGCCACTTTATCGCTATCGGAACTTGAATCCCCTACTAGGCCTACCACATTAACAGGTGGTGCACTAGAGGGATGTCCGGGACAATCTCTCAGGAGCTGTTCTTTGCCACACTCAAGACAAACGACTTGTATTGTGACATTTTGTCCTTGTGTCGGAGCTGGTGGGTGGGATGGTTGTTGTCCTGGTATAGGTTGAGGTTGGCCATATCCTCCATGTTCATACGGTCTAGTTGCTCCTCGTGGTCCTGGACAAGGGTTATACCTAGGAATTTCTCTGTCTTGTTCTCTAGGAGGGTACCCGTATGGTCTACATTGGGGTGGTGCAAGTAGTCGTGGTTGTCTATTCACTGGATAGGATTCACTATTGTGGTTGGGGTACTTTTGCGCACTATTAAGAGTACATGTTAGGCTCCTGATTTGGGTGTCTATCATAAGGATAAGGTTGTGATAACCCTAATCCTTCTCTGGTGCAGACATGAGATGGATGATCTCCACCACAGAGTGTGCAACTTCCTATCATTGGCAATCTCAAGGAAGAAATTTGGTAGTCCCGTTGTCCTTGTACCCCTAATTTCTTGGCCACTAACGCTGCCACTTCCTCCACATAACTGGAACTAGAAGTCCCATTGCTCCTTGTGTCCTCCATTTTGGTAAGATCTTGTGTGATTTTGAGATCCTCAGCTAAGTTGTCTTCCAAATCTATACATTCTTGAAGACACTCACTCAGAGTTTGCAACCGTTTTACGTATACTAACATTCTTAATGTTCCATTGGTTAGACCCTCTAAAAATAGGGATATCATTTTCTGCTGAGAAGGTCTCTCTGTCACAGGGCATCGGGTCACGTATTGATTAAACCTTCGTGCTGCATTTTTTACTGTCTCGTTGGGAGCTTGTTTGAAACTATGTAGTAAGGATGATGAATTGTGCTTGATCCCTCGCTTAATGAATTCCCAAATAAATTCTTGGAAGAATTGTTCGATATTGCCAAAGGAATTTGGGTCCAAGGATTGAAACCAAGCTAAGGCTATTCCCATGAGAGTTAGCCCAAAGGATTCATATTGCATGAAAAAGTCATCCACTTGCTCCGCTCGTAACACTTGCTTGAATTCTGCTATGTGGTCATAGGGTTCTCTTGTGCCGTCATAACGATTTCACATACATTTGGCCAATTGGATTGGTCTCACTCTTTTGTCTGGCTCTAGAGATTGCATTATGATGGGGACACCTTGGGGCGGCTCTGTCCTAAAGGTAGGTCTATTCATGTTTCCCATTCTCTGACTAGTGTGGCTGTGGGAGTTGATTCCTGGCATGGTGAATTGTTCATGTGGTCTATTGGGTCTAGGACCTTGGCTCATTTGTCCTAACATTACATTTTTTGTTCTTTGCTGGGTCTCGAATGGGTTTTGTGAGGTAGCTGCATGATCTCGAGCTAATTCTCCTCTTTCATTAATCTGATCAAGGTTTTCAGTTACGACATAGATCTGGCCCATCTTGTCCATGTAGACTCCATCCTCGTACTTGACAGCTGGTCTTGGAACTGTTTCATATTCTATGGTGTTTATCATTCTTGCTACTGATCTGTGTAGACCATCAAGGTAGATGGGTATTCCTTGTAGGTTAGTGGATACGTATTGAAGAGACATCCTATATTCCCCTTCCACTATGGACATAAAATCTTTCCTAGGCACTGAACTTTGCATGTCTTCAGAGGCCAAGAGTCTCTCCCAATTAAATGACATTTTTGACTCACTTGTCTATGAACTCAGCACGTAATGTTAACCACTGAGTTGTGAGTCCTTGACTTGGTTGTGTGGTTGACCTTAGTTTCAAGAGATTTGGTACTTTATCTATCTCTTCCTAAGTATCAACTTGAGCTTAGGTTCATAAGCCTTGTCTACAAGTCCACAATTGTCCTTTGAATTGCTCAAAATGGAACCCCTTGCTTCCTAGTCCAACCTGAGGGTCAAATTAAAAATACCCTACCTAATAATCCTGGTATTAATTTTACCGTAACCAATCGATGTTTTTGTTGTGCTCCCCACGAGCTTTCCAACAAACCCAAGATCACTCCGAACGGATTTCGTATGAGAAAGTTATGCCAGTTCAGGGTTCTAGGGGTTAAAACAGGGAAACAGGATCTCTCAGGGAGTACCTAAGGACAGGTGATACGATACCAGATTTTCCACGCGATACCACTATGGACGATACCACCTTAGACGATACGATACCAACAAGGCGATACCAACCAGACGATACGATACTGGAAATGGCCACGATACGATACCACTCGCTAGATGATACCAGCAAGTCCACGATACGATACCAAAATAGTTTGACGATACGATACTTGGTCTGCTGACGATACGATACCAGAAATCACACGATACGATACCTCAGCACTTGACGATACGATACCAAGTTAGTGGACGATACGATACCTGACCATTACACAATACGATACTGAATATCACACGATACGATACCAGATTGCTCATGATACGATACCAAAACATTCAACGATACGATACTAAGTGCACGATACGATACCAACAATTCACGATACGATACTGGAAATCTCACGATGCGATCTTGATTCTATGGCCGATACGATACAACATTTTTGCACAATATGATACCAAGATCTCAGGCGATACGATACCACTTGGTCAACGATACGATACTGTGATCGTCGCGATACGATACCACCGAGGCGACTGCGATCGCGATACCAGCACTTGACGATACGATACCAAAATGGTATCGCGATACCACAAGTAGGCGTGCACGATACGATACCTCGACAAGTATCGCGATACACGGGAATTTTGATATCGCGATACCAAAACTCAACCGGACACGATACTTGGAGATTTTTAAGCCCAAATTCAAAAATTTTGCAAATATGTGTACCTTATGTTCTCCTTGCCACTCCTATCAACCTCTAGATGCAAAATCACTCTCCAAAAGCACGATATCACCGTCGCGATACCAAACGCTGTTCCTCTCACGCCGCGATACTGTCGCCCAGTTTTTTGATGTTTTAGGGATGCAAATCTCTATATTTCAAAGGCGCCTAAGCTCTGAACCCTCTCTGAACTCGTCGCACAGCTAAGGATGAAAAAGAAGAGGCGAAAATCGGAAATGTATAGGCAAAAAAGCGAAAAAAAACAGAGAATGTGAAGGTGAGAGAGAGATGGTGGCGATGATGATGATGAAGAAGAAGGAAAACTCAGAAACTGAACTGAAAATGGTGATTTTTTTACCTTCCAACGTTGCTACTCTACGTCTTACCGTCACACGCTCGTCCTCCAAGCTCTCTCCCTGGCAACGGCGCCAAATTTGATGTCACTCTAGCACAATGGCAAGTACCAACGTGAGGAGCTTCACCTCATAAATGTCAATCCGCGGAGACGTGAGGACTGGTATGAAGACCAAGAGCAAGTGAAGTGCACAAGTGCGTGAGTGAAAGCATACAAACATGCACACACATACACACACACGCGCACAAGGTAAGAGCAAAGAGTGGAATAATGGAAGGACTTGAATTACAAAAGAACTCTCTTACAAAGCTGAAATCTACCACAAGCTAACCCCAAAAATGAGCTCTCGAGCCCTTTTTATAGTTTTTGAGTGGTTTTGGCCTTGTCCAGACCTAGTGTCCGGCCTAGTTAAAAATTAGGTTCTCGGGCTTATTTGGGGGCTCAAACGAAATCTAGAAATTATGAAAATTGGTAGTACGATACATCTAATACTCCTCAAGCTCGAGGACTCCTCGACTTGAACAAAATGGAGTTGTAAAAGTGGAAAATGGTATTTACAATGGTTTTTTAGTGACAAAAGTCACTATATTTATAGGGATTTCTTCTGAAAATTTGACATGTGCTTCTTGGAGCTCCCTACTTGCTCCTCTTTCTTGTGTACCCACTTCTTTGATGCGCTTCCATGCTTTGTCCTTGACCTTGAGCTTCAACAATGTGAAAAGAGTTCAAACTCTACAAGAATGTATGAAAGAATGTATTGACCTAGAGGACAATCTAGCAGAAGATCTGAAAATACCTCAAGGTAGCGTGAAAAGTGAAGATTCCGCCAGTAGCACGTCAAACTCTAAGAACAATCTAGAGGAAATAGCCGATTTAGTAGCAAAGAAATTGAATGTTCAAAGGCCAAGGAACTACCCTAACAACCCTATGAGAGTACCCATGCTTAGAAGGTATGTGCATTGTGGAGGTGATCATCCTTCTCATTTGTACACTAGGGGAGTAATCCCACCACCTGCTTATGCTTACAATAGACCACCTGTACCGGGCCCCCTACAATATTGTAGCATAGAACAAAAGTACACAAATCATAGTACGGAAAACTGTCCTTATAATCGGTAGTCAAGACCATTACAACCTCTCATGAAACCCTATGGATACCCTCAGAGAGATCTAGGGGGGGAAGCATTTAGATATCCCACACATCAGCAGCAGGCACCAGCACCACGACCTTATGCTTATCAAGGTTACACTCAACCACAACCGGTGTTGGGACAACAACTGCCCCATCCTCAGAATGTTGTCCCAGTGAAAATAGCTCAACCTGAAGAAAACCCTGAGAGAGCAATAGTCCCAGCCACGCCCTTGGCTAGTAACGAATTGTACGACTCATCGTATGACCATAGTCAAGGAAATTACTCCGCTTATGAGAGCTCTATAATTGAGTATGGCCAAATGTACAAGCCATATGCATATGGCATGGAAGGACCAGAGAGTTCTTACGGATATGAGCAGGATTATGTGTCATTGATGTACACCGCTCCCAGAGCACCCATACCCTCCCGACCTATGAATAGAACGCCTGCACCTAGAGGACCATGTTATAGATGCGGAGGTGATCATTTTATCAGAGAATGTACATTACCACACCCACCACCACCACAACGAGTATGGGAAGGATACTGTGGTGATTGTGGTAAAGAACACCTTTTTAGAGATTGCCCCGAGAACCCCAACAAAGTTAACTCGAACATGCAAATCAACGTGATAGAAGTGATAGAGTTGTCTGGGAGTGATAAGGAGTACACTGTTCCATTGAAAGCAATAACAAGGGCTAAAGCTAGAGAGACACCAGAAAAAACTAGAGAGAATGATCAAGGCGACAGAGAAATGAATATACCTACAACCCAAGTAGTTGAAGACTCGGAAGAGCTTGGTAAAAGTGTTACAAGCAAACGAATACAAAGATGGAAGAATCGTAGAGACAGGATAAAGGAAAAGAAACTACAACAAAAGAAGGAGAATGAAAAGAATGAACAAGATCAAAAAGAAAAACAGAATTTTGAAGGAGAAAATCAGAAGGGAAAGTATAAAAGAGGAGAGGTAGGATCAGTTTTAGCAGATCCCATGCTGGAAGAGTTAGCCATGTGGATTCAGGCATACTAGGCACGAATAAGAGCAGGACCAACCATTGAGCTACACGAAAAAGAATACCCTAGAGGTGACTTAGAGAAAGAAAGGTTGGAGATATGCAAAAAATTAATTGAAGTAGCTCAACAGACCTTAGAAAAACCTGTTCTTCGACTATCCAATTCACGAATCCCCGAAAAAGAATTCCAAGAGTGTGTCATCCCTAATTATCCCGAGAAAGGAAAAGAAGGTGAGACACGTGATGGAGATTACTGCAAGGATAAAAGAGAAGGATCCGTTGTCCCCGAAGTAGATGGGGAATGACCTAAAGACTTGTGGGCAAGAGTCCAAGAATACAAATGGAAGAAAGTGGAAGGAATTGAACCACCCTTTGAGGAGCTAGAAGCAGAAGGTGAATTGGAACACTCAATACCTGAGCTGAATACAGAAGAATTATTACAATTTGACAAGAGCGACAGGGAGAATGATAGTGTGAAGGCCTTGCCAAATTACACAGGGGAATATAAACATAATTCAGAATTATACTGCATTCCCTCAATAAGAAAAAAAGAGCAGAACCCATCAATCCAAACATTGGACATCATACAACATCTTAGAAAGGTAAAAATCCCTTGTACTCTGACATTGGAAGAACTTTTGAAGATAAAACCACACTTGAAGGAGAAGCTAACCAGTCAATTGGAGACGAAGCCAGAAGAGAAGGAGATGCCTGATGAAGTGACCACAGTCAAAATCCTAGTCGATAAGGTTGGAGATTTCAGCGAGGGAGATGAAGGAAACACATGCCTTCCAATTACTTATGTGGGTCACACCACTAAAGCTATCTTAGATTCTGGAGCTGGAGTAGGAACTGCGACTAAAGAAATATGGGAGAAATGGGGAAAACCAGCTTTAAGACCAACACGCATGAAGATACAAATGGCAGATGGACACACTGAATGACCCTTGGGATTATTGGAAAGAGTAACTTTTACCACCTGCGGAGTTGAATTTGAGCACACCTTAGCGATCTATCAATTTGAAAGGGCTAGCAATTATGAAATGATACTTGGAAGACCCTTCATGAGACAGCTGAAGGTAGTGCAATAGTGGGGAAAAGACGCTGTATACTTACAACATGAAGGAACCACGACTAGAATAAATCTCCACACATACACGTAGCAAGATGTTCCCCCCTTGCAATTGAATCCGATTCATAAGGAGGAGGACGAGCAGTCGATTCACAGTATAGATTCAAGTGACCAATCATGGATGAACGAAGACACTCATTGATAAATATGCGAGACCACGAAAAACGAAGAGGAAAGAAGGAAAGGATGGCAGCAAAGGAAAGGAGTCGCTAGGTCTGTACAAGATCCAGCTTACTTGCCCCAAGTATTCCTAGATGAAGAATTCGAACCTCATGGTTGGATGGATATTTTAGCCACTCTCGATGTGTGTGTAAACGAAGAAGTGATAACCATGAATGAATGTATTGACGAGGAAGGATATGACGTAAGCCTATATGTGGTAGTTCTTCAAGAGTCTGAAGAAGGAGAAGTAATTGAAAAAGAATGGAAGGAGGATTATGAGAGCATGAAATGGAGCATGAACTAATGGAGACAAAAAATGAAAATCAAAGAAGTGTCATAACTAATGAAGTAAATCAAGAAAGGACACGGGAAGGAGAACTTGGCCTAGATAAAGAAAAAGAAGATGGAGAAAATAAACCTCAGGATCAATTCGAAGTGCCTGCTCACTTCAAAAAATATGAAGTAGAAGAGAGGAAAATTGCTATTCAAATTCCAAAACGAGAAGCACAACCAAGAATAGCATATGACAACAAAGAACAGACCAAGAAAATAGTAGTAACCTTAGAGGATGGAGAAGAACGATGTACTTTTATAGGACAAGATGTCTCAATGGAGGAAGAACAAGAGTTAATACAACTCATACGAGAATATAGGGACGTCTTTGCTTGGACATATAAGGATTTGAAAGGAGTAGATCCTTCTATTTGTGCCCATAGAATCCCTATGACATCTGAAGCCAAACCTTCCAAACAAAGACCATACACTTATAACGACGTTTACTCGGCAAAAATTAAGGAGGAAATAGATAAGTTGCTAGATGCTGGGTTCATTTATGAGATCGAACACACGAATGGGTGTCACCTTTGGTGGTTGTACCGAAAAAGAATGGCAAGCCAAGGGTATGCATTAATTTGAAAAAGGTAAATGTTGCCACCATAAGAGACAGTTACCCATTGCCCATCACTGATCATCTTTTGGAAAGAGTGGCAGGGAAGGAAGTTTATAGTTTTCTAGATGGCTTTTCAGGGTATAATCAGGTAGCGATTGCTCCGGAGGACCAACATAAAACAACCTTTGCAACTGAATGGGGAGTGTACGCCTTTAGGGTTATGCCTTTCGGTCTAACCAATGCCCCAACCACTTTCCAAAGATTGATGTGCCATGTATTCAAGGAGTTCTTGAGAAAGAGCATGGAAGTATATGTGGATGATTTATGCACTTATTCAACTACGATTAGAACATATCCCTGAACTAGGAAAGATTTTTGCCAAATGCCGACAATATAGAGTATGCCTCAATCCGGAAAAGTGCATCTTCATGGTTCAACAAGGAAAGATATTGGGACACATTGTCTCTAAAAATGGAATTTCCACAAACGAAGACAAAATCAAGGTAATTCTAGATTTGCCAAGACCAAAGACTGCTAAAGAAGTGCAAGCATTTATGGGACACTGCGGATACTACTGTAGATTTATACACATGTATGCCATAATTGATAGACCTCTTTATGCATTATTGTCTCAGTTCAATTGGACAGAAGAATGTGAAAAGGCCTTTAACGAATTAAAGAGTCGATTAAGTTCAACACCAATCCTTCGAGTACCTAATTGGAGCAAACCATTTCACATTCACGTAGATGCTTCCAAGTTTGCCATTGGTTGCATCTTAGCGCAACCTGCGGATACAGGGAAGTTAGACCACCCTATAGCCTATGCTAGTAGACAATTGAATCAAGCGGAGCACAATTATACCACGAATGAGAGAGAAGGTTTAGGGATGGTGTACGCAGTGAAGAGGTCTCGACACTACCTTTTGGTAAACAAATTCAAATTCTTCATTGATCATCAAGCTCTACTATACTTAGTCAATAAGCCTTGTAATACGAGACGACTAGTACGATGGTTTCTATTGTTGATGGAATTTGATTTTGAAGTAGTAGTCAAAAAAGGGAATACACACATTAGAGCAGATCATTTATCGAGAATGACACATGGAGAACCCCCCACAGGAGTACCGGATGATCTGCCAGAAACTTACCTTTTCAATCTCGAAGTATGTCCCCAATGGGCAGAAAAGTTGATCCCTATTCTCACATATGGACCTAAACATGGGATCACACCAAACCGAAACCAAGACCTATGGAAGACTAAAAACCTTCATATCATTACTAGAAGTTTATATCACCAAGACTCAAGTGGATTACTCATGAGATGTGTGGAAGAAGAGGAACAAGAAATGTGGCTTCAAAAAGCACATGTAAATCAATGGAAAACTCATTTAAATGCGAATGGAACATGGCAAACACTGAAGAGATTAGGTATATATTGGCCAACCATGCAGAGGGATACACATAACTATGTATGAGCCTGTCAAACTTGTCAAGAGCAAAATCCAAAAGAGAACTCTACTCTATGCTAGCACCAAGATGGAGTATGCCTCTGGTGAAATTCTTGAAGACCCAAGAGTACCCCGAAGGAGCCACTCTAGCAAGGAAATGTGCACTCACAGAACAAAGCAACGACTATGTTCTTATAGGAAAACAGCTCTTTAAACGAGGAAGAGACAATCATTTACAAATGTGCATTCATGAAGATGAGTATCTTGCTGTTTTAGAGATGGCACATACAAGAGCTGCAAGAGGACATTTTTCTGTAGATAAAACTGCAAAAATGATTCTCTTTGCAGGGATGTGGTGGCCAACTCTACATCAGGATGCAACCACATATGTTCAATGATGTGATACCTGTCAACGAACAAAATATCTAATTAGAAGAGATGAAATGCCGCTGAAACCCATGATGAGTGCCAGAGCCTTTACTAAATGGGGAATAGACTTCATAGGACCTATTAGCCCACCAGCTAAAGGATCCCATGCCGAGTACAGCCACAGACTATTTGACCAAGTGGGTTGAAGCCAAAGCAACCAAGAAAAATGACGCAAGGACTACGGCCAAGTTTCTCTTTGAGAACGTATTCACTAGATTTGGATTGCCTATCGAAATTGTGAGTGATAGAGGCACACACTTTGTGAATGAAGTGATAGAAGCCCTACTGAATGAATTCTTAGTAATTCATAAGAAATCAGCCCCATATCACCCACAAGCCAATGGACAGGTCGAAAGTTCAAACAAAATCTTGTGTACAGTCCTCACTAAAATTGTTAACAATGGTAGATCTGATGGGGATAAGCAATTACATCATGCTTTATGGGCATTCCGAGTAGCCTACAAAACAGCCATAGGAACTACTCCTTTTAACTGAGTGTATGGACAAAATGCTATTTTGCCAATTGATTTCTCAGTACCCACTCTCAGAGTAGCAACAACTTACAAGTGGACTGGACATGAACTATCAACTCAATTGGATCAAATAGAAAAGTTACACGAAACTAGGTTACAAGTGGTAGTATGGATTTATGCTGCTAAAAGGAGACAGAAGGGATATTTTGATGCTCATATTAAAGATAAAAACCTGAAGGAAGGGGATTTAGTTTTGGTCTATACTTTGAAGCAACATGCAAAGAAACTACAAAAAAGAGGATATGGCCCATTGATCATCAATCGTATATCTACCAGTGGAGCTATCAGTTTAGCAACCCTAGATGGAGAAGTATTGCCTAACTATATCAATGGTTGTCGAGTAAAAAAAATATTTAGAGCCATTGACCGAAGAGATAATGTCACGACTAATAATGGGTAAAAATAGGTGCAAAGAAGAAGAAAGATACGAGAAGAAGCTAGACAAGAAGCGCTAGAACAAATCAGGAAACGAAAAGAGTGGATGAGAGAGAGAGACGAGAGATATCGACAAGGAGAGGAACTCATCCCCATGGCTAACTTTAGAGCCACTAAAAAACCTAGGACAACAAATAAAACAACCTTATTTGAACTTGGGTGCTAGAACAGAAGAGTACCACTTGGTGGATGCTCTCATTGACACAAGAGCAGCCATAAGTTGTATCAAATTTTCATTGACACAGAAACTCAAGGAAGAACTACGACCCTCTAAGGCACAGCTGATAGGAATAGGAGGAAAAGTTACTCAATGTATAGACGAGATTACCTTGCCTCTACATCTCGAAAACAACACGATGGAACAAAAACTCTTAGTGTGTCATGATCAGGACTTATTAGAAGAGCTCGTGTTAGGTCAAGATTGGATATATGAGTATGAAGTGACTATTCAATTGGCCCTAGGGTACATCTCGACCAAGATAGGACATCGTGAGGTATTTAGCATGTTAGACGAACGACCGATCAAAGCCAAATGTATAGACCTGAGAGATCATTCAAACGAGCACGATGATTAATGTATGTTCACTCACACTCAGGAAAACCCACCATCGAGTACCTCATGTGAGAATGCACCAAATCTCACTTTTACACAATCTCCTAGCCCAGTAAATCACCTGATTAGTGTCTTAGCCAATAAGAGTCTCAGTGAGGAACCAAGCAAAAAAGGGATTAGTGAGAAAGACTATCAAAAACCTGCACTCATTAGAACCCATAAAAGTCACATTGGTCAAAGTCAACTATAGTCAAAGTCAAAAGGTCAAAGTCAATTGGTCAAAGTCAACAAGGTCAAGGTCAAAGTCAATACGTGCAAAGTCAAAGTGCTAAAGTGCAGGTGTCAAAGTGCACAGGTAGTGCACAATTAATTGTCCACAAAGGGTAAATTGGAGAAAGTGGGTTGCAGGTTGCAGAGGTATTTTCTCTAATTTCCCTAAGTTTCAAAGTGTTTTTTAAATTATTTTGGAAGGTTCAGGTGAACCCTCTCTTATGTGCAAAAGTCAAGACTTAAAAGGAAAATGTGAAGGTATGTGAAGCAGCAACGAACGCGCAGGGGAAAGTATGGCCCCCCCATTAAAATTTTTGGTTTTAGTCTAAAGTCACTACAAGACAAAACAGTGAGTCGTTGGCTGCCACTTGTAAAGACAATCTTGGGACATCAAAGTGAGCACCAAGATACTATTGCAGTTAGGAGCGTACGTGATCGACACACTCAAATCAAGGCAAGGACTATTCTTGGGCATTCTAGAGTAAGCAAGAGAGGCATAGTCTAAAGAAAGCAAGAGAGAGAAGTACAAGAGTCACTAGTGTGCGACACAGAGAAGTGGAGTCAAAGGAGTGCATGGAGAGTGACTAAGGGATTGTGCAGAGAGTGCTAAGCTAGTCCCCCAAGGATCTCAAGGTCTCCTTGCAGTGTGCGCATGCCGACAGAAGGTATTCCTCCCCTTTAGTGGAAGCTTGGTGCAAGGTGTGCACAAGGATAAGCTTGAAGCAGGTGGAGGTCTGGTGCAGAGGAGGCTGGCGGCAAGAAGACTTTGGGGTATTTGGTATTTTGTCATTGAGCACTCTGTGGGATTGTGCACAGAAGTATTGGTTTGTATTGTGCTTCAAACATTGTAATTGTCTTATTGTAATCAATCGGCAGAAGCTTCCAAGGTGTATTTCCTCTCCTGGTCTTTTCCTTTTCTCCTACAAACCCTCAAACTCCTTCTTGTCTAAGAATCCCCCAACAAAATTTGGCACGCCCGGTGGGACATCCAAGGAGATTTGAGCTTAGGAGAAACCAAGTGCAAAGTATAGCAGAGGTCACGTGTCTACAGTGCTACTTCATCATCCAAAAGGTAAATATTCTTATCAAATGTCTCACATTAAGTGGACTATGAGCAGCTCATGACCGCAACCCAGTCCCAAACATTGAGGGTCACCTGCAAGCAAACAAGAAGGAAGGTTGCTAGAAGGTCCTCCGGTCCACTATCTTCAACCTCATCAGTAAAGAGCATGGCGGGACAGGTAGACTTGGAAACCTTACTCTCAAGATTAAATATAAAGTTTCCTTCTTTCAAAGCTTAACTCAGGAGGATCCAGATGAACACATTAGAAGGTTTTTGGCACTATGTAAGACTAGAGGCTTAATTTGTAGGGAGGATGCCTTCTTGATTCTCTTTCCTGCCACATTAGAAGGATTAGCAGATAAGTGGTTCAGCCAGTTTACTGAAAACCATTTTACAACTTGGGATTTGATGAAAGAGGCATTTAAAAATCAATTCCAGCAGGGCAACACTACGGAGATCATCATAGAAGAAATAGAAAATTTGAGATTGGGTCCAAAGAAAAGTTCCCAGAGTTTGTGACTAGGGCCAAAGCACTAATGACTAAATTGCCAGACCCACCACATGATTTTTTTGTTAAGAAATGGTTAGCTAAGCCCCTACTAGTGGCCACCCAATGCAAAATAAAGGAATTAGTGTTACCTACAGCCTCCATAGAGGAGTTCATCAACACAGCCACACGCTTGGAGCAGATAAGGCACCAGTATAGAGCAACTTCTTCCCAACCAACATATGGTACAGAAATGGAGGATCCAGTGATCCAGCTAAGGAAGGAGCTCGAGGGCTTAAAAAGAAATAAACCCTACAAAGAGGAGGAGAATGCTGTTGCTCAGTTGAGAAGGGAGATTGAAGCACTAAAGCTCCAAAAGGAGGAGGAGGCCCAAGCAGAGGAATTGGCTCAGCTGCGACAGGAGTTGCAGGAACTAAAAGGAGGTGGCATCAAGAGTGGACTTTGGTGTTCCATGTGCAGCAAGCAAGGTCACATAGTAAGTGAATGTCCTCTGTTAAGTGTGACTTGCCAATTATGCAGGAAAGTTGGTCACGAAGCCCATGAATGCCAATCAAGGCGAATGCCTGCAACCACATACTGGACACAAGGAGGTTCCCAACCCCCCGCAAATGTGATGGATGCTGCACCGAATCAAGGTAACAATTATAATCCTAGATAGAGGGATAATTTTGGAAATGGGCCTAGAAGGCCAATTCTTTGTTTCAGATATGGAGAATGTGGACACTATCAAAGTAGGTGCACTCTCCCAGAAAATGCCCCGCCTTGCAGAAACTGCCCAGAGGCCAGGGACCACTATACAAATTGTTGTCCTAAGAGTCAAGCCTCTTCATTCGTGCCCCATATTCAAATGATTTTTTTACACAAAGAAGAAGTGTTACATCAGGTCAATGTGCCATCTCCATCTACCAGGGTGGTGCATTTAGAAGAAATTGAATCTTTTACATTGCAGACAAGAAGCAAGGGGAAGGCTCCAGTGGACATAGGTCAAGAATCAGTGATAATGGATTAAACAAAGACAAAGGTGTATCTGAGAGAAGAAAAGGAAAGCCCTTATACGCAACAGTGATGAAGCTACTCCAATTCATATGTCAATGGCCATTTTTTTTATGGATACTGGTATGGCTATCATCTGTTGTTATGGAAATTCTTATGATAGCAAGTGCAGGGCTTTACAAGAATGTGGAAGGTGTACCTTCCAGTCTTTGGAAACATAGGGTTCCACTGGATGAAGGAGCTGGAATAGTCAAAATAAAATTTTGCAGATTAAGTCATAAAGTTGCTGGAGGAGATAACATTCTAATGAAGGATTTAGGGTACCCCTATCAGATGACCAGTGTGCCCAAGGACAAGACAAAATCAATGAAGTGTAGTACAATTGCAGATTATGGAGGAGTCTCTCTGAGTCAACAATACAAGGCTCAAGGCCTATCATCAACAAAAGTGAAGATTTATGGATCACCTGGAACCTGCAGAATTTGTCCAGGTTGTACATAGTCCTCTCATTTCATTTTTGCTTAAGTTTTAGTAGTTTTCTTTATCCATTTCATGCTTGTTTCTTGAATTTTTAGCAAATTTAGCAGCCATTTCATAATCTTTGTAAAGGTGCAATTTTTGGAATTTTTTGGAAATTGTTTCGGAATCTTTTCAAGCAATTTTAGAGATTTTTTAGCATTTTCCCCCTTTTTCATGTATCATTTTCTTGCAAAATTTGAGGAATAAAGGAAGCTCTCTGTGGTTTTAAGTAAGGAACTTGGGCCTAACCATGTAGAAAATTTTCTGAGAAATTTTTCAGATTTTTTTGGCTTTTTCTAGCATTTTTTTTGGATTTTTTATAATTTTTTTCAGTTTTTTTTGGATTATTTTTCCGAAAAAAAACGGCCCCCCGAATTTTTTGGGTTGAGGAAAAAAAAAAAAAGAAAACTCTTCCCCCCCCCCCCCCCCCCCCCCCCCCCCCCAATTTTCTTTATTTTATTTTATTTTATTTTATTTATTTTCTTATTTTTTATTTTATTATTTTTATTTTTTATTTTATTTATTTTATTTTATTATTTATTTTATTTTATTATTTATTTTATTTATTTTTCTTTTTATTTTTATCTGTATGGGCGTTCAAAAAAAAAAAAGAAAAAGAAATATATACATATTATTATTTTTTTTAATATTTATGGCTTAAAGCTTTTGGCTCTGGATCGTGCCTCAGTTGGCTATTTTTTACAAAAATGGAGTCATTTTCATGTTTTTTGGCACCTTTGAACTCAGTTTTTGGCCTTATTTTTCCAAATTCCAATTTTTTCTCTGACTTTTGGTCAAAACCCACATGTTTTGAACACAATTATCACATGTTTTTATTTCACCACATTGTCCACTTGGTCTATTCTCACCTTGTCTTACCTTATGTTTCATAATCTCCCACATGCACCCTCTGTAGCTCTACTGTTTGATAATTTTCACCCCCTCTAGACCCCATCATCATACCCCCATGCCCTGCCTTTACCAATCTGCCCAGCCACATACTTAACCCCCCCTATCCCTTCAATCCACGCCCCTCAGCCCTCCCCTCCTACTCCTTTCTTCCCTCCCTTTGCAACCCTTTGCTTTTCCATGGCAAAATCCAATTTTTGGTTCTTCTCTGGTGCTTGTTCTATCCTGCTTTTGGTGGAATTGGTTGCTGCTCAGATGTCCTCTTCAAGTTTTTGCTGCTCCATTATCATGGTGTCCTATATGCTCAGAGTTTTGGCTGTAGCTCTCCGAGACGGAGAGCACATTAGGTGGTGGGCAACTGTTGAGTCCATAAAAGTCATATTGGTCAAAGTCAACTATAGTCAAAGTCAAAAGGTCAACCTCAATTGGTCAAAGTCAACAAGGTCAAGGTCAAAGTCAACAGGTGCAAAGTCAAAGTGCTAAAGTGCAAGTGTCAAAGTGCACATGTAGTGCACAATTAATTGTCCACAAATGGTAAATTGGAGAAAGTGGGTTGCAGGTTGCAGAGGTATTTTCTCTAATTTCCCTAAGTTTCAAAGTGTTTTTTAAAGTATTTTGGAAGGTTCAGGTGAACCCTCTCTTATGTGCAAAAGTGAAGACTTAAAAGGAAAATGTGAAGGTATGTGAAGTGGCAACCAACGCGCAGGGGAAAGTATGGACCCCCCATTAAAATTTTTCGTTTTAGTCTAAAGTCACTACAGGACAAAACAATGATGTTGAAGAATCACTCACGAATTTGACATGCAGATAGATATAAAGGAAAAGAAAGATAAAGAGAAGCGGAATCAAATATTCAGAAAATCAAAAGCCTTACTGAAGGGACAAATTCACGACCGTTATGTAGAACGCAGAATCTTGCAGAATCAGAGTTCGTTACACCGAATCAAACTATATATACAGAGAGAACGTGCATAAGAATAATAAGAGGGAAGTGCGAGCTAGAACGTGCGTGAGAAGAGTGCGCAGTTTAAATAGAGCACATATAGAGGTCAGACCAGAGGGAGTATGTGAGAAGGTTTTCCAGAAGACGCCAGAGATCGCGTATGTACAGAGAGTGAAGAGAGAGAGAGAGAGAGAGAGAGAGAGAGAGAGAGAGAGAGAGAGAGAGAGAGAGAGAGAGAGAGAGAGAGAGAGAGAGAGAGAGAGAGAGAGAGAGAGAGAGAGAGAGAGAAGTTCTCAAAAGACGCCAGAGATCGCGTATGTACAGATGAATAACAGAAACCTGAAATATCAGGTATTCATCTGAGAGAGATGGTAAATAGAAATTACTCAGTGTAGGAGAGTTTCCATAGCTTGAGCAAGAAGAGGCCAAGCTAATTTGTACACATCTTCTCTAATAGAAAACACATGTTCATGTGGAAGTTTGCGCGCACTGTTCGTATGTGAAGAACTCTGAGTATTTTCATGTTACGGTAGAAAGTTCGTTAACAATTATACAAAGTTCGTTAATCGTTAACAATTACAGTTCGTTAGTAAACATGTCCCTCGATACTCTCTCAGTAAGCGAATGTTTCGGTCAGTTACAGTTTTCTTAGAAAACGTGTTTTCCGGTAGAACAACGAAGTTTATCTCGCAGAGTAAATTAAAGGTTTGTATGAGAGTTAGCTTATCTTATAGCTAGACATCTCTACTATCAGTTCGTCAAGGATTTCGGTGAAATGGATATGTACACACAGTACAAAGTCTAACCGGAAAGAGACATTCTGAACTGGAGAAGTTTTTCCTTAAACTTCAGAAAGTGTTCACTCAGTGAAGGAAGTTCACGCATCACTTCCTTACTTCTTGTATACTCACTTGAACTAATTACAAACAGAATAGGAGTTGATTCCGGTATTACTACGGTGTCAGTCTGGTGGCAGTCCAGTGAAGTTCCAGTGAATTCTCAGTAAATTCAAAACTAAGTCTTATACGTTTGAGTGACAGTAACTCTGTTAAGCTACTGCTGATTATAGAGGTGTTCTAATATCACTCTAGCTTGGCAACCAATTTTCGGTGGTGCAGCAAATTCCGCAGGCTTGACAAGGTTCGGGCCTTTGCCTCGTCGACCATAACAAGTGGTATCAGAGCGAATTAACCACATCAGTGGTATCAGAGCCAAAGTTATCTACCATCATTGGGTTCAGAGCCAAAGTTATCTACCATCGTTGGGTTCAGAGCCAAAGTTATCTACCATCATTGGGTTCAGAGCCAAAGTTATCTACCATCATTGGGTTCAGAGCCGTTTAACCACAACAAGTGGAACCAGAACGAGAAAGATTCTGAAGAGCATAAAGATTTTCAAAAGATCACTGGAAGTAACAGAAACAAGAAGATCATGGCAGATCATGTCCAAATTGATAAATTGGACAGAGATAATTATCCCGCATGGATAATGTGCATGGAAGCCTTACTTATGTGTAAGGAACTAATGATGTATGTGACCGGAGAAGAAAAGAAGCCGACTTTCGAAGATGATAGTCAACCGGAAAAAGAAGAATTAGAAGCCTTGAAGTTGTGGCAGAAGAAAGATGCAACGGCAAGAGCTTACATTTATAATACCGTTACAGATCATCTACTACCCCACATTAGAGGTCTGGAGAAAGCGGAGGACATATGGAGTGCATTGGAAGATCATTTCCAAAATACTACGGAAGCTAGGAAGGCTAGCTTATGGTCCAAATTCACAACGTTCAAAAAGAAGTCGAGTCAAAGCATTAGTGACTATGTTACTAAGATGAAGGATCTAGCAGATAGTATCGGATCCATAAATGAAGATGTCGAAGATCACAGATTGATAGCGCAACTGCTAACAGGTTTGAGAGGAGATGAAAGGTGGAAATCTCAACTGAACTTTCTTTAAATCATTTTGTACCAGATTTAAATCAGTTGCTTGGTTTGATGCTCACATATGAGCAAGACCTGAAAGGAGATGCAGATAAAGGACAAAGCTCTGCAATGTACATGAAGAACAAGAAGAAAGCAGACAAAGGTAAGTCAAAAGACGAAGAAGAGTCGAGTTCTCAGGCTTATTATGCAAGAGGTAAAGGCACCAGCAGAGGAAGAGCAAGAGGCTTTGGAAAAGGAAGAGGTAGCCAGAATATCAACAAGAAGGCTTGCTGGATCTGTGGACTAAGTAATCATCTAGCTCATGATTGCTAGCACAATCAACAAGGATCAAATCAAAATCAGAACAGTAATAGCAGAGGCAGAAGCGGAAGATATCAGAGTAACTTTCAAAGAGGTAGACAAAATCAAAGAGGAGGCTATGGTAGAGGTGGAGCAAGAAGTTGGGGACATAATCAATCCTACAACACCACCTACAACAACTACGCAAACGACACTCAGAATGAAAGTCATACATCATTGATGATGAACTCAATCAGTACATCAGATAACGAAGACCTGAAGGTATTTTACATTGATTCTGGATGTTCTAATCACTTGTCAGGAAATATAGAATTGATGTCAGAATTGGAAAAAGGTAGTTCCAGTCATACTGTTCAAACATGTGACAATACGAGGCATAGTGTACATTCAATTGGAAAAGTGAAGTGTAAAAGTGGAGCAGATTTGCTAACCAATGTTTTGTATGTTCCGACAATACCAAAAAATTTAATTAGTGTAGGCCAGATAGTTGAGAAAGGTTTTTAGGTCAGATTTACAAATGAAGGAGTATTTGTAGAAGATCCCGAGAATGGATATAATCAGATTGTCTCTAGTAAGAAAGAAGGAAGACTCTTTACTTTAAGAGTACAAGGAAACATTGGCCAAGCGTTGCTCACACATGGTGAAAAGGTGATTATAGAACTTGATCTCTGGCATAATAGATTAGGTCATTTCAATGAAAAAGGAATTAAAGCTATGATTTCAAATCAATCAGTACTGGGATTACCGAATGTACAGAACCAACATATGATTCATAAGTGCGAAGCATGTCAGATGGGAAAAGCCCACAGGTTACCTTTCCAGAAGAAAGGATTCAAACATGATGGAGTACTTGAACTCATTCATACAGATGTATGGGGTCCAACAAAAGAAGGATCAATCAGCGGTTCAAGGTATTATGTTTTATTCATTGATGATGCTACAAGATGGATAATGTTATACGTTTTAAAAGAGAAATCAAAAGTGTTTGGAGCTTTCAAGCATTTTCATGCATATGTTGAAAGACTCACAGGTTGAAAGCTGAAGAGACTGAGGTCTGATGGAGGGGGAGAATACTTCTCTTGAGAGTTCAATGATTATCTTTGGAATGTAGGTATTAAGAGAGAAATAACCTGCAGGTATACACCACAACAAAATGGTGTAGCAGAAAGAAGGAACTGAACTCTAGTCGAGTTTGCACGAGCTATGATAAAGGAAAAGGATTGTCCAAATTATCTTTGGGCCGAAGCTGTAAATACAGCTACATACTTGGTAAATAGATTACCATGTACGGCATTAGATGGAATGACCCCGTATGAAGCTTGGTGGGGAAAGAAGCCAACACTTGATCATTGCAAAGTGTTTGGATCGGGAGCCTATGCTTATGTACCATCACAACTCAGACATAAGCTTGAACCAAAAGCAGAGAAATATGTGTTCGTCGGATACGATGAAAAGCAGATGGGCTACAGGTTATGGAGTCCTTTACAACGGAAGAATTTGAAGAAGAGGAAAGAAGAAAAGAGAAAGGGAAATCAATTGTACAGGTGAATAGAGATTAAGACTATATGCAGGCAAGTACGTCCAGGATCGGATCAGGTATGAGAAATGAAGATGAACAAGGATTTGATGAAAATGTGTATTCAGATACACATGAAGAGTTTGAACCAAGAATGTCAAACAGGAACATAAGACAACCAGAAAGGTATTCGTATGATACTTCGTGATTAACTCAGAAAAATTATGCATATATGGTCAAAGATGATGAAGAACCTCAGAACTATGACGAAGCTAAAGGTAAGAAGAAATGGGAAGAAGCAATGGAAGAAGAGTTTAGCGCACTAGAAGAGAACAAGACATGGGAACTTGTTCCGAAACCAAATGGTAAGAAAGTGATTGGAAATAAATGGGTTTTCAAAGTTAAGAAGCTTGCAGATGGAAGGATAGCCAGATACAAAGCTAGACTGGTTATCCAGGGCTATGCTCAGACGCATGGCATAGATTACGATGAGACGTTTAGTCCGGTGGCAAAGATTTCAACCATAAGGATAGTGATTGCTATAGCAGCATCAAAAGGATGGAAGCTAAGTTAGCTAGATATAAAGAACGCATTTCTGAATGGATACATATCTGATGAAGTCTACGTGGAACAACCGGAAGGGTTTGTAAGTTCCAGATACCCAAAATTTGTTTGCAGATTAAGGAAAGTACTTTATGGACTGAATCAAGCTCCAAGATCTTGGAATTATAGGCTTGTGAAATATCTCAATGAACTTGGATACCAAAGTTCGAAAGCAGATGCAAGTCTACTCATCAAGAGAACAGAAGAAGGAATGATCTACATTTGCATTTATGTAGACGACATTATAATCACAGGTACTTCAGATGAAGGAATTAAAGAAGTAAAGAGATTACTCGAAAAGAAGTTTTAGATCAGTGACCTAGGAAAGTTGTCATACTTTCTAGGAATGGAAATCACATACAAAGATCATGGTGTATATGTTACGCAAGAAAGGTATCTCCTAAACTTACTGAAGAATTTTAATATGGAGAATTGCAGAGAAGCTTCAACATCGCTTGAAGCAAATCATAAACTCAGCAAATACAGTGGTGCATAGTTTAAAGATATGAGGAAATATCAATCGTTAGTGGGAAGCCTAATCTATGCTACACTAACACGACTGGATCTTAGCTATGCAGTGGGAATTCTTTCACAGTTCATGCATTGTCCGAAGGATCAAGATTGGGTTGCAGGACAGAGAGTTCTTAGATATATAAAAAGAACTATAAAGGAAGGATTATATTATCCTTTTACGTCAGATATAAAACTGAGAGCATACAGTGACTCAGATTGGGTAGGAAGCCAAGATGACAGAAGGTCAACACATGGGTATATGATATACCTAGGAGATAAGCTAGTAAGCTGGTGTTCGAAGAAACAACACACAACGAAGTATATCTCGCAGAGTAAATTAAAGGTTTGTATGAGAGTTAGCTTATCTTATAGCTAGACATCTCTACTATCAATTCGTCAAGGATTTCGGTGAAATGGATATGTACACACAGTACAAAGTCTAACCGGAAAGAGACATTCTGAACCGGAGAAGTTTTTCCTTAAACTTCAGAAAGTGTTCACTCAGTGAAGGAAGTTCACGCATCACTTCCTTACTTCTTGTATACTCACCTGAAGTAATTACAAACAGAATAGGAGTTGATTCCGGTAAGATTCCGGTATTACTACGGTGTCAGTCTGGTGGCAGTCTGGTGAAGTTCTAGTGAATTCTCAGTAAATTCAAAATGAAGTCTTATACGTTTGAGTGACAGTAACTCTGCTAAGCTATTGCTGATTATAGAGGTGTTCTAATATCACTCTAGCTTGGCAACCAATTTTTGGTGGCGCAGCAAATTCCGTAGGCTTGACAAGGTTTGGGCCTTTGCCGCGTCGACCATAACAAGTGGTATCAGAGCGAATTAACCACATCAAGTGAGTTGTTGGCTGCCACTTGTAAAGACAATCTTGGGACATCAAAGTGAGCACCAAGATACTATTGCAGTTAGGAGCATACGTGATTGACACACTCAAATCAAGGCAAGGACTATTCTTGGGCATTCTAGAGTAAGCAAGAGAGGCATAGTCTAAAGAAAGCAAGAGAGAGAAGTGCAAGAGTCACCAGTGTACGACGCAGAGAAGTGGAGTCGAAGGAGTGCATGGAGAGTGACTAAGGGATTGTGTAGAGAGTGCTAAGCTAGTTCCCCAAGGATCTCAAGGTCTCCTTGCAGTGTGCGCGTGCCAACAGAAGGTATTCATTCCTCCCCCTTAGTGGAAGCTTGGTGCAAGGTGTGCACAAGGATAAGCTTGAAGCAGGTGGAGGTTTGGTGCAGAGGGGGCTGGCGGCAAGAAGACTTTGGGGTATTTGGTATTTGGTCATTGAGCACTCTGTGGGATTGTGCACAGAAGTATTGGTTTGTATTGTGCTTCAAACATTGTAATTGTCTTACTGTAATCAATCGGCAGAAGCTTCCAAGGTGTATTTCCTCTCCTGGTCTTTTCCTTTTCTCCTACAAACCCTCAAACTCCTTCTTGTCTAAGAATCTCCCAACAATCTTCTTCAACAATAATAAGCTTGCAGAGGCTGTTTCTCTCTCTATAGAGGTCCAAATTGGATGTGATATGAATCAATGGAAAAATATTAGTATTTTATGTGTAAAAGTTTCAATGCATTTAATTCAGTAGATTGGGAAAAATTTTAGTTTTTTTGTGTCAGGGTCCATCTATATGCATTCCTGAAAAATAGAAGGTACCACTGTTGAGTGTCATGCTCTTTTGCATCCTATACACTCAATCCTATTTCTATTACTCCTCCAAAAGTATTCTTTCTAATTTTAAACATACTGGTCGCTATGAATATTTGAATTTCATTGTCTCATCCAAAGATAATAAGTTTTTTGAGCTAGTCAATGAGCAAACCTATCTATTTTGTATCGAATCTTTCTCCTTGATGCTCCAAAGTACATAGTGCATTTTATTGCACTTATCGCATGCTTATAAGGTCTATTTGAGTCTCCATAAGCTCAACGACTGATTTTGTGCCGGTTGGTTGGACCAAACTTCATCATTTCACAACTCACTTTTCTACCTCCTACAAGCTTCTCCAAGTTCTTTCACTAAACAAACCATCACAAGGTTTGTTATCAAGGTCAAGGAGGTTGTAGAATAGTTAGCATGCATTGGAGAGCTGCTTGAAGAAGAGGCTATCATGAGGCAAATTATCAATGGAATTCAACGTGATAAGCAATGGCAATCCTTCACCACTACGTATGATCTCATCATGGATGTGCAAGCTCCAGACTTCAACATTTTTCTTGGACAACTCTTGAATCAAGAGGCCAACAATAGCATAAAGGAAGGTAACTCCTATCATGGTAAATCAACTAGTGCTCTATACCTAGATAAGAAGGACAAGAAGTTGAAAGGCAAGAAGAAGGAAGAAGATGAAGAGGTGACTTCTCGAGCAAGTGGAAAGGGATGAACAAAGGACCAACACATGGCAAAGCCAAAGGTTAGAATTTTCAACCTTATGCCATTTGTGATAAGACCAGCCACACCACTCAGAATCGCTAGTTCAATGGGAAGACCCAGAAAGGAAGTAGAAGAGGCTGATATGGCAACAATAGAGGCAGAGGTGGATATAACTTCAACAATAGAGGCCATAATAGAAGGGACTTCAACAATTATTCAAAAGATAAACCACATGAAGACTCATTGCCGCTAATGAATCTAAGCCACAAAGAAGTTAAAGAAGATGATCATTTGTTCTACATAGATTTAGGATGTTCAAATCATGTTACATACAACATTGCTTTTGTATCTGCTTTGGAAAGTCCAAAGCATAGACATGAAGTAGAAATAGGGGAGGATACTAATCACAATGTGGAGAAGATTAGTAATTTTAAAGCTTCCAATGGCAAGACAAACATTTTGAGTAAGGTTCTCTATGTACCCACTATCACTAAAAACATAATAAGTGTAGGCCAAATAGTCCAAAGAGGCTTACAAGTTAGGCTCACCCAACATGGAGCTTTTGTGGAAGATCCATTTCAAGGCTTCAAGAAGATAGCCAGATGTGAGAAGCAACTCTTTACTTTTGAAGTAGGAGAAACCAAGAACATAACTCTATTCACTTTTGGGTCTCAAACCCTAACTGAGCTTGAAGTGTGGCATAAGAGACTTGCTCATGTGAATGAAATAACCTTGAAGGATATATGTAGGGATCAAAGTGTTCTAGGACTACCAAACATATCAAAGCAACACATGATCAACGTGTGATGCATGCCAAATTGGAAAGGCACAAAGACAACCATTCAACCACAAAGGCTACATCCACAACAACTTATTGGACTTATTACATACAAATGTATGGGGACCAAGTCAAGAACCTTCATTGTAGGATCAAGATATTATGTCTCATTTATTGATGACCATAGTAGATGGACTAGTTAGTGCTTTGTGAAAAGTAAGAATTAAGTGTTTGATTGTTTCAAAGAGTATCTAGCACATGTGGACAACCATACATGTAGATCACTCAGGAAGCTCAGATCTGATGGAGGGGGAGAATACTTCTCCAAAGAGTTTGATGAGTTCTTCCAGATAAAGGTATCAAAAGGGAAGTGACTACTAGGTACTCTCCTCAACTGAATGGAATTGCAGAGAGGAGAAACAAGACATTGGTTGGATCAGCCAAAACAATGCTTGAAGAGAAGAGGTTGCCACATTATCTATGGGTAGAGGCTATTTCAAATGATGTGTACCTTTTCAATAGACTACCATCCAAATCACTTCAAGGTATGACTCCTTATGAAGCATGGCATGGATGAAAACCTAGTCTTGTACACTGCAAGGTGTTTGGTTGTTTAGCTTATGTTCATTTACTATCACAAATAATTGTTATCTTTGTTCTTACCTTGTGTGCACGTGTGTGCATATGTGTGTGAATGCTAGTGTGCTTCTCACTCATGCACTTGTGCCTTCACTTGCTCATGGTCTCATACCAGTCCTCACATCTCTGTGGATCGACATTTATGAGGTGGATCTCTTGACGTTGGTACTTGTGGCTGAGTTAGACAAATGTTATCCCCAAGTAGATCTAGATATTGAAACGACCAAGCTTTGCATGAAAATGTTAGAACTAGCTCACACTATGTTTGATGCTAGCCATCTTTTCAATCAGAAAAACTGAGCTAAGCCACAATTACATTTTGAAGGAATTTTGGACAGGATAGAGTAGTTAGTAGCTAAACCCAAGATTGTAGCTACTCTAGAGGCTCCAAATAGTGGAAGTGAAAGTGTAATCTTACCATCACATGAAACGTATGTTCCTAATTATGTGGATGATAGAATTCCTTCCTCAATCAATTCATGCTCCCAAGAATTCTTGAGAGAGATACAAGATGAGAAATGGGCCAAGGAGAGAGAGATTCCTCCTCCAATTGAAGAAGTGAATGATCTTCATGATCAGCTCCCTCAAGACATTCCCTCAATGTATGGGGAGCAAGAAGAAGTGCAATCCAGTGAAAGATTAGACTTTGAATCAGATTTCTTGTAGGAATTGCCACATTTTCAAATGTGAGTCCCCCACACTCATGGTTAGAAATGATGAATTGCTTCTAGCTAAGAACATTGAAGTAGTGAAGAACACTAAAGTGCATTTCCATCTCACTTTACAGGAACTACTTAAAATTAAACCTGAGTTGTGGAAGTATGTAGTTAACAAACTTCTAGAAGTTGCTAATTCCCACTCTCATGCAAGCTCACAAAGGAAGGTACCCAAAATACCTATAAACAAGATAAGAGATACGAGTGAAGGAGAAGAAGAAAACAATTATATGTCTATCACTTATCTATTGAAGGAGATGGTGGATAGATTCCATAGATGAGGTGGTGCTACAAATCCCTACTTCACACCAACCATGAACAAGTTGAGAAGTGTAACATAGACCCCTTGAGCCTTTCAATAACCACAAATATCACCTAAGTGCTTTGGAGTATGATCCTCTAATCAATGGGTCAGAACATATGAGTAGGAGATTCAACTATGAACGAAAACTTGCTATTTTGGTCTTTACACATGCTCAATAAAATGAATAGTGCTCTTAACCTGCTAGCAATTGATCAAATTCCTTTTGGGACTATCTAATTGACTTAGATAGCTACTAATCACAAGTTATTGCACTTGAAACCATCAAGTGTGCTCAGAGAATTATGCTTAACAAGTTAGATGACCATCCCGACATTTTTGGGCTTCTACAATATGCACACAAATGAGAAAAATTTTCAAGATGTCTCGTGATTGACTAATGTAATGACAACGAAAATTTGTAGCAAAAAAATGGATATTATGCTGAATCTACAACACTTTAAATCACATCAAATGATCAAGTATGCACTGAGAACCAAGTCTCAGAAGTTCACTGTTCTGAGATGAACATGACGGAGAAGAGAGAATGAGATATGATCAATGTATATGTATCAAATCACATAGAGTTACAAGGACACTGGCAATATATAATTGAACAATGTGAGGGTAGTGATGGAGCTATAGGATGAGCTCACTAAGCACTATAGATCCCTCTCAAATGATCTCCAAATCGGGCTCATACACGTGAGATTTTTATCCATCTTTTATAGCTAGAGTTGGAGCCATTTTTTGAATTCAAATTAAAGAAGCTCTTACCATAAAGTGAATCCTAAACTTTAGGAATTGCTTTCTCATCAATCACCTATCAAGTGATTCGTGATTTGGTTCCTCCTAACTCCACATGAGAGTAAATGCAATTAACATATGTATTTTTACAAGGATAAAAGTAGATGCTTTTTACAAGGGAATAGTCATATGTGATTTTAAATGACTATATGAAGTGAATTCTAATTGTCCAAGTATGTAGGCTTGGACTCATTTGTACCAACAGCTCCCCCTCAAGCCTAACATGATTGGTCTTCATTTCTTCTTGATTTCGTGCAATCCAATCATCATCTTGAACTTGTTCGATTTGGTGCCATCAAGAGATTTGGTTAATATGTCTGCACATTGTAGATTTGTAGACGCATAGGACAATTGGATGTCCTTGCTGAGTAACTTTTCTCTCACATAGTGATAGTGCACTTCAATGTGCTTAGTCCTTGCATGCTATACAGGATTAGCAGCTAGATGCAATGAACTAGTGTTATCTCCAAAGATCATTGGAGTATAAGAATGTAATCCCAAATCTGTGTAAAGGAGTTTAAGCCACATAGCCTGTTGTGTTGCATTTGCTAAGCCTCTATATTCTACTTCAGTTGATAATAATTCCATAGTTGGTTGTTTCTTTGATGACCATGAAATTAGCTTTGAGCGTGCAAAAGATAAGTAGCTACAAGTGCTCCTCCTATAATCTTTCGAGCGAGTTCAATCTGCATCAGAGTATAGCTTGATATCCAAGTCAAATGTGAATGGATAAAATAGCCCTTCATTTATAGTACCCTTTAAATACTTTAAGATCTTCTTGGCAGCTTCCATGTGAGGTTTTCCTGGTGTATGCATAAATTGACTTAATGTACTTACTCCATAGCATGTGTCTACTCTTGTTAGGGTTGCATAATTGAGAATCCCAATAAGCCTTTGATAACCTATAATGTCTTCAAGTAGTTCTCCCTCATGAGAACTAAGCTTGTGATTCAATTTCATGTTCAATTCCATGGGTGTTCTTGCAACTTTAATGTTCTCCATCTTGAATTTAACCAACATATCATGAATGTACTTCCTCTGATTAATAAAGACTCCAGAATTTGAATATACAAGTTCTAATCCAAAAAAATATGTTAACAACCCAAGGTCACTGATTTGAAATTCTTCCATCATCTGAGCTTTGATTTGCTTGATGCCATTGGCATCATTCCCTGTAATGATAATGTCATCCACATAAATACATAGATAACTAACTCTTGAGTTAGAATTCTTTATGAACAAAGAAGAATCTGCTTTGCTAGCAACAAAGCCTTGGTCCTGCAAATATGTGAAAAGCCTATGGTTCCAAGCTCTAGGAGCTTGCTTTAAACCATAAAGTGCTTTCCCTAATTTGCATACATAATCTAGTTTGTCCTTATCTTCATATCCTAGTGGTTAAGCCATATAGACCTTTTCATCCATCCATTAAGGAATGCACTTTTAACATCTAACTGATATAAGTTCCAATTCTTTGAAGCAGCAATACTTACTAAAACTTTGATTTTTGGCATCTTAGCCATAGGTGAGAAGTCTCATCTTTTTGTACCAAAAAAATGAAATAGCATGTAGTTTTGGTTCACCTCTATAAGTGTCTCGAAGACTGCTACAGTTTCGGTTCACCGCTATAAGTGTCTCAAAGTTTGCTACAGAGCTAGTAGAACTAGTTTGGGTAGTTCTGTTCAAGTTTTTTAGATACATTCATTTTTCTGCATCAAGGTATTTTAGTAAGTGGCCATGGCTGAAAGCAGTGATGTATTCCGTATGTTGGCTGTAGAGGATAAGTTGGATGGTACCAATTATCCATTGTGGGCTTATATGATGCAACATGTATTGGTTGCAAAAAGACTATGGAACATTGTGCAGGGTGTTGAAAGACGTCCTATTACACCTGTGAATACAGGTATTCAAAATATAGGTACTTCAAATACAGGTACTGAAGCTAATGCAGATGGTGTTGAAGATGGTGATATTCTGCAGATTCTTGTTCGTGCTACTGTTTTTTTACACCTACTACAGAGCAAATTCATTGGGATGGCAGATATGCTCAGGCACATGCATCGATAACTTTGTCTATCAAACATGCCATTATTCCTCATATTCGCTCTTGCAGAACAGCTAAGGATGCTTGAGATACACTTACCTCACACATTGTACCAGGCTAAGAATGAGGCTCGTGTAGCTTACCTCCAAAAACAATTGGAAAGTGAGCACATGAATGAAGGTGATTCTATGGATAGTTTTCTGACAAAGATCAAGGATTTGAAGGAACAATTGATTTTTGCTGATGAAGTCCTTCCTAACAATTCACTTGTGCAGACTATTCTGAATGTTCTTCCCAACTCTTATCAGAGTTTTTCTTCCACTCTTCATTTGATGATGAAAGACAATCCAAATTCCTTAACATTCGAAGAGTTAGTTTCCGTTCTGTTGCACGAAGATCAGTCTAGGCAGAACATGTCTACTATGCGTGTTGCAGATTAAGATTTCCTGGCTAGTCAGAAGGGCAAAGGAAAAGGGAGCTCTTCTACTAGTAAGTAGAAATCTGCTAATTTTGCACAATCAAAGAAAGAAGACAAAGATGAGAAGAGATAAGAAAAGCAGAAATTGTTTTGCAAATACTGTAAAGAAAATGATCATCTCATTGAGAGCTGTCCAAAACTTGCTGCTAAAGAGGCAAAGAAGAAAGAGGCCATAATGGTTGTTGCAGAGGCCTCTACACCGAAAACAAAGTTTGCTAATCTTGTGCAAGATGAAGAATGGATGTTTACTACTATTTGCAATTTTGACCCATCTTCTCCTGAGCAATGCATGTCTGCAGTACACTCAGATGTCTGGTACATTGATCGTGGGGCGACCAAACATATTACCTCGTTGCACAATTTCTTCTCTTCACTCAAGCCTATCCCTACAGGGAATACTGTTACATGTGCAAACAACTCTTCTTATCCTGTTGTGGGAGTCCGTAAGATCATTCTGACTACTACTGATGGTAGTTCTTTCACTTTGTTAGATGCTTTATTTGTGCCAGGGATCAAGAAGAATCTATTATTAGTTTTGGCTTTAGCCAAGATTGGCTTGGTTGTGAAATTTGTTGATGACGTGTACAGTTCATGATCTATCAAATGGCGATGTGATTATTGCTTCTAGAATTTTATCTCGTGGGTTGTATAGATTATGAAAAATCTGTGAATAATTCAGTCTCAGGCTATGTCACATGCAAAGCTTTGGCATGCACGCTTTGTTCATCTAAATTTTGCTAGTTTGCTACACCTGCAGAAATTTGAAATGATGTCCTCTTTGCCCAAACATGAGGCACCTGGTAAACATGTATGTGAAGGCTGTATTTGGGAAAAATACAACGTTCCTCATTCCCAAAATATGGCATTGAAAGCAAAGTCCAAAGTGTTTATGTGCTTCAAACAGTTTTTGGTTTTGGCTAAAAATCTGTTAGCATGTAAAATGGGCACCCTCCATTCTGATTGAGGGGGGGGGGGATATATGTCTTTTGACTTTAATGCATTTTTGTCTAAACATGGGATAAAACATCAGTGTACAGTGTTGTATACACCTCAATAGAATGGAGTTACTTAACGGAAGAATAGGCCACTCATGGAGATGGTGAGGTGTATCGTCAAGCGTCAGGCTTTACCACATAATTTTTGGCTTGAGGTTGTTATGTGTGGAGCTTATATACTTAACAAGTATCCCACTAAAGTGCTTCAATCTATCCCTCCATATGAGGCTTGGCATGATCACAAACCATCTGTTGCTCATCTGTGTGTTTTTGGTTGTCTGGCATATGCATTAGTGCCTAAAAAACATCATAGAAAATTGGATGATAAAGCACTAAATTGTATTTTTGTTGGGTACAGTTCTGAAAGCAAAGGCTATCGTCTATATCATCCATAAACTAAATGCATTCTGGTTAGCTGTGATGTTGTTTTTGTGGGAGATACTATTCAGCCCTTAGTTTCATGTGCGAAGGAGACATCTGTTAGCTCCAAAGACATGTATGATACTTTGCTCCCTCTTTTTATAGGTGGACAGTCTAGTGTTGGTCCTAATGAGGCAACTTCTTAGCCTTTATAGGTTTCATGTGATGATGCAGATCATTCCATTTTCGATGCATATTTACATGATGCACTTGTTGATTAGAGAGCTGATATTGAGCAGGCAAAAACCATGCCAAAATGGCTGGTGCAAACTTTGCGTGATAGTAAATTAGATGCACCTCTATCATATCATACTTGTTTAGGCACGCATAGTGCCTGTTTTGCATCAGATTGCTATGCTTTGGCTGGATCTAGTCTCTGTGATGAGACTGAGCCTGTTTTGTTTGATGAAGCACAAAATTTTGAACATTGGATGGCTGCAATGCAATCTGAATATGATGTTATCATGAAGAATTGTACCTGGTCTTTATGTGACTTGCCTCTTGGAAAGAAGGCCATTGGCACTAAGTGGGTATACAGGCTAAAGCGTAAACCTGATGGAACACTTGATAGGTATAATGATAGGCTTGTTGCAAAGGGTTATGCGCAAGAAAGAGGCACTGATTTTGATGAGACCTTTGCACCTACATGCTGAATGACTACTGTTTGTAGAATCTTTGCACTTGCAGCTCATCATGATTGGAATGTACATCAATTAGACATTAAAACAACATTTCTGAATGACAACTTGCATGAAGAAGTGTATGTTTTTCAGCCCCATGGCTTTGTGCAAAAAGGGCATGAAAACTAGGTGTGCAGGTTAAAGAAGGCATTACATGGTTTAAAGCAAGCACCATGTGCTTGGTATGAAAAGATACATGCCTATCTCATTGCACATGGTTTTTAGAACACTCCATTTAAAAGCACCTTATATGTTAAGCATGCTAATGATGTGCTTTTGATCATTGTTGTGTATGTTGATGACATGCTGCTCACTGGTCCTCATGACATGCATATGGCTGATTTTAAAGCTGATTTGCATGCCTCATTTGAGATGTATGATTTGGGGCATTTGCATCACTCATTGGACATGCACTTTATGTAGGTTGATGGTGGAATGGCTTTGCATCAAATAAAATATATTAAAGCATTATTGTAGCATTTAGGACTTGAAGACTATAAGCCTATTGCCACTTCTATGGAGACAGGTTTACGATTGAGTCTTCATGATGTTGGAGATGCATTTGATGCTGTTCTCTATCAGCACGCTATTGGATGCTTGATTTATTTATGCATTACTCAGCTGGATATTCAATTTCTTGTCTCACAGATGAGTAGGTTTATGCATTGCCCATCATTCAAGCATTGGTAGGTGGTTAAGCACATCGATACTCAGCTACTTGGATTGTTTTATCCCAAGGGGGATCACTACCGCTAGATTTGCATGCTTTTTCTAACAATGACTGGGTTGGTTGCTATGACACTCGTATGTCCACTAGTGGCTTTTGATTCATGCTTGGTAGCTCATGTATATCTTGGTTGAGCAAGAACCAACCTATTGTGGCCACTTCCAGTTGTGAGGCTGAGTATACGGCAGCTTTCACATCAATTGTTGAGTGTGTGTGGCTTAGATGCCTTATGGCTGATTTGGGTGTTGTTCAGTCTTCTACCACTACCATCTTCACTGACAGTCAGAGTGCATTGGTAGTTGTGAGGAACCCTGTGTTCCATGCTCGCACTAAGCACATTGAGGTGCATTATCATTATGTCAAGGAGAGGTTCTCTGCTAGGGAGATCAACTTGGCATATGTGCCCACACAGGAGAACATTGTAGACCTTTTTAGGAAGGCTCTACCTAGTGAGAAGTTTGAAGCTTTTCGCAAAGCTTTGCACTTACTTCCTTTTGTGGATTGATTCCACATAGCGTGGCACTTCCTTATACATGAGTGCCAACTCCTTGTTCACTGCATCACTCCCAGGGGAGATTTGTTGATATATTTAGGTAGTGATGTGTGTGAACGCTCTAGGATTTTCGAGGCAATTTTTTCCCTCTTTAGGAGGATTTTTCCCCCCGGCTTGTATATACACCTATTGCCCTAATGTGCTACTTATCTTTGTACATTCTAGTGGTAATACATTCAGTATTGTGTGTTGTGCTCCAAGCTTCTTCTTCTTCCTTGTGCTGTTTGCATGCTCCTACATACGTCTAATTGTATATATGCCTATTGCCCTAACGGGCTACTTATCTTTGTACATTCTAGTGGTAATACATTTAGTATTGTGTGTTGTGCTCCATGCTTCTTCTTCTACATTCAGTATTGTGTGTTGTGCTCCAAGCTTCTTCTTCTTGCTTGTGCTGTTTGCATGCTTCCATAGACATCTAATTGTATATATGTCTATTGCCCTAATGGGCTACTTATCTTTGTACATCTAGTGGTAATACATTTAGTATTGTGTTTTGTGCTGTTCGCGTGCTTTCACAGACGTCTAACTCCAACACTCTTCAAGCATTGTTCAGGCTGATCCAACCAATGTCTTGTTTCTCCTTTCTACAATTCCATTCAGTTTAGGAGAGTATTAGCTAGTCACTTCCCTTTTGATAACCTTTATCCTGCAAGAACTCATCAAACTCTTTTGAGAAGTATTCTCCCCCTCCATCAGATCTGAGCTTCTTGAGTGATCTACCTGTATGATTCTCCACATGTGCTAGATACTTTTTGAAGCAATCAAACACTTCATTCTTACTCTTGATAAAGTATAGAATAGTCCATCTACTATGGTCATCAATAAATGAGACATAATTCCTTGATCCTGCCAATGAACGTTCTTGACGTGGTCGCAATACATATGTATGTACTAAGTCCAATAAGTTGTTGTGGATGTAGACTTTGTGGTTGAATGGTTGTCTTTGTGCCTTTCCAATGTGACATGCATCACTCTTGTTGATCATGTGTTGCTTTGATATGTTTGGCAGTCCAAGAACACTTTGATCCCTACATATACCCTTCAAGGTTCTTTCATTCACATGAGCAAGTCTCTTATGCCGCACTTCAAGCTCACTTAGGGTTTGAGACCCAAAAAAGAATAGATCTATGTTCTTGGTTTCTCCTACTTCAAAAGCAAAGAGCCTACCATGCTTCTCACCTCTAGCTATCTTCTTGATGCCTTGACATGGATCTTCCACAAAAGATCCATGTTGGGTGAACCTAACTTGCAAGCCATTTTCAACTATTTGGCCTACACTTATTAGGCTTTTAGTGATAGTGGGTACATAGAGAACCTTACTCAGAATGTTTGTCTTGCCATTTGAAGCCTTGACATTACCAATCGTCTCCACATGGTGCTTTGTATCATCCCCTATTTGCACTGCATGTCTATGCTTTGGATTTTCCAAGTTAGATAGAAGAGCAATGTTGTCTGCAACATGATTTGAGAATCGAGAATCTATGTAGAATGAATGATCATCTTCTTTACCTACTTTGTGGCTTAGATTCATAAGAAGCAACGAGTCTTCATGTGGTTGATCTTCTGAATAATTGTTGTAGTCCCTTCTATTATGGATCTATTGTTATTGTTGAAGTTGTGTCCACCTCTCCCTCTATTGTTTCCATATCCACCTCTTCCACTTCCTTTCTGGGTCTTCCCATTGAACCAACAATTATGAGTGGTGTCGTTGGTCTTATCATAGATGGCACAAGGTTGAACATTCTGACATTTGGCTTTGTCATGATTTGGTCCTTTCTTCTTCCTTTTCCACTTGCTCTTGCTTGCGAAGTTGGCTTGGGAAGTCTTCTCTTCATCTTCTTCCTTCGTCTTGCCTTTAAGCTTCTTATCCTTCTTATCTACATATAGAGCAATAGTTGAATTACCATGATAGGAATTACCTTCCTTTATGCTATTGTTGGCTTCTTGATTGAAGAATTGTCCAAGAAAGATGTTGAAGTCTGGAGTTTGCACATCCATGATGAGATCTTAAGCCATGGTGAAGGACTGCCATTGCTTATCACTTCGAATCCCATTGAGAATTTGCCTCATGATAGCCTCTTCTTCAATTAACTCCCCAATGGATGCTAACTGATCCGCAATCTCCTTGACCTTGGTAACAAATTCTGTGATGGTTTGTTTAGGTGTCTTCTTCATTTGGTTGAATTCGTTCCAAAGATGATTCTTTCATGTTTTGGTACTAGCAGAAAAGAAATTCTTGAGGGCATCCCAAGTCCCTTGAGATGTCTTCCATCCTCTAATATGTGGTAATAGAAATTTAGATATAGAGTTTAGTATGTACGTCCTTTCTTGAGCATCCCTTGCACACCAAAGTGTGAGCTTATCTGTCTCCTCTTGTGTAGGTCCTCCTTTGGATCTTGGAATAGGCATAGCTTCATCAGCTGCTACAATTCCATAAAGATTTCTACCTTGCAAATAGGCCTCCATTTTGATTTGCCAAGCTGCATAGTTGTTTCAATCAAGATTTGTTGATATATTTAGGTAGTGATGTGTGTGAACACTCTAGGACCGCTGGGGCACTTTTTTTCCCTCTTTAGGAGGTTTTTTTTCCCCCGGCTTGTATATACGTCTATTGCCCTAATGGGCTACTTATCTTTGTACATTCTCTAGTCTGTAAATGATTTGGCATGTGTAGTAAATGATTCTCAGGCTATGGCAGATGCAAAGCTTTGGCATGCACGCTTTGGTCATATGAATTTTGCTAGTTTGCTACGCCTCCAGAAATCTGAAATGGTGTCCTCTTTGCCCAAACTTGAGGCACCTAGAAAACATGTTTGTGAAGGCTGTATTTTGGGCAAAATGTAGCGTTCATCCTTTCCAAAAGATGGTTCAGTTCGGGCTACTCAGAAATTGCAACTTGAACATAGTGATGTCTGTGGTCCTATGCAGACACCTTCTTTTGGTAATTATCTTTACTTCGTGACTTTCATCGATGGTTTTTCCAGGCATGCATGGGTATATCCATTGAAGGCAAAGTCCGAAGTGTTCATGTGCTTCAAAAAATTTTTGGTTTTGGTTGAAAATCTATCAGCATGTAAAATGGGCACCCTCTGTTCTGATTGAGGGGGGGAATATATGTCTTTTGAATTTAATGCATTTCTAGCTGAAAATGGGATAAAACACCAGTGCACAGTGTCATATACACCTCAACATAATGGAGTTGCTAAACGAAAGAACAGGTCACTTATGGAGATGGCGAGGTGTATGGTCAAGAGTCAGGCTTTACCACATAGTTTCTGGCTTGAGGCTATCATGTGTGCAGCATATGTACTCAACAGGTGTCCCACTAAAGCGCTGCAGTCTATCACTCCATACGAGGCTTGGCATGACCGCAAGCCATTTGTTGCTCATCTGCATGTTTTTGGTTGTTTGGCATATGCATTAGTGCCTAAACAACATCACAGAAGATTGGATGATAAAGTAGTAAAATGTATTTTTGTTCGATACAGTTCTGAAAGTAAAGGCTATCATCTGTATCATCCACAAACTAAACGCATTCTGGTTAGCCCTGATGTTGTTTTTGTGGAAGATGCTATTCAGCCATTACTTTCATGTACTAAGGACACATCTATTAGCTCCAAATACATGTATGATACTTTGCTGCGTCTTTTTACAGGTGGACAGTCTAGTGCTTGTCCTAATGAGGCAACTTCTCAACCTTTATAGGTTTCATGCGATGATGCAGATAATTCCATTTCTTATGCAGATGTACATGATGCACTTATTGGTAAGAGAGCTGATATTGAGCAGGCAAGAACTATGCCAAAATGGCTGGTGCAGACCTTGCGTGACAACAAATAAGATGCACCTCTGTCATATTGTACTCATTCAGGCTCTCATAGTGCCTCTTTTGCATCAGATTGCTATGCTATGGCTGCATCTAGTCTATGTGATGAGAATGAGCCTGTTTCGTTTGATGAAGCACAAAATTCATAAAATTGGATGGCTGCTATGCAATCTGAATATGATGCAATAATGAAGAATGGTAGTTGGTCATTATGTGACTTGCCTCCTGGCAAGAAGGCCATTGGCACTAAGTGGGTATACAAGCTGAAGCATAAACCTAATGGTACACTTGACATGTTTAAGGCTAGGCTTGTTGCAAAGGGTTATGCACAGGAAAGAGGCATTGATTTTGATGAGACCTTTGCCCCTACATGCCATATGACTACTGTTTGGAGCATTTGTGCACTTGCAGCCCATCATGGTTGGAATGTACATCAGTTGGACATTAAAACTGCATTTCTGAATGGTGACTTGCATGAAGAAGTGTATGTTTTTCAGCCCCGTGGCTTTGTGCAGAAAGGGCACGAGAACCAGGTGTGCAAATTAAAGAAGGCATTATATGGTTTAAAGCAAGCACCACGTGGTTGGTATGAGAAGATACATGCCTATCTGATTGCACATGGTTTTGAGAACAGTCCAACTGAAAGCACCTTATATGTTAAGCGTGCTACTGATGTACTTCTGATCATTGTTGTCTATGTTGACGACATGCTGCTCACTGGTCCTATTGAGAAGCATATTGCTGATTTTAAGGCTGATTTGCATGCCTCATTTGAGATGTTAGATTTGGGGCATTTGCATCATTATTTGGGCATTCAGTTTATGCACGTTGATGGTGGAATGGCTTTGTGTCAAATGAAATATATTGACACATTATTGCAGCGTTTTGGCCTTGAAGACTATAAGCCTATTGCTACTCCTATGGAGATAGGTTTACGATTGAGTCTTCATGATGTTGGAGATGCATTTGATGTTGTTCTCTATCAGCAGGCTATTGGATGCTTGATTTACTTATGCATTACTCGGCCAGATATTCAGTTTGCTCTCTCACAGATGAGCATGTTTATGCATTTCCCAGGAGTCACGCATTGGCAGGCAGTTAAGCGCATCTTTCGCTATTTGAGTGGTACTCGGCTACTTGGGTTGTTTTATCCCAAGGGGGGATCAGTACTGCCAGATTTGCAAGATTTTTCTGACTCTGATTGGGCTGGTTACTATGACACTCGAGTGTCCACTAGTGGCTTTTGCTTCATGCTTGGTACCTCATGTATATCTTGGTTGAGCAAGAAGCAGCCTATTGTGGCCACTTCCAATTGTGAGGCTGAGTATAAGGCAGCATTCACAACTACTGTTGAGTGTGTGTGTCTTAGACGCCTTATGGCTGATTTAGGTGTTGGTCAGTCTTCTGCCACCACCATCTTCACTGACAGTCAGAGCACATTGGCAGTTGTGAGGAACCCTGTGTTCCATGCTCGCACTAAGCACATGGAGGTGCATTATCATTATGTCAGGGAGAGGTTCTCTGCTGGGGAGATCAGCTTGGCATATGTGCCCACATAGGAGAACATTGCAAACCTTTTCACGAAGGCTGTGCCTAGGGAGAAGTTTGAAGCTTTCCGCAAAGCTTTGGGCTTACTTCCTTTTGTGGAGTGATTTCCACATAGCTTGGCACTTCCTTATACATGAGTGCCAGCTACTTGTTCACCGCATCACTCCCAGGGGGGATTTGTTGATATATTTAGGTAGTGATGTGTGTGAACACTCTAGGACTGCCAGGGCACTTTTTTTCCCTCTTTAGGAGGTTTTTTCTCGCCCTGGCTTGTATATACGTCTATTGCCGTAATGGGCTACTTATCTTTGTACATTCTCTAGTAATACATTCAGAATTGTGTGTTGTGCTCCAAACTTCTTCTTCTTCCTTGTGCTGTTCACGTGCTTCCGCAGACGTCTAACTCCAACAAGCTTCTCAATCATTGAGGTAAAGCCATCACCCATCTTGATCCATCTCTGATAACACTAAAAGAACTTGGAGAAACTTGTAGGAGGTAGAAAAGTTAGTTGCAAAGGGACAAAGTTTGGTCCGGCCAAATGGCACAAGACCATCCCTTGAGCTTATGGATACTCAAATAGATGTGATAGGCATGTGATAAGTGCAATAGAATTCACTCTACTTTGGAGCATCAAGGAGAAATAGTTGATACAAGACATATAGGTTTGCACATTGACTAGCTCAAAAAACTTACTATCTTTGGATGAGACAATGAACTTCAAATACTCATAGAGACTAGCGTGATTACAATTAGAAAAACTCCTTTTGGAGGAGTGATACACATAGCCTTGAGTGTATAAAATGAACAAGATTACAAGAAATAAGCAATATATGCTTTTGGAATGAGCTTGACACTCAACAGTGGTACCTCCTATTTTTCAGTAATGCATAGAGATTGATCCCGAGATAGAAAAACTAAAAATTCTCCTAATCTACCAAACTAAATGTTTTGAAAATCTACACATATAGAATAAATAGTAATAAATTTCCAATTATTCTTGTTTCATTTAATTTGGAGCTCTGTAGAGTGAGCAACAACCTCTCCAAGCTTACCATTGTTGAAGAAGATGATGCTAAAAAATGAAGGAGCAAGACAATGATGGTCACAAGTATATGTATATTGCTTCTATGTAATGTACAAGTGATTATAAGTCTTTATATAGACTCTTGAAGTGCTCCATGACTTCTACAAGTGCATTTTGAGTTCAAATGAAGGCGGGATTAGTTGTTGGATGGAATCAGTTCACTTTTCTACAATCTAGGAAAAGTGAAGATCTTGTTTTATCTACTTTTAGGTGATTGATTGATTGATTGATTGCAACTCAACCACCTCAAATTCGTGGAAGATTAGTTCTCTTTTTCTACTTTTACATGTGTAATCCTTTAGGGTTTTACAATGGTAAAAGATCCATGAAAAATCTTTAAAAAAAATACAATAAGTGAGCATAAGTAAAAAAGCTCTCCAATGGACTTTAAGTGTAATCCAAGTGATAGCTTTTGATGTAGATCAAATCCACCTCAAGCATAGTGTAAGCTTGATGTTCCAAAATTTAGGTGTCTTCTTCATTTGGTTGAACTCGTTCTAAAGATGATTCTTTTTTGGTTTGGTATTAGTAGAAAAAGAAAGTCTCTAGGGCATCCCAAGTCTCTAAAGATGTCTTGCATCCTCTAATATATGGTAATAGAAAGTCAAAGATAGAGTTTAGTATGTACGGCCTTGCTTGAGCATCCCTTGTGCACCAAAGTGTGAGCTTATCTATCTCCTCTTGTGTAGGTCCTCCTTTGGATCTTGGAATAGGCATAGCTTCATCATCTGCTACAATTCTTTAAAGATTTCTACCTTGCAAATAGGACTCCCTTTTGATTTGCCAAGCCGTATAGTTGTGTCAATCAAGCTTCTCAATCATTGAGGGAAATCTATCACCCATCTTGATCTAGCTCTGATACCATTGAAAGAACTTTGAGAAAATTGTAGGAGGTAGAAAAGTGAGTTGCAAAACGACAAAGTTTGTTCTAACCAACCGGCACAAGACCGACCCTTGAGCTTATGGCGACTCAAACAGACCTTATAGGAATGCGATAAGTGCAATAAAATGCACTATGTACTTTGCATCATCAAACAGAAAGATTCAATGCAAAACAAATAGGTTTGCACATTGACTAGCTCAAAAAACTTACTATCTTTGGATGAGACAATCAACTTCAAAGGTTCATAGCAACCAACATGATTACAATTGGAATAAATCCTTTTGGAGGAGTGATAAAAATAGGGTTGAGTATATGTAATGCACAAGAGTACAAGAAATAAGCAAAATATGCTTTTGGAATGAACCTGAAACTCAATAGTGGTACCTCCTTTTTTTTCGGAATGCATAGAGATAGACCCCGGACAAAAAAACTGAGATTTCTCTCAATCTATTAAACCAAATGCTTTCAAAATTTTTACACATAAACTAGACATTAATACCTTTCAAAGGAGTTCTCACTCATTGTCACTCTAGCACAATGACAAGTACCAACGTGAGGAGATTCACCTCATAAATGTCAATCTGCGGAGACGTGAGAACTAGTATGAAGACTATGAGCAAGTGATGGCACAAGTGCATGAGTGAAAGCACACAAGCATGCACACACATACACACACACATGCAGACACAATAAGAGCAAAGAGTGGAACAATGGAAGAACTTTGATTACAAAAGAGTTCTCTTACAAAGCTCAAATCTACAACAAGCTACCCCCAAAATGAGCTCTCCAACCCTTTTTATAGTCTTTTGAGTAGTTTTGGCCCTATCCAGACGTAGCGTCCGACCTAGTTAAAAATTAGGTTCTAGGGCTTATTTGGGGGCTCAAATGGAGTCTAAAAATTATGAAAATTGGTAGGATGATACTTTTAATACTCCTCAAGCTCAAGGACTCCTTGGCTTGAACAAAATGGAGTTGTAAAAATAGAAAATAGTGTTTACAATGGTTTTTAGTGATAAAAATCACTATTTTTATAGGGATTTCTTATGAAAATTTGACATGTGCTTCTTGGAGCTCCCTACATGTGCCTTCTTCTTGTGTGTCCACTTCATTGATGCGCTTCCATGCTTGTGCTTGACCTTGACTATCAACACTCCCCCCCTCTAGAGTCTGTCATCCCTGACATACCGTTATTGTAGTGGTTGTTCCATGGTGCTTGTCGAGATAGTGTCCATCATGTATCCAGAGGAGCGGTCCATCTTCCAACTGTAGCTTGGGTAGTTGTCTGGACCTTGATTTTTTCACTGCTACCATTGTATGTACTTCTTCCTTGTATGCTAGCTGGATGGTGCCTTTGTGAGCTTTCAAAAATTGTGAGCTACTTGAAAAAGGTTGTCAATGTTGGTTATGAGCAACTCTCGTGGTGGATTGCTTCCTTGCTCTTGTTGTTGTCACCATGATGTCCTCTGGTTCTTCCAATGATGGCTTTCCTCGTTTTCATGCGAAGTACTTGTAACCCATAATGGATGATGGGTAAGTGCATTAGTGCATGTGTTGAACAAGGTATGTGCCTTGTGCATGGCCTTGTAATGTGGCCCTATGCATGCATACATGGGGAATGCATTGGAAGAAGTATGGTGCAAGAATTTGGGACTTGAGCGAAGTGCTTAAGGGTATGTTGACGAAGAGGTTTCCTACTCCATCATGGTTATCATGTTGTCGAAGTAGGCGGTTCTGACCATGGTCAAATGTCATCGATATTCATCTCTTTGTGGTGTGCTCCAGCATGGTGATTGACCATCGACTTATCTTCCATTGTTGATGGATGTCCTTGTTGATGGTTCACATTGGAGATGCTTCAAGCACACAGTCATGTCCTTTCTCGTTTCATTGTCGCTCTGCCGGAAAATTTAAGTTATAGTGGTTCGGTCCATACCGAATTGCTGAACAAGTGGGACCAACAATTTTTCGGTTGGTGACCTTAACAGGTGTTCTCCTACCAAAAGTGATTAATGGTTCTAAGCTCCGCTGTCGGGTCGTGAGAGATGCTCGGATGGTGGATCAAGTCATCTGCCTAAATCGTTCGGCACACGCAGGGTGTCTGTAGCGGACTCAGGCTTAAGGAAATAAGGGTTCTAATGACAAAACAATATAAATTACCTAATTCTATGACTGAAACTAAAGTTTTCTTACCAAAAGTAAATAGTTTTAACTAGCTATGGACCGTAAGGACGGGCAGCCTCGTACATAGCAACAGCTTCCTGATATGAGATTGAAACTTCCATAATGAGTTCTTCTACTAAACTTTCAGGTAAGCTAGAGGGTTCTGGTCTGTCTAGAGTTGGCGGAACATTTTCAATATTTTCAATAGTACTGTGCTCAGACTCATGAACTAACTTAGAAGACATCAAGGAAAGTAATGGAAAAACTAATGAAACAATATGATGCTAAACTGTTTGAATGAATTAATTGATATGCTAATGGTTCTTGATGAAAGTAATGGGAAAGAATATTGTTGCAAAACTGCTTAAATAAATTAATTGATAAGCTAATGGTTCGAATCAATAAATCTAATACAACTGGAAGGCCTAAACAATTGGATAAATGTCTAGTCAATTGGATAGTTGACTAAATGGGAAATAAGATTTAAATGGATCTTTAGGCTGCTGCTTTACTTCAATTGTCTTCACTTCACTTTAATTGATTGTAATCTTCAATGTTTCTGCAAAAAACATTAGGATATTAGTAATATTACAAGAAATCATTAACTTTCAAGACATAATTCACTTGGAATTTGCATACACATGCATTCTCACATATGCAAACACACACACTTTCATGCATATGCACATACTCATATGCTCATACAAATATACTTTCTCATATGCATATATGCACATATGAATATTCATCAACTCTCATGCTAACATACATGCTTATGCTTATGTTTAAATTAACCCATGTACTTACATCTATACACACACACATGCTAGCATATGCTAATGCATGCTCACATTAACTCTTATATGTAGATACATTCACATCCCTAAACATTAATATGCTAACTTAATACATATTTTCACATTCTCATTCATCACTCAAACATACTAACATGTTCTCAAGCGCTTAATCCTATGCAAATGAACACAATAATGCACACATATGTTCATTTATCACATAAATATGCTAACATTAGCTCATGCATCTACACCTAAGTTGACTCTAATTTGCGTTTATTTACATATATTTATGTATATACATTCCACTCATACATTTGCAATTATATATATATATATATATATATATATATATATATATATATATATATATATATATATATATATATATATATATATATATATATATATATATATATATATATATATATATATATATATATATATGTATTAAAAAACAATTAACACACGCATGTATTTAACTATTTAGTCACTTTTATAACATTTATTAACTTAAAATAAATTTCTTATCTCTCTCTCTCTCTCTCTCTCTCTTTCTCGTTCTCTTTCTCTCTCCCTCTCTCTCTCTCTCTCTCTCTCTCTCTCTCTCTCTCTCTCTCTCTCTCTCTCTCTCTCTCTCTCTCTCTCTCTCTCTCTCTCTCTCTCTCCTTCTCTGTCTGCGCGCTGCCGCGCACAGACAGAGGAGGGGAGGGAGTGAAATCTTTTCTCTCTCTCTCTCTAAGCTTTCTCTCTCTCTCTCTCTCTAAGCTTTCTCTCTCTCTCTCTCTCTCTCTCTCTCTCTCTCTCTCTCTCTCTCTCTCTCTCTCTCTTTGCGCGCTGCTGCGCGCAGCGCCAGGGAGGGAGGGAGAGACTTTCACTCTCTCTCTCTCTACTTTCTCTCTCTCTCTCTCTCTCCTTCTCTGTGCGCGCTATCGCACTGCAGCAGAGGAGGGGAGGGAGAGATTCTCTCTCACACACATACATCACACACACACACACACGTCACATCATACACGCACACACACACATATATCACATACACACACATATATCACATACACACACATATATCACATACACACACACATCACATACACACACACATCACATACACACACACATATACACTTCACACACACACACACATAGACTTCACATACACACACATACACTTCACACACACACATATACACATACACGCGCACATACACATAACACATTCACACATAACACAAACACACACATACACATAACACATTCACACATAACACATACACGCACATACACATAACACATTCACACATAACACATACACGCACATACACCACACACTACTGCAGGGACTCAGACCAAGCCACGGAATAGGCATGGTCATGCTTTCGGCCGGACAATCATTCATGCAGCAGCATGGGGCATATGAAGATCATCGTACACAGCAGGACATGACGGCTCAATATACCGAGCACGAGGAGGGTCTAATGAGAAAGAAGGAAAAACAGAAGAAAGTAAAGAGCAGGAGACAGTACCTGCAAAAAACATTAGGAGAAACTTGAGCTCAACACACATTTAAATACATACACAAGTCCTTCCTAATCCACTCTTTTGGTTTTAACTTTTAATCTACAACCACACTTTAATCTCCTTACTTTCACCACACTTTAAATTGACTTTATTTACACAACTCACTTACTCCATTCTTTTAACCTTTTTCATATACTCCATTCATTTAAAGTTTCTCTTTAACTTCCTTTAATTGCATCATTTATTCCAACCACTCTTTCAATCACTTTAGTTACACATCTTCTATAAACCATTCTTTTTCCTAGTACTCATATAAACCACTAGTTATTTATCCATTTAATTTACCATTTTTAATTTAATTAGCCTATATTTCTTATTTTAAATAAATCATTTAATTCAATCTTAGTTTAAGGGTTTAATTAATTAGAACCTTAGTATTTAAAAGTATACACACTATTAAATTAACAAATTAAACCATAAATTAAATTTGTAGGTTAACCAATGTTAAATTATAGATTAATTTCATTAAATATTATTTGTTTCAACCCTTCAAACTAAGGCTAATCTTCATTCTTGCACACTAAACCCCTTAAAACCCTTTTGGAATCCTACCATTAGCTCATTAACATTTAAATAAACCCTATCATTAACCCTTTGGAACATAAATAAACTCTAATATGAACCTATTAGAACCTTTTGAGACCCTTCAAATGAACCCTATTGTCATAAATCATATGAACTAGAGTTATATACCCATGTTTCTAGCATGTATAAATATAAATACTCATTAATTAAGTACTTAGGGTAAACCCTAATATGAACATATGTCCTGCTTCATCCTTCATACCTGATAACATTTTCAAAATAGTTAATCCAATTAGCACAACTGATCAACAGTGATATAAAAGAGGTTTAGAATTCACCAATAAATATTTTAATTTTTCGGGTCATCAATTGGAAGATGCAAATCTTCCCGACATCGCCCATATCACCTGCCGTCTGATAACCTATGAAGTGTACGGAATTTTTTTTCCTCTTTTTCGCGTGTCACTTGTTTTTCTTTTTACCCCCCGTATTTCGGTTGACCACTGACTGTAATCTTTCCGTTTTGGTATTTAACTATGATTAATCGCCGCCCTGTGTTACTGTTTCTGTTCATGCATGCATGCCATAATTATGAAGGATATCTCTCCAATACGGTGCTATGATTAGGTTTTTGTCGCCTAATGTTTCCCATTCTCTTACTTAATCTTGTTTTTTCTACTGATAACCGCTATTGTGTTTGTGTGATTGTGCGCTCTTTGTATTCTGTGCTTTCGTGTTTACTTGTGCACGCCATGGAAGCTCTCGCGAATGTCGCTACCTTCCGTGCGGGTCTCACTCCAGAATTGAGTGAGTATTTGCGCACTCATGGTCTGTTGGCCTTCGCTGAATTGCCCTGGCATTCAGTGGAGTGTCATCCATTCCACGCGCAAATTATTTCTTCTATTGCCGCCACACCTGCTACAGAGCAGTGTTGGCCAATTACTTGTTTAAACCCTCGTGTAGTCATTACTTTAGCTACGTTCGCTGAAGGTTTTCGACTGTCTCGGGAAGGATTGGAGAATGGTCCACTTCTTTCCCTGGCCACCATGAAAGAGTTGTTCCCTTGGTACTCATCTAATGAATATGCCATTCTTTGTAGACCTGAACCAGAGCGCACTGCTCTACAGTTCCTGGTCACCACACTCAATCTCCAGAAATGCACATATGGCATTTCACGCCCTTTTTATTCCATGATAGATACCACTTCCCGTGAGCCTGTAAATTTCACATCCTTCTATTTCCGGCGCATTCACCGTGAATGTGTAGCGGTTATGAAACAAATCGCTAAGAGTGACCTCTCTCGTTCCCATTTACCCCATATCCTCACCTTCCTCTTTCTGGTGATCCAAGCCGTGCAACCTCCTCCAACCGCTCGCTTCTTGTTACGTGAAGAATCTACTCAAACGCTCGAGGACGAGGATGATGATGATGAAGATCTGCTTCAACTATTTCGCTGAAAACGTAGATGTGTTAGCCCCTCTGAAAGTCAGGTGCAGGGATCCACTGCTGGTCACGAAACTGAAGTCTTCCACGACACTGCCACATCTCTTCATGTAGAATCATCTGTTCCCTCTTCTCCACTCAACCAGCAGGAACATGGTGCACGCAGGGAAGAATCCGACGAAGTCTCATCTCGGGAGGAATCTCATCAGCAGGATGAGGAAATTGTGCAGGAGATTGTAGCTGAAATCATCCAGGAAGTAATTGCTAATGCTGAGGCCATGATTGAAAGGGCTGAGGCGAGAAGTCAAAATGTGACCGGAATAGTCCTGGTGCAGAATACTCTTATCCCCCTTCCTCTGCCAATTAACCCTACTGAGCCTGTTGCAGTATGTCCTAGTGCAATCTCCAATGTAATTCCCGACGCACCCACTCCTCCATCCTCTTCTCCCAATTACTCTCCACCACCCTCCCCTCATCTGTTTTCCACCTCTTCATAAAGGGCATTACGGTGTTCTTCGGCGAGAGACGAGATCACCAGACTATTTGTCTGGGCGACCGTGCTGAGATGCTGTGTTGCAGATTTGCCGATATCTTGAGTATTGTTATTCTATTCTTGTTGAATTGCAGTGATTCATTATTAACACAATAACATTGTCTTAACATTAATAAGTCTGTGCGACGTTGTGATTGTTAATTCGTGCGCTAATGTACTGTGTAGCGATAAGTTGTTGCCTTGAAGGATAGTTACTACTTAGTCGAATGTTAATTTGGGAAAAATTAAATAAAGGGCTTCTACACTATTAGACCCCTATCCATCCCCAAGAACCCGAAACGAGATTAAAAGCGACTTGTCAGAAGTGCTTTTAACAATTGTCTCTCTCTCTTTTTTTTTTTGGAACAGTTTCACAAAACAAGAAGAAAGATGTTAGTGTCAAGAACATATTTTACATATGTCAAGTGTATCCCATGTGCTTGGGATTTCTCAATTGTGTCTATGCACAGCTGTGTAATGTGGCCCTATATTAATGCACACTTTGGAAATGCATGACTTGAATGGTGCAAAAGACAAGGTTATGCCAAAGGCACATGGTTGTTGCTCGTCGAGGCTTCAAGGTTGCTGGTGGATGTTGATGCAGTCTTTGTTGGAGGTCGCTAATGGATCCTGAAATGATGTGCGCAGTCGTGAAATGACTACTGATCCTTTCCCCCTTTAGGGATCCATTTGACAACAGTGTTCGATGACGTAGAGATCAACTTTGGCTTCTTCATCTGTGGATGGTTGCTTGTATTTTTTATCCCTCCCGGTTGGTGCTTCGTTTCTGTGGGTGCTACTCGTGCTTTTGGCTTCCAAACCCATATCCTTGGTGATTGTCTTCTTACTTTTGCCGATGGGTTGAGTTTATCTTCTTTTGGTCTTTGTGCTCAATTCTTACACTTTTCTCTCCTTCGTTTCTTTGTTGAGACCTTTTGCATGGTGGAGAGCATAGGCCTTTGTGCATGTAAGAGTCCTTTGGGAATCCACATGTGGAATCGTCCTTGTTTGGCTGCAACTCGTTTCTTAGGTACCCAAATTTGTCGGAGGCCTTGGGATTGAGCTTGTCCTCATTTCTTGGTGCTTCTTTTAGCATGGTTAGCTTGCTTTGATGGGAATGGTTGTGGTAAAGCTGGTGGTTTCTCTCCTTTTCGTACCCAAATCTACTTCTTGACCTGAGCTTCTTTCTTCTTGTACTTGGTTTTTCTATTTGATGTAGCCATGTGCATGTACTATTTTACTTGCCTCTTTGGTTGAATTGTTGCAGCTGTAGGAGTTTTTAAAAAAGAAGAGGGTTCCTCTCTCCTTTGAGACCGTTCTTTCATGATTGATTCTGTTTGGATCACATCTTTCTTGACACATACAACATCTTCTTTGCTCACATTAGGCCTAGAGGAACTAAGAGAATGTGTGCTACTTGGATTTTTGCTCATGCAATTCTCTAATTCTAATGTGATGCATTGTTCATGTACCCAAACTTGAAGAAGTTGTCTTTTAAAGTTTAAGTTGACAACATGGTGGAACATCGTGAAGATAGATGGGAAGCTCTACCTCGCCAAAACAAGGGGTTTCCACACCTCCCAATCCTATGAGATAGGCATTAATGGAATTGATGTTCAATTGTAGATCTTGCCAGGATGAAAGTCTAACTGCACGAGTTGCCGCACCTAAGTCAATCAATGCTCTCACAGTCCTTGCATTCTTCCCTTGTCCTACCGCTATGGTCACAAAGGGACGTCGATCAATTATTTGAGAAGCAATTGCACTTGATGTTTGACACATGGCCATGTGGTATCTTGGGGCCTCAAGATTGATATCTAGGCCTAGGCGCCGTAACTTATTTCTCCTAATGCGCTCTCTAGCCTCTGTCTATGCTTCTTCTCTAACCCTTAACTCTTCTTCTTTTCGCTTCTTAGCAATGTTGAGTCTCATTAACATATTCTCTATAAGAGTTTCTTGATATAGCTTCACTCGACAACCACTAATATAGCTCAGCAAGACATCATCTTCTAGTGTGGCCAATTGAACAGCACTGCTAGTGGAGATTCTATTTATGATCATGGGTCCGTATCCTCTTTTTTCCAATTTATGGGAATGTTGCTTTAGGGTATAAACCAACACTAGCTCTCCCTCTTTCAATCCTTTATCTTTAATATGTGCATCGAAGTATGCCTTTTGCCTTTTCTTTGCAGCATAGATGCCTGCAGCCGCTCGTAGCCTTGTCTTGCCTAAGCGTTCTAGATCAAAGGTCCTAGAGGATAACTCGTGTCCATTCCACTCATGCTCTTGTGCTACTTTTAAAGTTGGGATTAGGAAGTCCAAAGGTAGCACAACATTTTATCCGAAGACCATCTGAAATGGGGTGGCATTGAGTACCGTTTTGTAGGCAACTCGGTAAGCCCAAACAACATGATGAAGTTGTTTATCCCAATCAGAGCACTTATTATTTACCAACTTTGTCAATACATTACATAGGATCTTGTTTGTGCTCTCATCTTGTCCGTTAGCCTGTGGATGATAGGGGGCAGGCTTCTTATGTATCACCAAGAACTCTTGGAGGAGATTTTCAATGTCTTCATTCAAGAGGTGTGTTCCTCTATCACTTACTAACTCTATTGGAAGTCATATCTCGTGAACACATTCGCAAATAAGAACCTTTCCATTGTTTGAGCATCATTCTTTGTTGTGGCCTTGACTTCTACCCACTTTGTAAGTAGTCAGTGGCTACAATAATGTACTCGGCATGTGAGTTTCTAGCTGGGGGGTTAATAGGACCTACAAAGTCGATACCGCACTTTGAGAATGCACGTCCTCCCATCATTGGCCTCAAAGGCATCTCATCTTTTCTAATTGGGTACTGGGCACGTTGGCAAGTGTCACATTTCTTCAAATAGGTATGTGCATCCATATGAAGACTGGGCCACCAAAGTCTTGAGAATAGAATAGTCTTAATTACTCGGTCAGGACCAAAATGTCCGCCTACAACACTGCTATGGGCAGTTTCTAAGATTTTCAAATAGTCTGATTTGTGAACGCACACTCTTAAGTAACCATCATTGCCTCTTCGGTATAGGTTATCTCCTATGAGGGCGTAGTCTTGAGCTTCTTGCTCCATGCTTCGTTTCCTTGCTAGACCAGCTTGATTGGGTAATGTTTTCGATCTCATGAATTCAACCAATGGAGCACTCCAATCTGGAATTAATGATACGTGATAAAGAGTCGCATGCTCCACAGGGGGTCTCTTCTAGCACATTGGACAATTCTTGATCCATTCATGTATTTCTTTGTCCATGCTAGGCCAATACACACCTAAACGTTTTAGATTTTGCAATGTTCACTGTTTAGAATAGTGATTTCCTAGCAATCCTTCATGGGCTTGTTGCAACCAACTACTATGTTCGTCATCCTCAACACAACAAGCTAGAACACCTTCTGTATCTTGTTTGTACATGCTTCCTGCCAAGATTTGATATTTTTGTGATTTTACAATTTCATCTTTGTTTGTTTTTACATTCTTATTTACGGGTATGAAGGTTAGGGATGGCACCAAATTATTTGCCCATTTAGGAAAAACTTCTAGATTGAACAGATAAGGGTTGGGCAATTCATCAGACACTCCCTGCGGTGGCTCTCCTGAAGTGATGCAAGAAAGGTGATTCGCTCTGAGGTGGGTCTTACCTTTCTTAACAACCACTTCAAAGTCATATTCCATTAGTAAGAGGAACCATCTTACTAAGCGTCCTGTATTGCAAGGTTTATTGACCAAATATAATAAAGCTTGATGATCAGTAAAAAACTTGAACTTGTTGGCCAACAGATAGTGTCTAAACTTCTTCATGGCATATACCATGCCTAAACCTTCTCTTTCAATTGTGGTGTAGTTTCGTTCAGTAGCGTTCAATTGCCTACTAGCATATGCTATAGGCAAATCTAAATTTCCTTCACCTGTTGGTTGTGATAGCACACATCCTATCGCATAATATCCATGTGGACATGGAATGGTTTAGTCCAATTAGGAGTGGTCAGTATTGGGGCTGTGCACAAGCGTCTCTTCAGCTCATTGAAGGAATTTTCGCATTCGTCATTCCACTCAAAATTTGTCAACAAGGCATAAAGAGGTTTAGCTATGATTGCATACATGTGGATGAACCTATGGTAATATCCACAATGACCCATGAAGGCTTGTACCTCTTTAACCTTCCTTGGCCTGGGCAGCTCCGCTATGGCTCTTACTTTATCCTCGTCTGTTGATATTCCGTTCTTAGAAACAATATGACCTAAGATTTTACCTTGACGTACCATGAGAACACACTTTTCTGGGTTCAGACAAACTCGATATTCTCTACACTTGTTGAAGATTTGTCTGAGCTCAGGGATGTGACATCTCCTTTCTTGGGAATGAGCACATAAATTGTCCACATATACTGCTAAGCTCTTTCGCAAGAACTCTTTGAAGACATGACACATGAGCCTTTGGAATGTTGCACGTGCATTGGTGAGTCCAAATGGCATCACACAAAATGCAAAGATTCCCCACTCTGTGGCAAAGGTCGTTTTGTGTTGATCTTCTGGGGCAATGGCTACTTGGTTGTAGCTCAAAAATCCATCAAGGAAGCTATACACTTCCTTGCCTGCAACACACTCCAATAAATGATCGGTGATTGGGTGCGGATACCTATCTTGAATCGTAGCAGCATTGAATTTTTTAAGGTTAATCCACACTTGCAACTTTCCATTCTTCTTGGGCACCACTACAATGGGGGAAACCCATTCAGTATGCTCAATCTCATAGATAAATCCAGCTTCAATCAACCTATTAATTTCTTCTTTGATTTTAGCTGCATAATTGTCATTATATGTGTAGGGCTTTTGTTTGGTGGGCTTGGCATCAGCGATCATGGGGATTGTATGAGAGCAAATTTTGGGATCTACTCCCTTCAAATCTCTATAGTGCCATGCAAACATGTCCCTATATTCCCTTAATAGAGCTACAAGCTCTGCTTCTTCTTCTTTACTTAGGTCATCTCCTATGTACATACATCTCTCTTCGATCTCTTCGATGGTGACTACGATTTTTTTGGTCTTTTCTTTGTTATCATATGATTCTCCTGTGGTGGCCTCTCTCTTAGGCATTCGTACCAAAAATTTTTGATCCTCAACTTCGTAATTCTTGAAATTCTCTGGTACTTCGAACAATGGTTCCTCCTCTTCCTGTTTCACTAATGTTCTTTTCTTTTTCTTTTGACCACCTTCACTCCCATCCTTTGAATTTACCGTTTTGATGCTTGTGAGAGGTTCTTCTTCTTTTTGTGTAAATACTCCTATGTCTTCTAGATAGTGCTTCTCTAAAATAAAGCAATTATCGATCACAATGGACTCTAGATTGTCATCATTCTCTTCTTCTTCTATGATGTCACTAGGGTATGTATCATATGAATTTTTAGAATGCACAGAGACTGAATCTTCCTGCTCCTTATGGATAGGATTCCACTGTAGGGGTGGTACATCTCTAAAGGTGTAATCCTTCAAATTGACCTTGGTTGTGACCCCTAAGCGTTGCAAGTACAAGGAATTGGTTCCCCAATCCTGTACAACTTGCAGTTGTCGTAGGAAGGGCCTTCCTAGGATCATTTTGTAGGTATTAGTTTTAGCAAAGTCACATATAGCAAAGGTGTGCTCAAACTCTACACCACAAGTGGTTAGAGTTATCCCTTCTAGCAATCCTAGAGGTCTTTCCACATGGCCGTCAGCCATCTGAAGCTTCATTCTAGTTGGCTTTAATGCGGGTTTACCCCATTGCTTCCACAAGGAAGTGGTCACAATAGCAACACCAGCACCTAAATCTATGATTGCTTTGGTTGTGTAACCTTGGTAGGTGATCGGAAGATAAGTATTACCTTCTTCACCTTCGCTCATGTCCCCTATTTTGTCTAGAGGTATATCCGGTACTTTTTGTTTAGAGCCTGCTTTTGGCATATTGGAATCAAGTTCTGGAGCCTAGTCCTTCACATGATTCCATAGCTCTGGTTTTGCTTTGAGCAGCTCTTCTATAGTGAGACGACACTGAATCTTAGTGTTCTTCACGACGTCAGTGTTTCTTGGAACCACTGAGTCTTCGTTTCTGATCAATATTGTGGGAGCTTCGATCTAGAGAGATCCGGATTCCCATGGGCCTATGAACTATGGCAACTCTTGTAAAGAATTGGATTCAAATCCTGAACTTTCTTCTCTTGCTCTCCTTGGTCTCCATAAATAGATGGAATGTCTTGTGGAAATTGATCATGAAGGTCATCAATCTCAAGAATAGGAGGGGAAACATCCTTCTCCTTGGCCCATTTCTCTTCTTGTATTTCCCGCAAGAACTTTTGAGTGTGCTGTTGAATTGAAAGAGGATCTCCATCATCTATGGGGTCAGGAACATAGAATTTCTTTGGTAATGAGCTTTCTCCTTTAACAATTGGTTGAGCCTGTGGAGGTAAAGAAACTTGTGGTTTATTTACCAACTGCTCTAATCTATCAAGTAATCCCTGGAAGTGCGAACCCGGTGTAATGGCATTCTTCTGATTGAAGAATTGATTGGCCTCGAACATAGCTTGAGCTAGTTCCACCATTTTTATGCAAATTTTTGTCCCCTCTTGATCTGCTCTAAGGTAGCTCTTGTCAAGGTTTGTAGGTGTTGGCCCTTCTTGAAGTCGAGCCTGGTATGCCTTGAACATCGTGTCCAAGTCTTCTGGGATTGGGTCTGCAAGAACAGATCCTGGTTGTTGTTTATTTACAGTGGTTGGTGGGTGGGGATGAGGTTGGGGATGAGGTGGTGTGGATGGAGTTTTGACATGCGAGGGGTTTTGAGAAGCAATATCTTCTATTTTTGTTTTTGCATCTTTCAGGCTTTCTTCTAGTTCGGATAACTTTTTGGTCCACTTACGATTGGCCTTCTCTCTAGTATCCTTCCATGTTCTTGTTTTTCTCTTACTTGGCTCTCCTGACTCACTTGGCTCAGACTCCTCAGCTAGTTTAGCTTGTTGCAAGGCTTGTGCCCTAGTAACTGCATGTATAGGAGCCACATTATCACTACAGGAACTTGAATCCACTACTAAGCCTACTACATTAATGGGTGTAACCTTTGGTGCACTAGAGGGATGTCTGGGACAATCTCGCAAGAGCTGTTCTTTGCCACACTCAAGACAAACGACTTGTATTGTGATGTTCTACCCTTGTATCGGAGCTGGTGGGTGGGGTGGTTGTTGTCCTAGTATAGGTTGAGGTTGGATATATCCTCCATGGTCATATGGTCTAGCTGCTCCTCGTGGTCGTGGACATGGGTTATACCTAGGAACTTCTATGCCTTGTTCTCTAGGAGGGTACCCATATGGTCTACATTGGTGTGGTACAAATGGTCGTGGTTGTCTATTCATTGGATAGTTTTTGGTGTTCTAGTTGATGTACTTCTGCTAACTATAAGAGTACATGTTAGGCTCCTGAGTTGGGTGGTTTGTAAGGGTAAGGTTGTGATAACCCTAGTCCTTATACTCCTAATTTCTTGGCCACTAACGCTGCCATATCCTCCACATAACTCGAACTAGAAGTCTCATTGCTCTTTGTATCCTCTGTTTTGGTAGGATCTTGTGTGATTTTGAGATCCTCAGCTAAGTTGTCTTCCAAATCTATGCACTCTTGAAGACACTCACTCAGAGTTTGCAACATGCAAATCTTACACAAGGCTTTTGGGTAGAAGCAGTATTGAATACAATTCATGTGATTAACCTTTCACCTAGTACTACCAAAGGTATGAAAGTGGCACAAGAGTTATGGATAGGGAAACCACCATATAATGACTATCTTTGAGTTTTTGTATGTGAAGCATATGTTCATATACCAAAGAATCATAGACAAAAGTTGGAACATAAGTCAAAGAAATGCACTTTTCTTGGATATGGTCGAGAAGTCCAATTTGGGTATTGCTTATGGGATCATGAAACATGGTTAATAATTAGAAGCAGTGATGTCATTTTCAATGAGTTTAAGATGCATTAACAACCCATTAAGGAGGTTGAAGTGAGAAGAATGTTTTTGAGGATACTAGTCCTCTAGTTAGCATGCATAAAAATGTGGCGTAGAGGGACGTTCAAGAGAATTTCTGATCAAATCAATCTACAAATGTTCTTATTCAACAACCATTGAGATGCTCTACATGTGTCTCACATCCGCCTAATAGATATGTTCTAGGTTTTGATTTTTTTATGCTAACAAATGTTGGTGAGCTGTCTTGCTACAAAGAGGCTATGCAGACAAAAGATCATGTCAAGTGGGAGCATGCCATGAAAAGTGAGTTGGGTTTTATTCACAAGAATGATACCTAGGATTTAGTACCTTTGCCAAACGGTAGGAAAGATTAACATGTAAATGTGTATATAAGTTGAAATTCACATCAGATAGTGCCTCTCCAAAGTATAAATCATGAATTGTTGCAAAGGTGTTTAAGAAATAACATGGTGTTGATTTCAAGGAAATCTTTTCTCCAATGGTCAAGATGACCACCTTGCAGATGTTGCTTCAATTCATTGCAATGGAGGACTTAGAGCTAGTCCAAATGGATGTGAACACTGCTTTCTTGCATGGAGATCTTACAAATGAGATCTATATGGAACAACCAGAGGGTTATGTAGTTTCTGGCAAAGAAAGTCTAGTTTGTAAGCTAAAGAAGAGTTTATATGGATTTAAATAGTCCCCTAGATAATGGCACCAAAAGTTTGATGCTTTTATGAAGTCTCAAGGCTATTTTTGAAGCAATGAGGATCATTGTCTCTACATAAAGAGATGCTTAGATGGCAGCTTGATATGCTTGATACTTTATGTTGATGATATGTTGATTGCTGGGAAGTCCTCTTATGACTTTTCAATTCTAAAAAATAACTTGAGTCATACATTTGACATGAAGGATTTGGGGGATGGAAAAAATATTCTTGGCATGCACATTACTCATGATAGGGGTAAAGGATGTATATGCTTGTCTCAAAGTGAGTACATATCCAAAGTACTTCAGAGGTTCAATATGTAGTGTGGAAAGGCATTGAGTACACATTTATCCACATATGTGAAATTGAGGAAGGATGATTGGCCCAAATCAAATGAGGAAAAGGAATTCATTACCAAAATCCTTTATTAGTCTGTTGTTGGTAGTCTCATGTATGTGTTAACTAAAATTATTGTCGATTCTTGTGCACTAACATGTCCTCATTGTGTGGAATGGATACATGATTGCAGGTACTTGAAGGAGAAAATGTGTGTTGCATGGAGAGGAACCACTAGAATGTTTTGTCGAGATAGAGCTTGAAGGATCTTTGATAACTCCCTCTTGAAGATGTGAGTGTCGGGGATGTTTTGATTTCGGGCAGTGGGACATACGGGCATATTCATGGTGCAATCACTTGTTTCAAGCAGATGTAGTTTGAGGGAATCCACCCAGATTCTAGCACTTTTTTTTGAATGCCTGTTGCCATGTGAGCTTGGTAAGTTAAGGCCACAACTATTTTGAGGCCATGAGCAGGGACTTTGGTATATTTCTCTGTCATGAACATTATACCATCATGAATGTCTTTTGTGGCCATTGGCTCGTTTTTGGCATGGTCTGCGAACGACGGCAGAAGGAAGCTCATGATCAAGCTGATGATAGTGCGGTATTGGTATAGGTATTGTGGTGGGTGGCCACCTCTATCAATAGCGAACATCCTCTTCTGACCCATTTTTAATGCTCATTTTAATATACTGAGAGGTGGAGCGAGGGGTTTTCTCAGACGATATATGGCAGGTGGGGGTTGTGGAGGGAGCCCTTTTTTTATGGTTTTACTCTCAGAGGAGAACAGAGAGCTCTCCTTTGTTTTCTTTGTTCACAACCTTGGGTGGAGGGAGCATCGAAGAAGAGCAGAGAAGGGCTCTCTTCTTGGGTATTCTTTGGTCGATATAAGGGAGCATTCTCGTGTGGTTGAGGAGAAGAAAAGAGTCCACTAGGGTTCTTCTTGGAGAAGCCTCTACAGCATGGGGGTTCAGAGCATTCATAGGTGGTATCTCTCGAGATTTATCCCGAGTGTATGGGTATAGGTAGGGGGAAGATCATCCGTAAACAGCAAGCAAAGCAAGAGTTTTCTAACTTGGTGACAACCACCATTTTTTGGACAACCATCGGCAACATTGTGTAGAGGCAGTTTCTGTGTGCAGTTTCCTAGAGCAGAAGGAGTGAAGCACTTGGATTTGCAATGTAAAAAGAAGGATGTGGTATGAAGGCAATGTGGCCCAGGAAGAAGCTTTCAGAAAAATGAGGGAGGAACCCTTGAAGTGTGCTATGGTGTTCGCAAACATGGGAGAGTAAAGAAGGTGAACATTAAAGAGAGGATTTGTTGATGAATTGTCAAAAGTGTAAGCCAGTATGCTACAAATGTAAGTTCGATTTGTGTTTTTCTAATTTGCATTTATCGATGATATCATTGGTTCTGTTCAATGAAGATGATCACGTTATGAGCACAAATGGATGTTTCACAACTCTATATGATTTTATTCATGACAAAAAATTGTTCGCTCCGATTCTGTATTCGTTGTTAAAGGCACTTATTGGTTTGGGTGCACAACCTCACTCCTTCACCTAAATGCACTAATAAATGTTAATCTAGGTAAGTTGTCTTAACTGTGTATACATGGTTAAGCCTCAATTGCACTCGTGAAGAGGAAGTATCTTGCGTGGTGCTTTAAAGTTGGAGTACGGTGATAACTATACTCCTATGCTTACACGTAACAACCAGTGCAAGAAAACGAGAGATGCGATGCCTGCATTGATGTTTGACCGTGTCTATGAGGGATAAAGCGATGCTAAGTTGTTTTCCTTCTTTTTCCAAGTAGCACGAATTCAGAATGGAAAATAATGCCGAACACACACACTTCTTGAAAGTTTAAAGTTCCAAAACAAGTTGAGAGAGGGAAAATGTTACTTTTGTGTTGGTTCCAGTTCCAAATGTCAGAGAACACAATTTAGTTAAGGACATGCTGGTGATCCTGTGGCATAACTCAAAATCATGTTGTACTGTTTGATGGAGAGTGTTAATCTCCAAAAGAATACGTTATCCTTGATGTTAGAGCACTCTATATCAAGAACAACTCAAAAACCTTAACCAATTTTGGAAGACCAATGTCAGATCATCAACGTTTTATCTAACTGTGAAGAAAGTCATTACACAGAAAAGTCTGCTACACTTAACTCATTCATTGACTAACCAAATGTGTAATGTTTCTAATGAAAATTTGTACAAAGTGTTGCCTAATGATTAAGCACCTTGTTCAAGTCAAAACTTCTCAAAAGGTTTAGTAAATCTTGAGATTTACTCCAAACAATTCATCTATGTCTAAAACTATACTTCTCTATAGTCGACTTTGACACCTATAACTTCCGATGCATAGTTCTCTCAAACTAGAACCCATTTATTCAAATGCTTTTAGCCATAGAAAGCTTATCTTTCAACTTAAAGAATGAGTGCTTGCTTGCTAAACAATTTACACTGTGGGAGGAGAACTGACCAAAACATTATCATCAAATTTATGTCTGTTGCAGTCTTCTCTTCTTCACATTTACACATGTAAATGTTCCTACTCTCAATTCTCTCAGCCTGATCACAATTAGGATCTGAAAATTTGTACAAAGGTCACTCAACTATAGAATTAGACTTGTACAAAATAATTTCACAAAAGGATAAACACAGAAGGAGCACTAAGCAAAATATCGGGTGCAACTTTTCTTCTATTCAAAAAAACATTACATCTATTTGATGAGAGATATTGTCTTCACATCTAAAGTGTCTAATGACTCTTAAAACTTGTCATTCATCATCTCTCCTACATGCCCCAAATTTTTACTTGTATATATAGGCATATATATCCAAACTCTTAACCATAACAAAGGTATAAGTGAGTTAATTACAAGTCTAGTATACATGTATATGCAAGGCTTCATTCTCTGATCATGCACTAACTTCAAGCTTCATATATTGATCTTTGCTTCATCCTTTGACTTCAAAGCTTTGTCCAAAAAACATCAATTGATGGTTGTCCTGCACCAACAGCTCCCATGCAGTCATCAATTGTGGTTTTCTCTTTCTTCTTTATACCTGCCATGTCTTTGAATCTTTGTAGCTTTGGTCCATCCAACGTTTTGGTTAACATGTTTGAAATTTGATCTTTTGTTGAAGTATGTATGACTTCAATCTCCTTATCAATCACCTTCTCTCTCAAGAAGTGATACTGAATCTCAAGGTGTTTAGTCCTAGCATGAAAAATAGGGTTAGCGGCTAGATACAATGAACTCATATTATCTCCATGAATAGTGGGTGTACTCTGAATGATATCAAAACTCTTCATGAGAGTATTCAACCATATGAACTCCTTTGCAGCTCAACCATTCCTTTATACTCTGCTTTTGTAGATGACAAAGCAACTATGTGCCGTTTTTTAGAACACCAAGATATTAGCTTATCCCCCACATAACATAGATACCCATAGGTTGATCTCCTATCATCAAGATTACCTGCCCAATCTGTATCACTATATATCTTGACGTTTGTATCTGATGTGAAACCATAATACAAACCTTCCTTGAGTGTACCCTTAATATATCTTAACACCCTTTGTCCTACAACTCAATGTTGTCACCTAGGACAATGCATGAATTGAGACAACACTCCAACTGCATATGACAAATCAGGCCTAGTTAATGTAGCATAGATTAATCTACCAACCAGACTTTGATATAGCTTCATGTCCTTGAATTCTTCTCCTCCATGTCTGCTCAATTTGTGATTCACCTCCATTTGAGTAGGTGCTACCCTGCAATCTTCCATTTTAAACTTGATTAGCAAGTTCGTCAAATACCTTTCTTGAGTTACATATACTCCATGTTGGGTATATGAAATCTCCATGCCCAAGAAATATGAGAAGTCCCCCAAGTCACTAATCTTGAACTCTTTCTTCATTTGCTTCTTAAGACCTTGTATACCCTTCTCATTTGTACCTATAAGAACTATGTCATCAACATATATACACATGTAAATGAACCCATCATCACTTGCTTTAACAAGCAAGCTACTATCTGCTTTAGATACTTAGAAACCAAGTTCCTTCAAGAACTTCACAAGTCTATAATTCCATGCCCTTGGGGCCTACTTCAAACCATACAAGGCTCTCTTGAGCTTACATACATACTCTAGATACCTTTTATCTTGGATACCTTCTGGTTGCTCCATGAAAACATCATCTGAAATGTAACCATTTAGAAAAGCATTCTTCACATCTAATTGACATATCTTCCAACCTTTACATGTAGCAATAGCTATGAGAGTCCTTATAGTTGTCATTTTTGCCACAGGACTATAAGTCTCATCATAATCTATACCATATCTTTGAGCATACCCCTTCACAACAAGTCTAGCTTTATATCTAGACACACTTCCATCTACATACCTCTTTGTTTTGTAGACCCATTTGCATCAAATGATCTTCTGACTATTTGGTTTTGGAACCAAATCCCATGTCTCATTCTCCATCAATGCATCATATTCTTCCTGCATAGCTTTCTCCTAATTTTCCATACCTTTTCCCTCTTCATATGTAGAAGGGTCTTCCTCTGCTTTCACCATATAAGCATAATATTTAGTGGTTAGAAATGAAGTATCATAGCTATACCTTGTAGGTTGCCATTTGTGCCTTGATGACCTTCTAAGTTCTCCACTTCTAGAAGTTTTTGGTTCATCACATTCTGGATCAAACCTTGGCACTTCTTCAACTTCAACTTGTGCTTCATTTCTTCTTCATCAAATATTTGAACCTTTGATTTACCTTTCTTCTGATTCAAAACTTCTTCATCACCTGCATGAATATTATTTGTACCTGCATACCAAGTACCTTGCTCATCAAATGTAACATCCTTTGACACAAGGAATTGCTTTGTGGATGGACTCCACAGCCTATAACACATCTGCTTATCATCATAACCAATGAGCACATACTTTTCAGCTTTAGGTTCCAATTTATGGCTCAACTTTGATGGCACATATACATAAGCCAAACATCAAAACACTTTGCAATGATATAAGGAAAGTCTCTTACCCCACCAAGCTTCATATGGTGTCATACCCTACAAAGCTTTACATAGTAACCTATTAACCAAGTATGTGGTTGTATTTACAGCCTTAACCCACAAATAATTGGGGCAATTCTTTTCTTTCATCATTGACCTTGCAAACTCAACAAGAGTTCTATTTCTCATTTTTGCTACATCATTTTGTTGAGGAGAATACCTGCAAGTAACTTCTCTTTTTATACCTGCATTCCACAAGTAATCACTAAATTCATTAGAGAAATACTCTCCCCCTCCATCTGGCCTTAGTCTCTTCAATTTTTGACCTGTGATTCTCTCTGCATACACATGATAATGTTTAAATGTATTGAATACCTTTGATTTATCTTTGATCACATATATGGTGATCCACCTGGTAGCATCATCAACATAAATCACATAATATCTTGAACCATTAATGCTAAAGTCCCTTGATGGTCCCCACACATTTGTGTGTACCAATTCAAGCTTCTGTGAATACATGAGACCATGCTTAGTATATGATTGCTTATGAGCCTTACCTAATTGACATGCCTCACATCTGTATGTCATATGTTGACCTCCAACATTAGGTAATCCAAGCACTGAATCATTGTTAATCATATCCTTAATACCTCTTTCATTGAAATGTCCAAGCCTTTTATGCCAAAGATCTAACTCAGAGATCTTATGTCCTCCATAGGTGAACAAGGCATGATCAACATTGCCTTGAATCTTTAATGTGAATAGCCTTCCTTCTTTCTTTCCTGAAATAGTTTGTTTATACCCATTGCTAGGGTCTTCCACAAAAACTCCATCATTAGTGAACCTTACTTCATAACCTTTCTCAACAATTTGCCCTACACTTATCAAATTCTTTGGAATTGTAAGAACATACAAAACCTTACTCAAAGAGTGCTCCCATCCTTTGCCTTCACTAATCCAATTGATTTCACATTGTGCTTTGTGTTATCACCTGTTTGTACCACATGATTACTTACTTTATTCTCCAAATCAGTCATCAAAGCTATGTTGCCACTCAGGTGATTGCTATACCCTGAGTCTATGTAGAAGACTCTTTGATCTTCACTTTGTCTTTCACAAGTTGCATTCATAATTAAGGTTGAATCCTCCTTCTGATCTGAAGCATAATTGTAGTAGGTATTATTGTAGGATTGACTTTGGAAACCTCTACCTACATTTCTTTCAAAGTAACCTTTAGTACCTCTACCTCTGAAGTTACCTCTCTAATTTCTATTACCTCTTCCTCTTGAATTAAAATTCTGATTGTATCCTCCACCATTCTGATTATTATGCCAACATTCATGAGCTAAATGATTTGTCTTACCACAAATCTAGCAAGCTTTGACTCCATCTTTATTACTTTTTGCCGCTACCTCTTCCTTTGCCACCACCTCTTCCTCTTAGGAAGTTAAATTGGCTAGTTGTACCTTCTTCTTCATTCAATTGTTGCTTGCCTTTGTTAGACTTCTTCTTGTCCTTTGAACACATTGCTTGACATGTACTCTTATCAACATCACCTTTGACATCCTACTCAAAGGTTAGCATATGTCCTAGCAATTGATTCAAATCAGGAGTGAAATGATCAAGTGACAATTCAGTAGATAAAATGAATGGCTTCCATTTATCATCTCCTCTCAAACCTATGAGGATTTTTGCCTTACCAATTTGTCCTCTTCAATAGCTTCATCAACTGCTCCTAATGCATCTCCAATGTCCTCCATCCTTGCTACATAATCAGAAATAGATTGAGAGGCTTTCTTCTTGAATGTAGTGAATTCTGCCCACACAGATGCCTTCCTTGACTTTGTAGTATTTTGGAAATGCTCCTCCAAGGAATTCCATATGTCACTTGAACTTTCAAATCCTCTAATATGAGGCAGCAAGTAGTCATTGACTCCCATGTAGATAATGCTCCTTGCTTGAGCATCCTTCTTCATCAATGTCTTCAAATCTGAGAGTTCATCCCTAGTTGGAACACTAGGATCTCTGAATTCTGGTTTTTCTTCTTCACCTGTGATAAAACCTATCAAGTCTTTGCTCATGATATGAGCTTCCATCCTCATTGACCAAGCTGGATAGTTTTCTCTATCCAATTTCTCTATCTGAAGAGAATCTCCCATCCTTTCTTCACCTATGTATTAAATTCTTCAAGCTTTATGAATAATAGATGTACCGTTACTTTGAGTGAGATTCCTTTTGATCTTCTTGATAGTTTTGAACCTCTTTCTCTACCTTTCACCTCAAACTTTTACCTTCTGAATCTTCAAAGGTTGATTTTTGTATAGCTGCAACGGTCGGGATCCTCCTTTCTTCAATTTTGATGACTCGTGCTTTTATCTAACTGTGAAGAAAGTCATTACACAGAAAATTCTCTTGCACATAACTCATTCATTGGCTAACCAAATGTGTAAAGTTTCTAATGAAAATTTGTATAAAGTGTTGCCTAATGATTAAGCACCTTCTCCAAGTTAAAACGTCTCAAAAGGTTTAGTAAATCTTGAGATTTACTCCAAACAATTCATCTATGTCTAAAACTATACTTCTCTATAGTTGACTTTGACACCTGTAACTTCTAATGCATAGTCCTCTCAAACTAGAACCCATTTATTCAAATGATTTTATCCATAGATAGCTTATCTTTCAACTTAAAGAATGAGTGCTTGCTTGCTCAAAACTTTACATTGTGGAAGGAGAACTGACCAAAACATTATCATCAAATTTGTGTCTACTACAATCTTCTCTTCTTCACATTTACACATGTAAATGTTCCTACTCTCAATTCTCTGAGCCTGATCACAATTAGGATGTGAAAATTTGTACAAAGTTAACTCAACTATAGACTTAGACTTGTACAAAAACATTTCACAAAAAGATAAACATAGAAGGAGCACTAAGCAAAATATCGGGTGCAACTTTTCTTCTATTCAGAAAAACATTACATCTATTTGATGAGAGATAATCTCTTCACATGTAAAGTGTCTAATGACTCTTACAACTTGTCATTCATCATCTCTCCTACATGCCCCGAATTTTTACTTGTATATATAGGCATATATACCCAAACTCTTAACCATAACAAAGGTATAAGTGAGTTAATTACAAGTCTAGTATACATGTATATACAAGGCTTCATTCTCTGATCATGCACTAATTTCAAGCTTCATATATTGATCTTTGCTTCATCCTTTGACTCCAAACCTTTGTCCAAAAAACATCAATTGACGATTGTCCTGCACCAACATTGTTAGTGAAAAGCACTGATAGGAAAATGGAAGTAACTGCATCTCAATAATGTATGATGGAATTCATGATAAGACTGGGGAAGCTTATGGAGATGGGGGATCGGCCCCTTGTGCTCCGATGATTGCTACAAATAAAGTGTAAACGTGGAGAGGTTTTGAGCAAAACATGTAGCCGATTGATAGTCCTAACAACCCCATTTTGTATATGCATTACCCATGCGCTTTTTGACATCCTTGAACATCTGCGGGAGTGAATGGACATGTGTGTATTCTTTAGTTGACGTTTTTGTGTGAGTATACTTTGCAGTAGTAGCATTAGATAACATGAAACCTCATGTCAAGAACCGAGTAGTCTCTCGTAGATTACTAATGGCTTGCAAAGTCTAGTGGATTCAAAGACATGCTCGCCGAGCGCATGCTATAATTTGAAAGCCACTAAAAGGACGAACTCTAGAACCTTAAGAAATTCCCCAAAATAAAGTGAGAAGAATAGTTGAATTGAAAATGTTCTTTCGTGACTTAATTCGTAATGTAAACAGAACAACTTTTATGAAAGAGAATATGTCCATACCTCTATCTTGGCAAGGTCAATTCGAAGCGGTTTTTTTCCTCTCTCTAAAATCCATATCACAAGCAAGGACTAAATGTTCTATTGGGTTGAGGACCTTAATGTTTGACGACCCCGCTCGGGATCGAGAAAGTGAAGTCTTTGCACAATGGTGAGCTCAATGTAGAAAAAGTTGTGATAGACAAGAACTTCAACAAGATAGAGTTGCATGTTGCTAGTGTTTTCTCGGGTTTAGGACGTAAACGTTTTGGTGATCCTACTGGGGATTCTTGGCATGTCTCTATAAGAGAGTGCCATAGGTTTGCCTATCACCATACGTTGGCCGAGCACGAGGACCTAGGGCCTAGTACATGAGCAAAGGGAGTTCGTCCTCAGGAGGAACTCGAACACAAAGAGAATAGCAAGCTGCTCGTAGGGCCAAAGCTCGAGAAAGGCAGAGACAAAGATGGTACGAGGAATCTTTGACCAATCATAAACAATTTGAGAAAAGCAAATATTATCAGAGAAGAATTGCTTCTCAAGTTAGGAGGCTCGAGGGAATTCTTAAACCGAGGGCATTGAATTTTTGGGAGTGTCGTAACATCAATGTCACCCCACTGTTTGCGATGTCTTAGCGTACACCAGTTCATATGGGGGATTTCCCTAAGTTTGCAGGTGTCTGGGATGAGGACCCTGTTGGTGCAATTAAATCCAAGCCTACATACTTGGTTGAGTGGCTCATGCTTGACTAATTGGCATGGCCTATGCAAGGCTTCATATATTCAACCTCTTGAAAAAGTACTTCACATCTACCTTTGTAAAAGTGGATTGTATCCACGCGGAGTTAGGAAGCTCTAAATCACAAATCATTTTAGTAGTTGAGTAAAAGAGAGAATCTATACTATACTTTAGCATTCACTTTCAGGTGGAAGTTTGAATTTGAATTCAAACCTTGGCTCCAAGTATGACTTTAAAAGGAGGATCTAAAAGACCCGCATGTATCTTGAAGTCTAGAGATCAATTTTGATGTACACTTATTGTGAAGTGGGAGCTCACCTCATAGCTCACTCACCACTCACCCATTGAGCAATGAGTGATTTCCAATGACATTGTATTTGTAAATGTTTTAATACATATATGATCATTACATTGTCATCTCACTTCTCTGCCATAAGTCTATCAGAACAGTGATCTTGTGAGAGCTTGTTCTATGAGTGTATTTGATCATTTGCAATAATTTTAAGCACGATAGAATCAGCACACTATCTTTCATAATCCTACAAAGTTTCATTAGCATTGCCTCTTGGGATCGTCAGATATTAACAATTCATTGCTCACTGGTTTGACAATTATAGCAACCCGTAAATGTCGGGATAGAGCTATGAATTGCTAAACACATTTGTCTACATATAGTCCATCACTTTTTATGAAACAACTCATGATCATTAGCTTACTAAGTTAGTTAGAGTTCCCCAAAAGGAATTAAGCCAATTGTTGATGTGCTCAGAGAATTGTTCAAAACACTGAACAGGTGTGTGAACAATAATTATAAGTTTTGGACCTTGGATTATCTTCCAACCAATCTGTTCCTACACTCCAATAATCTTTGGAGAAAATACTAGTTCACTTCATTTGGCACCTAATCCTGTATACCATGCAAGGACTAAGCACATTGAAGTGCACTATCATTATGTAAGGAAGAAATTTCTTATCAAGGATATACAACTATCCTATGTATCAACTCATTTACAATGTGGAGATATAATCACAAAGGCATTGGAGGGAATAAAGATGAACAGGTTCAAATTAAAGATTGGCTTGCAAGAAATCAAGGAACAATGAAGAACAAGCATGTTAGGCTTGAGGGGGAGCTGTTGGTGCAATTTAATCCAAGCCCACATACTTGGTTGAGTAGCTAATGCTTGATTAATTGGCATGGCATATGCAAAGCTTCATATATTCGACCTTTTATAAAATTACTTCACATCTACCTTTGTAAAAAGTGGATTGCATTCACGTGGAGTAGGGAGCTCTAAATCATGAATCATTTTGGTAGTTGAGTAAAAGATAGAATATATCCTATACTTTAGCATTCACTTTTGGGTGGAAGATTGAATTTGAATTCAAACCTTGGATCCAAGTATGACTTTAAAAGGAGGATCTAAAAGACCCGCTTGTATCTTGAAGTCTAGAGATCACTTTTGATGTACACTTATTTTGAAGTGGGAGCTCACCTCATAGCTCACTCACCACTCACATATTGAGCAATGAGTGATTGCCAATGACATTGTATTTGTAAATTTTTTAATACATATATGATCATTATATTGTCTCACTTCTCTGCCATAAGTCCATCAAAACAGTGATCTTGTGAGAGCTTGTTCTATGAGTGTAGTTGATCATTTTCAATGATTTAAAGCATGATAGAATCAGCACATTGTCTTTCACAATCCTACAAAGTTTCATTAGCATTGCTTCTTGGGATCGTCAGATATTAACAATTCATTGCTCACTGGTTTGACAATTATAGCAGCCCGTAAATGTCGGGATAGAGCTATGAATTGCTAAACACATTTGTCTACATGTAGTCCATCATTTTTTTATGAAACAACTCATGATCATTAGCTTACTAAGTTAGTTAGAGTTCCCAAAAGGAATTAAGCCAATTGCTGCTGTGCTCAGAGAATTGTTCAAAACACTGAACAGGTGTGTGAACAATAATAATAAGTTTTGGACCTTGGATTATCTTCCAACCTATGTGTTCCTAGACTCCAATAATCTTTGGAGAAAATACTAGTTCACTTCATTTGGCTCCTAAATACTGTATACCATGCAAGGACTAAGCACATTGAAGTGCACTATCATTATGTAAGGGAGAAATTGCTTAGCAAGGATATACAACTATCCTATGTATCAACTCATTTACAATGTGGAGATATACTCACAAAGGCATTGGATGGAATAAAGATGAACAGGCTCAAATTAATGATTGGCTTGTAGGAAATCAAGGAACAATGAAGAACAAGCATGCTAGGCTTGAGGGGGAGCTGTTGGTGCAATTTAATCTAAGCCCACATACTTGGTTGAGTAGCTCATGCTTGATTAATTGGCATATCCTATGCAAAGCTTCATATATTCAACCTCTTATAAAATTACTTCACATCTACCTTTAGCATTCACTTTTGGGTGGAAGTTTGAATTTGAATTCAAACCTTGGATCCAAGTATAACTTTAAAAGGAGGATCTGAAAGACCTGCCTGTATCTCAAAGTCTAGAGATCAATTTTGATGTACACTTATTGTGAAATGGGAGATCACCTCATAGCTCACTCACCACTCACACATTGAGCAATGAGTGATTGCCAATGACATTGTATTTGTAAATGTTTTAATACATATATGATCATTACATTTTCATCTCACTTCTTTGCCATAAGTCCATTAGAACAGTGTTCTTTTCAGATATTGTTCTCTGAGTGTAGTTGATCATTTGCAATGATTTAAAGCATGATAGAATCAGCACACTGTCTTTCACAATCCTACAAAGATTCATTAGCATTTCTTCTCGGGATCCTCAGACATTAACAATTCATTGCTCATTGGTTTGACAACTGTAGTAGCCTGTAAATGTGGGGATATAGCTATGGATTTCTAAACACATCTTTTTGCATGTAGTCCATCATTTTTTATGAAAACAACTCATGATCATTAGCTTACTAAGTTGATTAGAGTTCCCCAAAAGGAATCAAGCCAATTTTTGATGTGCTCAAAGAATTGTTAAAAACATTGAACAGTGTGTGAACCAAAATAGTAAGTTTTGGACCTTGGATTATCTTCCAACCTATATGTTTTGATCCTACCATTAGTGAATCATCTTCCAAGCTACATATATGAGTATTTGTGTTCATTAGCAATTCAAAGAGGCCTACTACACTATTCAATCATCAATCTCAGCAGGTGTGATGCAGCTTTTAGCTACACCACTACATCTCTTGTGACTACCCACCATCTCCTTCAACAGACCCAGATAACTTCATTCAACTTTTTGAAGTGACTTGCGAAGCTAACGAAGTCGTTGAACAAGCCCAAAGATTGAGAATCTTCCCAGCTATTCTCCGTGACGAGGCAACCAATTGGTATGGAAGCAAGAGCGAGGAACCTATTAGATGCTTAAAGATGCCGTCTTAGTGAAATTCAGAAGACAAGGATTTCAGGATCGACGTGCCCAACACATGGTTTATCTGTGGCAAGGCATAAATGAAAATATCGATCACTATATCTCAAGGATGGAAAAATTGGTGAGGAAAATGGGCGTGAATGCCCCGAATGATGAGATGTTGAAGAGGAGATTTATTGCACGATTACCAGACCCTATCGTGGAGCAACATATTAGTCTTACATGGCCTACTAATTTGATGGCTGCCAAGGAGCAAGCAAGGTTATGGGAAGAAGTGCAGTTAGGTCAGCAGAGGAGGATCGAGCTTCTACATGAGCCAAGAGGAGGGCTAGGGAGCATACCTATAAGAGATACTAGCCAAGGAAGTCCTTCATTGACCACTCCAGTTTTTGTAGCTATGGCCCACCACTAGTACGATAGGCGAGGTGAAGCTTGCACTGACCAAGGAACGCATACTAGAATTGGTGATGCAAGTGGTAAAGGCTACCACGATGGCCCAAGAGGCATACACGGTGAAGCAAGAGACAGTCACAAACCCCATTCAAGGAATCTTTGGATCTAATATGTGGTGTGAGAATTACCATGGCTTGATCCATGTAGCTATCGAGTGCCCCACCATCTTGAGACTTGTTGTGGATAGACCACCACCTAGGATGCTTTGCACCTTTTGCGGTAGGATAAACCATATAGGAGATTGGTGTTATAATAAGTTGGTTTATGAAAGATGAACCATGCAATTGGGAAATGCAGGAGAGCATCCATATATAGGCTTGCCTGCTCAAGGTATCCCACCTACGCCTCGTTGGAAGAACAGACATACTTATGGGCATGGTTCTCATGGTCAAGGAGGTAGCTATCCTAGAAGAGGAGCAGAAGACTAGAGGAGGATCCCAATTCAGTGTTGGAAATGCGGAGGTGATGGGCACATAGCACAAGTTTGTCCAAATGAAAAGAAACTGGTTGACTACACCCCACTATGTAGGTACTGCAATGGAGAGGGCCATTTCGATGAAGATTGTCCAAAAAGAAGAGCTGACACCGGCAAGGGAAAAGGGCCAATGGAGTCCTCGAATTATGTTGAGACTCAGATACATCCCACTCCTAGAGCACAAGAGCAAGTTCCTACAATTGGAGTAGTGTTTAGGACACCGAATCCTCAAGAAGGATCTAGTTCATCCATGCACTTTGTGGATGCTGATCAAGGCAAGAATGCACAAAAAGACCCTATTGTGGAGGTAGTCATAAGGATGTAGGAATATTTGAAGAAAATTACAAAAGGCAAAAGTGAGAGTGCCGACAAGGAAAAGATACCCAAACATGGGGGAGTGGAAAACCAAGTGAAACGACTTGTTGAACAACAAGAGTTTGAAGACAGGGATGAAATTGAGATACTCCCACCAGTGGCAAAGAATTTTGTGCCAGACATTTCTCCATTCCCTGAGAGGCTGAAGGTTCCAAAGTTTCGCAAAGAAAGGCAAAGCATGGAGAAAATTGATATTGTGAAATTACTGGCCAAAATGGAGGTTACTTTGGACATTGGTATGTTGCTAAGATGTTCCCCTGCATATAGGAAGTAGTTTTGCAATGAATATTTTTAACCTCAAAATTCCCAAGATAAAAAAAGATGGGGAAAGACATTCATGGTATCATTCAAAGTATCACAACCCAGATCAATTCAAATGCTCCTGTTGTGACGGTCGAGATCAAAGGGTATGCAGTCCCAAGTGCTCAGTTGGATATCGGGGCAGCTGTCAACCTAATGACCGAGTACATGATGAACGCTCTTGGCCTAACCCACATGGAAGAGACTCCAATGTCCCTCATGATGGCAGATCAAACTCAAGTGAAACCGGTTGGTCTCTTGAAGAATGTATATTCATTAGAGGATTAGAGTTTAGTGTGGATTATTTGATAGTCCGACCTAGAACCTCAAAGGCCACTTTCTCAATTTTACTTGGACGACCATGGCTAGTGCAAGCCAATTGTGTGCATGACTAGTGCACATGTTTCATTACAATCGGGCCAAAGTCTCACCAAATACAAATCCAAGTATCTCCAAATTTGACTGACAAGAAGAAGTCACCAGTAGTCCATGAAATGGAAAAGAAGGCAAAAGAGAAAGTAAGGCAAGAAATGACACGGTTAAGGTTCTCCTTGAACACGGATACTTACAAGGGTCTACTGCAAAATGGCTTCAACCTGCAGCTATCCTAAACCCAATATCCGAAATTGAGAGAGTATGGAAATCCGATATTTTATAAGGATGATTCCGACGAAGAACTGTTAGGATGGTTGGTAGGTACAAGTGAGGTTGAGTGTTATACGATGCACATAAACCCAAGGGAAGCTAAGACCAATGATCATCAAGAAGGAAGAATCCTCGAAAAGGGATCAAACTTTGAATTGGCCACTATAGTGGAAGCAGGACACATGAAGGAAAATGTCAAAGCTTGGAAGTGGAGCCCGAGAATAGATGCCTGAGGATGGATACAATGATGGAAAAGAAACCAAATGCACAAGGATTGGATGCGAGAGTTGAGTTGGAGGAAGTAACTTCGAAGCGGGAAGGCAGAGCTAGAAAAGGGTTGACTAGTGGTCCATGGTTATTAATAGGTCAAGAGGAAGCCATGATGGATGGAGAAGAGACAATAGAAATGGGAGTCACAAAGAAAGAGAAGAAAGTGAGCAAGGTGGATGATTCTTATGCAAGGAGAGGAAGCTCTTCGAAAGGTGAGAGTCATTCTTCTAAAACTCGTGATCAAAAATATCATCAAAAGTTGACGGGGAACCAAGGCAGTCATTTATCTTCTGGCACAAAGGAAGTGCATGATGCCATGGGCAAAGACATATGCATGAAAGGCCATGAGGGCAGAGGTAGATCTAGGAGAGGAAAGTGATGTGCAAACAACAAGGGTTCCAACAAGGAATCAGAGGATCAAAAGAAATACCTCTTGGGGGGTGGAGATAAGGAGAGCCAAGATGGGCATGAAAAGAGGACTCCTAGATGTGAGGGATTAAGGAGAAAGCCTCCATTGGATGAGCCAAGAAAGAGCACAGTGAGTAAAGTGCCTCATGTAGAGAGTATGAGTAGGAATGGAGGTGGCCTGAAGAAGTCAGGAATGGCTCGTGCCAAGCATGGCAAAGTTATGAGATTGAGGTTTTATGGAGATGGGTGTCAGGATAGCCAGTAGGGGGTATAGAGGACAATAGGAGAGGACACACGGAAAGGATTTCAAGCGAGTCGTTGGATGATGGGACTTTTTTGCTTGAGTTGGATAATCCTATGAGAGGCGTGTGATTTAATACAAGAACAGAGCAAGAGGGGCTTTCTCTATTTTATCGGATAGCTTACCTTCTATTTGCATAGATCGTAGATGTTGATAGACCGATTGTGTTGATACGCAGGATGATTAGGAGTTAGGTGACCAATGGTTGACCAAGTATACCAGAATGTTCTCTTTGACCTTGTGATATATTTTGCAGATCAAGCACTGGCAATCATAGAGATACTTGTCAAAATTCTATAGACAAAATACGATGTGGAGGAAGCTCATTGGCCGGTACAGTTTCTAAACAAAGATCTTGATATTGATTTCCCATTTTTGTAGTTCGAAGCGTATCTACTTTGTTGGATTGGGTATGTAGAGGATTGCTATTTTAACTACGACAACTTGTAAGGGATCCTTGATGAGGTAAATGGACTTTGTTGGGCTTGGGCCGATCAATTATTCATAGGTAGTGATGATGAGGCTCCTGAAGTGGAGCCTGACTAACCACTTGAAGAGCATTGACCACTTGTGTTGAGATATCAAGCTCAACATGTGATGATCCAGGATGACACATACCAGTTTTTCGTTTCTCTGACATGTATAGTGGTCATACCGATATATGTCAAGGATACTTCATTGAGCTTTATTAGATTTATCTACCGAGCGTGATGGCACATTTGTTTCTTGCCAGCTCACTCATTCGCGGACATTAGGTTTTTCCTTATGTACTGGTCTTTATATATTGCACTGGTTGTATTCTTGTTTTTTAGGTCATTCTTGTACATTCCTTTTATGTACTAGAAGAAGAAGAAGAAGGTCATTCTTCCTTGCCTCAATCTGTGTGTGTGCTTCTCCTTGAGAGTGAGAGTGTGTGTGTGAGCTCTCTTCCTTATCTCCTTCCTCGTGACATGGTATCAGAGCCAGCGTGGTTGTAGAGAGCTTGTGGAGAAGGCGACGGTGAAGACTACGCGGCAAGGCGTGGAGAAAACGCGATTTCACAAACGGCCTCTGTTTGCTACGAAAATCGCCATGAAGGTAGAAGACCTCAAAATATTTTCGAGAGTTATCCCTTTAGGGTCACTTGTTTTTGTCATATCGAAGTTTCGGAGCCATCTCGACCTCCATTTGGAGCCCGCAAGGTGGGGCCCACAGAAAAACCAGGTCAGTTTCAAAAACTGTAACTTGCGTTGTGTTCGGCAACACTCATATATTCCAAATTCGGAATTTCAAGCGATTCCGTGTATTGTTGATACACGAAAACTGTGTTTTTCTGAGATCAAACTGTCACGTCATAGTGCGACAGTGTTCAAGCAGAAGTGTTGCTTGTAGTGTGTTGCGGTGTTGTGAATTGTTGCAGAAATGGCAAACGCAGATGGAATGAGTCAGCTTATGAGCGATAAGCTGGACAAGAACAACTTCCATGCTTGGAGATTCAAAATGATGAATTTCCTGATGGGAAAAGGCTACTGGAAGTACATCAAAGGAGAGAATGAAAATGCTCCGCAGTTACCAGAAAGGAATCGGACTGCAGAACAGTTAAGAGCATATGAGGAATGGAATCAAGGAGCACGAAAGGTAATGTATTGGCTATCTGTTAGCATACAGGATAGCATGATTGGACACATATAGGATGCCAAGACTCCAAAAGAGGCTTGGAACAGTTTGGTCACTTTGTACGAGACCAATACAAAGGCACGGAAATTGCAACTCAAGAACGAGCTGCATACATTGGAGAAAAAGAGCATGTCGGTAAGTGACTACACTCTAAAAATCAAAAGCATATGTGAGTCACTTGCATCTATTGGCATGAATGTAGATGATGATGATAACGTGGAAGTGCGCCTTCATGGTTTAGGAGCTGCATATAAGCAGTTCAAAACTTCTATACAGACCAGGGAAAATATTCCGAATTTTGCTGATTTGGTCTCTATGCTGATCACTGAAGAAAAGAATCTTGGTGAGGATTCAAACTCCCAAGGAAAGCCCAGTTCTGAGCAGGTATTCTACTCTGGCAGAGGAAGAGGCAGAGGTAGAGGTTTTGGAAGTGGAAGAGGAAATAGTAACCAAGACCAAGGTCAACAACAGAATCATGCAGGAGGAAGAGGACAGTTTCAAGGCAGGGGGAGCCAAAGAGGTCGCAGAAATTTCCAAAGAAATGATTCAGGTAATGATAGCAAAGGATGTTGGAATTGTGGTAAACTTGGACACTTTGAACGTGATTGCAGGTTAAAGAATCAAAATAACAGAAGGCAGCAAAACAACTATGCATCCACAAGTGCAGATGATTCTGAGAAGCTGTTTATGGTTCAACATTACATGATGAATACGATGTCTGCTGGTGTTTCAAAATCGAATGATAATGTCTGGTATGTTGATTCAGGTGCTTCAAATCACATGATCAGTCATGCAGAATGGTTTAGTAGTTTGCAGAAAATGCCAGTTCCTGGATATGTTGAAACAGGTGATGACACATCCCATCCTATTGAGCATACAAGAAACATAGCATTGTCTATGGAGGATGGAAAGGTAAAACATCTCATTGATGTGCTGCATGTTCCAAATATAACAAAGAATCTGGTTTCTGTTGGACAAATGGTTGACCAGGTATTACAAGTCAGGTTCAATGCTGATGGATTATATGTAGAAGAGTACAAGAAGGATGGACGATTGGTTGCCAAAGGAAACAAAGTGGGTAGGATGTTCACCTTAAAGGTGAAGATTCCTGAAATGAATGCAGCCATGTTTGCGAAAGGTGCAAGAGTTATTGCAGATATAGAGATATGGCACAAACGGATTGGACATGCAAACTTGCAAAGGCTGAAACTGATGCAGTCAAAGGAGATTGTCCATGGACTACCAAATTTCAAAGTTGCAGAAATGCAAAAGGTATGTGCAGCATGTCAATTTGGTAAACAGTCAAGAGCATCATTTCCACATGACAAGCATGTTAGTGAGAATGTACTAGAAGTAGTACATACAGATGTTTGGGGTCCAGCAAAGACCACATCTATGGGCGGTTGCAGGTTTTATGTTACCTTCATTGATGATCATACACACAAACTATGGGTATATTTCATGAAAGAGAAGAGCGAGGTGTTCACTCACTTCCAGAATTTTAAAGCTATGGTGGAAAAGCAGACAGGGAAGTACATTCAAACATTAAGATCTGATGGAGGAGGTGAATACATGTCAAATGAGTTCAGTAGTTTTCTAAAAAATCATGGAATTCGGCGTCAGTTTTCATGCAGATACACACCACAACAAAATGGTGTTGCTGAACGCAAAAATAGACATATTGCAGAAATAGCAAGAGCCTTGATGGCTGAGAAGAATATGCCTCATTGTTATTGGGCAGAAGTTGTACATACTGCTGTATACATCATGAACAGAACTCCGACTGCTGCTGTACATCAAGTTACACCTGAAGAGAAGTTTACAGGTAAAAAGCCAAACTTATCACATGTGAAAGTTTTTGGTTGTATTGCATATGTACATGTTCCAGATGAGTTGGGGACGAAGCTTGATCCAAAAGCAGAAAAATGTGTCTTCATTGGATATTCCCTTGAGCACAGGGATACAAATGTTATAACCCACTCACACGACAGGTGAAGGTGAGCAGAGATGTGGTATTTGATGAAATGTCAAGCTTCTATGCAGATGCCAAAGAAGGACTGAATCTTGAACCAAATGACAAAGAAAATGCTGAAAAATCTAGTGCAGAATCTCAAGTTTTGAGTGGACCGGATGCATCACCAAGCAATAGTTCCAACTCAAATCCATGGAGTGGAAGATTGCGTGGAAATTTCAGTCTAGCAAATTCATCAAATACATCCAAGAAAGGTAAAGAAAAGCTTTCTGCTTGTAGTAAAACAGGTGCAGGTTTTGAAGACGTTGATGGAGATTCAAGCGGTTCAGAAAAGAGTCTTGATGAGGAACTTGGATTGTCCTCTGTGAAGACTCCAGGAGTAAGAAGGGCACATGCAGATGATACAAGAAGAAGTGACCCAGGACCAAGAAGATCTGGGAGGATGCGTAATTCAGTGCAACGATTGACATATGATAGTTACATGGCTCGCCATTGTGCCTACATGACAAAGGTAATACAAGATGTTGAACCTTCTTGTTTTGAAGATGCAATTGGTAATGCAGATTGGGAAAAAGCTATGGATGAGGAGATGGCTGCACTTCATGGAAATGATACATGGAAGGTGGTTCCATTGCCGCAAGGAAAGAAATCCATAGGCTGCAAATGGGTTTACAAGGTAAAACATAATGCTGATGGTAGCATAAGCAGGTATAAAGCACGATTGGTAGCTAAAGGTTATGCACAGACATATGGCATTGATTATGAGGAAACATTCAGCCCTGTAGCTAAAATTTCTACTGTGAGAACACTTGTTGCATTAGCTACAGCAAAAGGATGGACTTTGCATCAGATGGATGTGAAGAATGCTTTCCTACATGGTGAGTTATAGGAAGAAGTATATATGGACCAGCCACAAGGATATGAAGATTCAAAGCATCCAGAATATGTTTGCAGGTTGCAAAAGGCTTTGTATGGGCTGAAGCAGGCTCCGCGTGCATGGCATGCAAGGATTGTTGATTACTTAACCAGCATTGGGTTTTCTATGTGTGATGCAGATCACTCACTATATGCAAGGAAGGCTGATGATGGCATCACTATTGTGGCTATTTATGTTGATGATCTGATTGTAGGTGGTGATAATGAAGAAACCATTAAAGAGGTAAAGAAACTTCTTATGCAGGAATTTGACATGAAAGATCTTGGTGTGCTGCGCTATTTCTTGGGCATTGAGTTTATACATACAGAAACAGGTATATGGATGTCGCAAAGGCAATATGCCTTAAATATGCTGCAAAAGTATGGTATGGCTGATTGTAAGCCAATTTCTATGCCATTAGATCAGAATTTGAAATTGGATACTACGTCAGGTGAAGCATTGGAAAATGCTACTATGTATAGGAAACTTGTGGGAAGTCTTATATATCTCACAATTACAAGGCCTGATCTAAGTTATACTGTTGGACTTGAAAGTTAGTTTATGCAGGTTCCCAGGAAGCCACATTTGGATGCTCTGAGGCGCACTCTACGTTATGTGAGTGCTACTTTGGATTATGTATTGTTTTATGAAGCTGGTGTAGATTTGCAGGTTCATGGATACACCGATGCAGATTGGGCTGGTAGTACTCCAGATAGAAGATCTACTAGTGGCTTTCTTTTCTCACTTGGAGGTGCAGCTATTACATGGAGCAGCAAGAAGCAACCCACTGTTGCTTTGTCGAGTACAGAGGCTGAGTATAGAGGTGCTGCAATGGCAGCATGTGAGGCATCATGGCTGGAGATGTTACTTGCATATTTAGGTGTGGAAGTGCAAAAGCCTATCATTATCTATTGTGATAATCTTAGCAGCATACAGTTAGCACAGAACCCTGTTTTCCATGCTAGAACAAAGCATATCGAGGTACATTATCACTTCATCAGAGAGAAGGTATTAGCAGGTGATATTGATCTTGTTTATGTGAGAACAAATGAGCAGGTTGCTGATATTTTCACCAAAGCACTTGGAGCTGAGAAGTTAAAGAAGTTTCGAGAGATGCTTGGATTACAGGATATGGCGTTGAGCTTGAGGGGGAGTGTTGAGATATCAAGCTCAACATGTGATGATCCAGGATGACACGTACCAGTTTTTCGTTTCTCTGACATGTATAGTGGTCATACCGATATATGTCAAGGATACTTCATTGAGCTTTATTAGATTTATCTACCAAGAGTGATGGCACATTTGTTTCTTGCCAGCTCACTCATTCGTGGACATTAGGTTTTTCCTTATGTACTGGTCTTTATATATTGCACTGGTTGTATTCTTGTTTTTTAGGTCACTCTTGTACATTCCTTTTATGTAATAGAAGAAGAAGAAGAAGATCATTCTTCCTTGCCTCAATCTGTGTGTGTGCTTCTCCTTGAGAGTGAGAGTGTGTGTGTGAGCTCTCTTCCTTATCTCCTTCCTCGTGAAAACTTGCAGTGGGTGAGACGAGGTAGGAACTTTTGAGGTTTTCATGTGACATTATGGCTGAGGAAGGGACTTAGAGGTGAGATAGGGGAATCTTGTCGGATGAGCATGCTTGTGACTAGTCAGTTATGTCGTATATAATCGTTACGCCCGAGTAAGCAAGGTGATGGACGATCGATCTATCAGCTCTACACATATGTTTTTTGGTATTTTTTGTGTATTTCTGGTTGCATGATGTGCGGGGTGGGTAGGGCAGATGCTCCTTTTTGCCTCTCCCTAACTCTCAAGACATGGGAGATTGGAAAAGTAAAAAATAGAAAAAGAAAAATACAAGCAAAAGTGTGTATACATATGTGTGCCACCATGCTATGATAGGTTAGTAGGTGGGCGGAGTCATCCTAGCCGGGTGGTCAGGACCGCGAGCCGACACTGGCTTCATCATAGACCTGGGTATCTACGTGTCTATAGTTGTTTGGTGCTTCACACCATAGGGGGTTGACAGGTGAGTGGAGCCATCTTGGCTGGGTCTTCAAGACCACGAGCGGCACCTAGCTTCACTATAGGCTAGCACATATATATATATATATATATATATATATATATATATATATATATATATATATATATATATATATATATATATATATATATATATATATATATATATATATATATATATATATATATATATATATATATATATATATATATATATGTGTGTGTGTGTGTGTGTGTGTATGTCGTTGCACGCTATGTTGTGTTGGTAGATGGGTGGAACCAACCTAGCCCAGTGGTCAAGTCCACGAGTCACATCCAATTGCAACATAGGCCAACTCATGAAGTAAAAATAAATAAAAAGAAAAAGAAAAAGAAAATTTCCCACTCCTAAGGGGGAGAGACAGAGAGGAAGAGGGTGGCGATCGCTCGGATGGGTGTGATTTTGCATGTGTGTATTTGGGAGAGTGAGAGGTTGGCTACTGATAGATCGATCAGCTCAAATCCAACGATGACGATGACATAGCTATTATATGTGCCAAACCGGTTAGTGGTAAGCGACTTGTACTTGGCTTTTCCTATGTTATTGATAAGTCTGCTCTGAAAGTTTGTAATGGTGTGCATGCTCCTGGAGAATTCTCTGCTTGTGTCTCAATTCATTGGGGGTGCTCAATTTTTTGGGACGTGTGTGAGGCTATGTTTTAGGCAACCTCGTTTTTGCTTAAGTATATATGTGGCAAACATACGAGCTCTCGAATATAGACAAATGATTATATATGTTTTTGTTAATTCCCTTTTGTATGTTTTTTGGATTGACCTTTTGGATGAGTTTGCAAGCGATAGGGATGCGATGACGAAAGACGAGGAAATTGCCAAGGTATTTTCCAGTATGTACATGTTTCTGATGAGTAATGTTTTGTGTGATTAGTTGTCTATAGGTTTGCAGGACGACCTTGGAGCGGAAGATCTACGATGGGATTGTGGAAGCCTTTTTTATGATTAATCTTTTGATTTCATTTATGTTTTGAATTAAGGGGAGCAGGTGAACGATATGATTTTTTGTTTGATCTTTGTTGCAGCATGGTCTGGTGAGGATCGGATTTGTGATCGAGTTTTTTGGTTTTGATTTTATGATTAGTACTGTGGGAAATGTGTGGATCATGTATTTTTGTTGATTTTTATTGCAAGAACAAATGAGATGTGAAAGTGGTTGCACATGAGCAGGTATGAGAAGGTTGGGAGCACCTGATCCCTGGTATGATGAGTGTGGGTATATGCAAGCATGGACATAGATTAGGGTACAGTTGGTAGAGTATATTGTATGTTGATGGAAGTTGTGCATGGCATGACTGTGTGTGAGTAGAATAAGAATTGAAAATATGTTTTTGTTGGGAAATCGGTCTTATGGTTGCATCATGGTTGTTTTTGAGTGATTGGTTTTGCTTACCGCTTTATGACCTGGACTATGGGAAGCATATAGCTGACCTGTTTTTGAAGAATCATTGTAGGAAATAGTGAGGTGAGAAAGTCGTGCATGGGATCCCATTCTTTGCTTGAGCATACTTAGTCCTCGAAAGGGAAACTAGGTGCATTTGGCATTCGGGAAGAAAATGAGAATTGGAGAAAAATGGTGAGTGGGAGTAGCTCAAATCTGGAAAAGGAGACTTTCATGCACGAGAACCAGGTATAGATATAGAGCTTGGAACATGTAAGTGTGAAATTTGACATGATGACATGATTTGGATGATTGGATTATGACATGTAATGTGAGCTAACGATTTGAATGAAGTGACTGGAAAAAGCAAGATGATCTAGATTGTGTAGAGGCTCGTCGAGGAAAACTTCACGAGTAGAAGGAGGGAGTATGTTAACTAAAAGTATTGTCAATTCTTTTGGACTAACATGTCCTCGTTGTGTGGAATGGATGCTTGATTGCAGGTACTTGAAGGAGAAAAATGTGTGCTACATGGAGAGGAGCACTAGAATGTTTTGTCAAGATAGAGCTTGAAGGAGCTTTGCTAAATCCCTCTTGAAGATGTGAGTGTCGCATATGTTTTGATTTCGGGATGTGGGACATACGAGAATATTCATGGTGCAATCACTTGTTTCCAGCAGATGCAGTTTGAGGAAATCCACCCAGATTCTAGCACTTTTTTCTAAATGCATGTTGCCATGTGAGCTTGGTAAGTTAAGGCCACAGCTATTTTGAGGCCATGATTAGGGACTTTGGTATATTTCTCGATCAGGAACATTATACCATCATGGATGTCCTTTGTGGGCATTGCCTCGTTTTTGGCATGGTCTGCTCATAAATGAAGGGGTGTTTTATCCATTCACCTCTGATTTAGAAATAAAGTTGGGTACTTGTCTTTTGCAAGATCAAAGCTAATATCATGGTAATCTAAGAAGCAACCAACTGTGGCTTTTTCATCTACTGAGGCAGAATATAGAGGTTTAGCAAATGCAACTCAAGAGGCTATGTGGCTCAAGCAACTCTACATAGATTTGGGGTAGGTTACATTCTTACACTCCAATGATTTTTGGAGACAACACTTGTTCACTTCATTTGGCTGCTAATATTGTATATCATGCAAGGACTAAGCATATTGAAGTGCACTATCATTATGTAAGGGAGAAATTGCTTAGCAAGGACATTCAATTGTCCTATGTATCAACTCATTTGCAATGTGCAAGTATACTCACTGTTACCGTTAGTGTCCATGTGAAAGGCCAAATGGCCAACGAACACTTCTTTGTATATGTTCTTTAATAAAACATATAGTAGCATGGTCAGCCATAGACTGTAAGTTCAATTGCATTTGTAAGACCTAAGAAGTTTGTCTTTGTGCTCCCTATGTACTATGTTTTTTTGCGTATTTTGCAGCCTCTGTGCAGACTACTGTGTGTGGCCCTAGGAGCTCAGTTTAATACTCCAAGGATATGAACATGGAGCTCTCGAGAAGAAGAGTGCACTGTGGTGCATTGCCATCGAAATACTTCATTGGTATTAGAGCAGTTCGACACAAAATCTTTGTTCCTTTTGTGCAAGCAAAGCAAGCACCCTCCCCCCTGGCTTTCTCCAAGGCTTATGACTAAGGCGACGACCAAGGCATAGACCTTGGCATACCTTGTCATCCGAGTCACCAAAGTCACCATTGGCTGTGCAAGGGAGGACCTCAATGATCAGGGAAGATAGAGGTTCCCGGTACTTCTCGGGAGGACACTCATCCCAGTACTGTTCCCCCTAGAGCTCGCTTAACCGTGGCAATCTCTTGCCACTAAGCTACACTCTTGTGGTGTCTAAAGAAGGGGAAAGACTAAGGTTAACATTACCTTGAACATGTTTTGTCCCTCAAAGCTTCATCTTTGCTTTCAAAGCCTAGTTTTTGAAGCATATTTGGAGTGTCTTTTGGAGCCATTTTGGAGCACTTTCTGATGGAGAGCGTTAATCTCCAAAAGAGCAAGCTACTCTTGAAGTTAGAGCACCTCTATATCAAGAGTAACTCAAAACCTTCACCAATTTATAGGATCAATACTTAATTTCCAAAATCTTGAACAAACTGTGAAGAAGATGACTACACAGAAAGTCTGTTGCACATAACTCACTCATTGACTTATAAAATGTGTAGAGTTTTTTATAAAACTTTGTACAAAATGTTGCCTATAGTTTGCACACCTTCTCCAATTTAAATCATTTCAAAAGAATCAATAGATCTTGAGAAATGATCTTAACAAGTCACCTATGTCTAAAACTGTAGTTCTTTACAGTCAACTTTGACACCTGTAACTTCTTAAGCTTGGTTCTCTCAAACTAAAACCCATTTAATCAAATGCTTTTATTCTTAGGTAGTTTACCTTCCAACTTAAAGAATGAGTGCTTGCTTGCTCAAAACTTTACATTGTGGAAGGAGAACTGACCAAAACATTAGCATCAAATTTTGCGCTTCCTTCAATTTCTCTTCTTTACATTTACCAAGTAAATGTTCCTACACTCAATTCTCTTAGCCTGATCACAATTAGAAGCTGAAAATTTGTACAGAGGTCAATCAACTATATACTTAGACTTGTACAAAAGCATTTCACAAAAGATTCAACACAGAAGGAGAACTCTCAGAAATATCGGGCGCAACTTTTCTTCATTTCTGGAAAACTATACATCTGAGTGATGAGAAAGATCTTACTCACTTCTAAAGTGTCTAATGACTCATAAAACTTCTAATTTCTCTATTCACATGCTCTTTTCATATTTTCCCTGACATTTTTCCTTGTATATATACGCAAATATGTACAAGTTCATCACCATACAAAAGTATAAATGATCTAACTCTAAATTAATGTACATATGTATACACATCTTCATTCTCTGAACATGTATTTTCTTCATGCTTCATATCTTGATCTTTTCTTCAGTCCTTAACTTCCAAACCTTCATCAAAACTTCAATTGTTGATTGCCTTGCACCAACAGCTCCCCCTCAATCATCAATTGAGGTTTTCTCTATCTTCTTTATGCCTGCCATATCTTTCAATCTCTGTAGCTTTGGTCCATCCAAGCTTTTGGTTAGCATATCAGCTATCTGATCTTTTGTTGAAGTATGTATGACTTCAATCTCCTTATCCATTACCTTCTCTCTTAGAAAATGATACTGAATCTCAATGTGTTTAGTCTTGGCATGGAAAATAGGATTAGCAGCTAAATACAATGAACTCATGTTATCTCCATGAATAGTGGGTGTACTCTGAGTGATATCAAAACTCTTCATAAGAGTCTTAAGCCATATCACTTCCTTTGCAGCTTCAACCATACCTTTGTACATAGCCTCTGTAGATGATAAAGCAACTGTGTGTTGCTTCTTTGAACACCAAGAAATTAACTTATCTCCCACATAACACAAGTACCCATAAGTTGATCTCCTATCATCAGGATTACCTACCCAATCTGTATCACTATATATCTTGATGTTTGTATCTGATGTAAAACCATAATACAAACCTTCTTTGAGTGTACCCTTAATGTACCTCAACACTCTTTGTCTTGCAATCCAATGTTCTTTCCTAGGACAATGCATGAATTGAGACAATATTCCAACAACATATGACAAATCAAGCCTAGTTAATGTAGCATAGATCAGACTACCAACCAAACTTTGATATAGCTTCATGTCCTTGAACTCTTCTCCTCCATATCTGCTCAATTTGTGATTCACCTCCATTGGAGTAGGTGCTACCCTGCAATCATTCATCTTGAACTTGATCAACAAGTTTTTCAAATACCTTTCTTGAGTTACATACACTCCATGTTGAGTGTATGAGATCTCCATGCCCAAGAAGTATGACAAATCTCCCAAGTCACTAATCTTGAACTCTTTCTCCATTTGCTTCTTTAGGATTTGAATGCCTTTCTCATCTATACCTGTAAGAATTATATCATCAACATATATGCACATGTAAATGAACCCATCATCACTTGCTTTGACAAGCAAGCTACTATCTGCTTTAGATACTTGGAAACCAAGTTCTTTCAAGAACTTCACAAGTCTATAATTCCATGCCCTTGGGGCCTACTTCAAACCATACAAAGCTCTCTTGAGCTTACATACATAATCTGGATACCTTTCATCTCTGAATCCTTGTGGTTGCTCCATGAAAACATCATCTGAAATATAACCATTTAGAAAAGCATTCTTCACATCTAGTTGACATAATTTCCAACCTTTACATGCAGCAATAGCTATGAGTGTCCTGATAGTTGTCATCTTTGCCACAGGACTATAGGTCTCATCATAATCTATACCATATGTCTGAGCAAACCATTTCACAACAAGTCTAGCTTTATACTTAGACACACTTCCATCTGCAAATCTCTTTGTCTTGTAAACCCATTTGCATCCAATGATCTTCTGACTATTTGGTTTAGGAACCAAATCCCATGTCTGATTCTCCATCAATGCATCATACTCTTCCTGCATAGCTTTCTCCCAATTTTTCTTACCTTTTGCCTCTTCATATGTAGAAGGATCTTCATCTACCTTTATCATATAAGCATAATCTTTGGTAGTCAAAAAAGAAGTGTCATAGCTATACCTTGTAGGTTGCCATTTATGTCTTGATGACCTTTTGAGTTCTCCACTCCTTGAGGTTTCTAGTTCATCACATTCTGGATCAAACCTTGGCACTTCTTCAACTTCAACCTGTACTTCATTGTTCTCCTCTTCATCAAATATCTAAACATTTGATTTACCTTTCTTTTGATTCACAACTTCTTCATCACCTGCATAAATATTGATTGTATCTGCATACCAAGTACCTTGCTCATCAAATGTAACATCCTTTGATACAAGGAATTGTTTTGTGGATGGATTCCACAACCTATATCCCATCTGCTTATCATCATATCCAATAAACACATACCTTTCAGCTTTAGGTTCCAATTTGTTCCTTAATTGAGATGGCACATATGCATATGCCAAACACCCAAATAATTTGCAATGATCTAGAGTAGATCTCTTACCCCACCATGCCTCATATGGTATCATACCCTGCAAAGCTTTACATGGTAATCTATTGGCCAAATATGCAGCTGTATTTACAGCCTCAGCCCACAAGTAATTTGGGCAATTTTTCTCCTTCATCATGGATCTTGCAAACTCAACAAGAGTTCTATTTCTCCTTTCTGCTACACCATTTTGTTGAGGAGAGTACCTGCAAGTAATTTCCCTTTTTATACCTACATTCCACAAGTAATCACTGAACTCATTAGAGAAATACTCTCCTCCTCCATCTGACCTTAGTCTCTTCAACTTTTGACCTATAATTCTCTCTGCATACACATGATAATGTTTGAATGTGTTGAATACCTCTGAATTATCTTTGATCACATAGATAGTGATCCATCTGGTAGCATCATCAACATAAATCACATAATACCTTGACCCATTGATATTGAAATGCTTTGATGGTCCCCACACATCTATGTGTACCAACTCAAGCTTTTCTGAATACATAAAACCATGCTTGGAATAAGATTGCTTATGAGCCTTACCTAATTGACATGCCTCACATCTGTATGTCATATGTTGACCTGCAACATTAGGCAATCCAAGCATTGAACCATTATTAGCCATATCTTTAATACCTCTTTCATTAAAATGTCCAAGTCTTTTGTGCCAAAGATCTAACTCTGAGATCTTATGTCCTCCATAAGTGAACAAGGCATGACCAACATTACCTTGAATCTTCAATGTGAACAATCTTCCTTCTTTCTTTCCTGAAACAATTTGTTTATACCCCTTGCTAGGGTCTTCCACAAAAACTCCTTCATTAGTGAATCTTCAATGTGAACAATCTTCCTTCTTTCTTTCCTGAAATAATTTGTTTATACCCCTTGCTAGGGTCTTCCACAAAAACTCCATAACATTTTTCAACAATTTGTCCTACACTTATCAGATTCTTTGGAATTGTAGGAACATACAAAACCTTACTCAAAAGAGTACTTCCATCCTTGACCTTCACTGATCCAATTGACTTCACATTGTGCTTTGTACTGTCACCTGTTTGAACTACATGATTAGTTACCTTATTCTCCAAATCAGTCATCAAAGCTATGTTGCCACTTAGGTGATTGCTACACCCTGAGTCAATGTAGAAGACTCTTTGATCTTTACTTTGCCTTTCACAAGTTGCATTCATTATCAATGTGGAATGCTCCTTCTGATCTGAAGCATAATTGTAATAGGTATTGTTGTATTGTTGACTTTGGAATCCTCTACCTGCATTTCTTCAAAAGTAGCCTCTACTACCTCTACCTCTGAAATTACCTCTTTGATTTTTGCCACCTCTCCCTCTTGAATTAAAGTTCTGATTATATCCACCATTATTCTGAGTATTATGCCAACAATCATGAGCTAAGTGATTTGTCTTACCACAAATCTAGCAAGCTTTGACTCCATCTTTATTACTCCTCCCTCTTCCTCTAACTTTTCCACCTCCTCTTCCTCTTAGGAAGTTAGCTTGACTAGTTGTTCCTTCATCTTCATTTATTTGTTGCTTCCCTCTGCTATTCTTTTTCTTATCCTTTGAATACATTGCTTGACCTGCACTTTTATCACTTTCACCTTTGACATCCTACTCAAAGGTTAACATGTGTCCTAGCAACTGATTTAAGTCAGGAGTAAAATGATCTAGTGATAATTCAGTAGACAAAATGAATGGCTTCCATTTGTCATCACCTCTCAAACCTGTAAGGATTTGCCTTACCAATTTATCCTCCTCAATATCTTCATCAACTGCTCTTAATGCATCTACAATGTCCTTCATCCTTGTTACATAATCTGAGATGGATTGAGAGGCCTTCTTCTTGAATGTGGTAAATTCTGCCCACAAGGATGCCTTCCTTGACTTTGTGGTGTTTTGGAAATGCTCCTCCAAAGCATTCCATATATCACTTGCACTTTCAAGACCTCTAATGTGAGGTAGCAAGTAGTCATTAACTGCCATGTAGATAATGCTCCTGGCTTGAGCATCTCTCTTCATCCAAGTCTTCAAATCTGATAATTCCTCCCTAGTTGGAACACTAGGATCTCTGAACTGAGTCTTTTCTTCTTCACCTGTAATATAACCTATCAAGCCTTTGCTCATAAGATGAGCTTCCATCCTCATTGACCATGTTGGATAGTTCTCTCTATCCAGTTTCTCTATCTGAAGAGAATCTCCCATCCTTTCTTCACCTGTGTATTAAATCCTTCAAGCTTTATGAGGAATAAGGTTACCTTTACTTCCAATGAAGTTCCTTTTGTCTCGCTTGAAGGGTACTTTGTTGGCGATATAAGAATACTTAAGCTCATTCAAGAGTATAGAGGTACACATAAGGAATTCACTGACAATATGAGTAATCAACCCTAAATTAAGTAATTTCATAGAAGTTACTATGGTGAATTATGGAGTCACCTATAAAAGAAGTTCTAGAGGAGGAGTTGGCACTGAATAGAGTGGTTTCATGGAAAAGAAGAAAAAAGAAGAAAATTTGATTTTAGCACTTCCTTTGTGAGAGGGGCTCTATATTGTTAATGAATACTAGTTCCTAAACTTTTATTAATAGCTCTGTAATATTGTTGATATTGTAGCATCACAACTCATATTTGTCAATCCAAGGAGCATCTCATGAGACTCAAATGTTGCATAGAAGCATTTAGTAGACGCGATGGTGCTTCATTAGCATGAGATTAGCGACTAAACTATGCGTGAGATAAGAAGAAAGAATCCTTACACTTACATCATACGCATAATCATGTTACTAATCAACAAACTAACGCATCACAAGCATAAGGCAAGAAAGGAATAAATACACAAGCACATCATAACGACAACATGAGCCCTCCATGCATTCTACAAACTAGCATAATCTCATTACTTCTAAGAATGCTCCCCCAAATGAGAGGTAGTGACCTCTTTATATACAAAATGGGCAAAATGCATGCTATGTGGGATTTCTAAACTGAAATGAGAATGAATCCTACTTATTCTCTAGTGTGGCACTCACACACACCTATACAAGAGTGCTTATTAAACTGAATGAAAGGTAGAAAAAGGTACAAATGATGATGAGAAAGAATGGATTCAAGGATTAAATGTTATCTTCTCAACACTCCCCCCTCCTTGACTTTGTCGTCCTCGTCAAAGCTTTTGCAAGTATGGAGCGTTCTGTGGAAGAGTGTGTAGAATTCCTTTTGATTGCATGATCCTTGTGTCGTTGGAGTGCTTTACTTTATTGATTTTCGTCATCTTGCTTTTTGCATGTCTGTTTGGAGTCGAATGCCTTTTAACTTGGGCCTTTTGCCTTATATAGATGGGAAGAGTATGCTAGAATGCCTTTTTTTGGTGGATGGATGATATATGAGAAGGACAAAATGTCAATGATAGATACAAATAGATGAAATTAATTCATCTCATCTTAGTCCATGGGCATGAGCGGGGACTAAGGGTGCATGAGTGCCTATGCATGGTCTTGTAATGTGACCCTATCTTATGCATACTCTAAAAAATGCATACAAAAAACAATGGTGCAAAAATGGATGGATCTTGAGCAAAGTGCTCAAGGGTGAGGCGATGATGAGGCTTTCTCCAAATGTCTAATCTCCAAGAAGCTTTTCTTTTCCATCAACCATTCGAAATGGATGATACCTTTGTCCACCAACCTGAAAAAAAAAATGAAAAGCAAATTTTTGCAATGTATGTACATGTGCTCTCTTTGTGCCTGGGTGAAACTTAGTGTGCCTAATGCTTGGCCTTTGGATGAGGCCCTATTCATGTGCATACTGTTGTGCATTGGGCAAGGTTGGGTTTGATACCCATGGATGCCGCACGAAGAGGTTTTAGGCCACCAATATGTCGTTGCTTTGCTGGACTTCACCTTGAAGTTTCTCCTTGGATCTTTTTTTATTTTTGTCTTGATTGCTTTGGATCCTTTGGTTGGAAGTGATCTTTCTTGATGATAAGGCATGATGGGTGTAGACCATGGATTATGGATTTGTTTGTGAGAGGATTGATTTTGTACAAGGGATTTCTTTGGTACCCATATCATAGTGCAATTTGGTTGGGCTCTAAGTAGTTGCTTGGCCACCCAAATTTTCTTGACATTACAAGGGAAATGTGACTTCTTTTTTATGTATGGATCTTTTGGGCCTTCTGTGTGAATTTTTAGGGAAAACTCTTCTTTACATGGGAAATTCAACAAAGGTTGAGTTTCTATACATACATCATGCTCATGCAATAGATCATTAGGTTGTGTGGTTTGAGATTGATCTAGAGATTCAGCGATACATTTATCCATATTACACATAGAATCTCTAGATGTACAAATGGGTGATGGATTGTCCTGATTGACCATAGATTCGACATCATTTTCCACATCATTGATACAAAGTATTTGTTGATCTCCTTCTTGATGATCCAAGTGTAGATCGTCACTGCTCATGGTTTCATGAGGGGGATCCAAGTTTAGAGGAAGAGAGGGTCCTTCCACATCCCCCAAGCACTTGGAGTCCTCCATTTCTCCATTCGCCAAGGTTTCTTGTGACTTACTCAAAGAAAGATTAGATACAAAAGCATGAGTGGAAAGACAATTTTGTGGATTAGAAGCACAATCTTTGAATAGATGATTATGTCCACAATCCTTACAATGAGGATAATCATTAGGATTTTCAATAGACACACATGTAGGAGTGGAAATAATAGATGAACAAGACACTTCAAACTCTTGATGATTTTGTTTAACAAACCTTTGAGTGCCTATGATCAAGTCTTCATCTATACTTTCCATGAAAAAAAATGTTTCCAAAAATTGCATATCATCCACCACAATAGGCAACACAACTTGACCCATGCAATCATAATTTTCACCATTCATGAGGATAGAAGAATGAGTTGTTGGTTGAATGTTCTCAAAAATAATAGTCACTAGATCGATATGAATCAAATTCCACTCACAATTAGGATTGATATAAACACTCATCCTTCTATGGTCATTTCCTATTCTTAAATCCATAAAAGTATTGTTATACTCTCTTGTTGCAAGTAAAGAACCTACCCCATCAAATATCTTACCCATTTTCTCAACTCCTTACAAGTTTTTTTTAGATGTTTCACCCTTATGTGAGATTATTTCATGCACTTCCTGTTTGTTTCCCTTTGCTTTTTCAATTGTACCCTTGTTTCATCTCTTTTTTGCTTTTTTCTTTTCCATGTTCAAACAATTTTTTGAGTTTTTTAGAGTGTTTTTTAATATTTGTTTTGGGTTTTTGTGTGTTTTTTAGTGTTTTTTGATATGTGTAAATAAGTTTCTAATGGGGTTCTTCTAACAAAGATAACTAAAAGAGTTTTCATATGATATTCTCAATTTGGAAGAGTCCTAGGTTATGTTTACAAAAAACAAATACCTTATGACATACATTTCCAGATATCTTATAACCTACATTTCAGTCATATCCATCTTAAGCACAATTGTGCTTTTTGTAAAAGGATGTCAAAAAATGAGGGAGCTAACACAAGCAACATTGCACTCAAATTCCTACAATTGTCAATGCATATTGACAATATCAATAAACATATGAAGTCTGATAAATGTCGTCACTTGAATACGTCAAAGAATGGAAGTAAGGTTTCATTAAGAACCTATACATCATCTCAAGATCCAAAACAGCCTTCTATCACTCATAACCCTCTGACAACTTTATAGGAGCATATTCAAGTTACCACGAAAATTGTAATTTATACATCTTGTATATTAAAGAGCGTTATTCATTATTTCCTTCATTACGAAAAGGAATGAAGCCAAGACAAAAGAACTATGATGGCAACATATTTTCTTCTTTTTTTTATATATAAAGGAAGTTTGGCATTAGCCTACTCTCTCGGACTTGAATTAAATAAAGAAAAGTACAAGAGAAAGGGACTAGTGCCCACGGGACCCTCCAAATCCCGCAATATATCTTCTTTTGCTAAGGATTAAATGCGTGTAATTATTACACTTGAAATTACTTTTGGAGTATGGTCTATTTTTTTCACATCCATAAGCTCTCGTCACAAACATTATGTATTAATTCTATTATAAATCCATGGAACACAATTGATTTACTTTCACTCGATTAAGTGTTATCATTCGTTCTCACGCATTTATTCCAAACTTTGTTTCCATAGGTCCTTCAAGAGGTTCAGAATGCATATGAGCTTAAAGAACACTGATAAGGAAAAAAACGAATTGCTCTGTGTGTGTGTGTGTGTGTGTGTGTTGTTATGCATGGATTATTATGAGCAAGCAAATCATCTGAACATGGCTGTTCATCTATCACAAACCCAATTGACAGCGCATCTGGCAGCCTCTGACTTTATCTCCATTATTACTCCCCTTTTTTTTTCTAGTGACTCGAGAGGCTGCAGATCTAGCTTATGACAAACCACAAGCTTATGACAAACCACAAACAGGGGCTTATTGGAAAATAAAGGCTTGATGCTGTGAAACAAAGCTCCCTATTGCTTATACTAGTCCACTATCTTTTAGTATCATAACCCACTTGACAACTAGCCTTTAACACACAAAGATTGAAAGTCATCAATCTAATGTAGAGGCGTTCTTGCATGCCTCCTATCCCCATACACAATCAGTTCTAAAAAAGGCCAAGCTCACAATGTAGAGACCTCTGCATGCAATGCCTGAGTTTTCTTTCAAGATAGATGCTCAGAGAATCCGTAGATTCTTAAGTTCTTCATCGTTCAAAGAAAGCCTTTTTGTACTCTCACCAGCGGCTAAGGAGGAATTAAATGGTTCTAACTTAATTGAATCGTACTGAGCCATATCCAGCACATCTTTCTTAACTATATGTTTTGAGGTATATGATTGTGGGACACCTGAATTCTTAGTCAATGAAGCATGCATCTCATTAGGTTGTTGTTGTTAACATGAGCACTTCCTCTGTTGCACATCTTCAAAATTGACGTAGGAGCCATAAGTGGTCCACCTAGTGCATAAACTTCCTATATGTGGATGAAGGAGAGGCTACTCTCTTGGAGCAAGAAGTCTTCTACAAGGTGGTGGTAACTATCTTTTGTGAGTTAACCTTAAATTTTGTTTTTAGGGTTTCTCTACCCTAATCTCAAAAATAGGGTTGGTTGATTTACAATTTTGTTCCACTATTTTGTGAGAATAAGGTTAGCTTCATTGCTCATTCACTTCACACACTTAGATTATTTCAACATAATCTAAATTTTGTATCATCGTCTTCTTGGATATTCTTCCATTAGTGAGTGCACCACTTTATATGGTTGAGTAGTACTCCCATGTTGTAATTTGGACATCTATTTTTTAGTAAGTAAGCATCCAGCTTACGTTCCCTATCCTTGTCTCAAGATCTTTCTTTCTATCTCTCACTTATCATCTTAATTAATTAAGTATGTATGCTCAAAAGGTTTTAGTTTGGAATGATCCTGGGACCCCGAATTCCGACACATCTTGCAAGCCACAAATGCTTACAAGAGTGTAATGAAATGAAGAACTCAAAAAAGTGTCATGAAAAGCTTGCATACATGTCACTTTCACGCCATAAAGCATCACATAAGTGACAAGAGAATGCTCCTCGGCAACGGCGCCAAAAGTTGTTGATGTTGTAGCATCACAAGTCATATTTGTCAATCCGACGAGCATCTCATGAGACCCAAATGTTGTGTAGAAGCATTCAACAGGCGCGATGGTGCTGCATTAGCACGAGATTAGCGACTAAACTATGTGTGAGATAAGAAGAAAGCATCGTTAATGACACACACACACACACACTTAATCGCACGTATAATCATGTTACTAATCAACAAACTAACATGTCACAAGCATAAGGCAAGAAAGGAACAAATACACAAGCACATCATAACGATAGTATGAGTCCTCCAAGCATTCTACAAACTAGCATAATCTCATTACTTCTAAGAATGCTCCCCCAAAATGAGAGGTAGTGACCTCTTTATATACAAAATGGGCAAAATGCATGCTATGTGGGATTTCTAAACTGAAATGAGAATGAATCCCACTTATTCTCTAGTGTGGCACTCACACACACCTATACAAGAGTGCTTATTAAACTGAATGAAAGGTAGAAAAAGGTATAAATGATGATGAGAAAGAATGGATTCAAGGATTATATGTTGTCTTGTCAACAAACATCATTTTTTTTTGTTTTCATTATCTGGCCATCTACTTGTGTAATTTTGTTCTTTTGAGTCGGATGTTTGGACATCTCTCTTCATGTTCCCCATAAAGTGTGGCTATGTAAGAAGATTCTTGGCAATCATAGGCTTGCTTGTGTTGTGATTAATGTGTGAGAAGGATTTTTTCTATGGAAAAGAGTGAAAGTCATAATCTATGAGGGAGGATTTAGTTTTAAGTTCAATACTATTAGTTTGAAACTATTACAAGTAAGCAGGATCTTTCATGAACACAAAGTCAATTTTTCAAAATAGAAAGAATTTCAAATGTTGTAGAAATTTAAGTACATGTGAACCATAGATGGTCAACTCCAAGCGAATGAAGAAAAAATGATTTTTTTACTATCATATACGACATTTGAATAAGTAGATATGAGCATTATAGAATGTTCTTGAGTCATCTTGTTCATAGAAGTAAGAGCAAGGAGGCAATTAGCCCATTCTTCCAACAAGAATGCATGCTTCATTAATAAGTGGTCGACCACCCAAATCCCTCTTTCAGAAGACTCAGACTAAGCCACTATCGACTCCTTAGGTTGCGTGATAGCAAAAAAGCCCCCAACAATGATGGGACTATCTTGTTGAAGAAGGCATGTTCAATACTACTAGGAAGAACTAAAGGAAGTAGCACCTTATCTTCCTAAAGGAAGCAACAAGGACTAGCTGGGACACTAGGATAGGGAGAGCCCAATGGAAGTTGCAACATGCCCACAATGTGCTCTAACTTAACATTTTCTCTATGCATAGAAGAATAGCTCAATATCCTTGATAAGGAGAAAAGAAGAATGTACAAGGAAATTACAAGTTTTGTATCCCAAGCAAAAGTTAGCCCACCTTTAATCTTTTAATTTATATTAGGAACACAAGGAGGTACCACCCTTTGACCAAAAAATGAAACATTTCCAATATTCAAAAAACTTCACCCCAAGAAATCCATATCAAATTTTACCAAACTCACCCCATAATTCCCCGAAGCCAAACCAAACCGCATCCTTCATAGAAGCAATAGATAGAAAAACATCTAAACATTTATTGCCTACCTTAGCCACCACTTTTTCAAAAACTAAATGGAATCCTGCTCTCCACCAAAATTACCCTAAAGTCCCTCGAATTTTCTCTAACCTTTGCTTCTATGATGAATCAAAAGGATCTTCTATAGAATTTTTTCTTGACAATCTTCAAGAGTCCACTATTGCACCCTTGTCTTCAAAGCTAGTTGTGTGGGATTCATTTATAAAGAACTTTGTGTTCCAACAATCTAATCTCGACACTTAACACTATTAGAATCCATAAGATTTAGTGTTCAACGACATCTAGACGGTGGCTTTTGGAGGAAACAATATCATTGAAGGCAATGAAGGTGACAATCACAAAGGTCCCACAAAGCCGCATAACAAGACTTTAGTATACAAATTTTTTTGGCCATTATAATGATGATCACGATGCTCATATTAGAATGTTCAAAAATCAATATAGTATTTTATATGGAAACAGATATCCCATTGATAAATATCGAGTTCTTAAAGCCACTTTTATAGAGGAGGGACTAAAATGGTTAACCAAATTTGATTCCACCCATTTAGAAGGAATTTTTGAATGGGTTATAATTGATTAAATCAATCTCTCATTGTACTACATTTTTGAGGTTCTTAGGCAACAACTAGATCAATCTACATAGATTTACTGTTGGAGTTAGACGTCTGCGGAAGCACACGAACAGCACAAGGAAGAAGAAGAAGCTTGGAGCACAACACACAAGACTGAATGTATTACTAGAGAATGTACAAAGATAAGTAGCCCATTAGGGCAATAGGCGTATATACAAGCCGGGGGAAAAAAACCTCCTAAAGAGGGAAAAAAGTGCCCCGACGGTCCTAGAGTGTTCACACACATCACTACCTAAATATATCAACAAATCCCCCCTGGGAGTGATGCGGTGAACAAGGAGCTGGCACTCATGTATAAGGAAGTGCCGAGCTATGTGGAAATCACTCCACAAAAGGAAGTAAGCCCAAAGCTTTGCGGAAAGCTTCAAACTTCTCCCTAGGCAGAGCCTTCGTGAAAAGGTCTGCAATGTTCTCCTGCGTGGGCACATATGCCAAGCTGATCTCCCCAGCAGAGAACCTCTCCCTGACATAGTGATAATGCACCTCAATGTGCTTAGTGCGAGCATGGAACACAGGGTTCCTCGCAACTGCCAATGCGCTCTGACTGTCAGTGAAGATGGTGGTGGCAGAAGACTGGCCAACACCCAAATCAGCCATAAGGCGTCTGAGCCACACACACTCAACAGTCGCTGTGAAAGCTGCCCTATACTCAGCCTCACAACTAGAAGTGGCCACAGTAGGCTGCTTCTTGCTCAACCAAGATATACATGAGCTACCAAGCATGAAGCAAAAACCATTGGTGGACACACGAGTGTCATAGCAACCAGCCCAATCTGAGTCAGAAAAAGCATGCAAATCTGGCGGTAGTGATCCCCCCTTGGGATAAAACAACCCAAGTAGCCGAGTACCACTCAAGTAGCGAAAGATGCGCTTAACCGCTTTCCAATGCGTGACTCCTGGGCAATGCATAAACCTGCTCATCTGTGAGACAGCAAACTGAATATCTGGCCGAGTAATGCATAAGTAAATCAAGCATCCAACAGCCTGCTGATAGAGAACGACATCAAATGCATCTCCAGCATCATGAAGACTCAATCGTAAACCTGTCTCCATAGGAGTGGCAATAGGCTTACAGTCTTCAAGGCCAAAACGCTGCAATAATGTGTCAATATATTTCGTTTGACACAAAGCCATTCCACCATCAACTTGCATAAACTGAATGCCCAAATAGTGATGCAAATGCCCCAAATCAGACATCTCAAATGAGGCATGCAAATCAGCCTTGAAATCAGCAATATGCTTCTCAAGAGGACCAGTGAGCAGCATGTCGTCTACATAGACAACAATGATCAGAAGCACATCATTAGCACGCTTAACATATAAGGTGCTTTCAGTTGGACTGTTCTCAAAACCATGTGCAATCAGATAGGCATGTATTTTCTCATACCAAGCACGTGGTGCTTGCTTTAAACCATATAACGCCTTCTTTAACCTGCACACCTGGTTTTCATGCCCTTTCTGCACAAAGCCACGGGGCTGAAAAACATACACTTCTTCATGCAAGTCACCATTCAGAAATGCTGTTTTAATGTCCAACTGATGTACATTCCAACCATGATGGGCTGCAAGTGCACAAATGCTCCGAACAGTAGTCATACGGCATGTAGATGCAAAGGTCTCATCAAAATCAATGCCTCTTTCCTGTGCATAACCCTTTGCAACAAGCCTAGCCTTATACCTGTCAACTGTACCATCAGGTTTACGCTTCAGCTTGTATACCCACTTAGTGCCAATGGCCTTCTTGCCAGGAGGCAAGTCACATAAAGACCATGTACCATTCTTCATTATAGCATCATATTCAGATTGCATAGCAGCCTTCCAATTTTCTGAATTTTGTGCTTCATCAAAAGAAACAGGCTCATTCTCATCACAGAGACTAGATGCAGCCATAGCATAGCAATCTGATGCAAAGGAGGTACTATGAGAGCCTGAACGAGTACGATATGACAAAGGTGCATCTAATTTGCTATCACGCAAAGTCTGCACCAGCCATTTTGGCATAGTTTTTGCCTGTTCAATATCAGCTCTCTCATCAACAAGTGCATCATGTAAATCTGCATCAGAAATGGAATGATCTGCATCATCATATGAAACCTGCAAAGGCTGAGAAGTTGCCTCATTGGGACCAGCGCTAGCCTGTCCACCTGTAAAAAGAGGCATCAAAGTATCATACATGTCTTTGGAGCTAACAGATGTCTCCTTAGTACATGAAAGCAATGGCTGAATAGCATCTTCCACAAAGACAACATCACGGCTAACCAGAATGCGTTTAGTCTGTGGATGATACAGACGATAGCCTTTACTTTCAGAACTGTACCCAACAAAAATACATTTTACTGCCTTATTATCCAATTTTCTGCGATGTTGTTCAGGCACTAATGCATATGCCAAACAACCAAAAACACGCAGATGAGCAACAGATGGCTTGCGGTCATGCCAAGCCTCATATGGAGTGATAGACTGCAACGCTTTGGTGGGACACCTGTTCAGTACATATGCTGCACACATGACAGCCTCAAGCCAGAAACTATGTGGTAAAGCCTGACTTTTGACCATGCACCTCGCCATCTCCATGAGTGACCTGTTCTTTCGTTCAGCAACTCCATTCTGTTGAGGTGTATACGGCACTGTACACTGGTGTTTTATCCCACGTTCAGCCAGAAATGCATTAAAATCTGAAGACATATATTCCCCCCCTCGATCAGAACGGAGGGTGCCCATTTTACATGCTGACAGATTTTCAGCCAAAACCAAAAACTGTTTGAAGCACATGAACACTTCGGACTTTGCTTTGAGTGGATATACCCATGCATGCCTGGAAAAATCATCAATGAAAGTCACGAAGTAAAGGTAATTTCCAAAAGAGGGTGTCTGCATAGGACCACAGACATCACTATGTACAAGCTGCAATTTCTGCATAGCCCGAACTGAACCATCTTTTGGAAAGGAAGAACGCTGCATTTTGCCCAAAATACAGCCTTCACAAACATGTTTTCCAGGTGCCTCAAGTTTGGGCAAAGAGGACACCATTTCGGATTTCTGCAGGCGTAACAAGCTAGCAAAATTCAGATGACCAAAGCGTGCATGCCAAAGCTTTGCATCTGACATAGCCTGAGAATCATGAACTGCACATGCCGAATCATTCACAGATCTTTCATAGTCTATGAGCTTATACAGCCCACGACATAAAATGCCAGAAGCAATAATCACATCGCCATTTGAGAGATCATGGACTGTACACCTGTCATCAACGAATTTCACAACCAAGCCAATCTTGGCTAATGCAGAAACTGATAACAGGTTCTTTTTGATCCCTGGCACAAATAAAGCATCTGACAAAGTGAAAGAACTACCATCAGCAGTAGTCAGAATGATCTTACCAACTCCCATAACAGGATAAGAGGAGTTATTGGCGCATGTGACAGTATTCCCTGTAGGGGCAGGCTCGAGTGAAGAGAAGAAACTGCGCTGCGAGGTAATATGTTTGGTCGCCCCACTGTCAAAGTACCAAACATCTGAGTCTACTGCAGACATGCACTGATCATGAGAAGATGGGTCAAAACTGCAGACAGTAGTAAACGCCCATTCTTCTTCCTACACAAGATTTGCAGACTCTGTTTTTGGTGTAGAGGCCTCTGCAACAACCATTCCAGCCTCTTTCTTCTTTGCCTCTTTAGCAGCCAGTTTTGGACAGTTCTTTATAATATGATCATTTCCTTTACAGTACTTGCAGAACAATTTCTGCTTTTCTGATTTCTTCTCATCTTTATCCTGGTTCTTCGATTGTGCAGCATTTGCAGATTTCTGCTTACTAGTAGAAGAGCTCCATTTTCCTTTGCCCTTCTGACTAGCCAGGAAAGCTTGATCTGCAACACGCATAATGGACCTGTTCTGCCTGGACTGATCTTCCTGCAACAGAACAGAGACTAATTCCTCAAATGACAAGGCATTCGGATTGCCTTTCATCATCAATCGAAGAGTAGAGGCAAAACTCTGATATGAATCAGGAAGGCCATTCAGAACGGTCTGCACAAGTGAGCTATCTGGTATAACCTCATCAGCAGAAATCAATTGTTCCTTCAGGTCTTTGATCTTTGTAAGAAAACTGTCCATCGAATCACCTTCATTCATGTGCTCACTCTCCAACTGTTTTCGGAGGTAAGCAACACGAGCCTCATTCCTAGCCTGGTACAAAGTGGTAAGTGTATCCCAAGCATCCTTTGCTGTTCTGCAAGAGCGAATGTGAGGAATAATGGCACGTTTGATAGACAAAGCTATCAATGCATGTGCCTGGGCATCTCTGCCATCCCAACGAATCTGCTCTGCAGTAGGTGCAACAGAAACAGCAGCACGAACAGGAATCTGCGGAATATCATCTTCGACACCATCTTCATCAGCTCCAACACCTGTATTTGCAGTACCTGTCGTTACAGGTGTAACAGGACGTCTTTCAACACCCTGCACAATGTTCCACAATCCTTTTGCAACCAGTACATGTCGCATCATATAAGCCCATAATGGGTAGTTGGTACCATCCAACTTATCCTCAACAGCCAACATACGGAATACATCACTGCTTTTAGCCATGGCCGGTGACTAAAATACCTTGATGCAGAAAATTGACTGTATCTCAAAAAGTTGAACAGAACTGCCCACACGAGTTCTGCTAGACCTGTAGCAGACTTCGAGACGCTTAAACTGGCGAACAGAAACTGGTATATACCTTTGGCACAAAAGGACGAAATAGCCTGCACAAGCACTGCGATAGTGCGTTCGGAGGCCGAAACGAGCTCAGATCGCGATTTCGGCACCACAGAGCGAAGCGGTTTTGATCTCGGAAAAACTCTGAGTATGCTCACCAAATTTTGTGCGAATCTGAGACTGCAAACGGAGGAGTGTCGACGGCGCCCTAGAAGAAGCAACGACCTGCTCTGATACCAATTGTTGGAGTTAGACGTCTGCGGAAGCACACGAACAGCACAAGGAAGAAGAAGAAGCTTGGAGCACAACACACAAGACTGAATGTATTACTAGAGAATGTACAAAGATAAGTAGCCCATTAGGGCAATAGGCGTATATACAAGCCGGGGGAAAAAAACCTCCTAAAGAGGGAAAAAAGTGCCCCGACGGTCCTAGAGTGTTCACACACATCACTACCTAAATATATCAACATTTACAACACCAAGTTCAAAAGCATCTATAGGTAATTCCCCATTAACAATCATCCTTGAGCCTCGTTGGTTTATTCAGAGTCTTTCACCCAGATTTTGAGACATTATGTGGTTCTATGGACTTGGAGAAATTTCATCGGATGATGGCATTCCCATTGCATTGAAATTGGAAAAGATGCTAGGATTACCTTCTATGAAGGGAAAAATTGGTAATTTACTAAAGTATATATATCCCTAGAATTAGAATTGGAAAATGTTTGGATCAAATCTACAGAAGCCCTTAGGCATGTACATTATACATGCTACCAAAACACTGAGCACAGAACAATCTTTTGTGCATTGTGATTATGGTCAAATTAACTTTTCCAAATCTAGAAGTTCCAATAGGCCAAACATGATCTCATAGGATTCTATAAGAGACGAAAGATCAGTTGCACCCTAGCGTAGATGACAAAGAAGAAGTAAAAATCAAGGCTATGAAATGTTTACTAAAGGAAATGGCACAATTTATTCTTCCAACACTAGAAATAGGAGAGAATTCTAGTGAAATCATAATTGAAAAGGAAGACGAAGACCCCACGTTCTTCGATCCAAACCTGATCAAACCAACACTGAACTCTAGCCTAGATTGCATCAAAGTTCCCCAATAATTCCCAAAAGTTGTTTCTTCAATTATTTAAACTTCTTTATAGGTACCCATTCAAATTTTGTTAGGTAAATTGCTTCCTTATACATAGCCCTTAGTCAAGAACTACTATAACATACAAGGAAAAACTTACTCTAGCTCTTGTACATAATATAACACTTATCAAATTTGGCTTTGTTGATCATAAAATACCTCTCATTATCGTATAATAGAGTGTTGATTGATGAGAGATTAGGAGTAAACATTGTTACACTTGTTGATATATTTAGGTAGTGATGTGTGTGAACACTCTAGGACCATGGAGGACTTTTTCCCTCTTTAGGAGGTTTTTTCCCCCCGACTTGTATATACGCCTATTGCCCTAACATGCTACTTATCTTTGTACATTCTAGTGGTAATACATTCAGTATTGTGTGTTGTGCTCCAAGCTTCTATGCTATTCGCATGCTTCTACAGACGTCTAACTCCAACAATTGGTATTAGAGCAGGTCCCCGCTTCATCTAGGGTGTCGTCTACACCTCTCCGGCCACAGTCTCAGAATCGCACGAACTTTGTTGAGCATACTCAGGGTGTTTCAGAGATCAAAATAGATTTGCTATGTCGTGGTGAAATCGAAATCTGAGCTTGTTTCGACCTCCGAATGCACCATCGTAGTGCTTCTGTAGGCTATTTTGTCTTTTTGTGCCAAAGATATATACAGGTTTTGGTTCGCCTGTATATGCATCTCGAAGTCTACTATAGTTCTAGCAAAACTCATTTGGGTACTTTTGTTCAACTTTTTCAGTACAATCATCTTTTTGCATCAGTGTAGTTTAGTCAGTGGCCATGGCTGAAAGTAGTGATGTATTTCGTATTTTGGTTGTTGAGCATAAATTGGATGGTAGGAATTACCCATTGTGGGCTTATATGATGTTTCATGTATTGGTTGCAAAAGGACTATGGAATATTGTGCAGGGTGCTAAAAGACGTCCTGTTACACTTGCGGATACAGGACTGGAAATACAGGTACTAAAGCTGATCCAGATGGTGTTAAAGATGATGATATTCTGCAAATTCCTAATCGTGTTGTTGTTTCTATTGCACCTACTATAGAGCAAATTCATTGGGATGGTAGAGATGCTCAGGCACATGCATTGATAGCTTTGTCTATCAAACATACCATTATTCCTCACATTCACTCTTGTAGAACAGCTAAGGATGTTTGGGATACACTTATCACATTGTACCAAGCTAGGAATGAGGCTCATGTTGCTTACCTCCAAAAACAGTTGGAGAGTAAGCACATGAATGAAGGTCATTCTATGGATAGTTTTTTTACAAAGATCAAGGATTTGAAGGAACAGTTGATTTTCATAGATGGTCCTTCTTGATAGTTCACTTGTGCAGATTGTTCTGAATGGTCTTCCCAGCTCATATCAGAGTTTTTCCTCTACTCTTCCTTTGATGATGAAAGGAAATCCAAATGCCTTAACATTTGAAGAGATAGTTTCTGTTTTGTTGCAAGAAGACCATTCTACACAGAACAGTTCTATTATGCGTGTTGCAGATCAAGCTTTCTTAGCTAGTCAGAAGGGCAAAGCTAAATGGAGCTCTTCTACTAGTAAGCAGAAATCTACAAATGTTGCACATTCGAAGAAGGAAGACAAAGATGAGAAGAAATCATAAAAGCAGAAATTATTTCGCAAATACTGTAAAGCAAATGATCATGTTATTAAGAGTTGTCCAAAACTAGCTCCTAAAGATGCAAAGAAGAAAGAGACTGGAATGGTGATTGCAGAGGTCTCTACACCGAAAACATAGTCTGCTAATCTTATGCAAATAGAAGAATGGGCATTTACTACTATTTGTAGTTTTGACCCATCTTCTCATGAGCAGTGCATGTCTGCAGTAGACTTAGATGTTTGGTGCTTTGATAGTGGGGCAACCAAACATATTACCTCACAACGTAGTTTCTTCTCTTCACTCGAGCCTTCCCCTACAGGGAATACTATTACATGCACCAACAACTCCTGTTATCCTGTTATGGGAGTTGGAAAGATCATTCTGACTATTATTGATTGTACTTCTTTTACATTGTCAGATGCTTTATTTGTCTCAGGGATCAAGAAGAATCTCTTATCAGTTTTGGCCTTAGCCAAGATTGGTTTGGTTGTGAAATTTGTTGATGATAGATGTACAATTCATGATCTGTCAAATGGCAATGTGATTATTGCTTCTGGCATTTTATCTCGTGGGCTATATAAGCTCATAGATTATGAAAAATCTATGAATGATTCAATATGTGTAGTACATGATTCTTAGGCTATGTCAGATGCAAAGCTTTGGCATGCATGCTTTGGTCATCTGAATTTTGCTAGTTTGCTATGCCTGTACAAATCTGAAATGGTGTCCTCTTTGCCCAAACTTGAGGCACCCGGTAAACATGTTTGTGAAGGTTCCATTTTGGGCAGAATGCAACCTTCATCCTTCCCAAAAGATGGTTTAGTTGGGGCTACTCAAAAATTGTAGCTTGTACATAGTGATGTTTGTGGTCCTATGCAGACAGCTTCTTTTGGAAACTATCTTTACTTCGTGGGTATATCCACTCAAAGAAAAGTCCGAAGTGTTCATGTGCTTCAAACAGTTTTTGGTTTTGGCTAAATCTCTCAGTAGGTAAAATGGGCACCCTTGGTTCTGATCAAGGGGGGGAATATATGTCTTCTAACTTTAATGCATTTCTGGTTGAACGTGGGATAAAACATCAGTGTATAGTGCCATATACACCTCAACAAAATGGAGTTGCTAAACGAAAGAATAGGTCACTCATGGAGATGGCGAGGTGTATGGTCAAGAATCAGGCTTTACCACATAGTTTCTAGCTTGAGGTTGTTATGTATGCAGCATATGTACTTAATAGGTGTCCCACTAAAGCGCTACAGTCTATCACTCCATATGAGGCTTGGCATGGTCGCAAGCCATCTATTGCTCATCTACATGTTTTTGGTTGTCTGGCATATGCATTAATGTCTGGCATATGCATTAGTAAAATGTATTTTTTTTGGGTACAGTTATGAAAGCAAAGGCTATTGTCTATATCATCCATAGAGTAAACACATTCTAGTTAGCCGTGATGTTGTTTTTGTGAAAGATGTTATTCAGCCCTTAGTTTCATGTACAAAGGAGACATATGTTCGCTCAAAAGACATGTATGGTACTTTCCTACCGCTTTTGACAAGTGGACAGTCTAGTGCTGGTCCTAATGGGGCAGCTTCTCAACCTTTAGGGGTTTCATGTGATGATGCAGATCATTCTGATGCACTTGTTGATGAGAGAGCTGATATTGAGCATGCAAAAACTATGCCGAAATGGTTGGTGCAAACTTTGCATGATAGTAAATTAGATGCACCTCTTTCATATCATACTCGTTGCCTCTTTTGCATCAGATTGCTATGTTATGGTTGCATCTAGTATTGGTGATGAGAGTGAGCCTGTTTCATTTGATGAAGCACAAAACGCTGAACATTGGATGGTTGCAATGCAATCTGAATATGATGATATCATATTCAGATTGCCTCCTAGAAAGAAGGCCATTGGCACTAAGTGGGTATACAAGCTGAAGCATAAGCCTAATGGAATAGTTGACAGTTATAAGGCTAGGCTTGTTGCAAAGGGTTATGCTCACAAAAGAGGCATTGATTTTGATGGTAGTTGGTCTTTATGTGACTTGCCTCCTAGAAAGAAGGCCATTGGCACTAAGTGGGTATACAAGCTGAAGCGTAAACCTAATGGAATAGTTGACAGTTATAAGGCTAGGCTTGTTGCAAAGGGTTATGCTCACAAAAGAGGCATTGATTTTGATGAGGCCTTTGCTCCTACTTGCTAAATGACTATTGTTCCTAGCATCTCTACACTTGCAGCATCATGGTTGGAATATACATCAATTAGACATTAAAACAACATTTCATAATGGTGACTTGCATGAAGAAGTGTATGTTTTTCAGTCCCGTGGCTTTGTGCAAAAAGGGCATGAAAACCATGTGTGCAGGTTAAAGAAGGCATTATATGGTTTAAAGCAAGCACCATGTGCTTGGTATGAAAAGATACATGCCTATGTGATTGCACCTGGTTTTGAGAGCAGTCCAACTGAAAGCACCTTATATGTTAAGCATGCTAATGATGTGCTTTTGATCATTGTTGTGTATGTTGATAACATGCTGCTCACTAGTCCTCAGGAGAAGCATATTGCTGATTTTAAGGCTGATTTACATGCCTCATTTGAGATGTCTAATTTGGGGCATTTGCATCATTATTTGGACATTGATTTTATGAAGGTTGATGGCAGAATATCTTTGTGTCAAACAAAATATATTGACACATTATTGTAGTCTTTTGGCCTTGAAGACTGTAAACCTATTGCCACTCCTATGGAGATAGGTTTACAATTGAGTCTTCATGATGCTGGAGATGCATTTGATGTTGAGCAGGTTTATGCATTGCCCAGGTGTCAAGCATTGACAGGCATCTAAGCGCACCTTTTGCTACTTGAGTGGTACCCGGCTCCTTGGATTGTTTTATCCCAAGGGGGGATCACTACCACCAGGTTTGCATGCTTTTTCTGACAGTGATTGGGTTGGTTGCTATGACACTCATGTGTTCAATAATGGTTTTTGCTTCATGCTTGGTAGCTCATGCATATCTTGGCTGAGCAAGAAGGAGCCTACTGTGGCCACTTCTAGTTGTGAGGCTGAGTATAGGGAAGCTTTCACAGCGACTATTGAGTGTGTGTGGCTCAGATGCCTTATGGATGGTTTAGGTGTTGGTCACTCTTTTTCCACCACCATCTTGACTGACAGTCAGATCGCATTGGTAGTTGTGAGGAACCTTTTGTTCCATGCTCACACTAAGCACATTGAGTTGCATTATCATTATGTCAAGGAAAGGTTGTCTGTTGGAGAGATCAGCTTGGCATATGTGCCCACGCAGGAGAACATTGCAGACCTTTTCATGAAGGCTCTTCCTAGGGAGAAGTTTGAAGCTTTTCACAAAGATTTGGGCTTACTTCCTTTTGTGGATTGATTACACATAGCTTGGCACTTCCTTATACATGAGTGCTAGCTCTTTGTTCACTGCATCACTCCTAGGGGGATTTGTTGATATATTTAGGCAATGATGTGTATGAACACTCTAGGACCACTAGGGCACTTTTTTCCCTCTTTAGGAGGTTTTTTCCCCCTCGGCTAGTATATATGCCTATTGCCCTAATGGGCTACTTATCTTTGTACATTCTAGAGGTAATACATTCAGTATTGTGTGTTGTGCTCCAAGCTTCTTCTTCTTCCTTGTGTTCTTCACATGCTTTCGGAGACGTCTAACTCCAACAACGCTCAATATCTACAACCAATTAGGATGGAAAAATATTATATTTGCCATGGTTTTTGTGATAATGGGATACTCATCTCATGTATAGCCCCAAGGCATACTTGTCTCAAAGATGTCTTAATTAATATGTAGGGAGACACCTTAAAATGAATTTGTAGTGCTAGATCATACCATATTAGCATCTGCGTATCGTCTATTGATTAGGCAGCCATGGCATAATCATGCCAAGGCTATACAAGATTTGTTCCCAAATGGATTGATTTTATCTAATGAATGACAAATATGTGATTGATTTTGATGAAATAAGCAAGTGCAATCAGTGTCAAACTCCAAAACATGTCAAACCCACTCACTTTATCGATGGTTAGACTGATGACAAAGAAGAAGTTTTCTTAAAGGAAAATTGAGACATTTTGTCAATAGGTATAACTAATGTCTATAGGATCGGTATATGATATGAATAATTTGATTACAAAGAAGGATGATAGTATACTACTAAAGACACTTATGGCTACTGGATCGAATAATGATAAATGAAGTTTAGGTGGAAGTCTCCAACTTAGGGACAATCACTAATCCCATTGTGCATGATTGCAAGAACCCTTCAAAACTCAACTAATGGACCTTCTTATAGTGCTCAAGGATGTATTTTCTTGGGACTAGAATGACATGCAAGGATTTGACCCTTGGTTCTATCAACATAGAGTTCTTCTTAAACTTGATGTTGTCCTAGTATTGTAGCAATGACACTAAATGAATAGAAATTATGCCAAGTTTGTGAAACATGAATTAGATCAACTTTTCAAGGTTGGCTTCATTTATTTCATCAAAATTTTGGAATGGTTGTCTCCCAATCATCATAGCCCCCAAGAAAAACAAATAACTTCAAAGAGTACAAAAAACTCAATGCAATAACAATTTCCAACCTTTTTTGTTTGTCATTTTTACATAGCATACTAGATGAGGTAGCAGGTAGAGAAGTGTATTTGTTTATGGATATATTTAGTGTATATAATTAGGTTTGAATGATCTATCTAAACCTTTCAACAGTGCATGCAAGTGATTTTTTTACCCTAGTCTTATAGATATTTTATAAATGTTTTTGAATGAATTTTTTTTATTTATGGCTGCAAGAATGCCCATGTAAACCATCTAGAATTATGCTTTGAATAATGCAAAGCATTCCGTCTTTGTTTAAATCCAAGAAAATTAGTATTTGTAATCAAATCTAGAAAACTTTTAGGTCAAGTAATCTCAGAACAAGGAATTGCAATTGTTCATGATAACATCAAGGTTATTCAGGAAGCTCTTGAGCTCATAAGGAATCCCAACATTTGCTTGTGAAGGTTTGGTGGCACTATCGGCCTCTATGAAATCTTGCACACATTGTTGTACTTATCAATAAATTAGCTCATGTGTCTCCTAGCCAACTTAGTTGGACTAAACAATGCACACTAGTTTCTGAAAGATTAAGGCTACTTTTTACTCTGGCATTATCACTTCACGCACCAACTTGGAACCACCATTTCCATGTATCTATTGACACCTCTGAGTGGCTATTGGTAGTTTGCTTATGCAAAATATAGCATAGGATGGTACAAACCTATGTATTATGCTAGCATGCAATTATCACTAGCAAAACCCAATTACTCAATGACTTAGTGAGAATCTCTAGGACTAATCTACTGAGTGAAAATGCTATATTGTCTGTTGGGTTGAAAATTTACTTTCCATGTTGATCACTTGGCATTAATTTATCTAGTAAGGCAACAAACTTTAGTCAAGAAATGAGTGAGATGGGTATTATTACTCTAAGAATTTGGTTTTGAAGTCAAGCATAGACTAGGTATATCACATGCAATAGTTTACTATCTTTCCATATTAGACTTTGGAGAAGCACCCATAATTATAGAAGTGACTTGGTGTAGAATTATTTTCAACAAAATCACAAAACTCTTTAAAAACCTTAGATACCCTCAAACTAATCTAGATAGATTTTGGACCTCACATTCGTGAATTAGTAAACATCTACACCTTGTATGAAATATTTTTCTTGTTTTTGGATAATGGAATTATGCACATAGGACTAATTAAGTATGGAAGGCAAAAGCTAGCAAAACATGCAAAAGATTTAGGATCATAATTAGTCAATTGTACTAAAAGGATGTTACAGGAGTATGGTTAAGATATATGCAACCCCATGAGGTGTTGGTAGTAATTGAACAAGCACTCTAGCATCCCATGGAAGGTCATTTTGAGGTAGATTTAAATATCTAAAGATTGTGGTGGATTACTATGCATAAGGACACTCATTACAAACTAAAAAATTTGTGATATCTCTCAAAGGATGGGATAGAATATCGACACCTATTCCCATTTGTAGCTTATTTTCCCACTAGAACCTTTTCAAAAATGGGGCTTTTTATTTCCCTAATTGTAGCTATCACCTAACATTCATATGTACAAATTGCTTTGACTATCCAACCACATGGGCCAAAGCCTAGGCTCTTAGGCGAGCCAATGCTTGTTTAGTGGCTCAAATTCTACTTGAATTATTCCCTCATTTTGGTCCACCACTTGAGCCATCATCTAATAGAGATACCCATTTTATGAACCAACTAGTTCAAAGTATCACTGACAAGTTTCACATTAAACAAAAATTCAGCTCCCCATACCATCATAGAACCAATGTACTAGCTGAGAGTGTTAATAAACTATTATTAAGAACTCTACAAAAATTATTCCTCAAACACTCCACATATTAGGAATAGTCTCTATTGGTAGCTATTTTGCCTACATGACCACCTAGAAAGTAGAGATTGGGTTCACTCCCTTCTAATTGCAATTCAGAGTAGAATCTATCCTACCATTAGAAATGGTAGTACCAAGTTTTAGAGTAGCAATATAACACCGCTTACTTCCAAAAGATTCTTTGCAAGAATGAATGTACACACTATGAAACTTAGAAGAACAATAGTATGGAAGTTTTCTACTACTTTAGAGGATAAGTAGATATTAAAGTTGGGAATATGGTCCTCTTTTTTATTCCAACTTAAAAAGAAATGCCAAAAAAAATCAAAATTCAATATACAAGTCCATCTTATGTCATGTTTTATCCCCAATAATCATCCATCTATGCACATATCAATAGTGATGGAAGCCACCTACATGTTATGACAAGAACTATAGCAATCATACTACATATCTCGGTGCATGGCATTGCCAAGCTCTCTACTCATCAAAAGATTTCAGACAAAGAAATGATGTTGTCCTTTGGTAAACCCAAGTATTATGAGTACCCTTTGTCCAAAAAATATGTTTGGGAAGTATATGTGTGAAAGTTCCTCCTCAAGACCCAAAACCTCCAAGGGAAGCATTTTTCAATTCGTTGCACCATCTATGGCATCTTGTTTATGGTGGCCACTATACCAACCAACTAGCAAAAATACTTACACAAGAAGTTTGTGAGAGAGTGTTAAAAAATCATCAAGCATAATGGTATCATCAATTAAATCTCTCAAACTCGAGTAAGACTTATGTTCTCACTCATTTTACCACCCTTTGAAGTCCCACCCATCATAGTTTGTGATCTTATTGCTCCACCAATTCCATGAGCTCACTTGTAGATACCACCACCCATCAACCCCATCCCTATTATTGACAAATCAAAAGGAGTTGATGAATCAATCAATAACTTTTTCCAACAATGCACAAAGCAATAAGAATAAATTCAACAAAAGCCTCAAGAACAAGAGCAACAATCTAGCCCTACTATACGTTCCTCCACTCGTGACCATGAAGATGAACAACAACAATAGTAGATGGAGCATTGAGAAGGTGAACACTCACATAGAGAAGAAAATCACACTTAGTATCAATGATATCATTTGTAGCACATCTAGCAACAACAAAAAAATTCCAATAAGGAGGACAACTTTCATATTTGCCTCTGTCCTCTTTTCAAGATAAAACAGAGATACCACCCATCAATTTTCCACTCATGTACCATCATGAACACTTTATAGAATTTGCTCATTTTCTATATTTCCTCATTGCTACCACAATCACTACATAGAAAAATGATCACACACAACTTTGAGATCCCAAGATGGAGAATTCACAACTAAAAGAGACTATTCAAGACGTGCAACAATAAAATGAGGAATATATTGAGTATCAGCAACAAGCTCTAATAGCCCAACAACAAGTCGATGAGTTGCATGATGAATTACAGAAGTTGCATCCAATAATGGAAGCACTCAAAGAAGGAGGAAGCTGAATATGGGGTTGTTCCACTCAATTATGCAAAGGAAAATACATAAAGGGCTATTGTCCTAATAGAACCAGCTATAATACAAGCAAGTCCTAGATATACTGAGGTGTACCCAAAAGATAGAAGTGAGTATTTCGAGAATACATACACTAAAAGTAAATGGTATCAGGAAGAAGCCTACTATCCAACAAACACTAGTGAAAACCCCAATTGGATTGATCAATCTAGTGTAAGAATTTATTTTATTTATGTAGAGATAAGAGATATTCAGAAACAACAACAAACAAAGGGTGCACCTACTCCTAAAGGTACATACTACAGATGTGCTGGTGAATACTTCCTAAAGGATTGTCCTAACTCATCTATGACATTTACTTGGAAGATTGAGGGATTTTGTGAGGATTGTGGGAAAGCACTTAATTAAAGATTGTCCTCAGAACCCTCAAAACATTGCTCACAACCCACTAAAAAGGGTGTGGTAGTGATTCTGAAGGGTGAGTGCTTCTTCAAGCTATAATGCAAGCTAAAGTTAAAGAAAAAGCTAAGCAACATGAGTTCAAAATGTTCGAATGTAGAAAAAAAAATCCTTTATCTCCTCAATCCGTCAATTCAAAGCCATGAAAATAAGAAGAAGAAAAGGAGGTTGAATTGGAACCAATCTAAGGAGAAAATTATTCAAAAATGAGAGAACAAAGTAGGAAGCCTAGAGAAAGAACTTCAAGAGGCATGCACTGAGGTTTCTCAACAAAAGCAATTGCATCCAAGGGGAAAGAAACTTTTGAGAATATTAAAGTAGGTTCTTTGCTAGATCGACTCCCTGAGGACTTAGAGATGATGTTGAAATCCTACGAGGCTCGGGTGAAAAGTGGCCCTAATATAGATACACACCATTGTTGTTATCCTGATGCCCTGTTAGATAGGGAGGGCACATGCATGTTTGTTCGGGTGATTGGATTACACTTTTTGGGTCACCGAACGGAGCACTAGGGGCACATGTATCATAGAGCCGATCAACTCTGGTCACCGAAATTATGGGCACATGTTTCACGGTCCCCGAACTTTAGGTGATCGGACTTAAAGGCACATGACAATGATTTAATTTCCAATGAGCTGAACCAAAACAAAAAACCTCTTTTTTTTGTTTACAAAATTCACACATTGACTACAAGTGACATATGTGTATGATAAGATTAATTGCAAACTATTCCATTGAATATTCTGTTCAAGACATGCTGAAAAAGATCTATTGGTTGACTTCCAATAACTTTTTTATATGTTGATTATGCCTATTTCTCGATAGATACTAATGTTTATTTTTTACAGAATGTATGCATCGAGCATTCGATTTCAATCAATAGAGCAATACAAAAATGCACTTATAAGGTAAAGCATATATGATTTATATTGTGGCATGATTTATATCCAAATGCAATTTATATTGCGCCATGATTTATATCTAAACCTGAAATATTGCGCCATGATTTATATTTAAAGATGATTGGCAGCACGATGAATTTTTTAGCACATAATTCTTCAAACGTTGAAGATGGTTGGCAGCATGGATAAAATGGCTCATAAATTGGCATATCTCAATCTCATCCTTCGGTGACCCGAACGGAAAAATTAGTGGGGTGACATTCCGTTCGGGTCACCTCACTCCTTACCATACACGCCATCTAATGGTGCTGTCAAGCTCGCAAAAAAGTGTTAGTTTTGGGCGAAGTTCGAGTCGCCGAGGTTCCATGTGCCTCTCGTAAGAGAAAGAAAGGATTAGCATGTGCAAACAATTCATTGAGTTGTCACAGAAAAGTATTGAGGAGGTTGGCCTTCTTAGGGAGAAAGCACAAATAGTTGTGGTTCAAAAACCCATCCTCACTTCAATGATTGATCGAGAATTGCACTTGTCTCAAGTAGAACCAAACGTAAGAAAAGAGCCTAGACAAAACCCCACTGAGACTAGGATCATCTTAGATTCTATCAAATCTTTGGCTCTAGAGCCTATTGTTGATAAGATTGATGATTGAAATGAGGAACTAGCTTAGTGATCCCCAAAGTAGAGGAGAAGTAGCCAAAGTACTTATGGGATCTGGTTCAAGAAGCAAGATGGAAGAAAGAGAGGAAAGATGGAGAAGAACCATCACTAGAAGAGTTTCAAGATTTTGATGAATCCAAATTCATGGATTTTCCCTTGAGTGAGAGTGCTTCAATAATTGATCTCTTAGTAGAAGAGGAAGAATATGGAGATCTCATAGATTTTTCGCAATATATAGGAGAATATGAAGGAGAATCTGTAGTTAAGAAGGTCTTTTCCATTAAGTTTCCTATGTCCCAACAATAAAGAATACATCAAGCATGCAAATATTGTTGGGATAGATGGATGGACACTCCAAGAAATGAGTAGGTACTATCAAATCCTGCTTTGTACCAGCCCTTCTAGCTTCATAGTTGAGTTGTAGGTCCTATTAGCTTTCCAATGACACTAAATAAGTGCCTATGTACTTTGGAAATGGTGTGAGAAAAGATTGAACCAAAATAGACTACTTCCAAGTTGAAGGATCAATGAAAACCTTCTATTTATGTTCACACACCTGCTCCTTATTATGCTTAGTGCTTCCAATACAGTAGGAATTCGAAAACCTCCTTTTAGAGGTATCTAATTAGCTTAGTAATCTAATGATTCCAAGTGGAATCACTTAAAATGATGCACTATACACAGAGAAATCAATTTAGCACTTGAATCATTACCCCCGACTTTTTAGGACCTCTACAGAGTTTGACTAGTGAGTGCTTCGACGTGCTTTTCTCCAAATTGGCTGAATGGATTTCCTTCAAAATTTGTGAGCATGTAGAAAACTTGGACCAATAAGCTATAGACCATTGAAAATGGTGAAGAAATGACTGAGATATGAGCAGTACAAGTTTATTGTTATGAATGAGTATGACAGAGAGATCATAGATGAGCAATGTAGATCTATTGTATTAATGAACAATGTTGTACAAGATCATAGGCTTGACAATCATAGCCTAATGATGGTGAGTAGTGTAGGTTACAATGTAGACCTCACTCTCTTACAATATGGCAATGGAGAACTCGAAAATGGAGTCACTTCTAAACGCGACTTTTTACAAGCCACTTTTATAAGTGCTACATTCAAATTTGAATTTGAATTCAACTTTTGGCTCTCTCTAAAAGTAATCCACCAATCTAGGAGTTGTTCTCTCCAACATAAAGTTCATGACTTTTCCATCTAACAAACTCCACAAGTTTGTAGGTAGCTATCAATATTCTTTCAAGTTCAATAAGCTTTTACAAATGGTAAAAGGTAAAGTCTTCATAGCAATGGTTTCCATGGAGCTTCATTTGTTCATGAACTTCTAGCCAAATGTGTAAGCTTGCACTTTGCACCAACAGATCCCCCTCAAGCCAAACATTTTGGCTTGGTCTTCTCCTTCAATCTTCATGAATGTCTTGCAATCCAATCATTGACTTAAACCTGCAAAATTTTGTACCATCTAATGCTTTAGTCAATAAGTCTGCACATTGCATATTAGTTGATACATATGCCAACTGAATTTCCTTGCTCAATAGCTTCTCTCACACATAATGATAGTGGACCTCTATATGCTTGGTCCTAGCATGATAAATAGGATTAGCTACAAGATGTAGTGAGCTAGTATTATCTCCAAAAATCATTGAGGATGTAGTATGCAAACCTAAATTTGTATACAACAATCTGATCCATATGGCCTCTTGAGTAGCATTGGCCAATCCTCTATACTCTGCCTCTGTAGAAGATAAAGCAATAGTGGGTTGCTTCTTTGAAGACCATGATATAGGTTTGTTACCTCCAAAAGATAGGTATCCTGAGATACTCCTTCTATCATCTTTGCAACCTGCCCAATTTACATATGAATATATCTTGTTGTCCAAGTCTGAGGTATAAGGAGTACAGTCCTTGATTTTGAGTGCCCTTAAGGTACTTCAAAATCCTTTTGGCAGCTTCCAAATGAGGTGCCCTAGGGTTGTGCATGAACTGACTTAGAACAGTTACTCCATAAGCAATATCAATCCTTGTCAATGTAGCATAGTTCAAGCTTCCCACTATGCTTTGGTAACCTGCAATATTCTCAAGCACATCACCTTCATGAGCACTTAACTTTTGGTTCACCTCCATTGGAGTACTTGCAACTTTGGCATCCTGCAAATGAAACTTCTTTAACATATCATGTATATAATTTCTCTAAGTAATATAAATTCCAGAGTTAGTGTAGACTAACTCAAGTCCAAGAAAATATTTTAGTGATCCAAGGTCACTAATTTTGAACTCCTACATCATCTGATTCTTAATCTGTTTGATGCCATTAGCATCATTACCTCTGAGTATGATATCATCAACATATACACATAGGTATATTACCTCTGAATTACTTCTTTTGATGAACAAGGAAGTATCTGCTTTACTCATGATAAAACCTTGATCCTGAAGATATGTAGTCAACCTATGGTTCCATGCCCTAGGTGCCTGCTTCAATCCATAAAGAGCTTTGTTCAATTTACATACATATGTTACCTTGTTTGGATCCGCATAACCAGGAGGTTGAGACATGTACACCTCCTCTGAGATCCAGCCATTTAGAAATGCATTTTTTACATCCAATTGATACATGTTCCTACCAATACCTTGATGGTTGGCATTTTGGCCACAAGTGAGAAGGTTTCTTCATAATCAACTCCTTGGGTGTGTGCAAAACCCTTAGCCACAAGTTTAGCTTTGTACCTGCTTATTGAACCATCATAATTCCTTTTGATCTTATAGATCCATCTAGAACCAATTACCTTCATAGACTCCTTCTTTGGCACTAGCTTCCAAGTATCATTCTCCTTGAGTGCTTCAATTTCCTCATCCATAGCTTCCTTCCATTTTGCCTTTGTCTTTGCTTCTTCATATGATGATGGCTCTTCAAATGACAAGTCTTTTGCAAGATAAACAGAGTGCTTAGTAACTAGGGAAGTGTCATACCCATATCTTATTGGTTTCCTGATCTCCCTTTGTGATCTTCTGATTGCTTGGTTGGATGATTCAGGTATATCCTCCAATTTCTTCATCTTGACTTTGCCTTTGGACTTGCCTTGAACTCTTCTAGGTTGATGATGTCCTCATCACCTGAGTTGATATCTCCATTCTGAGTAGGCTCCTCCTTAGTGAGGCTTGGAAACTCCTCTTCTAAGTCATAAGGTAGTTTTACTTTCCTGCATTCACTATCAAACAAAGAGTCATTCTCATCAAAGACATCTCTACTGACCATGAATCCTTTGTTTGAAGGGTTGTAGAACATGTCTCCTTTCTTATTCAAGTCATACCCTATGAAGATGCACTTCTCTGCCTTAGGGTCTAGCTTACCTCTTATCTGAGAAGGGATATGCACATAAGCTACACATCCAAAGATCCTGTAATGATCAAGTGAAGGTCTTCTACCATGCCATGCTTCATATGGGGTCATCCCATCAAGAGATTTGGATGGCAATCTATTTACAAGATAAGTGACAGTACATACACTCTTTGCCCACAAGTAATTTGGTAATTTTTTCTCATTTAACATTGACCTAGCTGTTTCAACAATTAATCTATTTCTCCTCTCTGCCACCCCATTTCGCTCAGGGGTATACCTTGTTGTAATTTCTCTCTTGATTCCTCTGTCCTACAAGAATGCATCAAACTCATTTGAGAAGTACTCACCTCCTCCATCTGACCTTAATCTCTTTAGGTTTCTCCCTGTTTGGTTTTCAACAAGTGCAAGATACTTTTTAAAGCAACTCGATACTTCATCTTTGTACTTCATAAAATACAATACAGTCCACATATTGTCATCATCAATGAAAGACACATAATTCCTTGATCCAAAAATTGAGGGATCCTTTCTTGGTTCCCATACATCTGTCTGGACAAGCTCTAGGTAGTCCTCATGCATGTAGCCTTTCCTTGAGAAGGGTAAACTCTGAGATTTTCCAAACTGACAAGCACCACATTTATAAATCATGTGTTGCTTGGATACATTAGGTACACCAAGCACACATTAGTCTCTACATATTTGTTTTAAAGTTCTTTCACCAACATGTCCTAATCTCTTGTGCCAAATTTCAAGCTCTAAGAGTGTTTGATCTTTGTAACTATAAAGTGCAATATTCCTTGTATCTTCAAGTTCAAAGGTGAATAATCTACCTGTCTTTTCTCCTTTGGCAATTCTCTTGAATCCATGTTGGGGATCCTCCACAAATGCTCCATATTGGTTGAACCTGACCTGCAATCCCTTTTCCACAATTTGTCCAGCACTCATCAAATTCTTGGTAATTATAGGTGCATATAAAACCCTGCTCAACAGATTCCTATTTCCATATGAGGTCTTAACATCTCCTACTTTAATCACTGAGTGCTTGGTGTCATCACCTCTTTGTACCTGATGCTTACCCTTTGGTTCCTCAAGGTTAGAGAGAAGAGCTACATTGCCTGCCACATGGTTTGAGCACCCTGAGTCAATGTAGAAGAGATGCTCATCATTTATACCTGGTTTTGAAGTTATGTTCATAATCAGAAGAGAATCTTCTTGCTCCTCTGTGTACTTGTTGTAATCCTTCCTTTATTTGTAGCCTCCTTGGTAGTTGCTATTGTAGTTGTTGTTGTATTTGTTATTGTATCCTTGATGGTGATTAAATCTTCCTCTTGATTGTGTATATCCACCTCTTTGATATCCTCTACCTCTCTGATTCTTGAAGTTCCTGTAACACTCATCTGTAGTATGATTTGACAATGCACAAATATTACATGGTGAGGAGTTATAGGGTCTCCCCCTACCTTGCTTACCTCCTCTGCCCCTTCCTCTTGAGGTTCTACCTCTCCTTGCATAGTTGGCTTGGGAGTTAGTTCCTTCATCTTCAACCTTTTTGTTCTTCCCTTTCTCTTTGGACTTAGTTTTATCCATGTATAGGGCAGAAGAGCTATTACCTATTGATGAATCTCCATTCTTGTTGAGCTTGGTTTCATGGGTAAATAGTTGCCCCATGAGTGTGGTGAGGTCTTGAATCTGCCTGTCCATAAGTCCATAGCAGTTGTGAAGCTCTCCCATTTGTCATCAGCTTTAATGCCATTGATCACTTGTCTTACAATATGCTCCTCTTCAATTTCTTCTCCTATGCTTGCCAATTGATCTGCTACATCTTTGACTTTGGTCACATACTCTGAGATGTCTTGCTTGGGTTGCTTTCTTTGAGTCGTAAACTCAATCCACAATTGGTTCTTCCTAGCCCTTGTGTTGGAAGAGAAATATGAAGACAATGTTTCCCAAGTCTCTTGGGATGTCTTACATTTCCTAATATGTGGAAGAAGAAAATCAAAGATTGAGTTAAGTAATTAAGACCTTGCTAATGCATCCTTAGCACACCATGTGTTGAGTCTTTCATGCTCCTCTCTTATAGGTTGTCCTTTGCTTTTGAATATGGGCATCTCCTCATCTCCTAGGATGTATCCATAGAGGCTCCTTCCTTGCAAGTATGTCTTCATCCTCAAGGACCATGCTTGGTAGTTGTTCCTGTCCAATTTATCAATGAACCTATACTAGTCATTCTTAGCATAGTTACTTTGGATAAATGTAAAAGCAAAAGAAATAAGGAACCTCGTGAAGTTAGAGAGCTGAATGCACGACTCATGTGGTAGAAAGACTAAATTCAAGTCATCCCTAAAGTGTAAGATCACTAGAGGTGAGGGAAAATTTGGATTCAAACTCAAATTATGAGTATAAAAAGACATGACTTTAGTCACAGGCAGAGGGAGCCACTTTGAGAGACTTTGAGCTACATCAGTGAGCACACATTGAGCTCACTTCATGTGTGAGTATTCCAGTACACTTCCCTTGGATCATATGTTCATTAGCATATACATTTTTTATACATATCATCAAGTATGTCTTTGTCTATTGTTCTCTGCTACATCTTCATCACTACAATGATCTTGTGGAATCAATTTCTTTACGTGTACTCACTCATTTTCAATACTTTAACCTCATTCAGTTAGTTTGAAGTGTCTAATACTACTTGCATATCAATTTTCATCACATTTGGCTCAATGGATCTTGAGATATGAATCCTAGAAAGTGACTGTGTCTACAGATCTTCTAGATCCTAAAATGTCGAGATGACCCCCCTGACTTGTTAGATTCATTTCTCAGTGTATGGTGTGGCTAAATTGATGAAATAACTTGTTTTAGTTAGATACATCCAATTATATGTGTGAAAAAGCTCTCTGTTCAATTCATACTAGGTTGTGAGCACTGAGCAAATTACTGAGCACTTCTATTCCCAAAATAGAAGGTTTCTTCACATTTCTAGTACATGCTAGTTATCTATTTTGATGCAAACTTTTGGGAATGATGTTCCAAAGCACTTGGTGGTTCCAAATGCATTAATGTGAAGCTAAAGAAATCTTTTAAGCATCCCTAGAGTTAGCTTGGTAGGTGTGGAGCTAGTTTTGTGCAACACTAGCTCATCTCTAGACCATACTCATCCATCTCACATTGGTATCAGAGCAACAACAAATCAACATGGGAGATGGATTTCCTTCATCCGTAGACAAATTGGATCGAGGTAACTACTCAACTTGGTCATTTCTAATGGAAGCTTATCTTCAAGGGAGAAACCTCTATGGTTACATATATGAAGATGAGATGATGCCAATCCTCAGAAGCAAAGGAAAACAAACTCAAGAAGAACTAGAGAGGTTAACCACATGGTGCTCAAAGGATGCTCTGGCCAGGTCATATATTCTTAACTCAATCTCTAATTTTTTACTTCCACACATCAAGAGTTGCAAGATTTCACAAGAAACTTGAATGCTCTTGAAGCATTCTTCTCATTAAGTACAAAGGCAAGGAAGAATCGACTATGGATGGAGTTCATCACACTCAAGAAGATGCCCAAGCAAAGTGTGATTGATTGTCAGATTAAGAGTAGATAGTAAGAAAAGTGATCAATGGAATAAAGGCATATGAAAAATGGGAAGCTTTCACCATAGCCATGGACCTCTACACGAACATGTAGGTTCTTAATTTCAACACCCTCATGGGACAATTGTTCAGACATGAGGCAAAGCTTATGAAGAATAGAGACAAATCAAAAGGTAATCAATCCTCTGCCCTATATACAAATAAGAACAAAAACAAAGATAGCAAAGGCAAAGGTAAAAAGTTTGATGATGAGGGTAGCACCTCTCAAGCAAACTTTGCACGTAGAGGTAGAGGCTCAAGAGAAAGAGGCAAAGGAGGAAGACAAGGCACGGTAAGCTCTCAAAGCTCCTCTCCATGTGCCATACGTGGCTTAATTAATCACATTATTGAGAATTGTTTTAGGAATCCTAGAAATCAAAGAGGAAGAGGTTACGACAGAGGAGGCTATGGAAGCTCAAGAGGTAGATTCAACAACAACAATGGTTTCAAAAACAACTCATACAACAATAATAGTTATCAAGGAGGATATAAAGGAAGGAGAGACTACAACAATTATGCAGATGATCAAACTCAAGAGGATTCATTACATCTGATGAATATGACTATGAAGCAAGGTAAAGCAAATAAACATGTATTCTATATAGACTCAGGTTGTTCAAATCATGTAGCAGGGAATGTAGCTCTACTCTCAGACTTGTCGGACCCAAGGAATAGACATGAAGTCCAAATAGGAGACGATACATGGCATCCAATGGAGAAGATAGGCAATGTGAAGACTTCTGATGGTAATATGAATCTATTGAGCAAGGTATTATATGTGCCAACCATCACCAAAAACCTCATAAGTGTAGGTCAGATTGTTGAAAACGGATTGCAAGTCAAATTCACAAAGAATGGAGCATTTGTTGAGGATCCACATCAGGGATTCAAGAGTATAGCGAGAGGAGAAAATTCAAGTAGACTATTTACTTTTGAGCTCCAAGATACTAGGAACACTGCATTGTTCAATTATGGTAGTCAAACCTTATCAGAATTGGGAATTCGGCACAAGAGGTTAGCTCATATAGGTGAAAGAGCTATGAAGAAAATTAGTAGGGATCAAAGTGTGCTTGGTCTACAAAACATCTCCAAACAACATATGATTTACAAGTGTAGTGCTTGTCAATTCGGCAAGTCTCACAAGCAACCATTCACAAAGAAGGGATACATTTATGCAGACCTATTGGATCTAGTCCATACAGATGTATGTGAGCCAAGCAAGGAGCCTTCAATCTTTGGATCAAGGTATTATGTGTCATTCATTGATGATTCTTAAATGGACAATACTATGTTTTATGAAGCATAAAGGTTGTATTAACTGCCACTTATCGAATCAATAGACTCACATCAAAAGCATTAGATGGGATGACACCATATGAAGCAGCGAATGGAAGAAGACCTAGCCTTGATCATCGTAGGATCTTTGGGTGTATAGCATATGCACACATACGTTCACAAATCAGAGGCACATTGGATCCAAAGGTAGAAAAATGCATATTCATTGGCTATGACCTTAATCAGAAAGGTTATGGGCTATATAATCTAAGCAATAAAGGTTTTATTGTTAGTAGAGATGTTGTTTTTTATGAAAAAAATATTGGTTCGAGGATGATTGCAAGAAAATCAAACTTCCCTATGACCTAGAGGAAGACTTTCAAACATTGTCAAAGAGGAATGAGCATACGCATGAAGACTCAACTGATTCTAGAGAAGACCAAAAGACTCCAAGAATGGAAATCAACTCTCGGAACTCCAAAGGCAAAGCCAAGGTGAATGAATTGAGAGATGTGGCAGGATCATCTCAACAAACTATAAGGAGGTCTACTAGAGAGAAAAGAAAGCCAAAAAGGTATGGTCATGACACCTCTTTGGTCACTAAGCATTCTATTTACATAGCGCAAGATACAAACTCAGAGAACCATCTACATATGAGGAGGCCAAGAAGAAGCCAAAATGGAGAGATGCCATGGAAGAAGAGATAGAAGCTCTACAAGAAAATCAAACTTGGGAATTGGTTCCAAGAAACCATCTATGAAAGTCATTGGTTCAAGGTGGATTTACAAGGTAAAAAAGAATTCTGATGGCTCAAGTAACAGGTACAAAGCAAGGCTTGTAGCCAAGGGGTTTGCACAAACCCAAGGCATTGACTATGAAGAGAAATTCTCACTTGTGGCAAAAAGTACCACAATTAGAGTACTTATTGTTGATATATTTATGTAGTGATGTGTGTGAACAGATTACGACCGTCGGGGCACTTTTTTTTATCTTTGGGAGGTTTTTCCCCCCAGCTTGTATATACGCCTATTGCCCTAAAGGGTCACTTATCTTTGTACATTCTGGTGGTAATACATTCAGTATTGTGTGTTGTGTGCTCCAAGCTTCTCCTTCTTCCTTGTGTTATCTGTGTGCTTCCGCATACATCTAACTCCAACAATTGGTATCAGAGTAGGTCGTCGCTTCATCTAGGGCATCGTCGGCACCCCTCCGATCACAGTCTCAAAATTGCACAAAATTTGATGAGCATACTCAGGGAGATTAGGAATGTTTTGGCCTCTGAACGCACTGTCACAGTGCTTGTGTAGGCTATTTTGTCTTTTTGTGCCAAAGATATATACAGGTTTCGATTCACCAGTCTAAGCATCTCAAAGTCTACTACAGGTTTAGTAGAACTCGATAGGGTAGTTCTATTCAACTTTTTGAGATATAGTAAATGCTTTGCATCAAAGTATTTTAGTCAGTGGCCATGGCTGAAAGTAGTAATGTATTTTGTATGTTGGTTGTTGAGGATAAGTTGGATGGTACGAATTACCCATTATGGGCTTATATGACGCATCATGTATTGGTCACAAAAGGACTATGGAATATTGTGCATGGTGTTGAAAAACATCCTATTACACCTGCAAATATAGGTACCGAAGCTGATACTGATGGCATGGAAGATGTTGATTTTCTGTAGATTCCTATTCATGCTTCGATTCCTATTGCACGTACTACAGAGCAAATTCGTTGGGATGGAAAAGATGCTTAGGCATATGCATTGATAGTATTGCCTGTCAAACATGCCATCATTCCGCACATGCCATCATTGTACTAGGCTAGGAATGAGGCTCATATTGCTTACCTCCAAAAACAGTTGGAGAGTGAGCATATAAATGAAGGTGATTCTATGGATAGTTTTCTGACAAAGATCAAGGATTTGAAGGAACAGTTGATTTTTGTTGATGAAGTCCTTCCTAATAGTTCACTTGTGCAGACTATTCTGAATGGTCTTCCTGACTCATATCAGATTTTTGCTTCTACTCTTTGTTTGATGATAAAAGGCAATCCAAATGCCTTAACATTTGAAGAGTTAGTTTTTGTTATGCTATAGGAAGATTAATCTAGACAAAACAAGTCTATTATGCGTGTTGTAGATCAAGCTTTCCTGGCTAGTCAGAAGGACAAAGATAAATGGAGCTCATCTACTAGTAAGCACAAATCTGCAAATGCTACACATTCGAAGAACGAAGACAAAGATGATAAGAAATAAGAAATCAGAAAACAAAAATTGTTTTGCAATTATTGTAAAGCAAATGATCATGTCATTAAGAGCTCTCCAAAAGTGGTTGCTAAAGAGGCAAAGAAGAAAGAGGCCGGAATGGTTGTTGCAAAGGACTCTACACCAAAAAGAGAGTCTGCTAGTATTGTGCAGAATGAAGAATGGGCATTTACTACTGTTTGTAGTTTTGACCCATATTCTCATGAGCAGTGTATGTCTGTAGTAGACTCAAATGTTTGGTATTTTGATAGTGGGGCAACCAAACATATTACCTCATGGCACAGTTTCTTCACTTCACTTGAGCCTGCCCCTATAGGGAATATTGTCGCATGTGCCAACAACTCCTCTTATCATGTCATGGGGGTTGGTAAGATCATTCTGACTACTACTAATGGTAGTTATTTCACTTCGTTGGATGCTTTATTTGTGCCAAGGATCAAGAAGAATATGTTATCAGTTTCTACTTTAGCCAAGATTGGCTTGGTTGTGAAAATTGCTGATGATAGGTGTACAGTTCATGATATGTCAAATGGTGATGTGATTATTGCTTCTAGAATTTTATGTCGTGGGTTGTATAAGCTCATAGACTATGAAAAATTTGTGAACGATTCAGCATGTGCAGTACACGATTCTCAAGCTATGTCAGATGCAAACCTTTGGCATGCATGCTTTGGTCATCTGAATTTTGCTAGTTTGCTATGCCTAGAGAAATCTGAAATGGTGTCCTCTTTGCCCAAACTTGAGGCACCTGGGAAACATGTCTGTGACGGCTGTATTTTGGTCAAAATGCAGCATTCCTCCTTTCCAAAAGATGGTTCAGCTTGGGCTACTCAAAAAGTGCAACTTGTTCACAGTGATGTATGTGGTCCTATGTAGACACCCTCTTTTGGAAATTATCTTTACTTTGTAAGTTTCATTGATGATTTTTCCTGGCATATATGGGTATATCCATTGAAATCAAAGTCCGAAGTGTTTATGTGCTTCAAATAGTTTTTGGTTTTCGCTGAAAATGTGTCAGCATGTAAAATGGGCACCCTCCATTCTGATCCAGGGGGAATATATGTCTTCTGACTTTAATGCATTTCTGGTTGAATGTGGGATAAAACATCGGTGTATAGAGCCATATACACCTCAACAGAATGGATTTGTTTAACAGAAGAGTAGTTCACTCATGGAGATGGCGATGTGTATGGTCAAGAGTTAGGCCTTACCACATAGTTTCTAGCTTGAGGCTATCATGTGTGCAGCATATGTACTTAATAGGTGTCCCACTAAAGCACTACAGTCTATCACTCCATATGAAGCTTGGCATGTTTGCAAGCCATATATTGCTCACCTGCATTTATTTGGTTGATTGGCATATGCATTAGTGCCTCAACAACATCGGAACAAATTGGATGATAAAGTAGTAAAATGTATTTTTGTTGGGCACAGTTTTGAAAGCAAAAGATATCGTCTGTATCATCCATAGATTCAATGAATTTTGGTTAGCCATGATGCTTTTTTGTGGAAGATGTTATTCAACCTTTACTTTCATGTACGAAGGAGACATCTGTTAGCTCCAAAGACATGTATCATACTTTGCTGCCTCTTTTCACAGGTGGACAGTCTAGTGCTAGTCCTAATGAGGCAACTTCTCAGCCTTTGCAAGTTTCATGTGATGATGTAGATCATTCCATTTCTGATGCAGATTCACATGATGCACTTGTTGATGAGGAGCTAATATTGAGGAGGCAAAAACTATGCCAAAGTGGTTGGTGCAAACTTTGCATGATAACAAATTAGATGCACCTCTATCATACCATACTCGTTCAGGCTCTCATAGTGCCTCTTTTGCATCAGATTGCTATGTTATGGCTGCCTCTAGTCTCTGTGATGAGCATGATCCTGTTTCGTTTGATGAAGCACAAAGTTCTCAAAATTGGATGGCTATTATGCAATCTCAATATGATGCTATGATGGAATGGTACCTAGCCTTTATGTGACTTGCCTCTTTGCAAGAAGGCCATTGGCACTAAGTGGCTATACAAGCTAAAGTGTAAGCTTGATGGAACAGTTGACAGGTATAAGGCTAGGCTTGTTGCAAAGGGTTATGTGCAGGAAAGAGGCATTGATTTTGATGAGACCTTTTCACCTACATACCGAATGACTACTATTCATAGCATCTGTGCACTTGCAACTCATCATGGTTGGAATGCACATTAGATGGACATTAAAACAACATTTATAAATGGTGACTTGCATGAAGAAGTGTATGTTTTTCAGCCCCATGGATTTGTGCAAAAAGGGCATGAAAACGAGGTGTGCAGGTTAAAGAAGGCATTATATGGTTTAAAGCAAGCACCATGTGCTTGGCATGAAAAGGTACATGCCTATCTGATTGCACATGATTTTGAGAACAGTCCAACTGAGAGCACCCTATATGTTAAGCCTGATAATGATGTGCTTCTGATTATTGTTGTGTATGTTGGTGGCATGTTGCTCACTAGTCCTCATGACAAGCATATTGCTGATTTTAAGGGAGATTTGCATGCCTCATTTGAAATGTTCTATTTCCATTTTATATTGTATTTCCTTTGTATTTGGGTACCTTGCCATGTGCTTCTACCAGTTGTATTCATTCTCCTTTTAGGAGACTTATCCCACATATGATGTACTTTTGAGAGCCCCTCCCAAATCTATATAAGGAGGGCCTCTCCCCTCATTTGTACTTGGTTAGAAGCTTGAGGAGCCTACTGCATGCTCTTGGCAAGCTCATTTCTAATCCACATGATTTTACCCATTTCATGGTCTACTCATTTTGTGTCTCACACATTCTTTGTTTTGTAAGAGTACTTTACTTTTCAGTTTGCTTCCGCATGTGTACTCTCTACATGGTATCAGAATGCTAGGTGGAGGACTTGGTGGTGCGTTTGGTGGTCATTTTGGTGGTGGTGCTTCATTTTGATGGTGTGCTTTCTCCTCATTGAGAGAGGCCTTTTGCCATCAGTTTTTGGGATTCACTCTGCCCCTTTGCCCACCCTCCCACACATATTCTTCATTTGTTTGTCCACCATTTGCTTTCATTTGCCCCTCCCTCCCACCCCTCTTTGTGGATCGAGTGTAATATGTTTTTCATTCTGAGAAATATTTACGTAGAAATTGATAGTGGTTCTCTATGTTGATAGTGTTTATAAACACTATGTGAAGTTAGTTGCTAATCTCAAGTAATTAGAAGTGGTCATAAACACTCTTTGCATTTTATCATTTCTGTAACCTTTGCCCATCCTTCCACTATGCATCTCTTAGCAGAGACAAAGCTTGCTAGAGTCGTCGCCAATGCAGGAGAACTTGAGAGACAGGACCCTGTTTAACATGAGGGCAAGATAATGATTGCGGAAATCCCCTCATCAGCTTTTACTGCTTGCGAGTCTTCCCCTCTGATCTTCTTCTGCTTCAGCATTAGTCAAGCTTGCTTACAGAAACAATCAGTTAGACACGGCACGAATATTTCTACAGAGCTTGCTCGTCAAGCCTGCACACTTGCCTTTTTTTCGGTCTGTTTTCTCGTTTCGGAGAAGTTATCTGCTTCTCTGCCATTTGCTACTGTGTCCTCATAACGGAGCATAGCCACTCAAGAAAGCTTCTTCCTTGGACCAAAACACTCATACCTAAAGCTTGGTTCCGTTGAAGCAGTTGTCACTGACGATCCCAAGTTCGTTATGGAGTTTCTCAAGAAGCAGGACCATACCTTCGAGTGAGCTTGCGCATGCCAAAGTGCAGGACGGAGCCTGTTTGAAGAAGGTTGCCGATTATTGGCAATGGCCTAGGCCCCAGAGGAAGCCTCCTGTTTAGTCTGCATTTCGGTGGCAAATCTCTATGTCAGCAATAACACTTGCACCTTTTGCAAACATGGCTACATTCCTTTTAGGAATTTTTGCAATTAAGGTGAACATCCTATCCACTTTGTTTCCTTTGGTGACCAATCTTCCATTCTTTTTGTACTCTTCTAAATACAAACCATCAAAATTGAACGTGAATTGTGTTACGTGGTCAACCATTTGTCCAACAAAAACCAAAGGCTTTGTTATATTGGGAATATGGAGTACGTTAGAAAGATGTTGTTATAAGTTTCAACGGACAAGATGGCTTGAGAAAGGAGTTATAAGGAGCAAGGAGATGGAAATAGTATGCAGATCCGCCGAAGAATAGGCCTAATCATTTTTTCAAAAATGATCTTCAACCAAAAGTGATTTTTATCACTACATCAACATTGTAAATATTGTTTTTTATAGTTACAACTCAATTTTGTACAAGCCAAGGAGTCCTCAAGCTTGAGAAGTATTAGAATTTTAAGACTTTGTTTGAGCCCTCAAATAAGCCTTGGAACCTAATTTTTAAATAGATTGGACACTAGGTTTGGACAGGGCCAAAGCTACTCAAAAAATATAAAAAGAGCTAGAGAACTTATTTTCTAAGCTAGCTTGTTAGAGAATAGAGATTTTGTAAAAGAGATCTTGTGTAATTGAAAGCACTCCATTGTTCCTCGCTTTGCTCTTGCCTCGTGTGTGTGTGTGTGTGTGCATGCTAGTGTGCTTCTCACTCATGGACTTGTGCCTTCACTTGCTCATGGTCATCATACCAATCCTCACATATCCATGGATTAACATTTATGAGGTGGATCTCCTCATGTTGGTACTCACCATTGTGCTAGAGTGACAAATGTTTCACCTTCCAATCCTCTATCGATAGTGCTATATTTTCTATATGCTAAAAAAATTTTGCAAACTACTAAACCATTCTGCATGGTTGGTCATGTGATTTGAGGCACTTGAATCAGCATACCAAACATTACCATTCAATTTTGAAACATCAGCAAACATTTTATTCATCATGTGATGTTGGACCATGAATAGCTTCTCCGAATCATCTATACTTGTGGATGCATGGTTGTTTTGTTGCTTTCAGCTATTTTGATTCTTCAACCTGTAATCACATTCATTGTGACCAGGTTTACCACAATTCCAACATCCCTGACTATCATTACTTGAATCCTTTCTTTGGAAATTTTTGTGGCCTCTTCGGCTCCCCCTACCTCAATATGTCCTCTAACTCCTTCATGATTTTTGTTGTTGACCTTGGTCCTAGTTGTTATTTCCTCTTCCACTTTCAAAGCCTCTTCCTCAACCTCTTCCTTTACCAGGGTAGAACACATGCTCAAACCAAGATTTTCCTTGGGAGTTTGAATCTTCACCAAGGTTCTTTTCTTAAGTTTTGAACTACTTATATGCAGTTCCTTGTTGGTGCAAAGTCGAAGCCCAGACATTTGGCTTGAAGTTCACAAACATATGAAACTCCATAGAAACCATTGCTGGTAGAAATTTATCCTTTTACATTTGTAAAAGTCATTTATTTGACTTGAGAGAATATTTGTAATCATCTACCAAAAACTCATGGACTTGTTAGTTAGAAAAGCATCTACTTCATTGAGGGAATGTTTCCTCGATTGAAGCATAACTTTTAGAGAGAGCCCAAAGTTGAATTCAATTCAAATTTGAATGCAAGTCTTATAAAAGGTGACTTGAAAAAGTCGTGTGTGGATGACCAATTCCTGAGTTCTTCATTGTCCTTTTGCAAGAGTGTGAGGCCTACATTGTAGCCTACACTACTCTCCATCATAAGGCTATGAGTATCAAGCCTATGATCTTGTACAACATTGTTCATTAATACTATACTCTATTAGGGATCCAATAACTTATATGTACCCCCTATACAAAGATGAGGATCCTAATGAGAAAAGTATACTACAACAAAGAGAAATTTAGATGACTTTGAGCTTCTCCAACACGTCAAGAAATACTAAGTAGAAATCTGACAAGTGGTGGCTTGGAGACCTAAGCATGAGGCCATGGTAGAAGAATGAAAAGTAAGAAATGAAGAATAAAGTGGCAATTACAATAGAAGATGGAGAAAAAAACTACATCCATAGTGGTAGTGGCATATCACACATAGAAGGGGCTCAACTAAAAAAATTGTTCAAACAGTATCAATATGTATTTTCTTGGTCATATAGAGATCAGAAAGGTGTTGACCCTCATATATGTGCCCATAGAATTCCTATGGCACCAAATGCAAAACCCTCAAAGTAATGGCCTTGCACATAATGATGTATATTTGGCCAACATTAAGGAAGAAACAGATAAACTATTAGAAGCAAGATTCACATATGAGATTGAGCACACCAAATGGGTGTCCCCCATACTTGTGGTGCCTAAGAAAAATGATAAACTAAGAGTTTGAATTAATCTAAAAAATGGTTAATGCTACTACCATTGGAGATAGTTATCCACTCTCGATCACTGATTAGCTTTTCAAAAGGGTAGTAGGAAAAGAAGTTTATAGCTTTTTAGATGGTTTCTCAGGCTACAATCAAGTTGCAATTGTGCCTATAAATCAACATAAGACTCCTTTTTCTATTGAGTGGGAGATAATGCATTCAAATTTATGCCATTTGTTCTAACAAATGCCCTTGCAACTTTTCAAAGATTTATGTGTCATGTCCTTAAAGAATTTCCTCATGAATCTTTGGAAGTACATGTGGATGGTTTATGTGAATATTCTACACTAAGACTCAAGAACATCCCAATGTTGGAATTTTTTGCTAAATATAGACAATATAGAGTCTCATTAAATCCAAAAAAGAAGTGTCTTCGTGGTAAGATAAGGAAAACTCTTGGGACATGTAATCTCAAAGAATGGAATTTCAATGGATGAAGAAAAAACCAAGGCTATAGTGAATATGCCAAAGCCTAGGAATGTCAAGGAAGTCCAAGATTTCATGGCCATTGTGGATATTATTGTTGGGTTATCCAAACGTATGCAATTGTTGCTAGATCATTGTATGCTTTGATTACAAAATTCAAATGGACCAAAGAGTGTGACAAAGCCTTTGAAGAGTTGAAATAGATACTTGCTATGAATCCCATATTGAAAGCCCCAGATTGGAAATTCCATTTACATGTTGATGTGTCCAATTATGCCATAGGTTGTATATTAATGTAGATTGCTAATGAAGGTACGCTCGATCTTCCCATTGCCTATGATAGTGGACAACTCAATAGTGCAGGAAAAAAATAAACCATTGTTGAAAGAGAAGGCTTAGGAATGATACATGTGGTTAAGAAATTAAGACATCATTTTCTTGCAAACAAGTTTAACTTTTTTGTCAATCGTCAGGCCCTTCTTTACCTTGTGAATAAACCCTGCATTATCAAAAGATTAGTAAGATGGTTTCTTGTTCTTATGGACTTTGACTTTGAGGTCATTATTAAGAAGTTTAATACAAATGTGTGTGTAGAAACCCTTTATAAATGGTGAACCATCAAATGGGATATCATATGAATTGCTTGATACAACTTAGAAGTAGTGCCAAAATGCATGGAATCACATGTTCTTATGCTCAAGTATGGTCCATTGCACCAATACCTTCCATTAGATAAGAATGAAATTAGAGAACCTAGTGATCTTCATATAATTGTTAGAGCCATCTACAAAAAAGATCAATGGGGGATTTTGTCTTGTTGTGTGGAAGAGGATGAGAAGTGGGATCTTATCACATAAGCCCATATTGTTATTTTGGGCTTGCATTTCCCCCAAACTAAGAATTCTCAAAACTTGAAGCAATTAGGAGCTTATTGGCCACACATGGCTAAAGATATTCAAGATTATTGCTCAAACTACTAGTTTTGCATGCAAAGACCAACTACTGAGCATTCAACTGTATATCAAGTGATGATAGTACCAAAATGGAGTGAAGCTATCGTGGATTATCTTCATGAAGGAGTACTTCCAGAAGAGATTACTCTTGCTAAAAGAAAAACACTTGAGGAAGAATGTATAGAATATTCTCTACTAGGAAACCAATTCTATAAGAGAGGGATATATATTTTTTTGTGATTGTGTATACATGAGAGTGAATACTTTCCTATTCTAGAAATTGCTCACTCAATAGTTTTAGGTGGATATTTCTCCCCTGAATCAACAACCAAGCACATCCTTTTTGTTGGATTATGGTGGCCTATGTTTCACATGGATGCAAGAAGTTATGTGGAAAGGTGTCACATATATTAGAGAATTAAGTATCCTTTCTGAAAAGGATCAAATGCCACTCAGACCTATGATGAGTAGTAGAGCATTCGCAGAATGGGGAGTCAATTTTATTGGACATGTTAGAGCACCAACAAAAGGCTCTCATGTAGAATATATTATAGTGGCAACATATTATTTGATAAAGTGAATAGTAACTGGAGTTACAAGACTTTGTGATGTTGAAACCAATGCTACATTATTATTTGAAGAGATCTTCACTAGATATGGCTTACTTATTGGAATACTTAGTGATAGGGGAACTAAATTTATAAATGAAGTTATTGAATGCCTATTATAAGATTTTGTAATAGCGCATAAGAAATCACCTCCCTATCATCCTCAATCTAATGGTTAATCTGAGATAACTAACAAGATTCTATGTACGATACTCACAAAACTAGTGAACAATAAGCATTATGATTTGGACAAATGATTGCATCATGTAGTTTGGGCCTATTGAATGTTACTATTAGTGTCCATGTGAAAGTCCAAATGGCAATTGAACACTTTTGTATATGTTCCGTAATAAAATATATAGTGGCCGAGGTTCGATCATATTTGTGAAACTTAGGAAAATTGTGTCTGTGCTCTCTATGTACTGTGTGGATTTTGCATATTCTATAGGTCTCATACAGAGTACTGTGCTTGGCATCTAGAGCCAAGTTTTCTACTATAAGGGCATTGTTGCATAGCTCTTGCAAAGGAGTATCCACTGTGGTGCATGGCCATCACACTGCTTCACTTGTATTAGAGCAAAAGTTCAAAGCAAAGATTTTTATTGTTGCATGAGCAAAGTAAGCACCCACCTGCCTTATGAATAAGGCAATGACCAAGACATAGATGGCATACCTTGTTATCTAGGTCACCAAGTTCACTGTTGGTGTCACTGCTCTACACGAAGGAGAACCTCAAGATCAAGGAGACAAAGGTTCTCAATACTTTGAGAGACGTCACCTATCCCAATATTGTTCTCCCCAGAGCTCACTTAACTAGAAATCTCTTGCCACTAAGCTACCTAGTGTGGTGTTTGAGGAGGGGGAAAGACTAAGATTCATGTTATCTTGAACACATTTTGGGCCCTCAAAACTTCATTCTCTGCTTTTGAGTGAAGTAGTTTTAGGATGATTCTTGGAGCCATCTTGGATTACTTTCACACATGGTTCTCTTTATGACGATTCAAGAACATCAAGGATAGGATTCTTTGTATTTCTTTGACAATGAATATTCACATTTGGGGCTATGTTTTTCAGCCACACTAGTAAATCTACAGGTTTCTTGAAATGTTTTTTACTTGTGGTGGGAGTAGCCACTACAAGTTTACACAAGTTTTTGAGCCTAAATAATAGAGTTGATACACACTTGCAAGCATTGTTGTTACTATGTTTGGGTTGTAAATTCAATATTTCAATTCCACTTTATGCATATATTGAGCACATACACACTATGCATGCTTTTTTGGATATCGCGTACGTATGTCCATGTGGTCACTGATATAGCACATAAGTTTTGGAATAAAGCCTTTAATGTTGATAAAGAGGATTATGGTGAGGTTTTCTTAACTAGGAGATACCTAGATGTTGGGATCTCTTCAATGATGCAGGTGGAAGACTTAGCTAACCTCGCCATAAGAGATGTATGCTAGTTTGTTCATATGTGCTCGATAACCCTAGTTGGCTTCTTTTGGTTAAGTGGTTATATGCATGGGAGTCAATGATTCACTATGCATGTTCACATGTCAGTACTTGTAGTTTTATGAGTTTTCTTAGAGTAGTCATATGATCATTTTGTAGAGGAGACTCTAGAAAAATTTTCCACATTTCTATTTTTCAACTATATAGTGTTTGATTTACTCCTTGGCACACTTATTAGTGTGAACACACATATGAGAAAGTTATATGAACTTCACATGGAGGACACAAATAGTGTTGCTGCTCATCTAAATGTTGATGTTATATTCTCTCAGTTATAGGATCAAAAAATGGAGATGGATAATGAAATGAAAGTAATCTTTTTGTTATGCACCTTGCCATCATCATGGGATACATTTTTCACAGCAATTAGCAATAGTGCACTTGGTGGTAAAATGGTCTAGGATGACATATGTGGAACACTTTTGAGTGAGGAGATTTGTAGAAAATTTATTCTTGGCACTCATAGTGGAGATGCATATAATGTTTGTGATTCTTACCAAGGAAAGAATCAACAACATGGTAGGAGCAAGAACAAGGAGAAGAATGGTCAATAGAATAAGAGTAGAAGTAAATCAAGGAAGAGGGATATTGAATGCTAATTATTTTCATAAGAAAGCACACATGAAGAAAGACTGCTATGCATTAAAGAATTCTAAAGGTAAAGGATAGAATGTTGATGGGCATGTTAAACAGTTACATGCACCATTTGTCTCGATTGTGAAGATTGAAGAAATTAATGCTATTTTTTATTATATTGATGTGTTGACACTTGACAGTAATGTGCCCACTAAGACTCTTATGACATATTCTCTTTCCCACACATGGCTGCTAGACTTTGGTGCTTTTCAACATATGATACCAAATAGAGCATTGTTCTCTACTTATGCAGCAAATTTTCTTGCTACAATAAGACTTGGTGACTCTTACCAGTGTAACTTTGTTAAGATCAAAGATGTGGTTGTGCAGTTCATTGATGGTTCAAAATTTAATATGCATAATGTATGCCATATACCTCAGTTATCATGTAGTTTGATGTCACTTGATCAACTTGATGAACTTGGCTACAAGGTGGTTTTCTATGCTCAATCCTTTTGAACATCAAAGGGCAATATGGTTATTGCAAAAGGAAGCAACATTCACTCACTTTATACTTTATTTGTATCACAGAAAGAACACTTCTTAGTTGTACTGAATAGCCTATGACTTGTATTTGGCATGATTGATTGGGCCACATATCTCATAGTGGAATGGAAAATCTTTCCCGTTCTAGAAACTTACCTATGTTACTTTCTATGATTTTTCAATTTTCGAGCATTGACAATATGGAAAGTAGACTAGGAATGTGCATAAGATGCACATTGTCTCTTCAATTTAGGCTTTAGATCTCATTCATACAAATGTGTGTGGTCCTATGCCCATGAGGTCATTAGGTGTTTATCTTTACTTTGTCACTTTCATAGATGATGCTACCAGAAAAGTCTGGGTATATCTTATCAAGTCAAAGGATAAGGTATTCCCTACTTTCAAAAAATGGATTGTTTCAGTTGAGACTAAAAAACGAACTAATCTCAAGGATTTACATTCAAATAATCAGGGGGTGAGTATACCTCACATGAATTCAACCTTTTTGTTAGTCTAGGGGAATTTGTAGAGAGCTTATAGCTCCTCATACCCCAATACAAAATGGTGAAGCTGAAAGGATGAATAGAACTATTCAGGAGTAGTTTCTATGCTCCATCATGAAAACCTTTCACAAGGCTTTTGGGAAGAAGAAGTATCGACTACAGTTCATGTGATTAATCTTTCACATAGTATTGCCAAAGAAATGAAAGTGGAACAAGAGTTATGGACAAGGAAGCCACTATATTATGATCATCTTTGAATTTTTGGGTGTGAAGCATATGTTCATATACCCAAGAATCTTAGACAAAAGCTAGACCATAGGTCAAAGAAATGCATATTTCTTGGATATGGTTGAGAAGGCCAATTTGGATATCTCTTATGGGATCCCAAAACACGATGAATGATAAAAAGTAGTGATGTAATTTTCAATGATTCTAAGGTGCATAAACAACCCATTAAGGAGGCTGAAGTAAGGAGAGTGGTGTTTGAGTATACTAGTCCTCCAAGTAGCATGCATAAAAATGCTACACATAGAAATGTTCATGAGAATGTCCAATCAGATTAGTTTGTAAATGTTCTTGTTAAGCAACAATTGAGATGTTCTGCATGTGTCTCACATCCATGTAATAGATATGTTCTATGTTTGGATTTTGTTATGCTTACAAATGTTGTTGAGCCTTCTTGTTACAAAGAGGCTATGTAGACAGAGGATCATGTAAGGTGGGATCATGCCATGAAGAGTGAATTGGATTCTATTCACAAGAATGGTACTCGAGATTTAGTACCTTTGCCAAAGAGCTAGAAAGATTTACCATGTAAATGGGTATATAAGCTTAAATTCACATCAAATAATGATTCTCCAAAGTATAAAGCACAACTTAATGCGAATGGTTTTAAGCAACAATGTGGTGTTGATTTCGAGGAAATCTTCTCTGAGGTATTCAAGATGACTACATTACACATGTTACTTGGATTCATTGCAATGGAGGACTTAGAGCTAGTCCAAATGGATGTGAAAACTGATTTCTTGCATGGAGATCTTATAGATGAGATCTATATGAAACAACTAGAGGGTTATGTAGTTCTTGGCAAAAAAAAAATAATTTGTAAGCTAAAGAATAGCTTATATGGACTTAAAAAGTTCCCTAGACAATGGTACCAAAAGTTTAATGCTTTTATGAAATCTCAAGGCTATTCTCAAAGCATTGAGGATAATTGTCTTTACACAAAGAGATGCTCAAATGGGAGCTTGGTATGCTTGATAATTTATGTTGATTGTTGGGAAGTCCTCTAATGACTTGTCATTGCTCAAAAGGAAGTTGAGTGTGAAATTTGAGGATTTGGGGGATTCCAAACACATTCTTGGCATGTGTGTTACTCTTGATAGTAATAAAAGATGCATGCACTTTTCTCAAAGTGAGTACACATCCAAAGTACTTCACAAGCTCACTATGCAAGGTGGCAAGGCATTGAGTACACCTTTACCTATGTATGTGAAATTGAGAAAGGGTGATTGTCCCAAATCAGACAAGGAAAAGGAATGCATGACCAAAATTCCTTATCAATCTGCTATTGGTATTCTCATGTATGCTATGGTAGCTATGAGACCAAACATTGCATTTGCAGTGGGAGTTGTGACTAAATGTATATTTAATCCTAGCAAGAGGAATTAGGAAGTAGTGAAGATGATTTTGAGATACCTGAGTGGCACTAAGAACAAGTTTCTATGCTTGGGTAGAGGAAACACATCCATTATTTGTTACATTGATTATGATTATGTTGGTTGTCTAGAAAATCGAAAGCTTACATCAGGGTATATTTTCAACTTTGTTGATGGTGCTATTTCTTGGAGATCTCATCTTCAAGAATGTACAACTATTTCCACTATAGAAGCAGAGTATGTTGTAGCAATGCATTTAAGGAAGCAATTTGGCTTTCTCATCTTGCTTGTGATACTGTTCTACATTAGCATGTACCTCATTTGCTTAATCAAAGCGCCATTATTTTGGCTTAGAATTATTGATATATTTAGGTAGTGATGTCTGTGAACACACTAGGACCGTCGGGGCACTTTTTCCCCTCTTTAGGAGGTTTTTTTCCTTAGCTTGTATATATGCCTGTAGCCCTAACGGGTTACTGATCTTCGTACATTCTAGTGGTAATACATTCAGTATTGTGTTTTGTGCTCCAAGCTTCTTCTTCTTCTTCCTTGTGTTTTTCGCATACTTCCACAGACGTCTAACTCCAACAATTGGTATCAGAGTAGGTCATCGCTTCATCTAGGGCATCATCAACACCTCTCTGATTGCAATCTCAGATTCACACGAAATTTGGTGAGCATACTCAGGGTGATTAGGAGATCAAAACATCTTCACTCTGTGGTGCCAAAATCGTGATATGAGCTTGCTTTGGCCTCTGAATGCACTATCGTAGTGCTTGTGTAGGCTATTTTGTCTTTTTGTGCCAAAGATATATACCAGATTTGGTTTGCCAATATAAGCATCTCGAAGTCTGCTATAGGTTTAGCAGAACTCATCAGGGTATTTCTGTTCAACTTTTTCAAATATAGTCATTTTTCTACATCATGGTATTTTAGTCAATGGCTATGGCTGAAAGCAGTCATGTATTCCGTATGTTGGTTGTTGAGGATAAGTTGGATGGTACCAATTACCCATTGTGGGCTTATATGATGCGACATGTATTGGTTGCAAAAGGACTGTAGAATATTGTGCAAGGTGTTGAAAAATGTCCTATTACACCTACAAGTACAAGTACTGCAAATACAAGTACTAAAGCTGATGCAGATGGTGTCGAAGATGGTGATATTTTGCAGATTCCTGTTTGTGCTTCTATTTTTGTTGCACCTACTATAGAGCAAATTTCTTGGCATGGTAGAGATGCTCAGGCACATGCATTGATAGATTTGTCTATCAAACATACCATTATTCCTCACATTCGCTCTTGCAAAACAGCTAAGGATGCTTGGGATACACTTACCACATTGGACTAGGCTAGGAATGAGGCTTGTGTTGCTTACCTCCGAAAATAGTTGGAGAGTGTGCACATTAATGAAGGTGATTCTATTGATAGTTTTCTGACAAAGACCAAGGATTTAAAAGAACAATTGATTTTTGCTAATGAAGTCCTTCTTGACAGTTCACTTGTGCAGACTATTCTGAATGGTCTTCCCGACTCATATCAGAGTTTTGCGTCTACTCTTTGTTTGATGATGAAAGGCAATCCAAATGCCTTGACATTTGAAGATATAGTCTCTATTCTGCTGTAGGAAGATCAGTCCAGGTAGAACAGTTCTATTATGTGTGTTACAGATTGGTCAGAAGGGCAAAGGAAAATGGAGTTCTTCTACTAGTAAGTAGAAATCTGCTAATTCTGCACAATCGAAGAAGGAAGACAAAGATGAGAAGAAATCAAAAAGACAAAATTTGTTTTGCAAATACTGTAAAGCAAATGATCATGTCATTAAGAGTTGTCCAAAACTGGCTGCTAAATAGGCAAAGAAGAAAGAGGCTCGAACGGTTGTTGCAGAGGCCTCTACACCAAAAACAGAGTTTGCTAATCTTGTGTAGGAAGAAGAATGGGTGTTTACTAATGTTTGTAATTTTGGCCCATCTTCTCATGAGCAGTGCATGCCTGCAATAGACTCAGATGTTTGGTATTTTGATAGTGGGGCGACCAAACATATTACCTCGTAGTGCAATTTCTTCTCTTCACTTGATCTACCCCTATAGGAAATATTGTTACATGCACCAACAGCTCCTCTTATCCTGTTATGGGAGTTGGAAAGATCATTCTGACTAGTACTGATGGTGGTTCTTTTACATTGCCAGATGCTTTATTTGTGTCAAGGATCAAGAAGAATTTGTTATCAGTTTTGGCTTTAGCCAAGATTGGCTTGGTTGTGAAATTTGTTGATGATAGATGTACAGTTCATGATCTGTCCAATGGCAATGTGACTATTGCCTTTGGCATTTTATCTCGTGGGCTATATAAGCTCATAGATTATGAAAATCTATGAATGATTGAGCATGCATAGTACATGATTTTGAGGCTATGTGAGATGCAAAACTTTGGCATGCATGCTTTGGTCATCTGAATTTTGTCAGTTTGCTATGCTTGCAGAAATCTGAAATGGTGTCCTCTTTGCCCAAACTTGAGGCACCCGGTAAACATGTTTGTGAAGGCTGTATTTTGGGCAAAATGCAGCATTCATCCTTCCCAAAAGATGGTTCAGTTGGGGCTAATTAGAAACATACATAGTGATGTCTGTGGTCCTATGCAGACACCCTCTTTTGGAAATTATCTTTACTTTGTGACTTTCATTGATGATTTTTCCAGGCATGCATGGGTATATCCATTGAAAGCAAAGTCTGAAGTGTTCATGTGCTTCAAACAGTTTTTGCTTTTGGTTGAAATGTTGTCAGCATGTAAAATGGGCACCCTCCATTCTAATCGAGAAGGGGAATATATGTCTTCTGACTTTAATGCATTTCTTGTTGAATGTGGGATAAAACATCAGTGTACAATGCCGTATACACCTCAATAGAATGGAGTTGTTGAATGGAATAACAGGTCAGTCATGGAGATCGCAAGGTGTATGGTCAAGAGTTAGGCTTTACCACATAGTTTCTAGCTTGAGGTTGTTATGTGTGCAGTATATGTACTTAACAAGTGTTCCACTAAAGCACTACAATCTATCACTCCATATGAGGCTTGGCATGGTCGCAAGCCATCTGTTGCTCATCTGTGTGCTTTTGGTTGTTTGGCATTTGCATTAGTGCCTGAACAACATCGCAGAAAATTGGATGATAAAGCAATAAAATGTATTTTTGTTGGGTATAGTTTTGAAAGTAAAGGCTATTGTCTATATCATCCATAGACAAAATGCATTTTGGTAAGCCATGATATTGTTTTTGTGGAAGATGTTATTCAGTCATTACTTTCATGTACTAAGGAGATATCTGTTAGCTCCAAAGACATGTATGGTACTTTGCTGCCTTTTTACAAGCAGATAGTCTAGTGCTGGTCCTAATGAGGCAACTTCTCAGCCTTTACATGTTTCAAGTGATGATGCAGATCATTCCATTTCTGATGCAGATTTACATGATGCACTTGTCAATGAGAGAGCTGATATTCAGGAGGCAAAAACTATGCCAAAATGGTTGGTGCAGACTTTGCATGATAGCAAATTAGATGCACCTCTATCATACTGCACTTGTTTAGGCTCTCATAGTGCCTTTTTTGCATTAGATTGCTATGCTATGGCTGGCGCTAGTCTCTGTGATGAGATTGAACCTGTTTCGTTTGATGAAGCACAAAATTCTAAACATTGGATGGCCACAATGCAATTTGAATATGATGCTATCATGAAAAATGGTACCTGGTCTTTATGTGACTTGCCTCCTGGAAACAAGGCCATTGGCACTAAGTGGGTATACAAGCTAAAGCATAATCCTGATGGAATAATTGATACGTGTAAAGCTAGGCTTGTTGTAAAGGGTTATGTGCAAAAAAGAGGCATTGATTTTGATGAAACCTTTGCACCTACTATCCAAATGACTACTGTTTGTAGCATTTGTGCACTTGCAGCTCATCATGGTTGGAATGTATATCAGTTGGACATTAAAACAACATTTCTGAATGGTGACTTGCATGAAGAAGTGTATGTTTTTTAGCCCCGTGGCTTTGTGCAAAAAGGGCATGAAAACTAGGTGTGCAGGTCAAAGAAGGCATTATATGGTTTAAAGCAAACACCAATTGCTTGGTATGAAAAGATACATGCCTATCTGATTGCACATGGTTTTGAGAACAGTCCAACTGAAAGCAGCTTATCTGTTAAGCATGCTAATGATGTTCTTCTGATCATTGTTGTTTATGTTGATGACATGCTGCTCACTGGTCCTCATGAGAAGCGTATTGCAAATTTCAAGGCTGATTTACATGCCTCATTTGAGATGTCTGATTTGGGGAATTTGCATTGTTATTTGGGCTTTCAATTTATGCAAGTTGATGGCAGAATAGCTTTGTGTCAAATGAAATATATTGACACATTATTACAGCATTTTGGCCTTGAAGACTATAAGCCTATTGCCACTTCTATGGAGAAATGCTTACGATTGATTCTTCATGGATGTTGGAGTTGCAATTGATGTTGTTCTCTATCAGCATGCTGTTGGACGCTTGATTTACTTATGCATTACTCAGTCAAATATTCAGTTTGCTGTCTCACAGATGAGAAGGTTTATGCACTGCCAAGGTGTTAAGCATTGGCAGGTTGTTAATCACATCTTTCACTACTTGAGTGGTACCCAACTCCTTGGATTGTTTTATCCCAAGGGGGATCACTACTGCCAAATTTGCATGCTTTTTCTGACAGTGATTGGGTTGGTTGCTATGACACTCGTGTGTCCACTAGTAATTTTTGCTTCATGCTTGGTAGCTCATGCATATCTTGGTTGAGCAAGAAGCAGCCTACTATGGCCACGTCCAGTTGTGAGGCTGAGTATAGGGCAACTTTCACAGCGATTGTTGAGTGTGTGTGGTTGAGATGCCTTATGGCTGATTTGGGTGTTGGTCAGTCTTCTACCACCACCATCTTCACTGACAGTCAAAGCACATTGGCAATTGTGAGGAACCATGTGTTCCATGCTCGCACTAAGCACATTGAGGTGCATTCTCATTATGTCAGGGAGAGGTTCTCTACTCGAGACATCAACTTGGCATATGTGCCCATGCAGGAGAACATTGCAGACCTTTTCACGAAGGTTCAGCCTAGGGAGAAGTTTGAAGCTTTCTGCAAAGCTTTGGGCTTGCTTCCTTTTGTGGATTGATTCCACATAGCTTGGCACTTCCTTATACATGAGTGCCAGCTCCTTGTTCACCGCATCACTCCTAGGGGGATTTGTTGATATATTTAGGTATTGATGTGTGTGAACACACTAGGACAGCCAAGGCACTTTTTTCCCTCTTTAGGAGGTTTTTTTCACCCAACTTGTATATACACATATAGCCGTAATGGGTTATTGATCTTTGTACATTCTAGTGGTAATACATTCAGTATTGTGTGTTGTGTTGCAAGCTTCTTCTTCTTTTTCCTTGTGTTGTTTGCATGCTTCCACAAACATCTAACTCCAACAAGAATCTAGTCTATCGTGCAAAGACCAAGCACATTGAGATGAGGTCTCGCTTCATTGGAGATTACTTAGCCACTGAGCACATTATTCTTGAGAAGGTTCATACTTGAGATAATGTTGCAGGTGCTTTGACTAAAGCTCTACACAAGATAGCTTTGGATATTGTTATCACTTGATGGGGGTTACTTGATTCCTGATCTTGCATGCTATGTAATATGCCCATTAGGTGGGAGATATATTGTTTATAAATTACACTCAAGTATTCTTTATCATTCTTTATTTTGTCTCCCCTAGTCACTTTGTCCATATTGACCCGTAGTGGGAGATTTTTGCCATGAGTGTCCATGAGGATCCGCCACATTTGTGAAACTTAGGAAATGTGTGTTAGTGCTCTCTGTGTACTATGTGGTCTCTGTTTATTCAATAGGTCTCATGCAGAGTACTTTTTTTGGCATCTAGAGCTCAATTTTCTATTTTAAGTGCATCATTGCATAGCTCTTACAAAGGAGAATCCATCGTGGTACATCACCATCACACCACTTCATTGAGTCGCTTACAAAACAATGCTACGAACAACACCACTCAATCTAGAGTATGAATAGAATGCAAGATTGCTTATAGAAATCTCATTCCTACATTAAGAGTTCTAGAAACATGGGAGTGGAAAGGTCTTAAATTATTCAACCATGTGGAGTTACTAGAGTAATTTTAAAAAACCTTGTTTGAGAGTTGGAGCATAAATTTATGCTACAAAATTCATGGTGTAAATACTCTGAAGGCATATTAAAAATAAGGTGTTTTATTATATACATTAAAACAACATGCCAAAAAGATTCAGAAGGCCATGGACCATTTGTGATCAATAAAATCCCCACTAGAGCTTCCATCCAATTAGAAATTTTGGAAGGTGAAATTATACACAATTACATTAGTGGATGGCATGTCAAGAGGTATCTTGAACCCTTGACAGATGCTATGATGGCAAGAATCTAAATTGCTAAAGGTCGAAAGGCCAAAGACTTAAGAATTAGAGAAGAATCTCAAGAAGAAGATAGGCAAAGGATCCTTTGACATAAGCAATTGATGCAAAGGATTATTGAACTTGTTCTTTCCAACCCAATTCAGGTGTTTACATTGAGAGTAGTGGATGAAAAAGTGTTGAAAAACACATCATCTTTACATGCTAATTTGGGACTAGAGTTAAGATACAACATGATGGCTCACATATATCCAAGAATAACTAAGAGTGTGATATGTATGGGACTATTTTTTGCTATGAAAGAAGTTAATTTTCAAAAAAAAATTGACATGATTGATGTACAAGAACAAAATTAATTTGTCTTAGAGAAACTAACATCCTAATAAACATTGAAGGATTAGTTTCTTTAGAAGAATTTTTTAATTGTTGATGTTCCATGTATGGAAGAGAAAATCATATAAGGTCAAGGTTGTTTGAAAAGACATTTTGCAACTATGAATTACTCTTTAGGATGTGTGTTTGTTCATAATGGACATATGTGTGGAATGTTGTCATTTTTTTATCCACATTGTTTTGCACCTAAATGAGAACGTCTAATTGCATCTCATGATTCTGATTCTTTCATAAATTCAATGAACACATTGTATGAGGAGAATCCCATTAAGAGGGAAAGTGAGGAAAATTCTCAAGAATATAAACAGGTGAGGATAAACGAAAAGGCAAAGCCTTTAATAGAAGTCTTGGATTATACACCTGAAGAAGGTCAAGAGAAGGCAACCAGTGACCCTTCACCAAGTGTAGAAAAGACCAACAACGTCAAAGGAAAGCTCATCCACATTGCCATCCTCCATTAGTGAAGAATCGACAAGTTTGGGTCCCTAAGGGTCTACTTAAAGCTCAACAAGAACAAGCTCAAAATTTGGGTTCCTAAAAGAGTTTTGAGCATGAAGCATCAAGTGCATTCATCTCCCAAAGTTGACTCTAGAAAACATATACCAAAACCCACACTTGTAAAAAGCCCAAAGCTAAGCCTAGTAGGCCTAAAAACACGAGACTAATAGTGATTGTTGGATTTATCTAGACCTCCATGGTCTACCTGCATTTGGTCGAGGGCCCTAGCTGGGTCAAGCACTAGGGCTAGAGGGAGCCAAGGCTCTAGCATGAGTTGTCAAGGTTATTCCATCTCCTTAGAGTGGCCATATGAGGTTTGTTTGGACCTTATAGAAGAGCCTAGATGTGCCAAGGGCAAGGGCTATTTAAGGTTGGGAGGAGAGTGGCAGGTAGATAATCAGGATCTTTCATTTGGTAGTAGAGCTAGGTTGAGAGGAGGGAAATTCATAGAACAAGCCATCTCATCATCTTCTTGAGAGATTTTGGGAGAGTAAGTTTTTTTCCTGGAGTACTGGAAGATTTTCAAATCTGAACCGCGAGGAGAATTTTAGTGTGAGGAGAAAGAAGGTCGATCGAGGCATGCTTTGGGAACGTGTGCAAAGTTTGGAGCTAGTCCAAAAAGAAGTTGAAGCCGAGCTGGGTAACATTGCATAACAATACAATCGACTTCAATAGGTATACATTTTGAATTTAGATTCTACACATTCATACCAAGGGGGCAACAATGTCCATGGGATGCTGCCCCCATTTGGGCTAAGGAGAAGAAGCAAGGAGTTTACTCTCTCCCTCTCCTCTTGAGGTGAAATCAATTGAGTGTAGCTCCAATTTATATAGGTTTTGGAATCACATTTTCATAGATATGTGGGATTCAATAGAAGCGTGCATGTGCAGCTCCTTGGAGAAGGCACCATGGATGAGAGAGAGAGAGAGTGTGTGAATGAAAGAGAGAGAGAGTGAGAGAGAGAGAGAAGGTACATGTCATATGCCCTTCTCATAGGGTCAAAATTGACTACCTAGGTGCACAAAAAAAGGTCATATCTTGAGCTAGGAGTGTCCAAATCAAGAAACTTAAAATCCTTTCAAGAGCTTTCGAACGACAAGTTGTTGCTCAATTTTGGTTAGATATGACCACTTGTAAAGGGCTTGCAGATTGACTAAGTAGGATTTTGAGAAATCCTTGAGGCTTGAGTAGCTTCATTACCTTCTCATAGATGCCTATGGGAGATGTTTTCATCTCATATGAGATAATTTTCCTTACATTTTACTTGATTTGAAATCATAAAGAGAGAATTATATCTAAAACTCTCATAGAAAATGAATCAAAACAAAAGAGAAGAGATGTTATTGGTTGCTACTCTATTATGATATGTTAGATTTTGAATTCTTTCTTTTATTTCTTTTTGCATATGGAAATTCAATGATGCATTCATTAATAGTTTCTCTTCAAAGACATATTTATAGAGACTTGATGATACATAGAGCTTCATAAATGGTTGATTATAAGAGGATGGATGAATGATAAGAATGCATTAAATAATTCTTGGGCATGAAAAAAAATGAATTCATTAAATAATATGCACTAATACTCAAATCATATTCAAAATGACTGTTTCATTGAGTCAATCATCTAGTTTCTTTTATGTGTGATTTTACATTAGTGGAAGCAATGCATGATTTTATTTTGCAAAAAAACATCCTCATTATTGATTATTTATTGCAAAGGAGTATTTTGATTACTATTGAATTCATATATTCATGCATATAACTCCATCAAAATTTTTAAATTATTAGCAAAAAGTAGTTCAAATTCATAGGAAAAATCATCAAAGTACATTGAACTTATTTTTTCCAAAATGAAATGGTATCGTTTCATGTTGTTGTAACTATAACTCTATGTAGGAAACCCCATTTTTTGAAACTTTATATGAGATTACATGCTTACGCGTTTAATATTCACCAATTTTCATGCCATTTGAAGCTTTTTTGATAGGTCAAAAGGTCCCTAAGGTTCAGACCTATTGCAACAAAAGTTACCCTTTGGAAGGTGTATAGGGGTCACTTTATAGGGAAATAACTCCTCATGGGAGTGTCCATTTTTTGGGCTTCTTCTTGGGCTAGATATCCTATGTATTTTATTTTGTGCACTCAAAATTGCATGAAAATTAGCATCTTGAGTAAAAATTTGAAAACTTGTGTGGTCATTATGGAGTAGTTTAATCACCCAAAAGGGGATTTTTATCACACCAAAAGTGGATCATTTCACAAGTTGTGTCCAATCCTACAAACCACCATTGTTTACAAGAGCATAATAAAATGAAATCATGTTAAAATCTATGAAAAACTCATGAATCAAGAACTTCATCCACATCAAACCATCACATAAGCGACAAGAGAACGTCTTGACAACAACACCAAAATGTGTTGATGTTGTTGCATTGCACACACTTACATTATCAATCAGGTGAGCTATCTCATAAAACCCAAATGTGCGTGGAACCTACACATATGTAATGGAGCTTCAATGTCAAGCATGACATGAATCCACATGCAAGATTGAAGGAAAGCACTCAACAAGCAAGCACACTCAATGTCAACCACGCACATAGACATGCAAGCCACACTCGAAGAAGGTCACAAGCTTAGATGAACAAGGAAGAAGAAGCAAATCCATGAGACTCATGATAACATATATATGCGATGATGAAAAAGAGTTGATTTGAGTTGTGCTTTTAACATGGGCCCTTAGACACTATTCCTATCAACTTAGTAATTCAATGGTAACAACATGAATGAAGATCGTGCAATGTTTCCTATTGATGCCAAACCAATCAATCCAACAATGATGTAATTGAAATTGTAGTTACATCCCTCATCTATCAACCCTGGTACTCACGGGCTTGGGGGTTCCTCTTATTAGGGGTTTTTTTAGGTACAAACCTCCCCTCCCCACCAACTATGAGAGTGTTGGGGAGAAGTTTTGGATTGTTATTAACTTTCAAATTGCATAGTAGTATGTGCATAATGTGTAAGATAGAGTATCAAGGGGATAGTGACATGATTCCAATAACAATCGAGGGAGAACATATCGCATGATATTGAAGAGAGTGTGGAAGAGAGGGAGAGCAATGCGATATAGGAGAGGAAGGCATAAAATATCTATTTTGGGAAAAAGAAATAGAGTATGTAGAACACAAAGAAGAATTGGGAGAAGATAGAGAAAACAAAAAAGAAGAAAAGAAAAGACAAAGAAGAAAGGTGATCTCTCAGTTGTTAGAACTAGCTCTAGGCTTGCAATCTTTCTCCTCAGGTATCTATCTCCATCTATCCTCTATCATACCTATTCTTCTTTGAAGAACCTTCCTTTTATAGATGAGGGATGGTCTACAAGGAGAGTGGTATGTTACATAAGGGTAATGGGCAATTAATGAATTGAGTAGTTTTAATTGTCAACGCCGCCTGTACCAGACATGGTCTTGTAGTGTTGAATGATTGGGATCCACTTGTTTGCCTTGTCACTTCCGCAGTCATGCAAGGCTTGGCCCACTTGTCCCTTGGTGAATTTGGGCAACTTGGTGTCCCTTTCCAGCAATTGGGTTCTTTCATGCCCAACTCTAGCACTTGGGCTCCTTACTTCCCAACTTCGGCACTCGAGCTCCATGGCACCCAACTTCGGCACTTGGATGCCTTGGCACCCAATTCTAGCACTTGGGTTCCTTGGCACCCAACTCTAGCACTTGCAATCCTTAGTGCCCAACTTCAGCACTTGCGTGCCTTGGTGCCCAGTTCCAACACTTGGGCCCCTTGGCACCCAGTTGAGGTATTCTCCCTGTTTTTCAAAAAAAAGAATTCTACAAGTTGCTTGCCACTATTGTCTCTCCATCTTGGAGAGATATGGTTGGAAAAAATTACTTTTTTTTTTACATAGACTAGTACATGACACTATACAAAAGATGGAACTCTATGACACTTGTACAAAATAACCATCTAAAGTAGATGTATTCAATCATTTGCAAATTCTTTCCCAGGCCTTGTACTTGGCTCTTGGTCTTCATCTCCTTCTTTTGTTTGTTGAATTTCCTCTGTATCTGAAGAGAGTAGAGATCTCAAAAGATCAAACATGGATTTCAAAGCATTTCTTTGTTTTTGTACATTTGATTTTTATGCCTTCGATTTTCTGTTTTCTACCTTCAACTCGATGTTTTCAGCCTTGAGCTCTCTAACCTGAGTCTCTGCACACTGTAGTATTGCTTCTAGATTTTTTGCCTTTTCCTTAGCCTTGTTTGCATTGCTTCTTATTCTCCCCACTGGTGTTTGAGATTGATGCCTTTATAAACCTCTAAGAAAGTAGGAAAGTGTGGTTGCAGGGTTTGAAGGCATGTTTATAAACCCCTATGTGAAAATTTTGGAGGGGAGGATAGATCTACAATCTTAAATGATGGATTATGTGGAGTGGACTCGTGTGGAGTAGTATGTGATTCAATTGGGTTTTGGGGAGATGTGGCTGGTGTGGAAAATGCTATGAATTAGAACTAGATTGGGCCAATAAGTGAGTTATCATCTATGTGGATCAGTGGTGATGGAGCTCTTGAAGTTGGCTATAAATGATTTACTAGTGGTGGGTGTTGGTGATGAATGATGTGAAGTGTAGGAAGGATGAGGGGATGAATTGAAGTTTGAGATGTTTTACCTATGCATTGGGAGGTTGTGGGTATTATACAGATTGGTGGAAGTTTAGTGTTGGTGGAAGATTTTACCTTCTTTGATGATCTAGCATATCTTTTTTGTTCTACCACTAGTGAGTCCAACACCTCTCGAGAATAAAGAGGTGTAATAAGGATTGTTGTTATAAGGAGGGGGAATTAGAAGTGGTTAATGGATGAGAACTAGATTGTGGTGGGTAAAGTGAGTGAACGTGGGTGAATGGTGTTATAGGAAAATTGGTGAATCATCATGGAATTATTGGGAATGTTCAAGGGAGCACTAGGGTGGGTGAGGGATGTGGAATAGTCTAGGAAGGAGAAATTTGGATGGAGGGGAATGATATAAGATTGGACGGGTTATCTCTATGTGTGTTGGCACTCAAGGTCAAGCACGAGGTGCAGGAAAGAATCAAAGAAGTGGAGACACAAGAAGAGGGAGCATGTAGGGATCTCCAAGAAGTATATGTCAAATTTTCAAAAGAAATCCCTTTTGTGCAAGCCGAGGAGTCCTGGAGCTTGAGGAGTACTAGAAGTATGTACATATCAATTTTCATCATTTTCAGACTTTATTTGAGCCCTCAAATAAGCCCTGGAAGGTGATTTTAAACTAGGTAGAACACTAGGTTTGGATAGGGCCAAAACTAGTCAAAAAAACTATAAAAAGAGCTAGAAAGCTCATTTTTGAGGGTAGTCAATTGAGATTAGCATTTTTTAGGAGTGCAACTTGGAGAGAGAGCTTCGTGAAGAGTGTAATCAAGTTATTGAGAATCTAAGCGTCCATTGTTCCTATCTTTGTCATCTTGCTTAGTTTGCATGTGTGTCTGCATGCATGTATGTGCTTGTCACTCACATTTGTTCACCGCAATTGCTCACAATCTTCATATCCTCCTTGCATCTCCGCGGATTTCCAAGTAAAGGAGGCGGTGCTCACGCTTGGGCTACATGGCACTCAAGGTCAAGCACAAGGCATGGGGACACATCAAAGTAGTGGAGACAAAAGAAGTGGGAGCATGTAGGGAGCTCCAAGAAGTATATGTCAAAGTTTTGAGAAGAAACCCCTACAAAAAGAGTGAGTATGATCACTAAATACCATTGTAAATATCATTTCATATTTTTGCAACTCCATTTTGTTCAAGCCAAGAACACATCAAAGCAGTGGAGACACAAGAAGAGGGAGCATGTAGGGAGCTCCAAGAAGTATATGTCAAATTTAAAGAAGGAACCCCTATAAAAAGAGTGAGTTTGATCACTAAAAACCATTGTAAATATCATTGCATATTTTTGCAACTCCATTTTGTTCAAGTTGAGGACTTCTCAAGCTTGATGAGCATTAGAAGTACCTACGTAACAATTTTCATAATTTTCTAACTCCGTTTGATCCCTCAAATAAGCCCTGAAGCCTAATTTTTTACTAGGCCAAACACTAGGTCCGAACAAGGCCAAAACTAGTCAGAAAAGCTATAAAAAGAGCTAGATAGCTCATTTTTGAGGTTGGTCGATTGAGATTAGCATTTTTTAGGAGATTCACAATTGCTCATGATCTTCATATCCTCCTCACATCTCCAGAGATTGACAACTAAAGGAGGTGGTGCTCACTCTTAGGCTACACCAAATTTTGGCACCGTTGTCGGGGAGCATTGCTCGAGGATGAGCATTATGATGGTAAGACCATAGATTTGTGACATTCGAAGGTAAAAAATATTCATTTTCTGTTAAGTTTCTAATTTTTTTCTCCACCTTCATCATCACCATCTTCTCCCATCTTTATCTTCATAGAAATTTTTTGTTTTTGATTGTATATTCACTACTTTCACCTCATTTTTCATTCATCGATGTGCAAGAGAGGGAACGAGAGACAAAGTGTTTGTGTGTGTGAGTTTTTGTGCTTTTCACGATCCTCGACACAAGACACATGCCTCAGTGCTAGATTTTGAAGTTCTTGCCAAAACTCTCAAAAAATCACAATTTTTTGGAAAAAATCACGACTTTTTGGAAAATTCAAATTCTTTTGAATTTCATGATTCTATTGTTCCTTCCTAAAATCACTCAAAAAAATAATTGCAACTTTCTAGTGGACTCAAAAAAATCACAATTCTCTGGTTTTCTAAGTGTGAAAAAAATTACAATTTTCTAGCTTTCTAAGTATGAAAAAATCATGACTTTTTGGCTTTTGGGCTCTCAAAAAATCGCAACTTTTTAGTCTGAATCTTTAAAAAATCAAGACATTTTGATTGTCACATAAAATCACGACTTTCTTGTGGTCACACAATATCGCCATTTTTTGTGCTTTTAGTTTCTTGGTGTTTACAAAGCGTTTTGATATTTTTTTAGTGAACGAGAGGAGAAAGGGGAAAATTGCAACTTTCTAGCTTTTGGGCTCTCAAAAAATCATGAATTTTTTAGTCAAATTTGGAGAGGAAAAAATCACGACTTTTTGCAATCAAGGTTTTGAGAAAATCGTGACTTTTTGAAAGACAACTTTTGAGAATATCATGACTTTTTGAAAGGAAACTTTTGAGAAAATCATGACTTTTTGGAAGGCAAGTTTTGAGAAAATCGAACTTTTTGCAATCCCATTTTTTATCATGATTTTTTGTAAGGTGAATCGGGTTAAAATCGTGACTTTCTGGTGTAGGTTACAATCAAGTAGCCATTGCCCCATATGATCAACATAAAATTGCCTTTGCCACAAAGTGGGGAATCTTTGCATTTTGTGTGATGCCATTTGAGCTCACCAATGCAGCTACAACATTCCAAAGGCTCATGTGCCATGTATTCAAAGAGTTCTTTCGAAAGAGCTTAAAAGTATATGTTGACGATTTATGTGCTCATTCCCAAGAAAGAAGACAACACATCCCAGAGCTTAGACAAATCTTCAACAAGTGTAGAGAATGTCGAGTTTGACTGAACCAGAAAAGTGTGTGTTCATGGTATGTCAAGGTAAGATCTTGGGTCATATTATTTCTAAGAATGGAATATCAATAGATGAGGACAAAGTAAGAGCCAATGCGAGTTGTCGAGGCCAAGGAACATTAAAGAGGTGCAAGCCTTTAGTGGGCCGTTGTGGATATTACCGCAAGTTTTTCACATGTATGGAATTGGAAGTGGTGGTTGATTGCATGATTGAAGAGTGGGAATAAGGTATCCTATGCATTAGAGGTAATGTGAGTTGCTTAAGGAGAAGTAAAGAGGTAGTTTCCAAGGGAGGAAGTGATTGAGGAAATAGATTATTGCCATGGCGTAGTTGCCCAAGGAGTAGTTGGTAGTCACCCATGGCGTTAGAAGGAGAGGTAGTCACCCATGTTGAGGTTGAGTAGTTTCCCATGGTCTTAGATGTAGTCACCCATGTTGAGGTTGAGTAGTCATTGGTGAATTGGTAGTTGCCCATGGTGCTAGAAGGAGGGTTAGTCACTCATTTAGGAGTTGCAAAGAGAAGGTTGGTAGTCACCTTATAATTTGATGGGTTATCTTTGGGAAGTGAAGGTAGTCCTTATTTGGGAATTGAAGGTAGTCATCAAGTGTGCTAGAAGGAGGGGTAGTCGCCCATTTAGGAGGGGTAATCGCCCATTTAGGAGTTGGAGTTTCCAAGTTGGTAGCCACCTAGGGTGCTAGAAGGAGGGGTAGTTGCCCATTTAGGAGTTGGAGTGTCCAGAGTTGGTAGTCACCCTTGATCCTCACTAGCAAGAGTGAGTGGTAGTCTCCAAAGAGATATAATGGACAAAAGTAGTCACCTTACAAGGGATAATGGAAAAGGATAGCCTTGAGGGGCTTTGGTGTGTTGAACAAGAGGAGCAAGGAGGAGATGGAGGGAGAGAGAGGAGAGGAGAGATGCGCACACATGCATGGGAGCCTCGAAACCCACATAATGATCTCTCTCAAGGCAATGCTCTATATATATATATATATATATATAAAGGGGTAAGGTCAGATGATCCTTACATCCCCAACAATCTCCACTTAAGGGTCAATGTGGTCGTAAGTGGTAACACATACAAAGAATAATGTAGGACTATACAATAATGTACAAGAAGAGTCCGGATCTCAACCCATATCAATCAGCCTACACCAAATGCCTCAAACAAGGTGTATCCATGCACCTCAAACTGCTCTAGACTCATATCAACAAGAGTCAAGCTCACATATGAATGATGCAAGAACGGATGAAGTTCCTACAAAGCTCCCACTTGTTCTATGCATATGTCAATCATCGAACAACTGACAACTCCCAGTGCAAATGCTCCAATAGCAACTACAATGTCTGGTCTCATGCATAACAACTCGTACGTCAGACTCCTTAATGCTGACAAAACCTGTGCTATCCTAGCTAACCTGAACATGTCAACCATGCCTGTATCCAAGGCATCCAAAGCACCATCGTCAAACCAACATCTGGCATGAGTGAATCCAAGAATGAATGCAATAAAAACGGTGCCGACAGGCACAATCTATCTACAAATCAACCAAAGGGCACTACACTACCCTTGCATATTTCTTCATGCTTGCGACACAATATTTTAATAAGAACATAATAAGTTCTTATTCTTCCCTCACTGAACCTGCAAGAACACAGTACTTTTTGCAATAAAAATGGTGCCGGCAGGCACAATCTATCTACAAATCAACCAAAGGGCACTACATGCCCTTACATATTTCTTCGTGCTTGTGGCACAATATTTTAATAACAACACAATAAGTTATTATTCTTCCCTCACTGAACCTGCAAGAAAAATCTTGTACCTGCAAATAACACTTCATGCACCATGCAAGACTAAACAACGTCATGACTACGCGTATAGTAAAGATGCTATGTAGCAATAATGCATAATAATTGACCAAAAAGCTTATCTGAAAGGTCCAAAATTTGATGTGCAGGTGGATGTAGGTGTTGAAGATGGTCCACACTCCTTCCTTTTGGCTTTCCAAGAATCTCCCAATGGTAGGTGTGTCAATAAAGTGCTCAAATGAGGTTATATGATGACAAATAGCCACAATCAAAGCTCTGAACAAGGTTGTGACTGAATCCAAAAGATGGCTTATGACCACTCTATAGAAAGATCTCTCAGAGCAATCCATAGCAACAAGTATTTCTGAATTTGGAGAGTATGTGACCAAGATATGTCCAAAGAAGTGAATGTAGGTGTTCTAAATTGACTAAATTAGCAAGCTTAGGCTGTGGCTTCATAAAAAATAAGTTCGAATTTGATCTCTCTTTAGCCAGAACATGCAGTGCATGCATCTTTATCCCAAATGTCCTGTGATGAAGTGATGAGGGTGGGTATAGATAAGATATGAGACACTTTTCTCCTTCACCCAAGAGAGGGGAGAAAGAAGTGATGGATGGTGCTTTGTGGGGTGTTGCATAGATGTCGCTCCGATTGTGTCCTCTTGAAGTGTGTACAAGTGTCACCTCTGAAGTGGCGGACATCATTTGCTACTACTGAGGAGGTCCTCTGGATGCTCCCCCTCCCCTATTTTTTTTGCAAAAATTTGCTATGTATCTTCTTCTCTGACCGCAATCGACCTCCCTCGTGAAAGCCAAAGATGACGACCCCAATCATGCAAAAAGAACAACACAAAAATGTCAAAAAAACTCTACACTTTCTTCCCAAATCTTCCCTAAAAATAAGCTATAATACCAACTGTGAGAATTAACTCATGCAAGAAAGACTGAATGATGTGTGTGCAACTCTCATCCCATCCTTTTATATCCTCTCTCGAGTTATAATATTAAATTCATAAGAAAGCAAATTTTGTTCTTAAATTTCCAGGTTTTTTAGTTAATTAATTAATTGTTTTTTTCTTTCAACCAGGATACACTTATTAAGAAGAAGCCATAGGAAGTATAAAAATGTAGGAAAGAAGTTTCTCAAGAAGTGTGCAAGAATATCGACTCATGTGTGCTCCCATCATCCTGCTTAATACAATTGCTTAATCAAAATTTTGATCGAAGTGGTTGAGAGGGGACTTTCTCAAAGTATTTCTATTTTTCTAGGATAATTGTTACAAACATTCATGACTTCTATGAATTTCATTTCATTTTTAGACCTCATTCTAACGTTCATGACCTTGGTCTCCATTCAAGCTTCAAATTATGGAAGACCAATGAAGAATGATAGGATATGAACAATCATCTTAAACCTAGAAGTGATGCTTCTCTTTGGTGTTTCTTATTGAAATATGCATATTCAAACTTGTCATTTCTATCTTGCAATCTCCATACCTGTAGAACAAAAATTTTCTAAAGCATAGGGTACAAGATAGAACACCTCAACTAGGTGCCAAGGAGCCTAAGTGCTAGAATTGGGTGCCAAGGCACTGAAGTGTTGAAGTTGGGTACCAAGAATCCCAAGTGCTAGAGTTGGGAGCCAAGGAGCCCAAGAGTTGGAATTGGGCACCAAGGCACCCAAGTGTCGAAGTTGGGTGCCAATGTCAGACATTGGTCCACATTTCCATATGAAATGCCAAATGACCACTGGACACTTTTGTATATGTTCTTTAATAAAACATATAGTAACCTGGTGAGCCACAGACTGTAAGTTTAACCGCATCTGTAACATCTAAGGAATCTATGTTCGTTCTCTCTATGTACTGTGTGTTTTTTACGTATTTTGCAAGCTCAATGTGGAGTACTATGTGTAGCATCTAGAGCCCATATTTCTAGTACAAGGGTATCATCGTGGAGCTCTTAGAAAGGAGAATCCACCATAGTGCATTGTCATGGACAAAGGAAACCCCTGACCTTAGATTCCATGTGAACTCTATATCTCATTATTGGTTCAGAATTAGGAGAAACCAATGCTTCCATTGCGTCCGGAGCATGCCAAAACCCTAAGATCGACTGTCTACTTGCCTGATTCGGATATCCAGAGCTCATGTTTCGAATTGATGACATCATCGATGACATCATCAATTCGTAACCGCCTTTCATGAACCGCCCTTGAAAACCTATAAAAGGAGGGGTTGGCCACATTCATAGTCAGTCTTGCCAATGCTAGTCTTGGGAGCTCAAGGAGTCGTGACTGCCAAGTAAGTACTTTCAAGTTCCAGTTCTATTTCTTGTCTTGTTCCTTGTTCTAGTCTAGTTCTTGGACATCCTATCTTGTCCCCTTGTAATCTCGTAGTATGAGATCCTGTCGAGTTCTTTCGTGTATCTAGTTCATCTCCCATAAGGGAGTTCTTGTAATCCAGATATCTTGTCCCATACGTACGATCCCGGGTTGTGGGATCTCCTGTATCATCTCTAGTCCAGTTTTCCATACCTATTGGTCCCGGGTTGTGGGACATCTTGTATCAGTCACATATTCTTGTATCATCTTCCCTACGTGGGAGTTCTTGTAATCATAAGTGTATTTCGGAAATCTTGTCTATTGTAGTCAGAGAGCACAATCTAGTGCTCCCCTGACATTTTGGCAAGACTATCTTCTATCCAAGACCAGACATCATGGAGAACGCTTATGAACAGATCGTAGCATCACTTCAGAGTCTCCAACAACAAGTCAAAGACCTAAGTCATCGACAAACACAAGTCAAGATGGGACATCCAGTGCATGTAGGTGCACTCCTCCAAGAATTACAAGAACGAATCGGGAGTCTTCAATCAAATCAAGGGAGTATTCAAGTGAATCAACAGCTTAGTACATCATTTATGAAAGAACCCAAGATTTGCATGCCAGAAAAGTTCGATGGGGATCGCACAAAGTTTCGTGGATTTCTCCAGCAAGTTAAATTGTACATCCGTATGCAACCTGATAGATACCTTAACGAGGCATCCAAGGTCGGGTTTATTGGAACCTTGCTCTGTGGCCAAGCATTATCATGGTTTGCGCCAATCTTGGAGAAGAACATGGCAGTACTTCAGGACTATGAGGGATTTCTTCGAGAACTCTCTGCCACATTTGGAGATGCAGATACAAGTCGAGTAGCAGAAACAAAACTTCGGAAGCTACGTCAAGGTAATCGCCCTGCCTCTACCTATGCATCTGAATTTAGGCAGTTGATATGTGATCTCACTTGGCATGAAGATTATTTCATAAGCCAATTCAGATGGGGTTTAAGAGATGATGTGAAGGACCTGTTGCTCACGATGCTAGAGGTTAAAACATTGAATGAATATATCATGCAAGCTATTCAATGTGATAACCAAATTTTTGAAAGGAAACAAGAGAAACAAGTAGAAGGAAGACCTCGCCAGTGGAAACCTTTCCAACCGACTACTAAAGATGAGTCCATGCCTGAACCTATGCAAATAGATGTAACTAGGTTTCAACCTTTAACACTAGAAGAGAAACAGAGAAGGAGAGTTAGTAAGTTATGTCTCTACTGTGGAAACCTTGGACATATTGCAATTAATTGTCCAAACAAGAGAACAAACTCCAGAGTCGCAGCCACCCTTGTAGAGCAGGGAAACGAGGAAGTCCAGTTGTAAAAGAGACCCTGCAACCGGACCATGATATAAGAAAGGCTCTCATAATTCCACCTACACCCATAGAAACATGTCTTGCACCTGTCAAGCTAATCATGCCCAAGAAGACCCTTTCCCTTACAGCCCTAGTAGATTCAAGAGCCTCCTCATGTTTCATCGATGAAGGATTGGTTAAGAAACATGGAATTCCTGTACTTCGGAAGAACAAACCAGTAGTAGCTGAAGTAGTAGATGGACGACCTTATCTGGGAATATAACCATGGAAACCACACCATTAAGAGTACACCTTGGTGACCATGAATCCCATATATGCTTCAATGTAATATCGAGCCCAGTACATCTAGTTATCATTGGAATGCCCTGGTTAAAGAAGCATAATCTAGATATTAATTGGGAAAAGAATAAAATCACCCGTCAGATATCCAGAAGAACCCAACATATGTCGGAGCCAAAGCCTTCATACATGTAGTAAGGAAGGAACCTACATATATGATCTATGCCATACTAGCTCAAGAATCCAAGAAAGATGATCCAGTATAGCTACCCAATCAGTACAAAGGCTTTGAAGATGTTTTTGAAAAGAAGAATGCAGATATCCTCCCAGAGCATAGACCTTATGATTGCCCCATAGATCTTCAAGAGGGAGCACAACCACCCTTTGGACCAATCTACAGACTATCCCCATAAGAACTTACAGAACTACGCAAGAACATTGATGAGAATCTAGCAAAGGGGTTTATCAAACACTCGAAGTCTCCAGCAGGATCTCCTATTCTATTTGTAAAGAAGAAGGATGGGACTCTCCGGATGTGTGTAGACTATCGTGGATTGAACAAAGTCACTATAAAGAACAGATACCCGGTACCACTTATATCAGAGCTCTTGGAACGCCTTGGAAAAGCAAAATTCTTCACAAAGATTGATCTTCGAGGAGCTTACAACCTTGTCCGGATCAGAGAAGGAGACGAGTGGAAGACAACATTTCGAACAAGGTATGGCCATTTTGAATATGTAGTTATGCCATTCGGTCTTACAAATGCTCCAGCTGTCTTCCAACACATGATGAATGATATCTTTCAAGAATATTTAGATGATTTTGTTGTGATATACCTTGATGATATCTTGATATTCTCCAAAAATCTAGAGGATCATGAAAGTCATGTAAAGATAGTCCTAGAGAAACTAAGAGAAAAAGGATTATATGCAAAATTGGAGAAGTGCTCTTTCCATAAGACAGAAGTGGAATTTTTAGGGTACATTGTATTAGATAAAGGAATTTTTATGGACCCTAAGAAGATTCAGACAATCCTTGATTGGCAACCACCTTCATGTGTTCGAGATGTACAATGTTTTTTGGGTTTTGCCAACTTCTATAGGATATTCATCAAAGATTACTCCAAGATAGTGACACCTCTTACCAAGCTTACAGGGAACTCCAAATTCTCATGGACCGAAGAAGCAAAAAAAGCATTTCAGACCTTGAAATCAGCATTCACTACTGCTCCAATTCTAGTTCATCCTGATTCTACTAAACCCTTCTTCCTAGAGACAGATGCATCAGACTTTGCCCTAGGGGCCATTCTCTCACAATATGGAGATGATGGACACCTACATCTTGTTGCATATAATTCCAAAAAATTTTCTCCTCCAGAAATTAATTATGAAATTCATGATAAAGAACTTCTTGCCATAGTAGATGCATTTGATACTTGGCATCATCATCTAGAAGGAGCAACTCATAAAGTTATCGTGTATACAAATCACAAGAACCTAAAGTATTTTATGACCACCCACATCCTCAACAGAAGGCAATCTTGATGGAGTAACTTTTTATCCAGATTCGACTTTGTCATCACATATCGTCCAGGACGGCAACAGTGTCAGTCAGATGTCTTGTCAAGAAGATCTTACCTTGCACCAAAGAAGGGTGAAGAGGCCTTTGATCAACAAGAGAGTGTATTACTCAAGCCTGAGCATCTCCAGTTAGCAGCTATCTCTTCAACCCATCCTGAAGATTCAGCCTTGAATCATTTGATTCGTGAGAATTTACCACAAGATGAACTATTTTGTAATGTTAAGCAAAAAACTCAAGAAGGAAAACTCCAAGAAGTAAATGAATTCGAGGAAAAGGACGGCTTATTGTTCTATAAAAACCTATTGTATGTCCCTCTAGGAAAACCCAGGATCCAGGTGCTTCAACAACGTCATGACAACCTTGCAGCAGGACATTTCGGAGTAAATAAAACAATAGAACTCATATCCAGGGATTTTTGGTGGCCTCATATGTGTAAGGAAGTCAAAGAATATATCCGAACCTGTGACACTTGCAATAGATCTAAGGTACCACGACATAAGCCTCATGGCCTCTTGCAACCTTTACCTATTCCAGAAAGGCCATGGGCTTCATTATCTATGGATTTCATCACAGATTTACAAAAGTCAGATAAGTATGATGCCATTCTTGTTATTGTGGATAGATTCACAAAGATGGCACACTTCATTCCAACCACAAAGGCAATCATAGGTGCAACCACTGCTAGACTCTTTCTCAGATACATCTTTAGGCTTCATGGATTGCCTGATGATATTGTCAGTGATCGAGGTCCACAGTTCATATCCAGCTTCTGGAACAATCTTTGCAAGCTCCTTGGTGTTCAAGTTAAACTATCCACAGCAAATCATCCACAGACTGATGGACAAATAGAACGGGTGAATCAAGTCCTGGAGCAATATCTTCGTTGCACCAGCAACTACCATCAAAATGATTGGTTTGAGCTTTTACCCTTTGTCGAGTTTGCTTATAACAATAGTGTTCATGCATCTACAAAGCAAACTCCCTTCTTTGCAAACTATGGACAACATCCAAGGATGGATATAAACCTCTCAAATCATGTCAAGAACCCAGCTGCCAGAGACAAGGCCCAGTACCTGATGGACATTCACAAAGAACTCAAGGAAGAGATCTGTAAAGCTCAAGAACAATATAAGTACTATGCAGATCAACATCGTGTTCATAATCCAAATTGGAGATAAAGTATGGTTACTCCGAAGCAATTTGCAAACTTCAAGGCCTTGTGCAAAGTTAGATCATCAAAGATTTGGTCCATTCACCATCTTGGCCAAGATTAACCCAGTCACCTTCAAGCTCTAGCTACCAAGTACCATGAGAATACATCCGTTTTCCATGTATCCATGTTGGAACCATATCAGATGTCACCATTGAGGGGGGAGAGACCTAGTCCTTCACCACCTATCGAGATTGATGACCATGAAGAATTTGAAGTCGAGCATGTCCTAGATTCCAGAATATCCCGAGGAAGATTGGAATACCTTATTCATTGGAAAGGGTATGACATCAATGATCGTACTTGGGAACCTGCAGAAAACCGTCAAAGAGCACCAATCAAGGTTCAAGAATTCCATCAGAGAAATCCAACGAAGCGGAGACCAAATAACATGACCGCTCCTCGTGGAAGTCGTCACTTGAGGGGGAGGTGATGTCATGGACAAAGGAAACCCCTGACTTTAGATTCCATGTGAACTCTATATCTCATGATTGGTTCAGAATTAGGAGAAACCGATGCTTCCATTGCGTCCTGAGCGTGCCAAAACCCTAAGATCGGCTGTCTACTTGCCTGATTCGGATATCCATAGCTCATGTTTTGAATTGAAGACATCATCGATGACATCATCAATTCGTAACCGCCTTTCATGAACCGCCCTTGAAAACCTATAAAAGGAGGGGTTGGCCACATTCATAATCAGTCTTGCCAATGCTAGTCTTGGGAGCTCAAGGAGTCGTGACTGCCAAGTAAGTACTTTCAAGTTCCAGTTCTATTTCTTGTCTTGTTCCTTGTTCTAGTCTAGTTCTTGGACATCCTATCTTGTCCCCTTGTAATCTCGTAGTACGAGATCTTGTCGAGTTTTTTCGTGTATCTAGTTCATCTCCCAGAAGGGAGTTCTTGTAATCCAGATATCTTGTCTCATACTTACGATCCCCGGTTGTGGGATCACCTGTATCATCTCTAGTCCAATTTTACATACCTATTGGTCCCAGATTGTGGGACATCTTGTATCAGTCACATATTCTTGTATCATCTTCCCTACGTGGGGGTTCTTGTAATCATAAGTGTATTTCGGAAATCTTGTCTACTGTAGTCAGAGAGCACAATCTAGTGCTCCCCTGCATCACCATTGCAACACTTCATAAATACTTTTCTTTAGTCTTTTATCTTAAGAAGTTAAATGTCTAAATGATGATGGAAGTGAGCTTCAAGCAACTTGTGAGAATGAATTACGACTCATCTAATCCTCAAATTCATAAACTTGTCTAAACAAGAGAACCTTTTTATGCACTATATGTTTCCTTTGCATCTAAAGAAGTATAATAGGGTCCCCTTTATCAAGGTGCATCAAGGCACAAAAGCTTTTGGATGCCTATGCACAAAACCTTGTTGCACTTAATAAAAAAAGCCCAAAAACCAAGTATGATTCAAATATCATTGTTGAAAATATCATTGTTGAAGAGGCCACCTTACGAAGAACATCCTCAATTTTGAACTACCTCTTACAAATAATCAAAGTACCTTCTTATGCACCATTCTTGACATTTTGCATCTAGAGCAAGCATAAAAGTAGGGCCATATTTCAAGGCCTTGCACTTAGCACATAGAATGTTATGTCCCATTCATTAAAATCATTTGCAAATTAGATCAAGGAAAGTAACAATAAATTTAGTGAGAACATTCACATCAATAGAAACCATTTGTACACTCCATGAATTTGATCTTTCATTCAAAGTTCTGCATTAAAGGTAGGGCTATATTATATGGCCATGCATAAAGTACATGTTTCTTTATAAAAACCTATGCACCTTGACGCTTGTAACATAAAAACGGTACAAAGAATCAAAATTTTTGAGTTTGGAGCTTTCAACGGAATTGCAAGTTTGGAAGGGGCAATTGTGGCATGATTTAAGAACTAAATCACCATAAGTCCAAAATAAACCAAATATCATATGGAAGGGCAAGAAAAAACACTTATCAAGATTCAAGAAAAAGAAGACTCATTCACACTCATAAAGACCTATCAACTTTTGCCAAACTTGATCCAAAATCTAGATCAATAAGTTCAAAGACCTTGAAAGGATGGAAGCAAATGTCAAGAAAAAACAATACCAAGATCAAGATTTTGTTCCAAAACATCATCAAGAGGAAGCATAAAGAAACACAAAGAGCTAAAAAAAGATGATTAGTCCAAATCAAATTAACATAGATTAAGGAAGAAAATGATGATTAGTTCAATTCAAATAAATCATGGGCCAAGGTGGTTCAAGTCAAAGATGACTAGTACAACTCAAGGCCGCATGAAAGACAGATGTCATTGATCCAATTCAAAGTTGCATGAAAGATATTTGTCACTGTTTCAATTCAAATTCACATGTATCAAGGTGGTTCAAGTCAAAGATGATTGGTACAATTCAAAGTTGCATGAAAGTCAAAATGTGATTGCTTCAATTCAAATTAGCATGGATCAAGGTAGTTCAAGTCAAAGATGATTGCTCCAATTCAAATTTGCATAAAGTCAAATTGTATTGGTCCAAATAAGTTGCCATGGATGAACAAAGGGTCTATATAAAGAGAGTTTGAAATCCATTTTCAACATAGTTTAAGATAATCTCAACATAGATTAGCAACATAAATTGTAATCATCTCTTCATAGTTTGGGGAAAATTGATCATAATCTCATCTTAGATTGTGAGAGAGATGTCATGTAGATCATGATATGATTGAGATTATACCATTGCGATGATCCTGTGAGACTTTGCATGGTTCATTTGTATTTATGATATAATGAGCACATGGTTTTTCTTGTCCAATGATATGTGTACATTAAGTTTGAGCTCAAGTTTGATTTAATGTGACTGACATGGATGAAATTAGCTAGCTTTGATAAGTATCCTTACATGCATATTTTGACTCCTTGTGAGAGAGGATACATTCTAAACCATTCCTTCACTATGCTACAAGGACTTCTGAAGCCCCCTTTCACTCAATAAAGCATCTTCCTACACACATCGAGATTTTCCAAAGTAGAATAAATATCTTAAATCAAATGAAAGGAGGTCTTCATCAATAATGAAGTAGCTATGCAATCTTTTCCTTTCTTCTTCATGTTGATCCATCCATTGCACAACATAATCTGATAAAAACTTTATAAGATATAAACTTTTTCTTATGATTTTTACTTCTTTAAGTGTATGAATTCAACTAAGATAAAGAATGAAATCCATGAAACTGAAATTTAGATTATCTAAAAATAATTTCTTTTCACAAATGTAGCCTCTAAAGTATGTCATCGTTCCTCTAAACAAACGTAGCTTAAATGGATGAATCGTTCCTCTTTTAAAAAGAAGTTCTTATGTCCATATCAATTAGACCCTACTTCTAAACCAAATAGCCATATCATGGTTCATATATTCCATATATCATATGGAAACTCAATGGAGTTGTTTACCTTCAACTAAACTTCACTAGGGCGAAGCTTTGGGATGCACTGGTTTCCTCACCTAATTTGGCTTGGCATAAATGAAAAAATTGTTGGAAATGTATACTTCCAACTTCCAAAACCAACTAAATGACAAGCATTTGCTCACCCCTCACCTTTCTATCTTTGTAGCGTACATACCATCTTCCATGGCTACTTACCTATCACTCGAGTCTAAATTAGCATGTACCCATGCCCCCCTCATGTACAATAGATTGAACCCTAATCACTCATAGAGCGTTTTGATCTGATCTTTGAACAAGAATTACTTTGAGATCCCTTCTTGTCTTCAAATTTTCATTTAAACTCTCTTGGCTTTACTTCATTCCCCTCTTTCTTTGATGATAATCCTCATATAGCAATAGCTCATTTTTTGAAAACACTAAAATGTCATCTTAAATTTTTATAACCCTTACCATATCACTTGAAGATAGGTAATGACTTTAGGATGATCATAAGGTTATCAATATCTCGTGAAAAAAATGCACACTTCAAATTTTGAAATTCCGTATCTTTTCCACGAATCCTAATGTCCCAAAAGTGGGATTTGAACTCTAGACCCATTGCCACTAAGTCATGTGGGTTTACCATTAAATCATAGTTCCTTGACATATAATTTTTTTCTTTTTTCGTTCCAAGAGCGGGAGTGAATGGAGTTGGATGGTATTCAATTATAATCTAATGATCAAATTTCATCCTAATCCTTATATAAATGGTCAATAATTATGTAGTAGAGTTAAAATGTCCCCCTAATTAATGAGACTAACTTATATACGAAAAGGAAACCAACTTTAGCAATTAAATGCCCCCTTTATTAATAAAATCAACTTCTAGAATACATAGATGATGCACGTTAGTTCGGTTGATTTGAGCTCTTGCCTCTTGGGCTGGGGGTTTAGCCCCTGCTAATCACAATTGACATGTATTGGACCTTATGTCAGTCCAAACCTAGTTTCATTACCACCTTTGGGTCATCATCATTGTATCGCTTGCGGGAAGTCTTAACCTTTGCTTTGTGAGACAAGAGGGGGGAGTCCCATGGATACTATGCCTATTCACTTGTAGAGTTGTTCTTTCAATCAATTCAAGTAAGGGACATTAAGCTTTGGTTGAAATTCCTATTAAAAAAAAACTCCTATAATAGACTAAATTGTCTCCCTCATTAAGAAACCAATTTTTATTTTTGGGGTGTGTGATGTAGTGATGACCACATTGAACTCCAGCAATGAAGGTCCTAGATTCACTACTCATAGGCTGGCCTAATGCGAGTCCTTGAAAGGGGGCATAAAGGGGGGTCCTTGGGGTGTGGGAGTTACTATTTCAAATGTCAAGCCTAATTGAAGAGCCTGTCGAAGACCTACTTCCAAAGAGAAAACTAAAATCTAGAACTCTCCTCATGGATTAGTTAGTCTTCTTTGCTTTCATACCAACCTATCATGCTTTTGCTACACAATCCTACCATTAAGTTGTGTTGTATGCAGGTGCAAATTTTTCACCTCCCAACCAAATGCTCTATTTATAGGCCCCTGTTCATGTTCTCCTTGACTTTTAACACTCTCTCTCTACATATGTTACACATATGTAGACCAATAAAGGAAAGCATCAAATAATTAAAAGCCTCTTGTTTGCTTCCACATATGTGCAACTTCGAGTTCCTATGGCTGAGGTCATATCATGTAACAATACAAGTCTCTTATAACTTTAGGTGAAAAGAAATGTACACAAATTTTTGAATGCACATCAGGTTTCTTTAGGAATATTGAAAGAATTTCAATATCATGTAATCCCTTGTATAGTTGCTTGGGCCGAGGAGAAAACTTGAGGAGCAAGGTTTCCAATAGAAAAATCTTTTTTTTGGATGCATGGTCACCTTATCCCATTCCCACATATCATGGGAACACAACAACCATTTCAATGGAACCTTGAACTTGGGTAGAAATCATGTGCAGCACACACACACACACATGAACTTTATATCACTATGCTTACATTGTGTATATATATGACTTGGGTAGAAATCATGTGCAACACACACAACACAGAGACACACTCATGAACTTCATATCACTATGCGTACATTATGTATATATACTCATGAACTTCATATCACTATGCCTACATTATGTATATATATTTTGTAAAACCGATTATTACAACACGAAGGACCGGCAATATATATGTCCTCTTTGTTTTGGTTAGCTCAATGTTAATCTTGAAGCCTTATCCTTACCACAACCTACAAGAGGAGGCATGTACCATGCTCTGGTTCCATGGCAAACGATACATTTTTCCATGTGGTTTCATAGATGTTGAACCATATTCCATTCGAGGATTAAACGCAACTGTGGTGGCTCACAGAACCATACGAATAGAGAGCAGAAGCACTAAACTAAGCTTGGATGAGACAAAAGGGATTCCGCTTAATGTCTGATAGGATTAAGCATTTATCGTTAGACTACCCGAAGGTGACACATAGAAAGGACTACCCAAAGGCAATTGATTTAAGTGGTTTTAATTTGGCCAAAGCAATACACTAGGCTAGGGCCCACAATTGTTTTGTCGTAAAGAGAGGTTAAACGCTCACTCCTCAGTCGTGTCTGAAGAGGCGAAAAACCCAACCAACCAACCTAACGTGCACCGACTATAGCATCCAAAATTGATGTAATTTATTCTCAAGACAATTAAATTTGTTTATTAAAAAAAAATTCAATTCTCTACCTACTTTTTCATTTGGCTTGAAATTTGGCTTGAAATTGGAAAGAACAACACACACCCCAAATAATACTCTTTATCTCCCACAATCAAAAGCTAAAATCACATTCATTGAACTATCAACAGCCTACACTATACATCAACACAATTCGGTTGAACTTTTTATGAACACAATAAACTTGATAAATAATGGAACAGCTAAAAAGCCTGATCTCTGCCCACAAATATAAAATAATTTTAGTTTGCAAAGCGAGAGGAATGTGAAATTCCTAGACTTCTGCCCCTCTCAATGCGTTAATGAATGCCTGCTTTCTGTGTTCTGTAGCTCTCTACGCGATCGTTTCGTGATCATCGACAAACGTATCTTTTCCCTCTGTGTATCTTTGGCTCGGTTTTTCTCATCTCGTTGCAATATTTACCCTCTTCAAATTCAACTGCCGACCCGGAACTTCCCCATCTTGTGCACTTTCAAAGTTCCAAGCTTGCGGTCATATGGACCCACTTTCCGACAGGTAAGAGATAAACAGATATGGAGAGAGAGGTAGGGGTTTTCTCGCTTTTTTTCTCTCTCTGTTGGTGACTGTTTTCCCTTTATATTTTGTGGGGCCACCGCTGCGTAAAAGGCAGGACTAATCTTCTATTAGGGCGGCAGGTACTACTCAGAGAGAGAGAGAGAGAGAGAGAGAGAGAGAGAGAGAGAGAGAGAGAGAGAGAGAGTCTACGGATTCTGACGGAATCGGATTTGTAATCAAGATTTAACTGGACAGGACATGACCCATTTGAAGGCTTTGGGTTGATATTAGCGATCCTGCAACCTGCATAGATCAAGTTTATCTATCAGGTTAATATGGGTCGCCTCTTTTTGACAAAGCTTGATGGAGCGTTTTATACGTGCAAACTCTGCCATACTCATCTCGCAAACATTGAGGAGCTCATGTCCAAGGTGAGCATACGTATTCCGCTCTTTCATCAGATTTTCTTGCTGATCAACTGCATGTACCGAGTCTTGTTACAATGTTCTGTTTGGTTTCTAGCACCAAATCCGAAACTCTCACAATAATTTGGCATCTAGAGTGGAAATATCCGCTTTTCACTGTCTATTTTAAGCTGTTGTGTTCTTTGAGAGCTATGGACAAAAGCTCAACGTTTTGCTGATATAAACATAATCCCTTTTCAAAACCCTTGAATAGGTTGTGCTAATGATTTTTTAATTTGTTATGGTGCGAGCCTTCATTTGTCTCATAACGGGCAAGCGTTTTTGCGTTATTCCTTTTCAATTCACTTGACAAAGGACAGTGCACGATTGCTTTTCTAGAAAATTACGAAATCTATCATTTGTGGACCTATATTTTATTTGCCCATATCCGGAGGACCACATAATTTTAGTGTCAATATGGAATTACCATTGTTTACATTGTTATGTGTAGAAAACATACATCTACAATCGCAACATGTCCCCCAATGACAAAAATGGAGGAGTCTTTGTAAAACGTTCTCTTTGTATTCATGAGGCTTTCGGCCACTTTTAGTTTGTTTTCAAGTTCGTTGTGATGTTTCACACAAGGACCTGCTTGATATGCTTTTCCAGATATGAAAAGACAGTGCACCCAGTTGCTTCTCATAATATCAGACTCAAATCATTTGTTTCCAGCCGATTTTCTTTTATGGACATATTGCAATTTTGGTCTCAGTTTCTCTGTGAGAAAGCATTATCTGCTAAGCTGATTGGTCTTTTGGTCAATGCAGGCTTTTCATTGTCGAAATGGTCCAGCATATTTATTTAACTCTGTGTAAGTTTTACGACCGAATGTTGATGTTACTTATTGCTCTGACTTTTACCGGTTTCCTCCTTGCATGTGTGATAATCAAGTGGCATATAATAAGTTGTTTTAAACATCAATTTTGAAATGTTGGATTTCATTTTGCAGACAGGATCAGCTACATAGGTGAGAGTTTGGTAGATGCTTGATTGGAAAAAGTATTTTGATGTAAAGTAGAACAATTTCATATCATTGATTTTTTGGGTTCAATCTATAAGTTTCTGGCTTGCAGGCATGATTTCCGCTTTCAAGAAAAAATGTCTCTCTCTTTGTTGTGTAGGCAATCAGTGAATTGGGAAAAATTGATATGAATATTTGAAGCAGGAAAGATTCATATGAATATCTGTTTAGAAGTGCTTGCTCCTGGGTTTTCATGGATTTGTTTTGAGTGACAGGGAAATTTGCATTTAATATTCCTTAAAGGTGAAAAATAACAGTTTCATTCCGTGGAGTATTGGATAAAAACCTTGTGTGTTGGGTTTGTATTTAGTCTCACTTTATGAGTTTTTGTGAAGATATCGGCAATGTCCTTTCTTGTAATGGTTTCTTTTGGGCAAATCAATGCAGAATAGAAGGCTGAGTGTCATTCAAGATCTGTCTTTGTTTTGTGTGTGTTTCCACACTGTTTTTTTTTTTCTGATTTTCATCCTTTATTGGTTGGCTTAGAGTTGAAGAACGCTCCTGGTTTTCGCTAAAGATTTTATGGCAGTTTGAATAATGCTTTGCAGCCCTTTGAATACAAGCTCTCCCTTTCTAGGGATGCCGTACATGATCTTTGTTGATGTTTGCAACATCAGATTTACCTTGGATTCTACGGATCTTCTAGAAGTGATAAAAGCTGACACGACTCAACTTAGATGGAAAATTTATTTGGCAAGTGACTTCATTAAAGGAAGGACCTACTCTAGGATGGGCTACTCAAGGACATGGATTCTATGAGTAGGGATGTTATAGCTCTTGGTCTAAGCTATGCATGATAGCATTTGGAGTAAAGTATTTATGATAGAAGCTAAGGTTTCACTTCTTGGTTTTCACTTCAAAAGACGAGAGGAACAATTAGATGAGGCTCTTTGTGTCATGAAGTGCACTATTAGGAGACAAACAATCATGAAGTGCACGATGAGGAAACAAAATTCAAAGTAGAGAGTGAATGTGCATCGTGCAAGATAGCACATTTAGGAATAAAAATTTTGTGCCGTATGAGAGAAAAAGTATTTGTTTTGTAAAAGTGAGTTCTCTCATGCTTTTGGCCGAAAGTTTGTAGAGTGCAATCATTTCAATGTTTCTCAAGTCGTAAGGACCATAAGTTTGCCAAAAACTAAAAATATGTTTCAGAAGCTCTTAAGAGAGCCATAAGATGGCTCACCATGTATGTATGTGTGCTTAACTTTACGCCCATTAAGCTCCCACTTAAAAGGACAAAGGAGGCTCCTTTAAGCTATGCAACTCTCATTGGTGTATACAACACTGATGTTGCATCTTGGAGAGAGACTTACAAAGAGCAATTGTGGCATTTTGTGAATTGACTAAAATGAAAGGAGTCAGCCCATCTTGTATGAGTTCAAGGGAGGAGGAAAAGACAAAAAACATGAGGAAGAAGAAGATGCTTGGGAGCACAACACAATGATATTAAGAAGTATGTAATGTACAATGATAAGTAACCCATCAGGGTTCCATGCTTATATACAAACCAAAGGGGAAAACCTCCTAAAGGGGAAAGTGTGCCTCGGAAGTCTTAAGTGTGTTCACACATATTACTACCAAAACATATCAACAAATCCATCAAAAAGTGATATGGTGAACTAAGAGCTTATAGTCATGTATAAGGAACTGCCTAGCGATATGAATTGTGATCAATCCATGAAATGGAGTAAGCCCAAAGCTATGCAAAAAGACTTGGAATTTTCTCATGAGACATAGCCTTTGTGAAAAGGTATGCATGGTTATCCATTGAGATCACGTATGCCAAAATTCATCTTCAAGAGAGTCTCTCTCCTTGTCATAATGATTATGCATCTCAATGTGCTTTGTTCGCGCATTGAACACCGAGTTTCTTGCAACTTCCAATGTAGTCATGAAAGTCATTAAAGATGGTGGTAGAAGTCTAACCAACACCCAAGTCAACCATAAGGTGTGTTTAGCCACACACCACAATAGCTTCAAAAGCTCCTCTACACTTAAACCTCAGAACTACAAGTGTCCACACCAACTTCATTTTGCTCAGCTACGACATGCATGAGCTATTAAGCATGAATCAAAATCCACTCGTAGACGCACGTGTCGTAGCAATCAGTGAATTCAAAGTTAGAAAAGATGATGTAAATATGGTGGTAATGATGCCTCCTTAACCCGAGATGTGGAGTACCACTCAAGTAGTAATAGATATGCATCATTGCCTATCAATGCTAAACATCTAGGCTATGCATAAAGTTGCTCATCTTAGAGAGAACAAATTGAATGTAAAGCCATGTAATGCATACATAAACCAAGCAAGCATCCAACAACTTGTTGATAGAGGACAACATCAAATGTATGACTATCATCATGTAGACTCAATCATGAATGTGTTTCCATGGGAGTCTTAATGGGTTTGTAGTCCTTAAGGACGATTTCACTATAAGGTGTTAAATGTATTTTGTTTGACACAAAGCAATGCCTCTATCAACTTGAAATAAACACTAATAGAACGCCTAAATATTGATGCAAAAGGCCTCGAATTTGATATTTCAAAAGAGGCATGCAAATCAGCCTTAAACTTGGCAATATGTGTCTCATTGGGATAGTGAGCAACATGCCATTAACATGGACAACAATGATTAGAAGCTCATCATCTACATGCTTCACATGCAAGGTGCATTAATTGGGCTATTTCGAAGGCATGTATCTTGATTCTTTTTATACCTAACATGTGGTGCTTGTTTCAATCCATATGCCTTCTTTAACATGCACACCTTATTCTCTTGCCTTCTTTGCACAAATCCAAGAAGTTGAAATATGTACACTTTTTCATGCAAATCCCCATTCAAAAATGGAATTTTACAATTTATATTCCAACAATTGTGTCTCTTCTTCTATTTTAAGAAGTATGACAAAGATTGTTATATAAGTAGATAGGAGGATCATAAATATGTGTTCACATACTAGCCAAGTGTGTGGATGCATGGATTTGAGGGGAGGTTTGGTGGAGCAAACAAATGGTTGCATGGAGGGGTGGAATGCCTCACGTTGGACATTTCATTATGGTATTGTGCACGTGGAGAGTTTGAAACACTTTGTATCATCAAGCAAAAGAACTACTTTCCATCATTGGTACGATAGTCAAGTTTTGGAATGTGGAACAACATGCTTAATTTGGCAAAGGCAAAAGGAACAAGAGAAGCCTCTCTTGGCTGTAGAGTCTCCTCAATCACAAGATATCCTGAGTCAGAAGCCTCTCATCACTCAAGAATAGCAGAGGAGAGAAAAAAACGCAGAACTTGTACAACATAAGAGAAAATCCGACATAGAAGAGTAGATAAGAGATGACTTAGAGAAAGAGAAGTTTTGGTATTATAGATTTGAATCAATCCATACAATAGCTTTGGAAAATAGCTTCTTGACGAAGCCTCTACCTCCAGACCACTCCCGAGCTATCACAATCTCCTTCACACTCGCACTCTCAATTACACTCTCACTCTCAATCACACTCTCACTCTCAATCTCAATTACAAGTCAATTCTCTGATTTTTCGGTTTCCTCTCGCATGACGGACCAAAATTCTTCTTAAAACAGAGTTGATTGTTTTTTTCGAAAAAGTATGCTATCTTCCCAATTTAGGAAAAATCGTCTCTCACTGTGTTGAATGCAAAACTTTCGCAAAAGCATGTGTTTGTAGTAGTCAAGTGCTTTCTTTAGTGGTACTTGTCTAGAAATAGAAGAAAAGCAACAAAAGGATATATCTGAAGACATGCCGTAAGTGGGCACGACAACACGTAAGCATCAAAATCATGGATTTGAATAGAAATAGAGACGCCAATTGTTTTTTTATTTTTTTATTTTTTTAATAATAAAGTACCTAAAGAAACAACACTTTTCTAAGCCCTGTAACTCAAAACTGGTGAGGAATCAGCTTAAGCTTGTGAGATTGGCACACAACAAAGAGAGCGAGGAGGTAAAGGAGGGAGACAAGCCTCTCTCTTTCCCCTCTCCCCAAGGCCCTTTTCTTCTCACGGTCCATATGCATAGGGGAGCCGACTAACCCTCCTATGACATGTCATAGACAACTAGGTAAGAGAGAAGCTCATGCTTCCTCTCTTCTACTTTACACTTCCTTTACAAACAATCGATAAGCACTTTATATACAACTTTGCACGTTTCCTCATTCATGTATGGTGTATCTACATTGCCCGTGTTGTCATCGTGTGACCCTATGAATTCGCTTGGAGAAAAAGGAATCTACATTGCCCGTGTTGTCATCATGTGACCCCATGAATTGGCAAGTTGCATTAATTGGGCTATTTTTAAGGCATGTACCTTTTTATACCCAACATGTGGTGCTCGTGTGATGCTCGTTTCAATCCATATGCCTTCTTTAACACACCTTATTTTCTTGCCCTCTTTGCACAAATCCAAGTTGCTGAAATATATACACTTTTTTATGCAAATCCCCATTCAAAATGCAATTGTATCCCTTTTTCTATCTCAAGAAGTATGACAAAGATTATTATATAAGTAGATTGGGGGCTGATAAAAATGTGTTCGCACACTACTAACTAGCCGAGTGTGTTTATGCATGGATCTAATGGGAGGTTTGGTGGAGAAAACAAATGGTTGCATAGTGCAGAGGAATGCCTCACGTTGGTCATTTCATTGTGGTATTGCGCACGTGGAGAGCTTGAAACACCTTGTATCATCAAGCAAAAGAAGTGCTTTCTGTCATTGGTACGAGGGTCAAGTTTTGGAATGTGGAACAACATGCTTAAGTTGACCAAGGCAAAAGGAACAAGAGAAGCCCCTCTTGGCACACAACAAAGAGAGTGAGGAGGTCAAGGAGAGAGACCAACCTCTCTCTTTCCCCCCTCCCTCGAGGCCTTTTTCTTCTCGCACTCCATGTGCATAGAGGAGCCGACAAGCCCTTCCATGACATGTCATAAACAATCTGGTAAGAGAGAAGTTCATGCTTCCTCTCTTCTATTCAACTCTTCCTTTACAAACAATCGATAGGTGCTTTATTTACAACTTTTGCACCTTTCCCCATTTGTATATGGGATATCTACGCAGCCCATGTTGTCATCATGCAAGCCCATGAATTGGCTTGGAGAAAAAGGAATCTACTTTACCCATGTTGTCCTTTTGTGAGCCCATGAATTGACAAGTTGCATCAATTGGGCTATTTTGAAGGCATGCATCTTTTCATACCTAGCATGTGGTGCATCTTTCAGTCCATATGCATTCTTTAGACTTTGGCACACCTTATTTTCTTGCCGCCTTCGCACAAATTCCAAGTTGCTGAAATATATACACTTTTTCGTGCAAATCCCCATCAATATTGAGTCTCCTCTTCTATTTCAAGAAGTATGACAAATATTATTATATGAGTAGGCATGGGGCTCATAAAAATGTGTTCACACATTAGTAACTAGCCCAATGTGTGGATGCATGGATTCGGGGGGAGATTTGGTGGAACAAACTAGTGGTCACATGGAAGGGTGGAATGCGTCACGTTGGTCATTTCATTGTGGTATTGTGCACGTGGAGAGCTTGAAACACTTTGTATCATCAAGCAAAAGAAGCGCTTTCCGTCATTGGTATGAGGGTTAAGTTTTGGAATGTGGAACAACATGCTTAAGCTCGCCAAGGCAAAAGGAACAAGAGAAGCCCCTATTGGCACACAACAAAGGGAGTGAGGAGGTAAAGTAGGGAGACCAACCTCTCTCTTTCTCCCCTCCCCCGAGGCCCTTTTCTTCTCACGTGCGCATAGTGGAGCCGACGAGCACTCCTATGACATGTCATAGACAACCAAGTAAGAGAGTTGTTTATGCTTCCTTTGTTCTATTTAGCTCTTCCTTTACAAACAATTGATAAGCGCTTTATATACAACTTTTGCACCTTTTCTCATTCATATATGGGATATACACACTGCAAATGTTGTCATTATATTACTCCATGAATTGGCTTGGAGAGAAAGAAAGAGATAACAAGGAGGAGGGAGGAAGAAGAAGAAGAAGAAGGGAAAAGGAAGTTGATTTTGAGTTTTTTCCTTCATATTTCATGTACATTTTGTTTGGATGAACAAGGAGCCAAGCAAGGCTCGGCCCCACTAAGAATCTCACACCACGAAGATGAATAAGATACAAAATAGAACTAAACAAGGTCTTGGACTATGAGATTAGAAGACGATAAGGAAAGATAACTAGGAACTAGATTAGATAAGACTAGAACAAGGAACTAGACAAGAACGAAAACTGGAACTTGGAAGGTACTTATTTGGAGACTGCGACTCCTTGAGCATCCGAGATTGGCATTGGAAAGATGAAGGATTTCTTTGGCCAAGCCCTCCTTACATAAGTGTTGAAGGGTCGTTGTCAAAGTCGGTTACATTGGAAAGAAGCATGGTCTCGAGATATTGAAACAAGGCATATAGACAATCATTCTTAGGTTTGGCACGTTTCAAACACAATGGCAATGTTAGATTTTCTAAATTCTTCACCAATCATGAGATATGAAAAGTCACATGAAATTTAGGATTCAGGATGTTTTTCGTAGCGTGCATAATATCACCTAACCCTCAAGCGATGAGTTCCAAGGAGTGGCCATATTCTATGGCTTGGGCTTCATTGGGTTCTTCTTGTGATTCTCAAACCTTGATTTGTGCTCTTTGAAGATTTTTTGCAGGATCCCAAGTATGATCCTTGACATCATATACTTTCCAATGAACAAGGTATTCCAATCTTGTAGAGATTCTTGAATCTAGGATATGCTCCTATTCAAATTCTTCAGGTTTTTCGATCTCAATTAGTGATAAAGAATAGGATCTCTTCCTCCTCAATGGTGAAATATGATACGGTTCTAATATTGACAATTGGGTGGATTTTCATGGTACTCATTAGCTAAAGCTTGAAGGTGATTGGGTTAACCTCTGTTACGGATGGTAAAAGGATCAAATATATGATGGTCTACCTTTGCATAAGGGTTTGATGTTTGGAGGTTATCTTCATGCTATGCATATCTTTCATGTAAAGTACACAATAGTGCAAGAGGAATCTCTAGATACACTATAAAATTGGCTTCCTTAATGTTTGAGCAATAGGTCATGGTGGATAAAAATAATAGCCATAGGGTGGATCTAGCAAGATGCGTGGGTTACAAGTATACACATAAGCATCCAATGTGGCTTGCGGCAAGAGCATGCCTATGGGTTATATCAATGAAGACACGAATGAACCATGAATGAATAAGACACGATTAAACTTGATTTTAGAAGAAGTGTTTGCAAGAGTGATTCCTATCTCTTTCTTCTTTGCCTCCTTAGCACGATTGTCGTCCTTTCAATACTTGTGAAATGTTTATCTTCATTTTTCTCATCCTTTCTTCTCGTCTTTGATTGTGCAACATTACAAATTTTTGCTTACTAGAGAAAGGGCTTCCTTCACCCCTTCCCTTTTGACTTGCAACAAAATCCGGATATGCAACACACATAATGGATTTGTTTTGCGTAGATTGATCCTCTTGTAGCAAAACAAAAACTAACTCTTCAAATGTTAAGGCATATGGATTGCCTTTCATCATCGATGGAAGAGTAGAAGCAAAAGTATGATAAGACTAAGGGAGCCTATCGAGAACAGAATGCACAATTGATCTGACAACAAAATTTTAGTTGCAATAATCAATTGCTCCAAATATTTGATCTTTGTAAGAAAATTGTGAACAGAATCACCTTCATTCATATGCTCTCACTCTCCAATTGTTTTTGAAGGTGAGCAACATGAGCCTCATTTCTTGCTATCAGGGATAATATGTTTGAAAGACAAAGCAATCAAGGTATATGTGAGTGCATCATTGCCATCCCAATGGTTGCGGGTGTTGGTGGTGTACTTGACATGGTCAAAATAAGAGTTTCAAGAGGATTGGAAATAAGAATTGCATTAGAATTGGAACTTATAACATCCTTTGGACCATCTAGATCAACTACATTTTGAACATTTGTAGCTGTAATAGAGCGTATTTCAACATCGTGCCCAATATTTCACAATCACTTTGCAACCAATACATGGAGGCTTGGAGCATCATGTATGCCCATAATAGATAGTTGGAACCATCCGACGACTTATCCTCAACAATTAACATGCGGAATGCATCATTGATTTGAGCCTTGGTTAGTGATTGTACCTTGATGCAAAAAATTGATTGTTTCTTGAAAAAGTTGAACAAAAGTATCTCATGGAGTTTGTTACACTTGTACTGGCAAATAGAAAGCTGAACAAAAATTGGCACAAAAGAATGAAATTGCCTATGTAGTTGCTATGATAGTGTGTTTGGAGAACAAAATGAGCTTAAATGATTTTTTTTTCTTTTCTTTGGGCTCTTCAGGTTCTTTTACAATATATGTTGCCTCTAACCAAGTTTTGTAATGATCCAAGAAAGTGAGTGGAGGTGTGTTGTGAGTGGGGGTGTGTTGCTGATGCGCTTCATGAAGCAATGACTTGTTTTGACACCAATTGGAGTTTGAGAAGCAAGAACACACACAAACAACATGAGGAAGACGAAAAAGCTGTTTGGGAGGTCAATAGATAGTGTATTACTGATTGTAAAACGCACAAAGATTGTATTACTGATTGTGAAATCTACAAAGATAAGTAGCTTGTTAGGATTATGGGCATATATATACAAGCCGAGGGAAAAGGCCTCTTAGGAGGGAAAACGTGCCACGACGTTCCTAAGTCTATTCGCATATGTCATACCAAAATATACTAGTGCAAAGTTGACCACAATCATGCTAGATGCTTTAAGTTGTCATCTAGAATTGCAAGCCATGTCCATAGTTTCCTATTGTCTCAAAGAGTGTATCAAGGCAACCCAACAACAAGGCCTAGAGACTCAAACCTTGATTCAAGGCCCAAGGAGTCACAATGATAATGAGGACACTACTCCTTGATAGATGAACTCCTTTGTCACAAATTTCGAATCTACATACCACAAGTCTCAAGACCTGTATTATGAATTCTTATGGGCAGTTCATGATTGCAAGATTTGCGATGCATGGCAACAAATGGTGTAGTTATGAGACCCTCCATAAACACTTCTACTGGCAATTGGCCTTAGATGAAGGAGCAAGTAATTGAGTATGTTGACACTTGTCCCATGCCAAATGGTCAACAAAGATTGAGTCAAGCCAACCAGCGTACTCCAATCATTATGTGTTTCAACCATTACGTGTTCCAACCTGACCATGGGACTTGATCAACATGGACTTCATCACCAAGCTTGCTCCTTGTCATGTTTACAATAGCATTTTTATCATGGTTCATTATTTGTCCAAGTAGGCCCACTTCATTTTGATCGAACCTTCTTTGTTAAGTGGGCCTACTACAATTATTGGTTCCAAGCAAACGAGGGGACATGATTAACATGGACTTCATCACCAAGCTCCCCCCCTTTCATGGGAACAATAACATTTTTGTCATGAACTATTGCTTGTTCAAGTAGGCTTACTTCATTCCAACCAAGCCTCCTTCGTGGAATAAGCTTGCCTACTCTAACCATTATCAATTCTGAATGGACCATGGGACATAATCAACATGGACTTCATCATTGAGCTCCCTTCCTCCCATAGGTACAAAATCAGTTTTTTGTGGTTGATGCTAGGAAGCTCCCACTTCTTTTTGGCCAAGTTCCCTTTGAATGCCAAGGTAGAGGCGTGCCTCTTTTTCACTTGTGTAGTCAATCACCATGGCCTTGCACCTACCATTGTCTTAGATTGATGGTTGCCTTCTATGTAAATTATGGGTTAGACGTTTTTTGCCTCCTCAAAGCACAACTCTGTCTCTCATTGGTATACCATCCTCAAATTGATAGCTAAAAGAATGATTTAATTGAACAATCAAAGACTGTATTTGCAAGTATGTCAAAGGAGATCAGAGGGATTGGGTCCAACACCTCGACATCCTTGAATTCCATTACGATATTCTAGTGCACTCTAGCATGAACACGACCCCATTCGAATTGGGCATTGACAAGGAAATTATCAATTTTTAGGCACTGACAAGAGATTTAACCCTCACAACATCAAACCCGAATTGTGGCGCTTTCCTTCAACAATGAAAAACAAAGCTTGAGCAAGCCAAATCTTAGCTTAGACAAAAGCAAGGAACGAATGACCAAGTATGCCACCCAAAAGGAGTCCCAAACAAAAGGCTTCAAGGAGGGTGATCTCTTCATTTTAAGTTCCAAGAACATCACATTCCCTCTCAATTTCACACCAAGTTCAATCACAGGTGCTGGATCGTACAGGGTCATCAAATCATTCAACAATGTCATATATCAACTTGAGCTACCCAACCATGTCTAGATCCTTGATGCTTTCCATATCAGTATTCTCTAATGCTGTAAGCCTGATTCCACTTTTAGAAAACCATGTGCCATTGTGCGAATCAAATGAGTCAATGTATAATCTGGAAGCCTTTCTCAAGGAGCATCTTGGACTGCATCTGAAAGACACAACTTTGGGGGGGATGAATGTTGGAATGATTCTGCTCATAGGATTGAGGCCGCTCTCGAAAATGTTCTGATTGGTTTTTATGTACCTTGTTGAAGACAAAGAAGTTCATGGATTTATCATTGAGTATGAACTTGATGAAAACAATCATATGGTTTGAATATGGAAGAAAAAGATGTGCATGAGTGAAGACTTGAGGCTTAAGTGTTTTAGATGAAGTCAACAACAAATTCATAGTTTATTTCAAAGGTGTGGGTATTGTAGATGGAGTTCTACAATAGTAAATACCCACACCTTTTGAATCCCTATGGCCAACTCACTTGCCGAGGATGCCAAGCTCTTCAAGCCAGAGGAGAATGTACCTAAAACCTCCCTTGTATTTATATATTGTGTTTTTGGGTTCAGGTATGGCCCATGATACTGAATGGTATGCAATAATATGCGCCGTGCAGTAGCAGTGCTTTTAAAAGCAGTTACCTCATACTTGAGCCCCATACGATTGTCGTTTGTAACATACCTTTTAAGCAATATGAGCTTTCTTTTGACAATCTTTGTGCCATGTCTATTTTGCAATTGTCTGAACTTTCCATCCCAGTCTGAGGGTGAAGAGCGATATCCTGTCAAGTATTCATTTGTTTTAGTTTTCCTATCTTTAGCTTGCATCTTGTGTTAGGTTTCATCGTAGCTGAGTTTGCCCATCACTTCTGGTAGTGATATAAACTCAGTTCACAGAGCTTCCTGTGAGTTCATGCTCGTGGTGTGTGTGTGATGTGTATGTGTATGTGTATGTATTCTTTTGTAGTTCTATACCTACTGTTGGGCACTGATGATGTTAATGGGGGAGTCATAGTATTCAATCGGTATCATGCTTTGTGGAGCTGTGACTACCGTGAGCTCATTGTTGCACTTCCGTTTTAGTTTGAAGCTGGAGTTCATTTGTATATATGTATGTATTTATGTATGTATACATGCATGAATACATATTTACGCATCTATGCATATATTTTTTTATACAGACATTTATTTAAGTTTTTATTTACAATTTTTTACTATAGTGTACATTATTGATTTTACTATTTACAGTAGTCTTGACCTTCAATCTGACAAGTTTAACATCGTACATGGTATTAGATTTTTCAAAAATCACATAGTAAATAGTGGTGGAGATACGCACATTTTGTGTGTCTTTGCCATGCTAACTTCCATAGTTTTTAATGCAGAGTCAATGTCACGGTGGGGGAGACTGAAGAGCGGATGATGACAACTGGTATGCATATAGTTGCTGACATCTTCTGTATATGCTGTTGCCAGAATGTGGGATGGAAATATGTAAGCACTTGCTGCAACTATTTCTCGTAAGATGATCTTATGCGAGTGCTCTACTGAAAGAGGTTTCGATCCTGACAGGAATCTGCATTTGATGAGGCTCAGAAGTACAAGGAAGGAAAATTCATTTTGGAAAGGTTAAACTCCTTTCAGAAATTTTCAAGAAGTTCAAGAAAAAATATTTATAAGCAAAAGCTTGAAAGGTTTTGAACCAAAGCTTGGATTTGTCATGCTACAGGGGGAGGATAGTAGGAGGATCCAAAGAGGTAAGCCTCATAAGCAGTGATGCAGATGAAGGCTGAGCTTTGGGAATTGTTTTGACATCATTCTTGTAAAGAACTGCACATGCCTGTTTGTTGAACTTGGCTAGGGTCCTGCAAGAAAAGATCTCCTACACCTTCCATTCCCCTCTTTTTTATTAATTTTCTTTTGTAGAAGAGTCTGTAGAAAGATTCAAATACCTACATTTGACCAAAATTTCGTAGCTTCAGAAGCAGGAAGTAACTGTAGATATATGATTATATTTTACTTCACCCTTGCAATGTACAAACATGGCATGTGTAGAAGACATGCATGTGGTAACATGGATGAGTGCGACGAATCATCCAAGGTTTCACACAATATGAAACCACTTGTAAATGTTATTATTTTATCAAAGCATTGGAGTCTTTTTATGTATATAATGCATGGTGGACTTGTAGCGCACATGATGTTTCAAGTAACAATTTTACTCCATTGGGCTTGGTGCTTAACAATGCTTCTGGATAAAGGAAATCATTTTAGGAAATTGGCTCCCTGATCAATCAATGGACTCTACAATTTAATGTCGTTAGATTTAGTGATATGGGAGAGTTCAGTTGCTTTTATGGGTTTTGATTGATGATTCAGCTGCCTGTTGAGTTTCAATCTATGGTAAGTTGTTGCTGAATGCAAGTTACAGCATAGAGTGCTAGAGTTCATGAAATCTGGCTCATATAGTGGTTGCAAGACATTTATGGCTGGCCATGCAAGGAGCAGAGACTATCACTCTTGAATCACTTTGCTTATCATCATAGATTCTAGATTGATCTGGCAGTCAGCAGCATTCCACGCTTGTCATAGTTTCTAGATTGACTTGTCAGTCAGGAACATTCCAAGCCTACTGAGCCCCACAGATAGACGGTATTAACAGTGACTACACATGGAGACCTCTTCAGTGTGTGGTCATTCAAGTGTTTTTCAGAGGAGGATCTATTGGAATTGTGTTGGGATATTGTAGTCTGAAGATTCGCGATTTTGGGGATGAGTTATTTTCACAAGTTGAGATGGGGCTGGAATGTGAGTGGATGCCTTGCCATGGAAGTTTTCAATTTTCTTATGTGCAAATAATTCAGTTACTCAGGAAACTGGCTTTCTTCTTCCAAATTTATCTCTGTTATATTGTAGTATCTGAACCGCATTATTACTTTGAACATGCCGTGATCTGTGCTTTTTTCTCTCACATATCATTATTACTCAGCTTATTGTGCAGTTCCCTATAAACATGGTGAAATGAGGTTATTGATAACCTTGTAACACTACGTGTCCTATTGGGGTCTGAATGTTTCTTCTAACATTTCTCTGGTTTTAGGTTCATCAAATGAACTTTTGACTGTACTTCAGATTGTTTCTTGCCAACCAAGAGTTTGTTATACATTCATAAATGGAGAATTCTGTGCACTTACGAGTCAAGTGCGTGAAACAAATACATTGACAGATTAGAGAACATAACGAGGGATCAAGTTTAAGAATAAGGAAAAGAAACATTAAGTGAAAAAGAACGAAATAAAAAAGTGAAGATTAAGAAAGTAAGGACATTCAAAAGGGTGTTTTCTTACTTTAAATGAAATAAAGATAGTAAGAAAAAATGAAGTCAAAAGAATGGAGAGAGAACAAACAAGGCTCAACTCTTTCATGTCTAGACATCTAACTTTATTATGCATAACGTGGACAAGGAGCCATGACATCCTTACCTAGTGCCCTATAGTAAATGCAAGCGTATTGAATGCTTGTACGCTTACTCTTCCCCTTGGATTTTTATCCAGCCCACTTGGTGTTTTGGGATTTTGGTTAGCAGTTCTTTGATGAGTTGATGTTAAGTACTTCTGGTGAGTCTTTGGCATTCCTTTACCTACCAAGCTCGGCATAACCTCTGCTGTGAAATTTTGGATGCGTGAGATTGAATATGCAAGAGCTCAAAGATGATGCTTGCAAACAAAAGTAGGTCTAGAGAGTGGACTTCAGAGGGGGCTTGGAGGTACTAAATAGAAGGGATAGGCAGGGGGTTTGGTTGTCCCCTTTGTTTTTCTTCCATGATAGCCTCGCCTGGTATCTCTCATGGAAACCCTTTCAAGATATGGATGGCTTAAGCTTCCTTAGTTTGTGGATTAGAGACCCCTTGTCCAGATTTTTTTATTTTATTTTATTTATTATTATTATTATTATTTTTAAAGGCAACAGAGAAAAGTGAATATTAATACAAGAGACCCCTTGTCTAGAATTTTGATCTCTCATGCATGAGCAAAATCGAGTTGTAGCACTTATACATTGGTTCCTAATGCGCTTTCAGATTTGAAATGTAGGAGTTACATGGTTAAAATATTGTTGTCATTTATCGAGAGTAAAATACATTTGAATGTTTGTAACTCTTTTGTTTTTGGCAGATAACAATTCATTTTTATTTTAAAATGGAGGTTCAGCCGAAACTTAGTCCCCCGAGCTTTAACTTTGAAAGTGCGACTATACAAGTGAATGAACATAGTACTTGTAGGACGCCTGTATCCCACAATGTAGGTGGGAGGGGGGGGGGGGGGAGAGAGAGAGAGAGAGAGAGAGAGAGAGAGAGAGAGAGAGAGAGAGAGAGAGAGAGAGAGAGAGAGAGAGAGAGAGAGAGAGAGAGAGAGAGAGAGAGAGAGAGAGAGAGAGAGAGAGGGAGAGGGAGGGAGGGAGGGGATTTTTTGATTAAAGTTCATAGACTAAGAAAATGCACGACACAACACAACTCTTTGTACAAATCTATGTTTTGGAAGAAATTGTCCTTTTTTGAAGTTTGTTATTGTAAAAAAAATCAATAGAGCATAAATATGAGTCTTAAAGTAATGACGTATTATGTGTATACATACATAACCATACATAAAACATACCTAACACATATATGATTTGTATTTGTATTTGTATTTGTATTTGTATATGTATATGTATATGTATATGTTTATGTTTATGTATATGTACATGTATATGTATATGTATACATATATGTATGTGTATGTGTATACATACATGTATTGAGATATTTCGGTAGTGATGTGTGTGAACATAGTTAGGACCAGTGGGGCACTTTTTTCACAATGATCATCTGGCAGACACAATTGATTCTAGCGATAAGGCCCTTCCGAGACTTTCTGATGAGCCTATTTGCTTGAACTGGTCATGTCCTAATGTACTCGATTTCATGAGTTATTTGGATTGCTCCTCATGCAATACCTGATTCCTTATAATTCTTAGATGTTGACATCAGATTTAGGTAGAGACATGATTGATTCAAGGGATTAGGCCCATCTGAAACTTTTTGATGAGGCTATTCGCTTGAATTGGTCATGTCTTAGATTTACACAATTTCATGAGTTATTTGGGTTTCTCCTCATGCAATACATGATTCCTCATCATTCTTAGATATGACATCACATATTGGAAAATTTACCACTATTTGTAATGGTAATGATAATCTAGGAGACACAATTTGTTGATGCAAATGTCCAAGCCTTCACATTTGGCTAGGCATGGAAGAAAATATGTGCAACTACTTGATGAAGCATATGAACCATTGCTTGTAACATTGGATCATTTACCATTTGTAAAAGGTTAAATCATTGAGAATCTTGTAAAGCCAAAATCTCATGGAGTTAGAAGTATGAGCTACGATTTTTCCATGAGAGAATGTTTCGTCAATTGGAGGAATCACTTTTAGGTGGAACCAAGTTTGAGTTCAAATTCAAATTTGGAGAAAAACTACTTATAAAAGGACTAGTAAAAAAGTCACGGTAGTAGGGCCTCGTTGAGAGATCCTCCATTGATCATTTGTAGGATTTGAGTAGCTTACACCATAGCCTACTCATTCCACTATCATTGGACATCATTGCATGCCAATGATCTTGTATAATCATGTGCTATAATAGATATACTTCTATGATCATCTCTGTCTACTTCTCTGCTATGACTTCTGAGAACAATGAACTTTGTTTGATCATATCTCAGTGAGTTCTCAACCAATTCGCATGATCTATAGCTTGTTGGAACTAGCTTTGAAGTCTATTTTATGATGTCAAAGTTTCAAACCTTTTGGTTCAGCCATTTGGGAGAAATCGCCATTGAACTGCTCACTGGTCATTTTAGATGATTTTAGAGTATAGCTCATCATTTTAGATGATTTCACTTGTAATCATTAGCTATCTAAGCTAATTAAATTCCCTCAAAAGGAATTTGATTAATTGCTACTGTACTGTGAGAATTGAGCAAAAGAACCAGTAGGTCCCAGTAGGTGTGAGGACCAAAATAGCAAGTTTTGTGACACTAGCTATTTATGAAGTAATCTGTTTTGGTTCAATTGGTTCAATTTTGAGAGAGAGAATATTGGATGCACCTCTATCATATTGTACTCATTCATGCTCTCATAGTGCTTGTTTTGCATTAGATTGCTATGCAATGACTCCCTCTAGTCTTTGTGATGAGAATGAGCTTGTTTTTTTTGATGAAGCACAAAATGAAATCAGAATATGATGCTATTATGAAGAATGCTACTTGGTATTTATATGATTTACCTCCAGGGAGAAAGCTGATTGGCATTAAATAGGTATACAAGCTGAAACATAATCTTGATGGAATAGTTGGCATGTATAAGTCTAGGCTTGTTGCAAAAGGTTATGCTCAAGAGAGAGGCATTGATTTTGATGAGACCTTTCCACCTACATGCCGAATGAACAATGTTTGTAGTATATGTGCACTCACACCTTATCATGCCTGGAATGTACATCAATTGGATATTAAAATTGCATTTCTAAATGGTGATGTAGATGAAGAGGTGTATGTATCTTAGCCCCATGGTTTTGTGTAGAAAGGGCATGAAAACAAAGTGTGCAGGTTGAAAAGGCATTATAATATGGTTTGAAGCAAGCACCATGCTTGGTAAGAGAAGATACATGCCTATTTGATTGCACATGGTTTTGAGAATAATCCAATTGAGAGCACCTTATATGTTAAGCATGTTGATAATGTACTGATCATTGTTGTCTATGTTGATGACATGCTGCTCACTAGTCCTACTGAGAAGCATATTGATGAAT
>CM035411.1:137685520-137825520 GCA_020310875.1 Ceratopteris richardii
TCTTGAATAAATACCTTTTTTGAACAAGCAAAGAGATTAGTTGACAACACTGAACTACAAATGAAGACAACCTTGGACATAGACCAAAAAATCTAAACAATTGAGAGATAACAATGCCATACTTTGCTAAATGAGATATATTTGAATCAATATGATGCATTTGTATTATGTTAATGCTTGCAAATTCTGGTTCTAATCTTTTCTCATAAATATCTACTTCCAAACCAAAAGGAGATTGAAATATTTTTAGATCTAGGAAAGCACAAGAATCACCATGTGAAGTACAATTCAACTCCCAAAAAGTTTTGGGACATATATGTTGAGATATAAAGCTCAACATGTGATTATCCAGGATGACAGGTATCACTTTTTCATTTCTCTGACATGTATAGTGGTCACGCTAGTAATGTCAGGGACACTTCATTGAGCTTTATTAGATTTATCTACCGAGAGTGATAACACATTTGTTTCTTTCCAGCTCACTCATTCACGTGTTGAAGATTCACTCACTAATTATAAGTAAAGACATGAAGGCATAGGAAGGATAAAGAAAGACAAAGAGAAGCAGAAACAAAGTATTCAGAAATTCAAGCCTTAGTGAAGGGACAATTTCATGCTTGTAATATAGTGCATAGAAACTTCTAGAATTACGAGTTTTGAATCTCGGAACGTAAAGCAAATATGTATATAAGTGAGTTTGAATATAAAGATATATAGAGAGAAAAAATGCACATAAGATAGTTTTATTGAGAATATTTTCTTTGAGAGAGATGGTGAGGAATAACTACTCAGAGTAGGAGAGTTTTCCATGGCTATGAGCGGAATGAGGCCAAGCCATTTTGTATACATCTTCTCTAATAGAAAACACATGTTTGTGTAGAAGAATATGAGTATATTCTTCTTGTGTGAAGAAATCTAAGTATTCTTCATATCAGTGTGAAAGTTAGTTGACAGTTACGAGTTTTTCGGCGCACATCTTACTGTACTTCTACAAGCTAGATCTTACAATATAGTGTAAAGTTTTTCATGAGCAATAGCTCATTTTGAAGCTACTAGATTTAACTATAAATTGATCAAAAGATTTATGTGAAACGGGATATGTACTCAGAGTACTAAGTCTAGCAGTAAAGGGACCTCAACTTGATGAAGATACTTCTAAAATTTCAGATACAGTTCAATTACTGAAGAAAGTTCACGTATTACTTCTTTACTTCATCTAAAATCACTTGAAGTAATTTCATACGGAATTGCAGTTGATTTCGGTGACATTACGATAACATTCCGGTGACATTTCAGTAAGATTGCGGTGATATTAGGGTGATATTACGGTGAGTTTACAACACAATTTTGGTGCAACTAAGTGAAGCAAGAATATTTAATAGTAAACAAACAAAAGAATTGTAAAGACTGAGTTAAATCAGATCAGAATTGAAGCTAGAAGAAAAGACGTAGATTTCTGGAAAGTGAATTTTTGAGTTTCACTAATCATTGTGATTAAGTTTTCAGTTTCGAAAAATTTTCTAGGCTAATGATGATTATGGAGGTATTCTAATATCACTTTAGCTTAGTTCTTGTGGCGTATTTTCATGTCAATAAGTGGTATTAGAGCATGAAGGTCCTCAAGAGTAAACGGAAGTGCAGATACAAGAGAAATTGAAGAATTCTTCATAGGAAAGGTGAAAGCTGAGGTAATCAACAACAAACGGTTGCAACAGAAACAAGGAGACTATGGAAGATCATATTTCTATTGACAAAATGGACAGAGATAATTGTCCTGCATGGGTAATGAGAATGGAAGCCTTACTTATGAGTAAGGATTTAATGATATATGTGATAGGAGAAGAAAAGAAGCCTACATTTGAAGATGACAGTCAACCAAAGGAAGAAGAATAGAAGCCTTGAAGTTGTGGCAGAAGAAAGATGCAACTGCAAGATCTTATATCTACATTACTATTACATATCATCTATTACCACACATTAGAGGTTTGGAAAAAGCGGAAGATATATGGAATGCATTGGAAGATCACTTCCAAAACACTCCTAAAGCTAGGAAGGCTAGCTTATGGTCAGAGTTTACAATGTTCAAGAAAAAGAAAAGTCAAAGCATTAGTGATTATGTCACTAAGATGAAGGACTTGGCAGACAGTCTTGGATCTATTGATGAAGATATTGAAGATCACAGGTTGATAGCACAATTGCTTGCAGGATTAAGAGGAGATGAAAGGTGGAAACCTTTTGTACTCTCAACTGAACTTTCATTAAATCATTTTGTACCAGATTTAAATCAGTTGCTTGGACTAATGCTTACATTTGAGCAAGACTTGAAGACAGATGGAGATAAAGGACATAGTCTTGCTATGTATGCAAATAATAAGAAGAACAGTGACAAAGGTAAAGCAAATGATGAAGAATAAATAACTACTCAAGAAAATTATGCAAGAGGAAGAGGAAACATCAGAGGTAAAGGTAGAGGAAATACAAAAGGAAGAGGAAATCAGAAAAACAACAAGAAGACTTGCTGGGTATGTGGATTGAGCAATCATTTGGCTCATGACTGCTGGCATAATCTTCAAGGATCAAATCAGAATCAAAACAATAATAGCAGAGGCCGAGGTGGAAGATATCAAAACTATTTTCAAAGAGGAAGACAAAGTCAAAGAGGAGGATATGGTAGAGGTGAAGGAGGAAGTTGGGGACAGAATTAGTCTTACAACGCTACCTACTACAACTATGCAAATGATACACATAATGACAATCATATAACATTGATGAAGAATTCAATAAGTGTATCAGAGAATAATTATCAGAATTGGAAGAAGGTATTTCAAATCATACAGTACAAACAGGTGATAACACAAAACATAATGTGCATTCAATTGGAAAAGTGAAGTGCAGGAGTGGAGCTGATCTGCTAACAAATGTTTTGTATGTTCCAACAATCCCAAAGAATCTGATTAGTATGGGACAAATAGTAGAGAAAGGTTTTCAAGTCAGATTTACGAATGAAGGAGTATTTGTTGAAGATCCAGGTAATGGATACAATCAAGTTGTCTATGGTAAGAAGGAAGGTAGACTTTTTACTCTTAAAGTGCAAGGGAATGTTGGTCAAGCCTTGATCACACATGGTGATGAAGTATTTACAGAATTAGACCTCTGGCATAAGAGGTTACAACACTTTAATGAAAAAGGAATCAAAACTATGGTGGAAAAACAATCTGTAAAAGAGTTACCAAATATGAAGAGTCAACATATGATTCACAAATGTGAAGCTTGTCAAATGGGAAAGGCACATAGGTTACCATTTCAGAAGAAAAGTTACAAACATGATGGTTTGCTAGAACTCATACATACAGATGTATGGGGACCAACAAAAGATGGATCAATCAATGGTTCTAGGTATTATGTTCTTTTTATTGATGATGCGACAAGATGGATAACTCTTTATGTTTTGAAGGAGAGATCAGAAGTGTTTGGAGCTTTCAAGCATTTTCATGCATATGCTGAAAGACTTACAAGACAAAAACTCAAGAGGCTAAGGTCTAATGGAGGAGGAGAATATTTTTCTCAAGAATTCAATGATTATCTTTGGAATGCAGGTATCAAGAGAGAAATACTTGCAGGTATACACCACAACAAAATGGAGTAGCATAAAGGAGAAATCGAACTTTGGCTGAGTTTGCCAGAGCAATGCTAAAGGAGAAGAATTGTCCAAATTATCTTTGGGCTGAGGCTGTAAATATAGCCACATACCTTGTAAACAGATTTCCATGTGCAGTTTTAAATGGAATGACCCCTTATGAAGCTTGGTGGGGTAAGAAACCAACACTTGATCATTGTAAAGTGTTTGGATCAATTGCATATGCTTATGTACCATCACAACTTAGACATAAAATTGAACCAAAGGCTGAAAAATATGTGTTTATTGGATATGATGAAAAGCAGATGGGTTATAGGCTATGGAGTCCTTTAACCAAACAGTTTATTGTTTCCAGAGATGTGACATTTGATGAACAGAAGAGTTGGTATGCAGATAAAGAGTATAACATTGAAACATTTGAAGAAGAAGTAAGAAGAAGTGAAAAAGATAAATCACATATGCAAGTAAATGGAGATGAAGATCATATGCAAGCAAGTACATCCAGGGTTGGATCAGCTATGAGAAATGAAGATGCACCTAGATTTGATGAAGAAGTGTATTCAGATACACATGAAGAATATGGACCAAGAAGATCAACTAGATTAAGGAAACAACCGACAAGGTATTCTTATGATACTTCTTATTTGACTCAGAAAAATTATGCCTACATGGTGAAGGAAGATGAAGAACCTCAGAATTATAATGAAGCAAAAGGTAAGAAACAATGGGAAGAAGCAATGAAGGAAGAGTTCAATGCACTTGAGGAGAACAAGACTTGGGAACTTGTTCCAAAACCAAATGGTAAGAAAGTGATTGGAAATAAATGGGTTTACAAAGTTAAGGAACTTGGAGATGGAAGAATAGCCAGATACAAAGCTAGACTGGTGGTAAAAGGCTATGCTCAAACGCATGGCATAGATTATGATGAGATATTCAGTCCTGTGGCAAAGATGTCAACTATAAAGACAATCATTGCTATTGCAACATCAAAATGATGGAAATTAAGTCAATTGGATGTAAAGAATGCATTTCTAAATGGATATATATCAGATGAAGTCTACATGGAACAACCTGAAGGGTTTGTAAGTTCCAGCTGTCCAAATCATGTTTGCAGGTTAATAAAAGCACCCTATGGATTAAAGCAAGCTCCAAGAGCTTGGAATTATAGACTTGTAAAGTATCTCAATGATCTTGGATATCAAATTTCAAAGGCAGATGCAAGTCTACTCATTAAGAGAACAGATGAAGATATGATCTACATTTGTATTTATGTAGATGATATCATAATCACAGGAACTTCAAATGAAGGAATCAAGGAGGTGAAGAGATTACTTGAGAAAGAATTCAAGATTTTAGGAAACTTATCATATTTTCTTGGAATGGAGATCACTTATGCAAATCATGGTATATATGTTTTGCAAGAAATATATCTTCTCAAATTATTGAAGAAGTTTAACATGGAAAATTGCAAAGAAGCCTCAACACCACTTGAGGTCAATCATAAACTCAGTAAATATGATGGTGCAAATTTTGAAGATATGAGGAAGTATCAGTCTTTAGTGGGAAGTTTGATTTATGCTACACTAACAAGACCTGATCTTAGTTATGTAGTGGGAGTTCTCTCACAGTTTATGAATTGTTCGAAGGATCAACATTGGATTGCAGGGCAAAGAGTTCTTAGATATATCAAATGAACCATAAAGGAAGGATTATATTATCCTTTTACATCAGATATAAAGTTGAGAGCATACAATGACTCAGATTGGGCAGGAAGTCAAGATGATGGAAGGTCAACACATGGGTATATGATATATACAGGAGATAAGCTTGTTAGTTGGTGTTCAAAGAAGCAGGATACAATGGCTTTATCATCAACTGAAGCTGAGTATAAAGGACTTGTGGAAGCAGTTAAAGAAGTGATATGGATGCAGACCTTGTTCAAAAGCTTGGGTATTGATCAAGGTATACCCATCATACATGGAGACAATATGAGTTCGTTGTATCTTGCAGCAAATCCAGTATTTCATGCAAGAACAAAGCACATAGAGATTCAATATCATTTTCTAAGAGAAAAGGTAATGGAGAAGGAGGTTGAAATAGTATACACTCCTACAAAAGATCAAATTGCAGATATTATGAAAAAGAGCTTGGATGGAGTAAAGACAAGCAGATTCAAAGGAATGGTAGGAATAAAAGAAAAGAAGAATATATGAAAAAACAAAGGATGCTAATTAGTGATTGAGGGGGAGCTATTGAAGATTCACTCACTAATTCGACATAAAGACATAAAGGCATATGAAGGATAAAGAAAGACAAAGAGAAGCAGAAACAAAGTATTCAGAAATTCAAGCCTTAGTGAAGGGACAAATTCACGCTTGTAATATAGTGCATAGAAACTTCTAGAATTACGAGTTTTGAATCTCGGAACGTAAAGCAAATATGTATATAAGTGAGTTTGAATATAGAGACATATAGAGAGAGAAAAAGTGTGCATAAGATAGTTTTGTTGGGAATTTTTTCTCTGAGAGAGATGGTGAGGAATAACTACTCAGAGTAGGAGAGTTTTCCATGGCTATGAGCGGAATGAGGCCAAGCCATTTTGTATACATCTTCTCTAATGGAAAACACATGTTTGTGTAGAAGAATATGAGTATATTCTTCTTGTGTGAAGAAATCTAAGTATTCTTCATATCAATATGAAAGGTAGTTGATAGTTACGAGTTTTTCGGCGCACATCTTACTATACTTCTACAAGCTAGATCTTAGAGTATAGTGTAAAGTTTTTCATGAGTGATAGCTTATTTTGACTACAAATTGATCAAAAGATTTCTGTGAAATGGGACATGTACTCAGAGTACTGAGTCTAACAGTAAAGGGACCTCAACTTGATGAAGATACTTCTAAAATTTCAGATACAGTTCAATTATTGAAGAAAGTATTACTTCTTTACTTCATCTAGAATCACTTGAAGTAATTTCATACAGAATTGCAGTTGATTCCGGTGATATTCCGGTGACATTACAGTAACATTTCGATGATATTCCGGTAAGATTACGGTGATATTATGATGATTTTACAACACAGTTTTGGTGCAACTAAGTGGAGCAAGAATGTTTAATAGTAAACAAACAAAAGAATTGTAAAGACTTAGTTAAATCAGATCAAAATTGAAGCTAGAAGAAAAGACGTAGATTTCTCGAAAGTGAATTTTTGAGTTTCACTAATCATAGTGATAAAGTTTTCAGTTTTGAAAAGTTTGCTAGGCTAATGATGATTATGGAGGTATTCTAATATCACTTTAGCTTAGTTCTTGTGGCGTACTTTCACGTCAACATCACGGACATTAGATTTTTCCTTATGTACTGGTCTTTATATATTGCAGTAGTTGTATTCTTGTTTTTAGGTCATTCTTTACATTCCTTTTTATATAATAGAAGAAGAAGATCATTCTTCCTTATCTCCTTCCTTGTGACATGGTATCAAAGCCAGTGTGGCTATTGAGAGCTCGTGGAGAAGGGCAACGGTGAAGAGTACGTGAGAAGGCATGGAGAAAGTGTGATTCACAAATGACCTCAGATTGCTAGAGAAATTGGCATGAAGGTAGAAGACCTCAAAATATTTTCAAGAGTTATTCCTTTAGGGTCACTTGTTTTTGTCAAATCGAAGTTTCGGAGCCATCTCAACCTCCGTTTTGAGCCTACAAGTGGGACCCATAAAAAAACCAGGTCAATTTGCAAAACTGTAACTTGCATCGTGTTTGTCAACACTTATGTATTCTAGATCCAAAATTCAAGTGATTCCATGTATCGTTGATACACGAAAACTATGTTTTTTTGAGATCGAACTGTCACGTCATAGTGCGACAATGTTCAAGTAGAAGTATTGCTTGTAGTGTTTTGCAGTGTTGTGAATTGCTACAGAAATGGCAAACTTAGATGGAACGAGTCAGCTTATGAGTGATAAGCTGGACAAGAATAACTTCCATGCTTGGAGATCCAGAATGATGAATTTCTTGATGGGAAAAGGCTACTGGAAGTACATCGAAGGAGAGAACAAAAATGCTCCACAGTTACCAGAAAGGAATTAGGCTGCAGAACAATTAAGAGCATATGAGGAATGGAATCAAGGAGCAAGAAAGGTAATGTATTGGCTATCTATTAGCATACATGATAACATGATTGGACACATACAGGATGCCAAGAATTCGAAAGAGGCTTGAAACAGTTTGGTCACTTTGTATGAGACTAATACAAAGACACATAAATTGCAACTCAAGAACGAGCTGAATACTTTGGAGAAAAAGAGCATGCCGGTAAGTGACTACACCCTAAAAATGAAAAGCATATGTGAGTCACTTGCATCTATTGGTGTGAATGTAGATGATGATGATGATGATGATGATAAGGTGGAAGTGTGCCTTCGTGGTTTAGGAGCTGCATATAAGTAGTTCAGAACGTCTATATAGACTAGAGAAAATATTCTGAATTTTGCTAATTTGGTATCCATGTTGATTATTGAAGAAAAAGAATCTTGGTGAGGATCCAAAATCCCAAGGAAAGCCCAGTTCTGAGCAGGTATTCTACTATGGCAGAGGAGGAGGCAGAGGTAGAGGTTTCATAAGTGGAAGAGGAAACAGTAACCAAGACCAAGGTCAACAACAGAATCATGTAGCAAGAAGAGGACAATGTCAAGACAGGGGGAGCCAAAGAGGTCACAAAAATTTACAAAGAAATGATTTAGATAATGACAATAAAGGATGCTGGAATTGTGGTAAACCTGGATACTTTGAACGTGATTACAGATTGAAGAATCAAAATAACAGAAGGTAACAAAACAATTATGCATCCACAAGTGCAAATGATTTTGAGAAGCTGTTCATGGTTCAACATCATATGATGAATATGATGTTTGTTGATGTTTCAAAATTGAGCAGTATTGTCTGGTATATTGATTCAGGTGCTTCAAATCACATGACTAGTCATGCGGAATGGTTTAGTAGTTTGCAAAAATTGCCAATTCCTGGATATGTTGAAACATGTGATGAGACATCACATCCTATCAAGCATACACGAAATATAGCACTGTCTATGGAGGACGGGAAGGTAAAACATCTTGTTGATGTGCTGCATGTTCCAAACATAACAAAGAATCTGGTTTCTATTGGACAAATGGTTGACCAGGGATTACAAGTTAGGTTCAATGCTGATGGGTTATATGTAGAAGAGTACAAACACGATGGACAATTGATGACAATACATAAAAAGTGTGGGTATATTTCATGAAAGAATTTTAAAGCTATGATGGAAAAGCAGATAGGGAAGTATATTTAGACATGAAGAGTGAGGTGTTCACTCACTTCCAGAATTTTAAAGCTATGATGGAAAAGCAGATAGGGAAGTATATTTAGACATGAAGGTCTGATGGAGGAGGTGAATATATGTCAAATGAGTTCAACAACTTTCTTAAAAGTCATGGAATTCATCATCAGTTTTCATGCAGGTACACATCAAAACAGAATGGCGTTGCTGAATGCAAAAACAGACATATTGTAGAAATAGCAAGAACCTTGATGGTTGAGAAGAATATGCATTATTTTTATTGGGAAAAATTTGTGCATTCTGCTATATACATCATGAACAGAACTCCGACTGCTGCTGTATATCAAGTTACACCTGAAGAGAAGTTTATAGGTAAAAAGCTTATCACGTCTGAAAGTTTTTGGCTATATTGCATATGTACATGTTCCAGATGAGTTGAGGATCAAGCTTGATCCAAAAACAGAAAAATGTGTCTTCATTGGATACTCCCTTGAGCCAAAGGGATATAAATGTTATAACCCACTCACATGATAGGTGAAGGTGAGTAGAGATGTGGTATTTGATGAAATGTCAAGCTTCTATATAGATGCCAAAGATGGGCTTAATCTTGAATCAAATGACAAAGAAAATGCTGAAAAATCGAGTGCAAAATCTCAAGTTTTGAGTGGACCGGATGCATCACCAAGCAATAGTTCCAACTCAAATCCATCGAGTGGAAGACTACATGGAAATTTTAGACCAACAAATGCATCAAATACATCCAAGAAAGGTAAAGAAAAGCTTTCTGTTGGTAGTAAAACATGTGCAACTTTTGAAGACCTTGATGGAGATTCAAGTGGTTCAGAAAAGAGTCTTGATGAGGAACTTGGATTGCCCTCTATGAAGACTCCAAGAGTTAGAAAGGCACATGCAGATGATACAAGGAGAAGTGACCCAGGACCAAGAAGATTTGGGAGGATGCAGAATTCTGTACAACAATTAACATATGATAGTTACATGGCTCATCATTGTGCCTACATGACAAAGGTAATACAAGATGCTGAACCTTCTTGTTTTGAAGATGCAATTGGAAATGCAGATTGGGAAAAAGCTATGGATGAGGAGATGGCTGCAATTTATGGAAACGAAACATGGACGCTAGTTCCATTACCACAAGGAAAGAAACCCATAGGCTGCAAGTGGGTTTACAAGGTAAAGCACAATGCTGATGGTAGCATAAGTAGGTACAAAGAATGATTGGTAGAAAAAGGATATGCACAGACATATGGTATTGATTATGAGGAAACATTCAGCCCTGTAGCTAAAATGTCTACTATTAGATTGCTTGTTGCATTAGCTACAACAAAATGATGGACTTTACATCAGACGGATGTGAAGAATGCTTTCTTACATGGTGAGTTACAGGAAGAATTATACATGGATCAGCCACAAGGATATGAAGATTCAAAGCATCCATTGGGTTTTCTATGTGTGATGCAGATCATTCACTATATGCAAGGAAGGGCGATGATGGAATCACAATTGTGGCTATTTATGGTGATGATTTTATTGTAGATGGTGACAATGAAGAAAGCATTAAAGAGGTAAAGCAACTTCTTATTTAGGAATTTGACATGAAATATCTTAGTGTGCGATACTACTTCTTGGGCATTGAGTTTATACATACAGAAATAGATATATGGATGTCACAAAGGCAATATGCCTTGAATATGTTGCAAAAGTATGGTGTGGCTGATTGTAAGCCAATTTCTATGCCATTAGATCAGAATTTGAAGTTGGATACTACATCAAGTGAAGCATTGGAAAATGCTACTATGTATAGGAAAATTGTGGGAAGTCTTATATATCTCAAAATTATAATGCTTGATCTAAGATATACTGTTGGACATGAAATTCAGTTTATGCAGGTTCCCAAGAAGCCACATTTGGATGCTCTTAGGTGCACTCTACGTTATGTGAGTGCTACTATGGATTATGATTGTTTTATGAAGTTGGTGTAGATTTGCAGACTCATCAATGCAGATTGGGCTAGTAGTATTCTAGATAGAAGATCTACTAGTGGCTTTCTATTCTCACTTGGAGGTGCAACTATTACATGGAGCAGCAAGAAGCAACACACTGTTGCTTTATCAAGTACAAAGGGTGAGTATAGAGGTGCTGCAATGGCAGCATGTGAGGCATCATGGCTCGAGATGCTACTTGTAGATTTATGTGTGGAAGTGCAAAAGCCTATCACTATCTATTGTGATAATCTTAGCACTATACAATTAGCACGGAACCCTGTTTTTCATGCTGGAACAAAGCATATCGAGGTACATTATCACTTCATCAGAGAGAAGGTATTAGCAGGTGATATTGATCTTGTTTATGTGAGAACAGATGAGCAGGTTGCTGATATTTTTACCAAAGCACTTGGAGCAAAGAAGTTGAAGACGTTTTGGAAGATGCTTGGATTACAAGACATGATGTTGAGCTTGAGGGGGAGTGTTGAGATATCAAGCTCAACATGTGATGATCCAGGATGACATGTATCCCTTTTTCATTTCTCTGACATGTATAGTGGTCATGCCGGTATATGTTAGGGACACTTCATTGAGCTTTATTAAATTTATCTACTGAGAGTGATGGCACATTTGCTTTTTGCTAGCTCACTCATTTGCGGACATTAATTTTTTCCTTATGTACTGGTCTTTATATATTGCAGTAGTTGTATTCTCGTTTTTAGGTCATTCTTGTACATTCCTTTTTATGTAATAGAAGAAGAAGAAGAAGAAGATCATTCTTCCTTATCTCCTTTCTCATGACAAAATACCACCACCAAAAGCATCATTGTCTAAATACATAAAATCTTGCAAAGAACTAAAATATGGAACAAACAGATCATCTACAAAGCATCTAATATTAGAAAGTTTGTGTATAATGATAGGACAAGTATTAGCTAAGACAAGCCTTTCCATAAATTCAAATTCATAAGAAAAACAAGCCTTTCCATAAATTCAAATCCATAAATTCAAATTCATTAGGTTTAACTTCACAAGTGCAAAGCTAGATGGTGTTTTGAATCATTTGGGTGGAGATTAGACAGTAGATTCCCCTCTATTCCTTTGGAATATGAGGTGAATCCCACCATAGAGATGAAACATGTTCTTCTCTACTAGAACATGAGGCTTTGGGGTATGCCTAAATTTTTTATATAGCTCTATTTTTTAGGAAGAAAATATTTTCCAAGGGGAAGAATGTTATAGAAATAAAATTATGACATGGGCAATGCTTTAGACATATCTGAAATTGGATATCATTTGTTCATTCTTGTGTAGGGCCAAAGCCTCAAGATTAGACTTAAGCAAAGGTGCATGTGCTCTCTTTTCTTAGCTATGCAAACCTTTCAATTAAGTTTCACTTTGGTTTTATTTACTCATTTTTCTTATTGAAAATTTCAATATGTATTTTATTGAAAAAACTCATGATAATAAAATAGATTAAAAAGTAATAGAAACACATCTATACACATATATCACATACATACATACATACACACTACATACATACACATACATACATACATACATACATACATACATACATACATACATACATACATACATACATACATACATACATACATACATACATACATACATACATACATACATACATACATACATACATACATACATAGATACATACATACATGCATACATACATACATACATACGTACATACGTATATACATACATACATGCATACACACACATCCATACACAGATATTCATACACACATACACTCATACACACATACACTCACATACATACATACATACATACATAAACACATACATACACACATACATACATACACACAGATACACATACATACTCACATACATACACACACATTCATACACACACATTCATGCACACATACAATCATACACACAAAAATTCATACACACATACACTCACACATACACTCACACATACACTCACACATACACTCACACATACACATGCATACACATACATGTTGCCGCATGATTCAACACCCCTATGGAGCTTTGGAAGGTGTTAGAACCTCACATGTTATTTTCCACAGTGAAACCGAGTCCCTATTTTTCCTCCACTACAAACCTTCTAGAATGAAAGTAGACAGTCTCAGCTATTCATATCACTTTAAAAACACTTGATTTGGATACTCCAGTAGGGAGAACCAACCTCGATAAGTTAGACTAGCTGTCGATATTGGTCTCTACCTATGTGTAAAGACACACCTTCACTATTTACAACCTCACTCAGAGATCACTTGGATTATAGTCACAAAATTTACACCACATCGAAAAAACTCTATAAGCAATCAAGCACAAGTAGAATCACTTGAATGGATACCAGAAGGAGTTCCACCCAAAAGAAAATAGTGCTGAAAACTAGCTCACTCCTCAGAGAGGTAGTAAGCAATAACTAACTATGAATAAGTATAAAGTAACAAAATGACAAAGTAAGAAACGGGTCTACATGTAACAACTTCCTTATACTCTATAGTAACTCTAGGAAGAGAGTAGAGGTCATAGTCAAGTTTCATGACTTGGATTCATACATATATAGGCTGTCAAAAAGTGCTCCTACAATTTTGCAAGAATCTCTCAATTGGCCTCTTTAAAATTTTTGGTAAGCTATGATTTAGGAAAGTGGTTGAGGCTTCTTGATAGATGAAATTCATGACATGAAGCCTCTAAATAATAGGTCCATTTTCATCCATGCCTTTGAGACTTTAGCTATAACTTAGGCAAATATTTGGAATAGCTGGACACTGGAACACATCAGACTACCGGAATCCCACCTGATTGCCACCGATTTTTCTTTTTGGTGAACATTGGAAAAAATTTTGGTCATATTCAAGGCTTGATTTTTAACATTCCCCCTCAAGAATTGAACTTAAATATACCAATACTTTTGAATTTCAGTAGCTTCGTTCCTTCTGATCCTTTCATGAACATATTTGCAAATTGATCTTTGATAATCACATGCTCTACCTTGACTTCCTTTGCAATCATCTTTTCTTAATGAAGTGGTAGTGTATTTCAATGTGCCTTGACCTAGCACTTCTAATGGGTTTGAAATTTTCTTTCAATTACACATTTCATTCTTTGTTAGTATGTCATGAATGTGCTTCCATTAAATGAGGTATAGACTTTCTTCCTTGTAGATTACTTCTATGGCCACAAAGTACTTCAATTCTCCAAGATCTGAGATCTTGAATTCTTCTCCAAGCTTCTTCTTGATTTCTCTAATGCTTGCTTCATCATTTCCTATAAGAATAAGATCATCAACATATATGCAAATGTAGATAGTCTGATCACCTTCCTTCTTCATGTACAATGATGAGTCGACATCACTTTGCTTGTAGCCACATCTGGCTAAATATTCAACTAACCTTTGATTCCATGCTCTTGGTGCTTGCTTCAGACCATAAGTAGCCTTCTTTAACCTGATCACATGATGTGGATACCTCTGATCTTCAAAACCCTTCGGCTGCTCCATGAAAATAGTCTACTCTAGGTCACCGTTTAAAAAAACATTCTTCACATCTAGTTGGTGGATCCTCCAACTCTTTGAGGTTGCAATTGCAATGGCAGTTCTTACCATAGTGATCCTTGATAGAGGACTAAAAGTATCCTCAAAGTCAATCCCATAGGTTTGTGCAAAGCCCTTGGCAACTAGCCCTACTTTATACCTAGATATGCTATCATCTGAATTTCTTCACCTTGTATATCCATTTGTTGCCAATAACCTTCACGTCCTTGGTTTTAGGCACCAATGACCAAGTGTGGTTCTCCTTGAGTGCTTTTACCTCTTCATTTATGGCTTGGTTCCATTCTTCATACTTGTTTACACCCTCAAGAAAATTAGGCTCTTCACATGCAACTACTTGACTGTTAGCAATGAAAGAGTCATAAGCTAACCACTTAACACGATACCTTTCTGTTGTTGAGCTTCTTCTTTTTTGAGGGCCTAGATACACATACACATACACATACACATACACATACACATACACATACACATACACATACACATACACATACACATACACATACACATACACATACACATACACATACACATACACATACACATACACATACACATACACATACACATACACATACACATACACATACACATACACATACACATACACATACACATACACATACACATACACATACACATACACATACACATACACATACACATACACATACACATACACATACACATACACATACACATACACATACACATACACATACACATACACATACACATACACATATGCATACACATACACATACACATACACATACACATACACATACACATACACATACACATACACATACACATACACATACACATACAATACACATACACATACACATACACATACACATACACATACACATACACATACACATACACATACACATACACATACACATACACATACACATACACATACACATACACATACACATACACATACACATACACATACACATACACATACACATACACATACACATACACATACACATACACATACACATACACATACACATACACATACACATACACATACACATACACATACACATACACATACACATACACATACACATACACATACACATACACATACACATACACATACACATACACGTACACATACACATACACGTACACATACACATACACATACACATACACGTACACATACACATACACATACACTACATACACATACACATACACGTACACATACACATACACATACACATACACATACACATACACATACACATACACATACACATACACATACACAACACATACACATACACATACACATACACATACACATACACATACACATACACATACACATACACATACACATACACATACACATACACATACACATACACATACACATACACATACACATACACATACACATACACATACACATACACATACACATACACATACACATACACATACACATACACATACACATACACATACACATACACATACACATACACATACACATACACATACACATACACATACACATACACATACACATACACATACACATACACATACACATACACATACACATACACATACACATACACATACACATACACATACACATACACATACACATACACATACACATACACATACACATACACATACACATACACATACACATACACATACACATACACATACACGTACACATACACATACACATACACATACACATATGCATATACATATGCATACACACACACCTATGCCTATGCATAAGCAAACACATATGCATATGCTTACACATACACATATGCATATGCATACACATATGCATTCACATACGCATTCGCAAACACATTCCCATACGCATACGCATATGCATACGCATACGCATATGCATACGCATACGCATACGCATACGCATACGCATACGCATACGCATACGCATACGCATACGCATACGCATACGCATACGCATACGCATACGCATAGGCATACGCATACGCATAGGCATACGCATACGCATACGCATACGCATACGCATACGCATACGCATACGCATACGCATACGCATACGCATACGCATACGCATACGCATACGCACATGCACACGCACATGCATACGCATACACATATGCATACACAGACACATACGCATACGCAGATGTACACGCACATGCACACACAGACGCACATGCAGATGCGCGCACGCATGCACACGTGCGCGCACGCATGCACACGTGCGCGCACGCATGCACACGTGCGCGCACGCATGCACACGTGCGTGCATGCATGCACACATGCACGCATATGCACACGTGCACGCACACGCATGCACACACACACACGCACACGCACATGCACGTGCACACACACATGCACACGCATACACACATGCACACACACATGCACATGCACATGCACACGCACATGCACATGCACAGGCACATGCACATGCACAGGCACATGCACATGCACATGCACATGCACATGCACATGCACATGCACATGCACATGCACATGCACATGCACATGCACATGCATACATGCACATGCACATGCACACACACATGCACACGCACATGCACACGCACATGCACATGCACACACACATGCACATGCACATGCACACGCACAGGCACACACACACACACACACACACACACACATGCACACACATACACACATGCATACACACATGCATACGCACACGCACATGCATATGCACACGCACATGCATATGCACACGCACATGCATATGCACACGCATATGCACACACATATGCATACGCATATGCACACACATATGCATACACATATGCACACACATATGCATACGCATATGCACACACATATGCACACGCATACACACCCACATACGCACACGCATATGCATACGCATTCGCACATGCATACACACACGCATATGCACATGCATATGCACACGCATCCCCACATGCATATGCACATGCACATGCATACGCACACACATACTCACATGCATACGCATACGCACACGCATACGCACATGCACACGCATACACACACACATACACACACGCATACGCATACGCATACTCATACGCATACGCATACGCATACGCATACGCATACGCATACGCATACGCATACGCATACGCATACGCATACGCATACGCATACGCATACGCATACGCATACGCATACGCATACGCATACGCATACGCATACGCATACGCATACGCATACGCATACGCATACGCATACGCATACGCATACGCATCTGCACACGCATACGCATACGCATAGGCATATGCATAGGCATACCCACAGGCATGCGCATACGCATGTGCATACGCATGCACATACACATACACATACGCATACACATATGCATATGTGTATGCGCATACAAATACACATACACATACACATACACATACACATACGCATTCACATACACATACACATACACATACACATACACGTACACATACACATACGCATACACATACACATACACATACACATACACATACACATACACATACACATACACATACACATACACATACACATACACATACACATACACATACACATACACATACACATACACATACACATACACATACGCATACACATACGCATACACATACACATACGCATACGCATACGCATACCCATACGCATACCCATACGCATACGCATACGCATACGCATACGCATACGCATACGCATACGCATACGCATACGCATACGCATACGCATACGCATACGCATACGCATACGCATACACATATGCATAAGCATATCCATATGCATATGCATAAGCATATCCATATGCATGCACATGCCCGTATGTGCGCATACGCATGCACATGTGCATATGCATGCATACACATGCGCATATGCATATGCACACATATGCATGTGCATATGCAAGCATACGCATGTGCATGCCCATATGCATGCATACGCATGCACATACGCATATGCATGCACATATGCATATGGCATGCGCATACGCATACGCATGTGCATAGGGCATGCACCTATGCATATGCATACACATACAAATACACATACGCATACACATACGAATATGCATACGCATACACATACGCATATGCATACGCATACGCATACGCATACGCATACGCATACGCATACGCATACGCATACGCATACGCATACGCATACGCATACGCATACGCATACGCATACGCATACGCATACGCATATGCGAACACATACGCATACGCACACGCGCATGCGCACGCGCACGTAGATGCGTGTGCGCAGGCGCATGCGTCTGCGCACGCACACGTGCACGCACACCCACACACACACACGCACATGCACACCCACACGCACATGCACCCGCACATGCACACGCGCACGCACATGCACACACACATGCACACGCACACGCACACGCACACGTGCAGGCACACGCACATGGACGCGCACATGCACACACACGCACATGGATACACACATGCATGTGCACATGCATACACACACACACGCACATGCATACGCACATGCATACCCACATGCATACGCACATGCATATGCACATGCATACACACATGCATATGCACATGCATACACACATGCATACGCACATGCATACACACATGCATACACATATGCATATGCATACCCATGCCCATACACATGCACATACACATCCGCACACGCATACGCATACGCATAGGCATATGCATAGGCATACGCATAGGCATGTGCATACACATAGGCATGTGCATACGCATGCACATACACATACACATACGCATACACATATGCATATGTGTATGTGTATGCGTATGTGCATGTGTATGTGTATGCATATGTGTATGAGCATACGTATACACATATGCATACACATACACATGCACATATGCAGACACATACACATACACATACACATACGCATACACATACACATACACATACACATACACATACACATACACATACACATACACATACACATACACATACACATACACATACACATACACATACACATACACATACACATACACATACACATACACATACACATACACGTACACGTACACATACACATACACATACACATACACATACACATACACATACACGTACACATACACATACACATACACATACACATACACATACACATACACATACACATACACATACACATACACATACACATACACATACACATCCACATACACGTACACGTACACGTACACGTACACGTACACATACACATACACATACACATACACATACACATACACATACACATACACATACACATACACGTACATACACATACACGTACATACACATACACGTACACGTACACGTACACGTACAGGTACACGTACACGTACACGTACACGTACACGTACACGTACACGTACACGTACACGTACACGTACACGTACACGTACACGTACACGTACACGTACACGTACACGTACACGTACACGTACACGTACACGTACACGTACACGTACACGTACACGTACACGTACACGTACACGTACACGTACACGTACACGTACACGTACACGTACAGGTACACGTACACGTACAGGTACACGTACACGTACAGGTATACGTACACGTACAAGTACACGTACACGTACACGTACACGTACACGTACACGTACACGTACACGTACACGTACACGTACACGTACACGTACACGTACACGTACACGTACACGTACACGTACACGTACACGTACACGTACACGTACACGTACACGTACACGTACACGTACACGTACACGTACACGTACACGTACACGTACACGTACACGTACACGTACACGTACACGTACACGTACACGTACACGTACACGTACACGTATACGTACACGTACACCTACACGTACACATACACATACACATACACATACACATACACATACACATACACATACACATACACATACACATACACACACACATACACATACACATACACATACACATACACATACACATACACATACACATACACGTACACATACACATACACATACACATACACATACACATACACATACACATACACATACACATACACATACACATACACATACGCATATGCATATGCATATGCATATGCATACACATACACATGCATATGCATATGCATATGCATATGCATATGCATATGCATACACATACACATATGCATACACTGAGGAAATATTTTTTGAAACCCCTCCTTGATAATACCTTATGTATAGATATGTACCCCTATAGTATTTGTATTTTTCAAACCTTCATGGAAACCATAAATATATGTATTTGAAGGAAATAAAAATCCAAGAATAAGCTGGGTCCCACCCTACTAAACTAGTTACCCTTACCTACAATGAATAGTGGAATCAAATCCCAAGTTAAATATAGAGTGGAACAAGTAGTTTTATAAAATTCAAATACTTAAGCTTGACCCAGTCTCCCTTTTGAAAGAGTCCAGAAAACTTTTCAAATACTCAAGCCCCACCATAGACTTTTGAGTCCTACACAAAGATTCTTGACAAATGGGACACATGTGATTGACTTTTTGGGCCCAAAATCAAGCATAAAATATTCCAAACGCCCAAACGCGGATATGAGGCTTATTCCCACGAAATGAGGGTGCTATTTATAGTATTGTTTTATTTTTCATGAAAAAAACAAAGATATGACCATATGGGATAAGGTGCATACCTTAGAATGGCCAAAAATCTTCTAGGATTTTGTCAATGTTGTATTTTCTACCACACGTGTCACATCTAGAAGATTCTCTCAAATAATATCATCTCCAAATATCTTCCCAAAAGGCCTATAAAAGGACCCCCTTGGGTGCCCTCAAAGCAAGCAAGTGGTGTGCAGGTACATGCTATTAGCACTGCGGTGATCAGAGTGCTACCCCTTTGGAGGTGGAGATCCTGGCTACAAGAGAGGTGCTACACTCTCTTTTCCTTTATGTGCTCCATATTCTTTGTATCCATATCTTGTAATATGAGCTTTATTTCCATTTGAATCCAATTGTCTCTTCCTTCCTCTTCTATCTCCCACCCTTTCTATTTCTTCTAATTCCTTCTCTACATCCCTCCTCAATTCCTAACCCTCATCATTTTCCTTCAACTTCTATCCATTGGGAAGTGAGGTTATCTTGCTCCTAGTGTTTATATATGTGAATGATTGTTGTGTGAATGCTAAGAGGGCAGTGCGGAACACCCGTTTCCTAAGAGAATTTGATGTAATAGTGTATGTACATATGTATGTGTTACCTGTGTAAATGCTAAGAGGGCAGTGCTGAACACCCGTGTCCTAATAGCATTTTCATTTTTTGTGTGAGTGCTAAGAGGGTAGTATGGACCACTCGTACCCTAAGAGTGCTCTTTATGTGGTGTGCATATGTGTGAAGTGAATGTGTAAGGAGCTAAGAACCCTCCTTTTCCATCATATCCATCCCTGCTTATGAGCTTGTGTGCTAAACGAGTGTTAGAGGCTATTTCTTTAGTACCCCTCTCATAACCTAGTGCCCCCACTGAGGAACTCAATTTCATGAATTTCCAAAACCCCAACAACCAAAATCGTCCCATTTGTCCTAACCAACCTTATCAACCAAGACCCCTTCTTTCTATCCATATCACATATAGTAGGAAGATATTCTTCCAACAATGCATAGTCTATCATTTCGGGGCAGAGCGTTTGGCAGAAATCCTTGAATCTCAAGAACCCTTTATCTTTCCAGTTCTAGAGTATAACGTTAGCTTCAACGTTTGGATCTTCATTATTTTGTAAGGAAGCCACTTTCAAGTTCAACCATGGCATCAATCTTCCCACACTTCTATGGAAGACCCAACGAAGATGCTGCAGAGTTTTTGGACAACTTGGAGATGGCATACCTTGTCTCAGGAAGGGATCAAGAAGCTATCAAGCTAAAGGCTTTTCCATTGGTCCTAAAGGAGGAAGCCAGAGTATAGTACAACAACCTATCCAATGAAGCAACAGGAAGCTGGGAAGCAGTGCGTGAAGCATTCATAGCACGGTATGGAAGAAAGGATACACCAAAAGGATTGTGGCAACAATTGCTCTCACTAAGGCAAGTCACACTTGAAGACTTTTCAAATTATGAGTCTAAGTTTCAATGTGTGCGGAGTAATTGGGAGAGTAGCCTAGGGGCAAATGAAGTAGCTCCACAGTTTTTGAAAAGGGATAGATTCATCTCAAGACTCTTACCTTCTCTAAAGCAAAAGGTGGAGTCACAATTTCCAGGTACTTTTGAAGAAGCATTAGATATAGCAAGAGTTAAGTGTAGAAAATTAAAGTTTCAGTCTTCAAAAGTTGAAAAAGTAGAACATATGGATGTTGTTCCCCTAGTACTAGCTGCACAGGTAGAGAAAGGAGAAGATCCACAACAAGATATTTTACAGAAGCTCACACAACAGCTAGAACAACTAACACTCAACTTGGTGAGGAGCCAACAAGATAGACCACAAAGGAAACAAAATCGAGGACAATGACGACAAGCACAAGAGTTTATACGCTACAATTGCAACGAACATGGTCATGGTATGTACAATTGCCCTCATCCTCGCAGGAATCCACGTGATATGTATCCTGTCAGGAGGCCACCACAATATGCACAGGAACAACAACAACCGCAAGCAAATATTCCACCTGTCCCAATGGCTCAAGGTGATAAAAGGCAAGTGAATGTTTTAGAGCTGACCGAGGAACAAGAGACTATGGATCCAATGCCAATCAAGAGGACAAGGGTGCAAGATAGAGATCGATCTCAAGATGAAGATTCCAGCATGGGCACACAAACGAAGAAAGGAAGAGTTGCAGAAGGAGAAGCTAGTAAAAGAAAGAGAAGTCCAAGGAGGAAGATCATGATGGAAGACTTTCCTCTAGGTAAGGGTATCGAACCTTATGACCTGATTGAGGATATATCTACACAAAAACCAAATATCACTTGGCCACAATTAATCCAACTATCTTCAAAAACTAAGAGGGAATGGTCCAAGCTAGTAAGCATTAGGAGGGCTAAAAACAAGGAAATTAACCTTATAAGAGCCAATGCATGTGATGATGTGGTACCCACAGTGGATGCATATGTAAAAGGGAAAAGGATTTCCAATGTGTACGTGGATGGCGGAGCACAGATGTGTGTGATGATAGAAAAAACAATGCATAGGTTAGGCTTGGATGTGACAGAACCATCTGCATACCAAGCTAAAATGGCAAATAATAGTGTTGTTAAATGTGTTGGTGTAATTGAAAATTTAAGAATCAAAGTATGTGATATAGAGGTTGCTTTGGATATGTATGTCATTGCAACCAAGGGGGAGGGCTACCCTATCATATTAGGACGCCCATGGCTAATCGTAGTGAAAGCATATCAAAAATGGGGTTTTGGCCTTCTAGTTCTCAAACCAAATGATAAAACAAAGTCAGTTACCTATGATTTGAAGGACCAAAAGAAGGAATATCATAGGTATGAAACAACTGTGGATGAAGAGAGTTCTTGTTATGATAGTGATTCTAGTAGTGAGGAATCAACAACCAAAAATGATTCATCAACACTCGAAGTCATGGGCGTGATCTTTCAAGGAAAGGAAGATGGAGGCAAAGAGGATGATCTACAACAACCACAAAGTGAGGACTCCATGCCTGAATTGGATCTCCAAAAGATGCTAGCAGAAGATCTCTCCTCAGAGGAAAGGGCCACGTACATCAACATGCTCAAAAGGTACCCCAAATTGTTCATTAAAGATTATAATGAGATACAAGGTGTAACTGTTATTCAACATCATATCGAAATCAAGCCAGAAGCAAAGCTAGTGGCGCAAAAGCTCAGAAGGATCGGAACACTTCAACAAGAGGCTCTGCTAAATGAGGTAAATAGACTCATAAAGGCTGGTTTCATTTACCCTGTATCAAATTCAGAATGGGTGTCTCCAGTAGTAGTTACCCCAAAGAAAAATGGTAAATGGAGGGTGTGTGTAGACTATAAACCCTTAAATGCAGCAACAAAGAGAGATCATTTTCCACTACCCTTCCAAGAGCAAATTCTAAATGAAGTGGTAGGTCATGAAAGGTACACTATATGTGATGAATACTCAGGATACTTTCAAATCCGGATAGTAGAGGAGGACCAAAGGAAGACCACATTCATTACGCCATGGGGATGCTTTGCTTATCGGGTAATGCCTTTTGGCGTAACCAATGCAACTGCAACATTTCAAAGGTTTATGAACTATGTTTTTCAACCATTCTTTGGATCTCAATAAGGGTGTACATGGATGACTTCTGCATATATAGCACTAGAGTTATGCATTGTCAAAAAGTGGAAGAAGGATTAAAAAGATTGTATGATCTTGGAGGTCAATTGAATCTTGATAAGTGTCATATTTCCAAGAAAGAAGTGGTTCTCCTTGGACATCTCATATTAGAAAAGGGAATTCAAGTTGATCCATCCAAAGTGGAAGCCTTATTGGCTCTACCTTCTCCAACAACAACAAAGCAGACCCTCACTTTTGTACAAAAGGTACGCTACATGTCATGGTTCATCCACCTTCTGTCTGAAATCATATCTCCATTACAAAAGCTTGCACAAGATAGTGTCTTTGCATGGGAGGATATCCATAATGAATGTTTTGAAGAAATCAAAAGAGTACTCAACATTCTACCCACATTGATGCCACCAAGTATGGGAGATACTTTCTATGTGTGTCCAAGTGTAGGTGAAGAAGCAATCGGAGTGGTCTTAATCCAGAAGGATACAAAGATATCTCACATGTGTCATGTTTATTTTGCTAGCAAGGTAATGAAAGAAAATGAGAAGAAATACACAGATGCAGAGAAACTCATGTATGCGCTTATGTTTGGAGTAAGGAAGTTTCCGTCTTACCTTCTTGCTAGGCCTTTCATTATTCTTACAACAGGTCATGCATTTTCATATGTGGTACAACATATGAGCATCTCATCTAGAATAGCTAAATGGGTTCGTGAACTTCAAGAATACAACAATACTTTTGTAGTAGAGGAAAGTACAAGAGCCAGTCTTGCAGATATACTCACCTACAGGAAGTGGGAGAGGAAAATCCAATGAGAGGGAGAGGGGAGCAACCTTGCATGAAGAAGATATTGAAGATGCACATACTGTATTTTTTGATGGTGCATATAAGAAGCAGGTCGACAAAGCAACAAGAGGATTTCTGATATATGACCAAAACAAACAGGTCATCTTCAAGAAAGGTATAGCTCTTCCTAATGCTCATTCAAATAATGAAGCAGAATATGCAGGACTATGCGAGGCCTTGCATGGATGTGTTCAACATGATATCAAAAGGTTGATCATCAAAGGAGACTCAATGTTGATAATTAAGCAATTACAAAATGTTTGGTGTTGCAAAAGCCAAAATTTGTTTGAATGGTTGAAAAAAGTAAGAGTGTTATTGAAACAATTTGATAACACTCAAATATGTCATGTAGCAAGGAGCAAAAATAAGGAAGCAGATGCATTAGCAAATGAGCAATTTGGTGGCTTCATAGCATCCATGAAGTTGGGAGACAACAGATTTGTAGGTCAAGAAGGATTAGAAGATATCATCGAGTTTCTTGAAACTAGAGAAGCACCCATGCACCTTAACAAGGTACAAAGGCATAGATTAGCAAAGAAGGCTTTACAATACCAACTCATAGGAGATCATCTCTATGAGAAAGGTAAGGATCTTATCCTTAGAAAGGTCCCCATATCAGATGAAATAAAGAGCATTCTCGAATCATGTCATGATCATGCATGTGGAGGACACTTCTCACATGAAATAACGATAAGGAAAGTACTTCAAGCAGGGTATACATGGCCTACACTTCATAAAGATGTTCAATATTGGTGTAAAACATGTAATAAATGTTAGATTACATGGAATAAGAGGCTTATGTATGAACTAAGGACACCAGTCATATCTTATGGGCCATTCGAGAAATGGGGAATCAATGCAATTGGACCCTTACGAAGGACAAGCTCAGGGAAGGAGTACATCATTGTGGCAATGGACTACATGACTAGATGGGCAGAAGCAGCTAGCACAAAAAGGAAAACCACACAAGATATTGGGAAGTTCATTTATGATTTCATATGTTGTAGATTTGGGATACCTTTAGAGATAGTGTCTGATCATGGTCCAGGTTTTAGATCAGCTGTTTTGAATGATCTATTGATTAGATTAAACATAAGGCACATATACTCCACACCCTATTATCCTCAACGTAATGGTCTTGTTGAAAAGACCAATGGAATTCTTTGTAAAATAATCAGTAAGCAGGTAAAGAAGCATCCTAAGGAATGGGACCAGCACCTCACTGCAACATTATGGGCATATTGCACATCCTACAAGGCATCCTTAGGATTCACTCCTTTTCATTTAGTGTACGGACAAGAAACCTTATTACCAATAGAAGTGGAAATCCCAAGTCTCCGTGTACTCCTAAAAGAAAGTGCAAAAAGTGAATAAGAGGTCATCCAAAAGAGGCTTATAGATCTACAACACTTGAGTATGAAAAGGGAGCTTGCAGTGGAACATTACATCAATCAAGCAGAGAAAAGAAGGGAGGAGTTTAACAAACAACTAAAGGATAAAGGGTTAATAGAAGGAACTCTTGTTTTAAGGTATGACAATCATTTTGATAACAGGCATGATACAAAGTTCCAACCACGATGGGAAGGACTGTTTTTGATCAAGACAAAGTTCAAGAATGGAAGCTATCAACTCATGGATATGTCAGGGAAGCTGCACAAGACGAAGGTCAATGGATGGAGATTAAAGAAATACTTGCAGAGGATAGAAAAAAGCAACGAACAACAGGAACAAGCAAGGAAGAAATACATATCAGTAGTACAAGAAGATGACCTACCTTGGAACATCAACAAACTCTTTGAAGGCTAGAGACATGAATGCCTCTAGCCAAGGGGAGGGCTAAGTATGAGGAAATATTTTTTGAAACCCCTCCTTAATAATACCTTATGTATAGATATGTACCCCTATAGTATTTGTATTTTTCAAACCTTCATGGAAACCATAAATATATGTATTTGAAGGAAATAAAAATACAAGAATAAGGTGGGCCCCACCCTAGTAAACTAGCTACCCTTACCTGCAGTGAATGGTGGAATCAAATCCCAAGTTAAATATAGAGTGGGACAAGTAGTCTTATAAAATTCAAATACTTAAGCTTGACCCACTCTCCCTTTTGAAAGAGTCCAAAAAACTTTTCAAAGACTCAAGCCCCACCATAGACTTTTGAGTCCTACACAAAGATTCTTGACAAATGGGACACATGTGATTGACTTTTTGGGCCCAAAATCAAGCATAAAATATTCCAAACACCCAAACTCGGATATGAGGCTTATTCCGACGAAATTATTTTTATGATTTTTCATGAAAAAAACAAAGATATGACCATATGGGATAAAATGCATACCTTAGAATGGCCAAAAATCTTCTAGGATTTTGTCAATGTTGTATTTTCTACCACACAAGTGTCACATCTAGAAGATTCTCTCAAATAATATCATCTCCAAATATCTTCCCAAAAGGCCTATAAAAGGACCCCCTTGGGTGCCCTCAAAGCAAGCAAGTGGTGTGCAGGTACATGCTATCAGCACCGCGGTGATCAGAGTGCTACCCCTTTGGAGGTGGAGATCCTGGCTACAAGAGAGGTGCTACACTCTCTTTTCCTTTATGTGCTCCATATTCTTTGTATCCATATCTTGTAATATGACCTTTACTTCCATTTGAATCCAATTATCTCTTCCTTCCTCTTCTATCTCCCACACTTTCTATTTCTTCTAAGTCCTCCCCTCAATTCCTAACCCTCATCATTTTCCTTCAACTTCTATCCATTGGGAAAGGTTATCTTGCTCCTTGTGTTTATATATGTGAATGATTGTTGTGTGAATGCTAAGAGTGCAGTGCGGAACACCCGTGTCCTAAGAGCATTTGGTGTAATAGTGTATGTACATGTGTATGTGTTATCTGTGTCAATGCTAAGAGGGCAGTGCGGAACACCCGTGTCCTAAGAGCATTTTCATTTTTTGTGTGAGTGCTAAGAGGGTAGTGTGGACCACCCGTACCCTAAGAGTGCTCTTTATGTGGTGTGCATATGTGTGAAGTGAATGTGTAAGGAGGTAAGAACCCTTCTTTTCCATCATATCCATCCTTGCTTATGAGCTTGTGTGCTAAAGGAGTGTTAGAGGCCATTTCTTTAGTACCCCTCTCAACGCATATGCATACGCATATGCATACACATATGCATATGCATATGCATACGCATACGCATACACATACACATACGCATATGCATACGCATATGCATACGTATACACATATGCATACACATATGCATATACACATATCCATATGCATACGCATAAGCATATCCATATGCATGCACATGTGCATATGTGCGCATACACAAAGACATGTGCATATGCATGCATACACATGTGCATATGCATGTGCATATGCGAGCATACGCACGTGCATGCCCATATGCCTGCATACGCATGCACATACGCATATGCATATGCATGCGCATATGCATGCACATATGCAAACGACATGCGCATATGCATACGCATGTGCATAGGGCATGCATATATGCATATGCATATGCATACACATACGCATATGCATACACATACAAATTCGCATACACATATGCATATGCATACGCATACGCATACGCATACGCATACACATACGCATATGCATACGCATATGCATACCCATATGTATACGCATACCCATACGCATACCCATACGCATACGCATATGCATACGCATACGCATACGCATACGCATACGCATACGCATACGCATACGCATACGCATACGCATACGCATACGCATACGCATACGCATACGCATACGCATACGCATACGCATACGCATACGCATACGCATACGCATACGCATACGCATACGCATACGCATACGCATACGCATACGCATACGCATACGCATACGCATACGCATACGCATACGCATACCCATACGCATACGCATACGCATACGCATACCCATACGCATACGCATACCCATATGCATATGCATACCCATATGCATACGCATACGCATACGCATACGCATACGCATACGCATACGCATACGCATACGCATACGCATACGCATACGCATCCGCATACGCATGCGCATCCGCATACGCATGCGCATCCGCATACGCATGCGCATCCGCATACGCATGCGCATACACAGACACATGCGCATACACATAACGCATACACATACGCATAACGCATACGCATACGCATAACGCATACGCATACGCATAACGCATACGCATACGCATACGCATACGCATACGCATACGCATACACATACGCATACGCATACGCATACGCATACGCATACGCATACGCATACGCATACGCATATGCATACGCATACGCATACGCATACGCATACGCATACGCATACGCATACGCATACGCATACGCATACACATACGCATACGCATACGCATACGCATACACAGACACATGCGCATACACATACACATACGCATACACATAACGCATACGCATACGCACCCGCATACGCATACGCATACACAGACACATGCGCATACACATACGCATACACATACACATACGCATACGCATACACATACGCATACGCATACGCATACGCATACGCATACGCATACGCATACGCATACGCATATGCATACGCATACGCATACGCATACGCATACGCATACGCATACGCATACGCATACGCATACGCATACGCATACGCATACACATACCCATACACATACACATACACATACACATACACATACACATTGAAAATCAAGTCTTAACCATGCTAAAGGACTCATCCATGAATTTTTCAAGTGGACCAATCAAAAGGTAGGACCCAAATTCCATAATCAAGTTAGAAGCTCCACCAATCTCAATCAAATTCAAATCTCATGAATCACCCATCAAAAAGTGCACCTTCACTGATTGGTGGGTGGTTAACTAGATTCTAGGAAAAGTAAAACTCTATATAAACACCATCACACCTTTATTTCTTGAGTTGTATGCATTCCATGAGTTTCCAACATAGTTTAGTGAATTCCTAAACTCCATCAACCAGCCACCGTGCTTGCTTAGCTCATTTTCTCATGATTTTGCTCTTCTCTATCTAGAGGTATAGTGAGGCTTTACAAATCTGATTATACCAGATTGCAGAGCATTGTTTGTTCTCTCATTGTACTCATTTTTGTTGATTTGCAGTTCATTGGGTCTCTCATAGAGTTTGTCAAAGTGCACCAAATTTTCAAGTTCTTTGCTCGGGTGAATTTTGAGAGATTGCTAATTTTGTGAAGCTATATCTCTGCACATAGGTAGAGAGTGTTGCAAATAGGTAGCTTCTTTTTGGAGTGTATGTTTGTCCTAGATGGAATATCTATTTAGGATTATTTGAAACTTGTTGGGTAGATCATAGAGGTTAGTTTAAGTCTACAAAGCTTCATTTTAAATCTATTTATAGGTGCAAAGAAAATTTTAGAGCAGTTAGCATATATTACTGCTTGTGGGCCTAGTGGAAGGCATTCCATTGTTGCATTGGGGTGTTAGAATCATTTCCCATCAGTGGTATCAGAGCATTTTTGAAGCTTCGAGACATCAATAAAGATCATATTGAAGACTTCAAGGGATCAACACAACTCATGGAAGTACAAAGAGGACTTATCAAAGCAAGAAGACATCAAAAGGGGGCTACATCGATCGAGATCTCAAATAGTCAAAGGTTAGAAAGGGAGAAGCTAACAAAAGGTAATATCCGACAAGCACCCTTTGGACCAGTCTACACACTATCCCGAGAGGAACTTATAGAGCTGCACAAGAACATTGATGAAAATCTAGCAAAGGGGTTTATCAAACGCTCAAAGTCTCTAGCAAGAGCTCCTATTTTATTTGTAAAGAAGAAGGATGAGACTCTCCGGATGTGTGTAGACTATTGTGGATTGAATAAAGTCACTATAAAGAACAGATACCTGCTACCACTTATATCAGATCTCTTGGAATGCCTTGGAAAAGCAAAATTTTTCACAAAGATTGATCTTCGAGGAGCTTACAACCTTGTCAGGATCAGGGAAGGAGACGAATGGAAGACAACATTTTGAACAAGGTATGGCCAGTTAAGGTGCAAGATTATATCCCAAGTCATGGACACTAGATTGTATCTAAGGTGCAAGATTGTTATGGTTTTGGACCATACTAGTGTTCCGAAACCATAACAATCTTGTCTAAAAATCATGAGATTGTTATTTTTGGCCTAACATTTTGGAAATTGTTATTATGTCAGGGGAGCACTATATTGTGCTCTCTGACTACAGTAGACAAGATTTCGGAAATACACTTATAATTACAAGAATACCAAAAACAATAGAAGAATACGTGACTGATACAAGATATCCCACAACTCGAACTGATAGGTATGAACAACTCGACTAGAGATGATCAAGAGATCCCACAACCTGAGATCATAAGTATGTAACAAGATATCTAAATCACAAGAGCTCCCTTCTGGGAGATGAACTAGATACAATAAAGAACTTGACAGGATCTCATACTACGAGATTACAAGAGGACAAGATAGAATGTCTAAGAAATAGACTAGAACAAGGAACAAGACAAGAACTAGAACTAGAACTTGAAGAGTACTTACTTGGCGGTCGCGACTCCTTGAGCTCCCAAGACTAGTATTGGCAAGACTGAGAATGAATATGGCTAACCCCTTCTTATATAGTTTTTCAAGGGCAATTGCCAAAGGCGGTTACGCCCTGATGATGTCATTGATGATATCATCTGCTAGAAACAGGACCTCCGAGTGTCAAAATTCAGCAAATAGATAGTCAATCTTGGGGTTTTGGCACGTTTCGAATGCAATGGAAGGATTAGTTTCTCCAAAATCTGAGCCAATCATGAGATATGAAAAGTCACATGGAATCTAAGGTTTAAGATGGTTTCCTTTGTGTCCATGACATCACCTGCCCCTCAAGCGACGAGTTCCATGAGGAGTGGTTATGTGACTCTGAGATCTTCTAGAAATTTAATCTTCACAGCTCTTGGTCTTTATAGAGCTCTTGGTATGTGGTACTGAAACACAATGATGATGGATATCCATGATCAAACTCGAAAGGGTTTGTAGTATATCGAGATACAGAATCAAGGGCATGATTCTCATGATGAACTGTAATCTTCTTTTGACTCTGATGATGGTCCTTCTGATGTGGGATGGTGATTGTGGAAGTTCTAATCCCAACTTGTTTCTTCTTCTTAGGGCATTTAAATACCATATGATCATGCTCTCCACAATAAAAGCATAATCCATTATCCTTTCGATATTTTCTTTCCTTTGTTGTAAGTCATCTGACCATGATGTGATCCAACTGCATAGGTTCTGGTTGAGTTTCCTCGAGCATATGTTGTTGTGGAATAGAAGTAAACTTGTATTCTTGATGTCTACTAAAAGTTTTCTTCTCTTGCTTTCTCTCGCACAACCTATTATCACACTTGATTGCTTGATTCATGAATTCATTCAAAGAATTTACCTTGGGCATGGTTAGCATGAGGTCCTTAACATCATCACGTAAGCCCATCGAAATTGGTTGATAAAATAATCCTCATGCCATGTGAGGTCACAAATGATTTGTCTGAATTCCGATGCATAGGTAGATGCAGGCCTATTTCCTTGATGTAGCTTCCTTAGCTTTGTGTCAGCAACACGTGAACAATTGGTATCTCCAAATGAGGATGTGAACTCTTGGATAAAGGCCTTGAAATCATGCAAAATATCCATATCCTTCTCAAGGATAGGTGCAAACCATGAAAGAGCAGGACCACATAATAGAGTTCCTATGAGTCCTACTTGAGAAGCATCATCTGGGTATCTATCTGGTTGCATCCTTATGAATAGCTTCACTTGTTGCACAAATCCTCGAAACGTTGATCTTGTCCCATCAAATTTCTCAGGCATGCTCACTTTTGGACTTTTCTTCATGTTAGTTGTCATGGGGGTACTTGAAGAAGATTGACTTACAATGATTTGCAGCTCTTGGATTTGTCTTTGAAGTTCTGTGATTACATCTTGAATATTTTGTTGTTGAATCCTTTGTTGGTTTTCTCATATCTCTTTAAATTGTTGTTGAATGACTTTAAGTGCAGAAAAAAATTCTTCTCGAATAATCTCCATGGTTCCTGATCCTAATGAAGGTAGTCTTGCCAAAAATGTCAGGGGAGCACTAGATTGTGCTCTCTGACTACAGTAGAAAAGATTTTGGAAATACACTTCTGATTACAAGAATACCCAAAACAATACAAGAATAAGTGACTGATACAAGATATCCCACAACCCGGGACTGATAGGTATGAATAACTCGACTAGAGATGATACAGGAGATCCCACAACCTGGGATCGTAAGTAAGTAACAAGATATCTAGATTACAAGAGCTCCCTTCTGGGAGATGAACTATATACAATAAAGAACTCGACAGGATCTCGTACTACGAGATTATAAGAGGACAAGATATAATGTCCAAGAACTAGACTAGAATAGGGAACAAGACAAGAAGTAGAACTGAAACTTGAAGAGTACTTACTTGGCGGTCGCGACTCCTTGAGCTCCCAAGATGGTATTTGCAAGACTGAGAATGAATATGGCTAACCCCTCCTTATATAGTTTTTCAAGGGTGATTGCCAAAGGCGGTTACAACCTGATGATATCATCAATGATATCATCGGCTAGAAACAGGACCTCTGGGTGTCAGAATTGAGCAAACAGACAACCGATCTTGGGGTTTTGGTAGGTTTCGAACGCAATGGAAGCATTAGTTTCTCGAAAATCTGAGCGAATCATGAGATATGGAAAGTCACATGGAATCTAAGGTTTAAGATGGTTTCCTTTGTGTCCATGATATCTAATGTCAGGGGAGCACTAGATTGTGCTCTCTGACTTCACCAGACAAGATTTCGAAAATCCACTTATTATTACAAGAACACCCACGTAGGGAAAATAATACAAGAAGACGTAGCTGATACAATACATCCCACAACCCGGGACCAATAGGTATGGAAAATTGGACTTAGAAATGATACACGAGATCCCACAACCCTGGATCGTAAGTATGAGACACGATGTCTAGATTACAAGAAATCCCTTCTGGGAGATGAACTGAATACAAGAAGGAACTTGACAAGATCTCGTACTACGAGATTACAAGAGGACAATACAGGATGTCCAAGAACTAGACTAGACAAGACTAGAACAGGAAACAAGACTAGAACAGGAAACAAGACAAGAGCTGGAACTGGAACTTGGAGAGTACGTACTTGGCGGTCATGACTCCTTGAGCTCCCAAGTCTGGTATTGGCAAGACTGAGAATGAATATGGCCAACCCCTCCTTATATAGTTTTTCAAGGGCGGTTGCCAAAGGCGGTTACGACCTAATGATGTCATCGATGATATCATCGATTAGAAATAGGACCTTCGGGTGTCAGAATTCAGCAAATAGACAGTCGATCTTGGAGTTTTGGCACGTTCCGGATGCAATGGAAGCATTAGTTTCTTCGAAATCTGAGCCAATCATGAGATATGGAAAGTCACATGGAATCTAAGGTTTAAGATGGTTTCCTTTGTGTCCATGACATCACCTTCTTCTCAAGCGACGAGTTCCATGAGGAGTGGTTATGTGACTGTGAGATCTTCTAGAACTTTAATATTCATAGCTCTTGGTCTTTGTAGAGCTCTTGGTATGTGGTACTGGAACACAATGATGATGGATATCCATGATCAAACTGGAAAGAGTTTGTAGTATATCGAGGTACAGAATCAAGGACATGATTCTCATGATGAACTGTATTCTTCTTTTGACTCTGATGATGGTCCTTCTGATGTGGGATGGTGATTGTGGAAGTTCTAATCCCATGTTTCTTCTTCTTAGGGCATTTGAATACCATATAATCATGCTCTCCACAATAAAAGCATAATCCATTATCCTTTCGATATTTTCTTTCCTTTGTTGTAAGTCGTCTGACCATGATGTGATCCAACTGCATAGGTTCTGGTTGAGTTTCCTCGAGAATAAGTTGTTATGGAATAGAAGTAAACTTGTATTCTTGATGTCTACTAAAAGTTTTCTTCTCTTGCTTTCTCTCGAACAACCTATTATCACACTCGATTGCTTGATTCATGAATTCATTCAAAGTATTTACCTTGGGCATGGTTAGCATGAGGTCCTTAACATCATCACGTAAGCCCCATCAAAATTGGTTGATAAAATAATCCTCATGCCATGTGAGGTCACAAATGATTTGACTAAATTCTGATGCATAGGTAGATGCATGCCTATTTCCTTGATGTAGCTTCCTTAGCTTTGTTTCAGCAACACATGAACAATTGGTATCTCCAAATGAGGATGTGAACTCTTGAATAAACGCCTTGAAATCATGCAAAATATCCATATCCTTCTCAAGGATAGGTGCAAACCATGAAAGAGCAGGACCACATAATAGAGTTCCTATGAGTCCTACTTGAGAAGCATCATCTCGGTACCTAGCTGGTTGCATCCTTATGAATAGCTTCACTTGTTGCACAAATCCTCGAAACTGTGATATTGTACCATCAAACTTCTCAGGCATGCTCACTTTTGGACTTTTCTTCATGTTAGTTGTCATGGGGGTAATTGAAGAAGATTGACTTACAATTTGCAGCTCTTGGAGTTGTCTTTGAAGTTCTGTGATTACATCTTGAATATTCTGTTGTTGAATCCTTTGTTGGTTTTCTCATATCTCTTGGACTTGTTGTTGAATGACTTTAAGTGCAAAAAAAAATTCTTCTCGAATAATCTCCATGGTTCCTGATCCTAATGAAGGTAGTCTTGCCACAATGTCAGGGGAACACTAGATTGTGCTCTCTAACTACAGTAGACAAGATTTCAGAAATACACTTCTGATTACAAGAGCACTCACGTAGGGAAAATAACACAAGAAGATGTATCAAATACAAGACGTCCCATAACCCGGGACCAATAGATATGGAAAACTAAACTAGAGATGATACAGGAGATCCCACAACCCGGGATCGTAAGTATGGAACAAGATATCTCGATTACAAGAATTGACTCCAGGAAGATGAAATGGATACAAGAAACAACTCGAAAGGAGTTCGTACTATGAGATTACAATAGGACAAGAAATGATGTCCACAATACAAGACTAGACAAGACTAGAGCAAGAAACAAGAATAGAACTTGAACTCGAACTTGAAAGTACTTACTTGGTAATCAGGATCCTTTGAGCTCCCAAGACTGGCATTGGCAAGACAGAATGAATGTCGGCCAACCCCTCCTTATATAGTTTTTCAAGGGTGGTTGCCAAAGGCGGTTATGATCTAATGATGTCATCGATGATGTCATCATCTAGAAACAGGACCTTCGAGTGTCAAAATTCAGCAAATAGACAGTCGATCTTGGGGTTTTGCACGTTTTGGATGCAATGGAAGCATTAGTTTCTTCAAAATCTGAGCCAATCGTGAGATATGGAAAGTCACAAGGAATCTAAGGTTTAAGATGGTTTCCTTTGTGTCCATGACTTCTAATGTTAGGGGAGCACTAGATTGTGCTCTCTGACTTCACCAAACAAGATTTCGATAATCCACTTATGATTACAAGAACACCCACGTAGGGAAAATAATACAAGAAGACGTAGCTGATACAAGATGTCCCACAACTCGGGACCAATAGGTATGGAAAACTGGACTTAGAAATGATACAAGAGATCCCACAACCCGGGATCCTAAGTATGAGACAAGATATCTAGATTAAAACAACTCCCTTCTGGGAGATGAACTAAATACAAGAAGGAACTTAACAAGATCTCATACTACGAGATTACAAGAGGATAATACATGATGTCCAAGAACTAGACTAGACAAGACTAGAACATGAAACAAGAGAAGAACTAGAACTAGAACTTGGAGATAGTTTTTCAAGGGCGGTTGCCAAAGGCGGTTACGACTTGATGATGTCATCGGCTAGAAATAGGACCTCCGGGTGTCAGAATTCAGCAAATAGACAGTTGATCTTGGGGTTTTGGCACGTTCCAGACGCAATGGATGCATTAGTTTCTCCAAAATCTGAGACAATCATGAGATATGGAAAGTCACATGGAATCTAAGGTTTAAGATGGTTTCCTTTGCGTCCATGACATCACCTTCCCCTCAAGCGACGAGTTCCATGATGAGCAGTTATGTAACTGTGCGATCTTCTAGAGCTTTAATCTTCATAGCTCTTGGTCTTTGTAGAGCTCTTGGCATGTGGTACTGGAACACGATGATGATGGATATCCATTATCAAACAGGAAAGGGTTTGTAGTATATCAAGGTACAGAATCAAGGGCATGATTCTCATGATGAACTGTATTCTTCTTTTGACTCTGATGATGGTCCTTCTGATGTGGGATGGTGATTTTGGAAGTTCTAATCCCAACTTGTTTCTTCTTCTTAGGGCATTTAAATACCATATGATCATGCTCTCCATAATAAAAGCATAATCCATTATCCTATTGATATTTTCTTTACTTTGTTGTAAGTCGTCTGACCATGATGTGATCCAACTGCGTAGGTTGTGGTTGAGTTTCCTCGACAATATGTTGTTGTGGAATAGAAGTAAACTTGTAGTCTTCATGTCTACTAAAAGTTTTCTTCTCTTGCTTTCTCTCGAACAACCTATTATCACACTCAAATGCTTGATTCATGAATTCATTCAAAGTATTTACCTTGGGCATGGGTAGCATGAGGTCCTTAACATCATCACGTAAGCCCCATCGAAATTGGTTGATAAAATAATCCTCATGCCATGTGAGGTCACAAATGATTTGACTAAATTCTGATGCATAGGTAGATGCATGCCTATTTCCTTGATGTAGCTTCCTTAGCTTTGTTTCAGCAACACATGAACAATTGGTATCTCCAAATGAGGATGTGAACTCTTGAATAAACGCCTTGAAATCATGCAAAATATCCATATCCTTCTCAAGGATAGGTGCAAACCATGAAAGAGCAGGACCACATAATAGAGTTCCTATGAGTCCTACTTGAGAAGCATCATCTCGGTACCTAGCTGGTTGCATCCTTATGAATAGCTTCACTTGTTGCACAAATCCTCGAAACTGTGATATTGTACCATCAAACTTCTCAGGCATGCTCACTTTTGGACTTTTCTTCATGTTAGTTGTCATGGGGGTAATTGAAGAAGATTGACTTACAATTTGCAGCTCTTGGAGTTGTCTTTGAAGTTCTGTGATTACATCTTGAATATTCTGTTGTTGAATCCTTTGTTGGTTTTCTCATATCTCTTGGACTTGTTGTTGAATGACTTTAAGTGCAAAAAAAAATTCTTCTCGAATAATCTCCATGGTTCCTGATCCTAATGAAGGTAGTCTTGCCACAATGTCAGGGGAACACTAGATTGTGCTCTCTAACTACAGTAGACGAGATTTCAGAAATACACTTCTGGTTACAAGAGCACTCACGTAGGGAAAATAACACAAGAAGATGTATCAAATACAAGACGTCCCATAACCCGGGACCAATAGATATGGAAAACTAAACTAGAGATGATACAGGAGATCCCATAACCCGGGATCGTAAGTATGGAACAAGATATCTCGATTACAAGAATTGACTCCAGGAAGATGAAATGGATACAAGAAACAACTCGAAAGGAGTTCGTACTATGAGATTACAATAGGACAAGAAATGATGTCCACAATACAAGACTAGACAAGACTAGAGCAAGAAACAAGACTAGAACTTGAACTCGAACTTGAAAGTACTTACTTGGTAATCAGGATCCTTTGAGCTCCCAAGACTGGCATTGGCAAGACAGAATGAATGTCGGCCAACCCCTCCTTATATAGTTTTTCAAGGGTGGTTGCCAAAGGCGGTTACGATCTAGTGATGTCATCTATGATATCATCATCTAGAAACAGGACCTTCGAGTGTCAAAATTCAGCAAATAGACAGTCGATCTTGGGGTTTTGCACGTTTTGGATGCAATGGAAGCATTAGTTTCTTCAAAATCTGAGCCAATCGTGAGATATGGAAAGTCACAAGGAATCTAAGGTTTAAGATGGTTTCCTTTGTGTCCATGACTTCTAATGTTAGGGGAGCACTAGATTGTGCTCTCTGACTTCACCAAACAAGATTTCGATAATCCACTTATGATTACAAGAACACCCACGTAGGGAAAATAATACAAGAAGACGTAGCTGATACAAGATGTCCCACAACTCGGGACCAATAGGTATGGAAAACTGGACTTAGAAATGATACAAGAGATCCCACAACCCGGGATCCTAAGTATGAGACAAGATATCTAGATTAAAACAACTCCCTTTTGGGAGATGAACTAAATACAAGAAGGAACTTAACAGGATCTCATACTACGAGATTACAAGAGGATAATACATGATGTCCAAGAACTAGACTAGACAAGACTAGAACATGAAACAAGAGAAGAACTAGAACTAGAACTTGGAGAGTACTTACTTGGCGGTCATGACTCCTTGAGCTCCCAAGACTGGTATTGGCAAGACTCAGAATGGATATGGCCAACCCCTCCTTATATAGTTTTTCAAGGGCGGTTGCCAAAGGCGGTTACGACTTGATGATGTCATCGGCTAGAAATAGGACCTCCGGGTGTCAGAATTCAGCAAATAGACAGTTGATCTTGGGGTTTTGGCACGTTCCAGACGCAATGGATGCATTAGTTTCTCCAAAATCTGAGACAATCATGAGATATGGAAAGTCACATGGAATCTAAGGTTTAAGATGGTTTCCTTTGCGTCCATGACATCACCTTCCCCTCAAGCGACGAGTTCCATGATGAGCAGTTATGTAACTGTGCGATCTTCTAGAGCTTTAATCTTCATAGCTCTTGGTCTTTGTAGAGCTCTTGGCATGTGGTACTGGAACACGATGATGATGGATATCCATTATCAAACAGGAAAGGGTTTGTAGTATATCGAGGTACATAATCAAGGGCATGATTCTCATGATGAACTGTATTCTTCTTTTGACTCTGATGATGGTCCTTCTGATGTGGGATGGTGATTTTGGAAGTTCTAATCCCAACTTGTTTCTTCTTCTTAGGGCATTTAAATACCATATGATCATGCTCTCCATAATAAAAGCATAATCCATTATCCTTTTGATATTTTCTTTACTTTGTTGTAAGTCGTCTGACCATGATGTGATCCAACTGCGTAGGTTGTGGTTGAGTTTCCTCGAGCATATGTTGTTGTGGAATAGAAGTAAACTTGTAGTCTTCATGTCTACTAAAAGTTTTCTTCTCTTGCTTTCTCTCGAACAACCTATTATCACACTCGAATGCTTGATTCATGAATTCATTCAAAGTATTTACCTTGGGCATGGGTAGCATGAGGTCCTTAATATCATCACGTAAGCCCCATCGAAATTGGTTGATAAAATAATCCTCATGCAATGTGAGGTCACAAATGATTTGTCTGAATTCCGATGCATAGATAGATGCAGGCCTATTTCCTTGATGTAGCTTCCTTAGCTTTGTTTTAGCAACACGTGAACAATCGGTATCTCCAAATGAGGATGTGAACACTTGAATAAACGCCTTGAAATCTTGTAAAAGATCCATATCCTTCTCAAGGATAGGTGTGAACCATGAAAGAGTAGGACCACATAATAGAGTTCCTATGAGTCCTACTTGAGAAGCATCATGTGGGTACCTATCTGGTTGCATCCTTATGAATAGCTTCACTTGTTGCCCAAATCCTCGAAACTTTGATCTTGTCCCATCAAATTTCTCAGGCATGTTCACTTTTGGACTTTTCTTCTTGTTAGTTGTCATGGGGGTACTTGAAGAAGATTGACTTACAATGATTTGTAGCTCTTGAAATTTGTCTTTGAAGTTCTGTGATTACATCTTGAATATTCTGTTGTTGAATCCTTTGTTGGTTTTCTCGTATCCCTTGGACTTGTTGTTGAATGACTTTAAGTGCAGAAAAAAATTCTTCTCTAATAATCTCCATGGTTCCAGATCCTAATGAAGGTAGTCTTGCCAAAATGTCAGGGGAGCACTAGATTGTGCTCTCTGACTTCACCAGACAAGATTTCGGAAATCCACTTATGATTACAAGAACACCCACTTAGGGAAAATAATACAAGAAGATGTAGCTGATACAAGATGTCCCACAAATCGGGACCAATAGGTATGGAAATCTGGACTTAGAAATGATACAGGAGATCCCACAACCCATGATCGTAAGTATGAGACAAGATGTCTAGATTACAAGAACTCCCTTCTGGGAGATGAACGGAATACAAGAAGGAACTTGACAAGATATCGTACTACGAGATTACAAGAGGACAAGACAGGATGTCCAAGAGCTAGACTAGAGAAGACTAGAACATGAAACAAGACAAGAACTGGAATTGGAACTTAGAGAGTACTTACTTGGTGGTCATGACTCCTTGAGCTCCCAAGACTGATATTGGTAAGACTGAGAATGGATATGGCCAACCCCTCCTTAGATAGTTTTTCAAGGGCGGTTACCAAATGCGGTTATGATCTGATGATGTCATCGGCTAGAAATAGGACCTCCGGGTGTTAGAATTCAGTCAATAGGTAGTCGATCTTGGGATTTTGGCACGTTCCGGACACAATGGAGGCATTTGTTTCTCCAAAATCGGAGCCAATCATGAGTTATGGAAAGTCACATGGAATCTAAGGTTTAAAATGGTTTCCTTTGTGTCCATGATATCACCTCCCCGTCAAGCGAATAATCTACTAGGGCTGTAAGGGAAAGGGAAAGGAGCTCTTGTAATCTAGATATCTTGTTACATAATTACGATCCCAGGTAAAATGTCAGGGGACCACTAGATTGTGCTTTTTGACTACACTAGACAAGATTTCAGAACTATACTTTCGATTACAAGAACACCCATGTAGGAAAAATGATACAGGAATACGTAACTGATACATTAGGGGAAAAAATGAACCCTCCATGGGCCTTTTAGATGAAGGAGTGATTAGTGATGGACCAATGAGAAGAGGGTGGTGGCCACAGTCTAGTCCGTTAAATACATAGGCTAGGCATAGGCTTCCCTTGTTTTTGTGTGGTCAAAAAGGTAAAAACCACTTAGCATTGGTGGTTTTAGCCATTTGAATGGTTTTGAAATGCTTGAAAACTAATTAGAACCCTTGGATGGGCTCAAAGATCCAATGGTTGAGGCTTAATGGCAAAAGTCAAGGAGGCATTGCATTTGGGCCTTTGGATTGTCTTGAAATCAAATGGATGAGATGAGTTGCATCATCAAAAAGGCGCCTTTGAATTTGTGCCTTTGGATTTGCTTGGGATCCAACAGCTAAGATGGGTATCCTCCTTCAAAATGCGCCTAAGATCTGGACCCTTGGATCTTAGCTTGATCTAAAGGCTAGAATTGATGCCCATCATAGCAAAAGCGCCTTTTGATATCTCCCCTTGGATCAAGCATGCATCCGACAGCTCATGACACACCCGAAAATTGGATCAGCCCCAAATGCGGGCGTCCATCGGATTTAGCTAAGATCTAAGGGCTCTGAGCACACTAAAACATGAGATCAGCCCCAAATGCAGGGATCCATTTGATTCAAGTCCATCCAACGGTTCAAAAACCTGCAGAGAGTATCTAACTTGCATGCGTGAGCTTGTCATTACTCCCACGAATCTCAGAGCTTCTCTCTCTTGCCTCCCATCCAATTCAATCTAAGCCATTAATATCAAGCATCCAAGGGCTACAAAATACTCCTTTTAAAAATATAAACTTATTTGTATATTAAACATTATTTTATTCAAGAATACCACTAGTGGTTTCATATGCACCCTTAATCTCTTTGATTAGCTTTTTAATCCCTAAAAATTAGGAATCCTTATAAGCCCCATGCAGGGCTCATTTTTTCCCATAATGACAAGACGTCCCACAACTCAGGACCAATAGGTATGGAAAACTCGACTAGAGATGATGCAAGAGATCCCACAACCCGTGATCATAGGTAGGAAACAAGATATCTCGGTTACAAGAATTCCCTTCAAGGATATGAACTAGATACAAGAATTAACTAGGAAGGATCTCATACTATGAGATTACAATAGGACAATAAAGGGTGTCCACGATACAAGACTAGACAAGACTGGAACAAGGAACAAGACTAGAACGTGAAAGTACTTACTTGGTGATCGCGACTCCTTGAGCTCCCAAGACTGGTATCCACAAGACTGATTATGAATGTGGCCAACCCCTTCTTTTATAGGTTTTCAAGGGCGGTTACGATTTGATGATGTCATCAATAACATCATCAACTAGAAACGAGATCTCCGTGTGTCAAAATTCAGCAAATAGGCAGTTGATCTTGGGGTTTTTGGCACATTTTGGACGCAATGGAAGCATAAGTTTCTCCAAAATCTGAGCCAATAATGAGATATGGAAAGTAACATGGAATCTAAGGTTTTAGATGGTTTCCTTTGTGTCCATGACATCACCTCCCCCTCAAGCGACGAGTTCCACGAGGAGCGGTTATGTGACTGTGAGATCTTCTAGAACTTGAATCTTCATAGCTCTTGGTCTTTGTAGAGCTCTTGGTATGTGGTACTAGAACATGATGATGATGGATATCCGTGATGGAATTGGAAAGGGTTTGTAGTATATCTAGGTACATAATCAAGGCCATGATTCTCATGATGGGGAGTATTCTCCTTTTGATTATGATGATGATCCTTGTGATGTGGCATAGTGATTGTAGAAGTCCTAATTCCAACTTGCTTCTTCTTCTTAGGACATTCAAACACCCTATGATCATGATCTCCATTATAAAAGCATAATCCATTGTCTTTCCGATGTTTTCTTTCCTTTGGTGTAAGTCCTCTGACCCTAATGTTATCCAATTGCATGGGTTCTGGTTGAGATTCTTCCGGCTAAGTTGTTGAGGAACTGATGTAAACTTGTATTCTCGATCATGAACAAAAATATTCTTCTCTTGCTTTCTCTCAAACAACCTATTGTCACACTCAATTGCCTAATTCATGAATTCATTCAAAGTATTTACCTTGGGCATGGTTAACATGAGGTCCTTGACATCGTCATGTAAGCCCCATCGAAATTGGTTAATAAAATAATCCTCATGCCATGTGAGATCTCAGATGTTTTGTCTGAATTCTGATGCATAGGTAGACGCAAGCATATTTCCTTGATGTAGCTTCCTTAGCTTTGTTTTCGCAACACGTGAAAAATTGGTATCTCCAAACGAAGATGTGAACTCTCGAATAAAGGCCTTGAAATCAAGGCTAGGTGCAAACCATGAAAGAGCACGACCACATAATAGAGTTCCTATGAGTCCTACTTGAGAAGCATTATCTGGGTACCTGTTCTTGGATTTGCCTTTGAAGTTCTGTGATTACATCTTGAATACTCTGTTGTTGAATCCTTTGTTGGTTCTCTCATATCTCTTGGGCTTGTTGTTGAATTACTTTAAGTGCAGAAAAAAATTCTTCTCGAATAATCTCCATGGTTCTTGGTCTTGATGAATATAGTCTTGCCAAAATGTCACGGGAGCACTAGATTGTGCTCTCTGACTACACTAGACGAGATTTCAAAATTATACTTTTGATTACAAGAACACCCATGTAGGGAAAATGATATAGGAATATGTAACTGATACAAGACGTCACACAAACCGGGACCAATAGGTATCAAAAACTTGACTAGAGATGATGCACGAGATCCCACAACCGAGATCGTAGGTAGGAATAATATATCTCGGTTACAAGAATTCCCTTCAAGGATATGAACTAGATATAAGAATTAACTAGGAAGGATCTCATACTATGAGATTACAATAGGATAATAAAGGGTGTCCACGATACAAGACTAGACAAGACTGGAACACGGAACAAGACTAGAACTTGAAGTGGAACTTGAAAGTACTTACTTGGTGATTGCCACACCTTGAGCTCCCAAGACTGGTATCCAAAAGACTGATTATGAATGTGGCCAACCCCTCCTTTTATAGGTTTTCAAGGATGGTTACGATTTTATGATATCATTGATGACATCATCAAATCGTAACCGCCCAATTGAGTGTGACAATCAGAAATAATCTTGAATCTTAGATTCCATGTGAATTCTATATCTAATGATTCGTTCAGAATTTGGAGAAACTAATGCTTCCATTGCGTCCGGAACGTGCCAAACCCTAAGATCGATTGTCTTCTTGCTTGATTCTGACATCCAGAGACCATATGCATTCTCAGTCTTGTGGGTACCAATCTTGGGAGCGGAAGGAGTCGCGACCGCCAAGTAAGTACTCTTCAAGTTCGAGTTCTAGTTCTTGTCTTGTTCCTTGTTCTAGTCTAGTTCTTGGGTATTCTATCTTGTCCATTTGTAATCTCGTAGTACGAGATCCTGTCGAGTTCTTTATTGTATCTAGTTCATCTCCCATAAGGGAGCTCTTGTAATCTAGATATCTTGTTACATACTTAGGATCTCGGGTTGTGGGATCTCTTGTATCATCTATAGTCGAGTTATTCATACCTATCAGTCTCGGGTTGTGGGATATCTTGTATCAGTCACGTATTCTTGTATTATTTTTGGTATTCTTGTAATCAGAAGTGTATTTCCGAAATCTTGTCTACTGTAGTCAGAGAGCACAATCTAGTGCGCCCCTGACATTTTGGCAAGACTATCTTCATCAAGACTAGGTACCATGGATTCCGTATGCAAGGAGATCCAATCTACTATAAAGGACATGATCGAACATGTCCAAGAGATGAAAAGATTGCTACGACAAGATGATCGATCAGTTTCGAGCTATGCCTTGAATATCAAGATGTTGTTTCGTTGAACTACATATCAAGAAGACTACATGGTTAATCAGTTTCGAAGTGGCCTCAATCCTAAAGTCAAATATCTCTTGCTATCCATGCCTCAAGCAAATACCTTGGAGGATGTTATCAATCAGGTAGTTCAATGTGAGAATCAATTATTCAAAGAAAACCAAGTCCAAGAGCTAGAAGTGTTGAGTAATCAAGACACTATTCCTCAAAAATTCGAATCAAGAACTTTTGAAGGCCAAAAAGTCATTACGAATGATATGGAGCATACAAATTATGAAGATAACAAGAAGGTAAAGGATAATGAAGACTTCATGTTAAATCAAGGAGGTGTGCTTACTCAAGACTCTCCATCAAAGATCTTGGAAACACCACAACATTCCACTCAAAGCTCAAAAGATTTATTGCATGAAGAACCCAAGGAAGCTCAAGAGACACCTAGTCCTTCACCACCTATCATGATTGATGATTATGAAGAATTCAAGGTCATGCATGTATTAGATTTAAGGATCTCTCGAGGAAGATTCGAATGCATTATTCATTGGAAAGCATATGATGTTGCGAACATTTGTTTTATGTAGGGTACAAGTTTCAAATTATGTAAATACCTTTGGGAAGTCTTCAAATACTTCAAGAAGGCTCATATTATTCATAAAATGTAGCAAAAATACCACGTGAGTTCTAGAACATGGTGAGTCAAATTAGTGAGTCACAAGGGAGCTTCAGTGGTGTCCTAGTGGAAGGTCGATGTGGCTAGTTCTCAAAGTCCATCAATACTTTGCTTATTTGAGCACTTGAGTCATGTAATACCTCCATCCAAGTGTCTACCACGAATTTAGATGTATTAGGAAGGTTTTAGATTAGTTTCCCATGCTATAAAAAGAGGAGAAAAGTCGTGATCTTGTGGGATGTCCAAGAGAGTCATATGTGTATCTCTACACTGCTGTAGTTTTGTATGCAGAGATTGTAGAGCTTGTATCTCCCTCATTATATATCCAAATTACATGTTTGATAGCTCATTAGAAAGCTCTTACGGTCTACTTTCTTTCTGTAAATTTTCATAATCATTGGATTTGTGAGCTGAGAGCAATACTCTCTGCAAGTAGTGTGTGTTCTCTGTTTTTTATCCCTGCTGAAGGTCTCCATTAAACCTCAAACTTGCAGAGGTCATATCTCCTTGTGTATGTATCCAAATCATGTGTTCTTTGGCTTGTTAGAAAGATCTTTAAGTCTAATTGTATTCTGGAAAGTTTCAAAGTCATTGGAGTTGTGAGTTAAGAGCAGTAGTCTCTGCAAGTGATGTGTGTCCTCAAGTTCATCTCTGTTTCAAGGTCTCCATTAAAGCTGCATATTGCAGAGGTCATAGCTCATTGTGTATTTATCCATTTGAGGTGTTCTATATCTTGTTGGAAAGCTCTTAGAGTCTAGTTTATGTGTGTGAAACAGTTTTGGAAAATTCCAAGTGACTAAAGAGAAATTTGCTCTGCAAGAAAATTGGTCTGTGCATACAAGTTTGTGAAAAAGTCAACTAGGTCCTGTTGGGTTTCACCTACTTCTAGCTGTACTTTGGAGATCAATAACCTCCAACATTGGTATCAGAGCAAGTACTTGGAGGCTTGGAGAAGGTTATCATACCTTGACGAAGAATTTGAAGCTATCAAAGAAGCAGTTCATCATCAACACTACACAAAGGTAGAAGAAGATTGCAAGGAGGCATCTGAAGCAATATCCAAGCAAAGAAAGGTGCACATACCTCATTTACAAGGTAAATATTATATTTCTTCTCATCACACACATTGGAAAGGAGGCTTAAAGGAGGAAGCTTAGCATTTGTATTATGGGAGACCAACATGCACAAATAGAGAAGCTTGATAAGACCAATTATCAAGCATGGAAGTTTAGAATCACAGCATACTTGCAAGGTAGAGGCTTGTATGGTTTGATTGACGGCACATATATCAAACCCACATTACCAGAGGACCCAAATCAGCAACAATTGAGGAAGTTTAGACTTTGGAATGAGAGAGACAAAAGGGTTATATTCATTTTATCACAAAATATTCAAGATTCAATGGTAGGACACATACAAGATCTAGACACAAGTAGAGATGTTTGGCTTGCATTGGAAAGGTTGTATGCTACAGGTACAAGAGCAAGGAAGATTCAACTCAAAAATGAGTTGAATAACATAAAGAAAGATACAAGGACATCGGTCAATGATTACATATTGAAAGTTAAAGAGATTGCAGATCAACTAGGATCAATTCAAGCTCATGTGGAGGACGACGACTTGGTTGCACATACTCTCAACAGACTCAAAGATGATGAGAGATGGAAACCCTTCATTACTTCAGTTTATGTCAGAGGAGAATTACCAGATTTTGATCAACTTATTGCCCTCATGGTCACGGAGGAGATGAATCTAAATGGTTCTACTTCAAATCAAAAAGGATCTCAAGGACAAGCTCTTTATGTAGGATCATCAAGAGGTGGAAACAGAGGTGGAAGAGGTTCAAATAGAGGTCGAGGAAGAAGGAGCGATGATCAAAGGACTTCAAGTGGCTTCTTCAACACAAGAGGAAGAGGAAGATCAAGCGCTAGAGGTACGAGAGGCTACTACAACTACAACCAAAGACAAAGGAGTGAAGATAATAAGAACAATTGCTATATATGTGGAAGGTATGGACACTATGCCAAAGATTGTTATCAAAATGAAAATAATCAAGGTGGTAATCGAAGAGGAGGCTATTCAAGAAGAGGTAAACAACAAGGAAATTATGCAGTTGAAGGTAAAAGTGATGATTATGATTCTCTTCTTATGATGAATGTAGAAACTAAGATGAATTGTAATAGCGATGTATGGTATGTAGATAGTGGTTGTTCTAATCACATGTCTCATGATGCTTCATGGTTTTCTAATATGCATAATCCGTCATGTAAAGGTCATGTTGAAACAGGAGATGATACAACACATAAGATTATGCAGGTTGGAGATGTTGTTATGCAGGATAAGAGCAAGAAAAATTGCTTGAAGGATGTACTTTATGTGCCAACGATCACTAAGAATTTGATGTCGGTTGGTCAAATGGTAGAAAAAGGTCTACAAGTGAGATTTAATCATGCAGGTTGCTTCATTGAGGATCCAAAGCAAAGGAGGTTAATTGCTAGAGGTCAAAAACAAGGTAGATTGTTTACATTCAAGGTAAACCCAAATCATACAAACTATTTCTCTTATGGTATGCATCGAATAGCAGAGCTTGATCTATGGCACAAAAGGATTGGACACATGAATGTACACAGGTTAAAGGAGCTATCAAAGAAGAGGATTGTTGAAGGATTACCTGATCTTACTAAGCAACATATGGTGCATCTTTGTGAAGCATGTCAAATGGGTAAGCAGAGTAGACAACCTTTCAAGCATTCAAGCTATGTAAGTGATGGTTTGCTAGATCTCATACACACAGATGTGTGGGGACCTACTAAAGAGGCATCCTTGGTTGGTAATAAGTACTATGTATCATTCATTGACGATCATAGTAGAATGACATTTGTGTATTTTATTAAACATAAGAGTGAGGTCTTTGATTGTTTCAAGAAGTTCAAATCATATGTCGAAAAGCAAACAGGAAGGTATATTAAGAAGCTAAGATCCTATGGAGGAGGAGAGTATTTCTCTCAAGCTTTTACTGATTTTTTGTATGATGAAGGTATCAAAAGAGAAGTTACATGCAGGTATACTCCACAACAAAATGGAGTTGCAGAAAGAAGAAACAGAATCATAGCAGAAGCATCTAGAAGCATGCTTAATGATATGTGTTTGCCTAATTATTTTTGGGCTGAAGCTGTTAGCACAAGTGTTTACATTATGAATAGAGTTCCGATTGCTGGAGTTCATCATTTGACACCATATGAGGTATGGCATGGAAGGAAACCAAGTGTAAGTCATTTGAAAGTATTTGGCTGTGTATGTTATGTACATGTACCTAGTGAGGTGAGATCTAAACTTGATGCGAAATCAGAAAAATGTATATTTATTGGTTATGCAGATACTCAAAGAGGATATAGATGCTATAATCCTCATACCAATAAGGTTGTTGTGTCAAGAGATGTAAACTTTGATGAATCACTTTCATGGTATGCAGATAAGAATTGTTTGCAGGTCATGGATGAAAATGAAGAAGGTGTGGTTGAAGGAGATGAATGCATAGTTCAGCCATCAGGAAGTTTAAATGATGAAAGGAGTGGTTTAGATGAAGAAAGAGGATCACCTTTCAATGGAAGATTAAGGCAAGAGTCACCTCCAAGTGTTAAAAGTAAAGGTAAACTCAAACTTGTTGAAGTTAATGATGAAGGAGAGGAAATTAGTGATGTATTGAGTATGGAGAATCATCAAAGGTTCCTAATAAGAAAGGAAGAGCATCTACATTGGAGGTAAGAAGAACTTCAAGAGTAAGTAAGCAACCTCAAAGGTATACTTATGAATCTTTCATGAATATTCATTATGCTTTTATGACAAAAGTTGAGCAGGAAAATGAACCCACATGTTATGATGAGGCCAAAGGAGATGAAAAGTGGGAGAAAGCAATGAGAGAAGAAATGGAAGCACTACAGGATAACAAGACTTGGAATTTAGTTCCAAGTACACCAAAGCAAAAGGTAATTGGTTGCAAGTGGGTTTTTAAGATTAAAAGAAATAGTGATGGTAGTGTGTCTAGATATAAGGCTAGACTTGTAGCAAAAGGATATAATCAAACTCAAGGTGTGGACTATGAGGAAACAATTAGTCCAGTAGCAAATATGGCAACGGTGAGAACTTTGTTGGCTTTAGCTGCAAGTAAAAGGTGGAATATATATCAACTCGATATAAAGAATGCCTTTCTTAATGGTGAGTTAAATGAAGAAGTGTATATGTCACAACCAGATGGTTATGTGGATGCAAAATGTCCTAATCATGTATGCAGGTTAAAGAAGGCATTGTATGGTCTTAAGCAGGCACCAAGGGCATGGAATGCAAGGTTGGTAAAGTATCTTATGCTGCAAGGATACACAGCGAGTCATGCTGATCCTTCACTTTATGTAAAACATGTAGATGGCATGTGTGTCTATGTATGCATTTATGTGGATGACTTGTTGATTACAGGGAATGATGCAAAAGCAATTGATGAGATAAAAGGTAATTTGGGAAAGGAATTTAAAATTTTAGATCTTGGTTTGCTCAGATACTTTCTTGGGATTGAAATTGTGTATAGCGATGAAGGTATGTGGTTGATACAAAGAAAGTATATATGTGATATGCTGAAAAGGTTTGGTATGCAGGAATGTAAATTTGTTTCTACTCCAATGGAATGTAATGTAAAGCTAAGCGCAAAGGAAGGTGATGAGTTGCATGATATGAATGTATATAGATCCATGGTAGGATCTTTGATTTATGCAACAAAAACTAGACCTGATATATGTTATGCAGTGGGAGTATTGTCACAGTTTATGCATGAACCTAGAGTACCTCATATGCATGCAGCGAAAAGAGTGCTTAGGTATTTGAAAGGTACCATGAACGAAGGATTATTTTATAGTCATGATGCTGATCTAACTCTTAAAGTCTTTAGTGATGCAAATTGGGCTGGAAGCAAAGATGACAGAAGATCCACAAGTGGATATGTGGTAATTGCAGGAAACAAGACATTAACATGGAGTTCAAAGAAACAGCCTACAGTTGCTTTATCTTCTACAGAGGCTGAGTATAGAGGTTTAGCATTGGCTACTACTGAGGTTATGTGGTTTAAAAAGTTGTTTCATGACTTGAATGTGCAGGTTGATGTACCACTGATATATGGGGATAACTTGAGCAGCATTCATATGACCTCAAATCCTATTTTTCATGCTAGAACAAAGCATATAGAGGTTCACTATCATTATGTTCGAGAGAAGGCCATGAACAATGAAGTGCAGGTTTCTTTTGTTGGAACAAAGGATCAAGTTGCAGATATCTTCACCAAATCCTTGGATGGACCAAAGCTTCAAAGATTCAACTATATTCTTGGCATGAAGGAAATACCCTTTGAAACTTGAGGGGGAGAATGTTGCAAACATTTGTTTTATGTAGGGTACAAGTTTCAAATTATGTAAATACCTTTGGGAAGTCTTCAAATACTTCAAGAAGGCTCATATTATTCACAAAATGTAGCAAAAATACCACGTGAGTTCTAGAACATGGTGAGTCAAATTAGTGAGTCACAAGGGAGCTTCAGTGGTGTCCTAGTGGAAGGTCGATGTGGCTAGTTCTCAAAGTCCATCAATACTTTGCTTATTTGAGCACTTGAGTCATGTAATACCTCCATCCAAGTGTCTACCACGAATTTAGATGTATTAGGAAGGTTTTAGATTAGTTTCCCATGCTATAAAAAGAGGAGAAAAGTCGTGATCTTGTGGGATGTCCAAGAGAGTCATATGTGTATCTCTACACTGCTGTAGTTTTGTATGCAGAGATTGCAGAGCTTGTATCTCCCTCATTATATATCCAAATTACATGTTTGATAGCTCATTGGAAAGCTCTTACTGTCTACGTTCTTCCTGTAAATTTTCATAATCATTGGATTTGTGAGCTGAGAGAAATACTCTCTGCAAGTAGTGTGTGTTCTCTGTTTTTTATCCCTGCTGAAGGTCTCCATTAAACCTCAAACTTGCAGAGGTCATATCTCCTTGTGTATGTATCCAAATCATGTGTTCTTTGGCTTGTTAGAAAGATCTTTAAGTCTACTTGTATTCTGGAAAGTTTCAAAGTCATTGGAGTTGTGAGTTAAGAGCAGTAGTCTCTGCAAGTGATGTGTGTCCTCAGGTTCATCTCTGTTTCAAGGTCTCCATTAAAGCTGCATATTGCAGAGGTCATAGTTCATTGTGTATTTATCCATTTGAGGTGTTCTATATCTTGTTGGAAAGCTCTTAGAGTATAGTTTATGTGTGTGAAACAGTTTTGGAAAATTCCAAGTGACTAAAGAGAAATTTGCTCTGCAAGAAAATTGGTCTGTGCATACAAGTTTGTGAAAAAGTCAACTAGATCCTGTTGGGTTTCATCTACTTCTAGCTGTACTTTGGAGATCAATAAACTCCAACATATGAGACTAATGATCGTACTACGGAGCTTATAGAAAATCTTCAGAGAGCAAAATTCAAGGTTCGTGAATTCCATATGAAGAATCCAATGAAACCCAAGTTAGAGAACATGGCCGCTCCTCGTGGAACTTGTCGCTTGAGGTGGAGGTAATGTCATGGACAAAGGAAACCATCTTGAATCTTAGATTCCATGTGAATCCTACATCTCATGATTGGGTCAGAATTTGGAGAAAATAATGCTTCCATTGCGTCCCAAACGTTCCAAAACCTAAGATCGATTGTCTTCTTGCTTGATTCTGACATCTAGAGACCATGCTTCGAATTGATGACATCATCAAATCGTAACCACCCTTGAAAACCTATAAAAGGAGGGATCGGCCACATTCATAATGAGTCTTGTGGATACCAGTCTTGGGAGCTCAAGGAGTTGCGATCACAAAGTAAGTACTTTCAGGTTCCAGTTCAAGTTATAGTCTTGTTCCTTGTTCCAGTCTCGTTATAGTCGCGATCACAAAGTAAGTACTTTCAAGTTCCAGTTCAAGTTATAGTCTTGTTCCTTGTTCCCTTTATTGTCCTATTGTAATCTCGTAGTACGAGATCCTTCCTAGTTAATTCTTGTATCTAGTTCATATCCTTGAAGGGAATTCTTGTAACCGAGATATCTTGTTTCCTACCGACGATCCCGAGTTGTGGTATCTCTTGCATCATCTCTAGTCGAGTTTTCCATACCTATTGGTAGGATGTGGGACGTCTTGTATCAGTTAAGTATTCCTGTATCATTTTCCCTACATGGGTGTTCTTGTAATCGAAAGTATAATTCCGAAATCTTGTCTACTGTAGTCAGAGAGCACAATCTAGTGCTCCCCTGACAAAATAACGATGCTTCCATGCAGGGGAGCCCTAGATCATGCTCTCTGACTACACTAGACAAGATTTCGGAAATACACTTTTGATTACAAGAGCACCCATGAAGGGAGAACAATACAAGGATACGTAACTGATACAAGATGTCCCACAACCCGGGACCGATAGGTATGGAAAACTGGACTAGAGATGATACAAGAGATCCCACAACCCGAGACCGTAGGTATGGAAGAAGATATCTCTATTACAAGAATTCCCTTCAGGGATATGAACTAGATACAAGAAATAACTAGAAAGGATCTCGTACTATGAGATTACAACAGGACAAGAAAGGATGTCCAATAACTAGACTAGACAAGACTAGAACAAGAGAAAAGACTAGAACTTGAACTGGAACTTGAAAGTACTTACTTGGTGATCACAACCTCTTGAGCTCCAAAGACTGGCATCCACAAGACTGATTATGAATGTGGCCAACCCCTCCTTTTATAGGTTTTCAAGGGCGGTTACGATTTGATGATGTTATCGATGATGTCATCAATTCGAAGCATGGTCTCTGGATGTCAAAATCAAGCAAGAAGGCAGTCGATCTTAGGGTTTTGGCACGTTCCGGACGCAATGGAAGCATTAGTTTCCCCAAATTCTGAACGAACCTTAGATTCCATGTCAGTTTATATATCTCATGATTGGCTTAGATTTTGGAGAAACTAATGCTTCCATTGCGTCTAGAACGATCCAAAACCCCAAGATCGTCTGTCTATTTGCTGAATTCTGATACCCAAAGGTCTTGTTTCTAGCTGATGACATCATCGATGACATCATTAGGTCGTAACTGCCTTTGGTAACCGCCCTTGAAAAAGTATATAAGGAGGGGTTGGCCATATTCATTCTCAGTCTTTCCAATGCCAATCTTGGGAGCTCAAGGGGTCATGATCACCAAGTAAGTACTTTCAAGTTCCAGCTCAATTTCTAGTCTTGTCTTTTCCTCTAGTCTTGTCTAGTCTTGTTCCGTGGACATCTTTTCTTGTCCTGTTGTAATCTAGTAGTATGGGATCCTTTCTAATTATTTCTTGTATCTAGATCATCTCCCTGAAGGGAAGTCTTGTAACAGAGATATCTTCTTCCATACCTACGGTCCCGGGTTGTGGGATCTCGTGTATCATCTCTAGTCCAATTTTCCATACCTATCTGTCCCGGGTTGTGGGACGTCTTGTATCAGTTACGTATTCTTGTATTGTTCTCCCTTCATGGGTACTCTTGTAATCGAAAGTATAATTTCAAAATCTTGTCTATTGTAGTCGGAGAGCGCAATCTAGTGCTCCCCTGACATTTTGGCAAGACAAAGGAAACCATCTTGAATCTACTAGATTACAAGAGCTCCTAACTTGGATTATGTTTTCTTTGTGAAAGGTTTGAGTGTGAGCGTACTGCTGGGACCCAAAAGATGGTGAACTATGCCTGAGCAGGGAGACCTACTCCTTCACCACCTATCGAGATTGATGATCATGAAGAATTTGAAGTCAAGCATGTCCTAGATTCGAGAATATCTCGAGGAAGATTAGAGTACCTTATTCATTGGAAAGGGTATGACATCAGTGATTGTACTTGGGAACCTGTAGAAAACCTTCAAAGAGCACCAATCAAGGTTCAAGAATTCCATCAGAAAAATCCAATGAAACCGAGACTAGAGAACGTGACCGCTCCTCGTGGAACTCATCACTTGAGGGGGAGGTAATGTCATGGACAAAGGAAACCCTCTTGAATCTCAGATTCCTTGTGAATCCTATATCTCATGATTGGTTCAGAATTTGGGGAAAATAATTCTTCCATTGCGTCGAGAACGTGCCAAAACCTTAAGATCGTCTCTCTTCTTGCTTGCTTCTGACATACAGAGACCATGCTACAGATTGATGATGTCATCAATTGGAAACATGATCTTTGGATGTCAGAATCAAGCAAGAAGACAATCGATCTTAGGGTTTTGGCACGTTCTGGACGTAATGGAACCATTAGTTTCCCCAAATTCTAAACCAATCATGAGATATAGGATTCACATGGAATCTAAGATTCAAGATGGTTTCCTTTGTCCATGACATTACCTCCCCCTCAAGCGACGAGTTCCACGAGGAGCGGTCACGTTCTCTAGTCTCAGTTTCATTGGATTTTTCTTATGGAATTCTTGAACCTTGATTGGTGCTCTTTGAAGGTTTTCTACAGGTTCCCAAGTACGATCACTGATGTCATACCCTTTCCAATGAATAAGGTACTCTAATCTTCCTCGGGATATTCTTGAATCTAGGACATGCTTGACTTCAAATTCTTCATGATCATCAATCTCGATAGGTGGTGAAGGACTAGGTATGATGTCATGAACACAAAGGAAACCATCTTAAACCTTAGATTCCATGTGACTTTCCATATCTCATGATTGGCTCAGATCTTGGAGAAAGGAATGCTTCCATTATGTCCGAAACGTGCCAAAACCCCAAGATCTAGTATCTATTTGCTGAATTCCGACACCCGAAGGTCCTGTTTCTAGCCGATGACATCATCAAGTCATAACTGCCTTTGGCAACCGCCCTTGAAAAACTATATAAGGAGGGGTTGGCCATATTCATTCTTAGTCTTGCCAATGCCAGTCTTGGGAGCTCAAGGGATCCTGATTACCAAGTAAGTACTTTCAAGTTCCAGTTCAAGTTCTAGTCTTGTTTTTTGCTCTAGTCTTGTATTGTGGACATCCTTTCTTGTCCTATTGTAATCTCATAGTATGAAATTCTTTTGAGTTGTTTCTTGTATCCACTTCATCTCCCAGGAGTGAATTCTTGTAATCGAGATATCTTGTTTCATACTTACGATCGCGGGTTGTGGGATCTCCTGTATCATCTCTAGTTGAGTTTTCCATACCTATTGGTCCCGAGTTGTGGGACGTCTTGTATTTGATACATCTTCTTGTGTTATTTTCCCTACATGGGTGCTCTTGTAATCAGAAGTGTATTTCCGAAATCTTGTATACTGTAGTCAGAGAGCACAATCTAGTGTTCCCCTGACATTTCGGCAAGAAAAACTTCATTAGGATCAAGAACCATGGAGATTATTCGAGAGGAATTTTTTTCTCCACTTAAAGTCATTCAACAACAAGTCCAAGAGATACGAGAAAACCAACAAAAGATTCAACAACAGGATATTCAAGATGTAATCACAAAACTTCAAAGACAAATCCAAGAGCTTCAAATCACTGTAAGTCAATCTTCTTTAAGTACCCCCATGACAACTAACATGAAGAAAAGTCCAAAAGTGAGCATGCCTGAGAAATTTGATGGGACAAGATCAAAGTTTTGAGAATTTGTGCAACAAGTGAAGCTATTCATAAGGATGCAACTAGATAGGTACCCAGATGATGCTTCTCAAGTAGGACTCATAGGAACTCTATTATGTGGTCCTGCTCTTTCACGGTTTGCACCTATTCTTGAGAAGGATATGGATATTTTGCATGATTTCAAGGCCTTTATCCAAGAGTTCACATCCTCATTTGGAGATACCAATTGTTCACGTGTTGCTGAAACATGGCTAAGGAAGCTACATCAAGGAAATAGGCCTGCATCTACCTATGCATCGGAGTTCAGACAAATCATTTGTGACCTCACATGGCATGAGGATTATTTTATCAACCAATTTCGATGGGGCTTAGTACGTGATGATGTTAAGGACCTCATGCTAACCATGCCCAAGGTAAATACTTTGAATGAATTCATGAATCAAGCAATCGAGTGTGATAATAGATTGTTCAAGAGAAAGCAAGGGAAGAAAACTTTTAGTAGACATCAAGAATACAAGTTTACTTCTTTTCCACAACAACATATGCTCGAGGAAACTCAACCAGAACCTATGGAGTTGGATCACATCATGGTGAGACGACTTACAACAAACGAAAGAAAATATCGAAAGGATAATGGATTATGCTTTTATTGTGGAGAGCATGATCATATGGTATTTAACTGACCTAAGAAGAAGAAAGAAGTTGGGATTAGAACTTCCACAATCATCATCCCACATCAGAAGGACCATCATCAGAGTCAAAAGAAGAATATAGTTCATCATGAGAATCGTGCCCTTGATTCTGTACATTGATATACTACAAACCCTTTCCAGTTTGATCATGGATATCCATCATCATCGTGTTCCAGTACCACATACCAAAAGCTCTATAAAGACCAAGAGATATGAACATCAAAGTACTAGAAGATCTCAGAGTCACATAACCGCTTCTCGTGGAACTCGTCGCTTGAGGGGGATGTGATATCATGGACACAAAGGAAACCATCTTAAACCTTAGATTCCATGTGACTTTCCATATCTCATGATTGGATCAGATTTTGGAGAAACTAATGCTTCCATTGCGTCGGAAACATGCCAAAACCCCAAGATCGACTGTCTATTTGCTGAATTCTGACACCCGGAGGTCCTGTTTCTAGCCGATGACATCATCGATGACATCATCAAGTTGTAACCGGCTTTGGCAACCGCCCTTAAAAAACTATATAAGGAGGGGTTGCCCATATTCATTCTCAGTCTTGCCAATGCGAGTCTTGGGAGCTCAAGGGATCCTGACTACCAAGTAAGTACTTTCAAGTTTCAGTTCAAGTTCTAGTCTTGTTTGTTGCTGTAGTCTTGTCTAGTCTTGTATTGTGGACATTGTTTCTTGTTCTATTGTAATCTCATAGGACGAAATCCTTTTGAGTTGTTTCTTGTATCCAGTTCATCTCCTTGGAGTGAATTCTTGTAATCGAGATATCTTGTTCCATACTTACGATTCCGGGTTGTGGGATCTCTTGTATCATCTCTCATTGAGTTTTCCATACCTATTGGTCTCGGGTTGTGGGACATCTTGTATTTGATACATCTTCTTGTGTTATTTTCCCTACGTGGGTGCTCTTGTAATCAGAAGTGTACTTCCGAAATCTTCTCTACTGTAATCAGAGAGCACAATCTAGTGTTCCCCTGACAACACAATCTAGTGTTCTCCTGACAATGTCAGGGGAACACTAGATTGTGCTCTCTGACTACAGTAGAGAAGATTTCAGAATTACACTTCTGATTACAAGAGCACCTGCATAGGGAGAATGATACAAGAATACTAACTGATACAATACGTCCCACAACCCGAGTCTGATAGGTATGGAAAACTCGACTAGAAATGATACAAGAGATCCCACAACCCGGGACCGTAGATATGGAACAAGATAATTGGATTACAAGAATTCCCTTGAGGGATATGAATTGGATACAAGAAAGAACTCGAAAAGATCTCGTACTAGGAGATTACAACAGGACAAGGCTAGATGTCCAAGATACAAGACTAGACAAGACTAGAGCAAGAGACAAAACTAGAACTTGAACTGGAACTTGAAACTACTTACTTGGTGGTCACGACCCCTTGAGCTCCCAAGACTGGCATCCACAAGACTGATTTTGAATGTGGCCAACCCCTAATTATATAGGTTTTCCAAGGGCGATTCTAGGGTGATTTTGAATTGATGATGTCATCAATTCAAAGCATGGTCTTTGGATGTTAAAATCAAGCAAGAAGACCTTCGATCTTAGGGTTTTGGCACTTTCGGACACAATGGAAGCATTAGTTTTCCCAAATTTTGAACCAATCATGAGATATAGGATTCACGTGGAATCTGAGATTCAAGATGGTTTCCTTTGTCTATGACATTACCTCCCTCTCAAGCGACGAGCTCCACGAGGAGCGGTCACGTTCTCTGGTCTCTACTTCATTGGATTTTTCTTTTGGAATTCTCGAACCTTGGTGCTCTTTAAAGGTTTTGTGCAGGTTTCCAAGTACAATCACTGATGTCATACCCTTTCCAATGAATAAGGTACTGTAATCTTCCTCGGGATATTCTCAAATCTAGGACATGCTTGACTTCAAATTCTTCATGATCATCAATCTCGATAGGGTGGTGAATGACTAGGTCTCTCCCCCCGCAATGGTGAAATCTGATATGGTTCCAACATAGATACATGGAACTAGATGTATTCTCATGGTACTTGGTAGTTGGATCTTGGAGGTGACTGGGTTAATCTTGGCCAAGATGGTAAATGGACAAAATCTTTGATGATCTAACTTTGCACAATGCCTTGAAGTTTGCAAATTGTTTCTGAGTAACCATACTAGATTCAAGATTTAGCATGGTCTATCTAGTGTCAGAATTCAGACAAATTGTTTGTGATATCACATGGCACGAGGATTATTTTATCAACCAAATTTGATGGGGCTTATGTGATGATGTCAAAGATCTCATGTTAACGATGCTCAAGGTAAATACTTTGAATGAATTCATGAATCAAGCAATTGAGTGTGACAATAGGTTGTTTAAGAGAAAGCAAGGGAAGAAGATTTTTGTTCACGATCGAGAATACAAGTTTACCTTAGTTCCTCAACAACACATGTTGGAAGAATCTCAACCAAAACCCATGGAGTTGGATAACATTTGGGTCAGACAACTTACACCAAAGGAAAGAAAACATCGAAAAGATAATGGATTATGCTTTTATTGTGGAGATCATGATCATATGGTATTCAAATGTCCTAAGAAAAAGAAGCAATTTGGAATTAGGACTTCTACAATCACCATCCCACATCAAAAGGATCATCATAAAAATCAAAAGAGGAGTACTACCCGTCATGAGAATCATGGCCTTGATTCTGCACCTAGATATACTATAAACCCTTTCCAGTTTCACCATGGATATCCGTCATCATCATGTTCCAGTACCACATACCAAGGGCTCTACAAAGTCCAAGAGCTATGAAGATTCAAGTTCTAGAAGATTTCACAATCACATAACCGCTCCTCGTGGAACTCATCGCTTGAGGGGGAGGTGATGTCATGGACACAAAGGAAACCATCTTAAATCTTAGATTCCATATGACTTTCCATATCTCATGATTGGCTTAGATTTTGGAGAAACTAATGCTTCCATTGCATCCAAAACATGCCAAAACCCCAAGATCAACTATCTATTTGTTGAATTCTGACACTCGGAGGTCCCGTTTCTAGTCGATGATATCATTGATGACATCATCAAGTCATAACCGCCTTTGGTAACCGCCCTCCAGAAACTATATAAGGAGTGGTTGGCCACAATAATTCTCAGTCTTGTGGATACCAATCTTGGGAGCTCAAGGAGTAGTGACCTCCAAGTAAGTACTCTTCAAGTTTTAGTTCTAGTTCTTGTCTTGTTCCTTGTTCTAGTCTAGTTCTTGGACATCCTATCTTGTCCTCTTGTAATCTCGTAGTATGAGATCTTGTCGAGTTCTTTCTTGTATCTAGTTCATCTCCGAGAAAGGAGTTCTTGTAATCCAGATATCTTGTCTCATACTTACGATCTCGGGTTGTGGAATCTCCTCTATCATCTCTGGTCGAGTTATTCATACCTATTTGTCTCGGGTTGTGGGACATCTTGTATTAGTCAAGTATTCTTGTATTGTTTTCCCTTCATGGGTGTTCTTGTTATCAGAAGTGTATTTCCAAAATCTTGTCTACTGTAGTTAGAGAGCACAATCTAGTGCTTCCATCACATTTTGGCAAATTGTTATTTTGTCAAGGGAGCACTAGATTGTGCTCTCTGACTACATTAGACAAGATTGTTATTTTTCCTAACAATCATGACTACAATAGATAAGATTGTTTCTTATAGATTGTGCTCTGTGACTACAGTAGACAACATTGTTTCTTCTAGAACTTTAATCATAAGTGGATTTCCGAAATCTTGTCTGGTGAAGTCAGAGAGCACAATCTAGTGCTCCCCTGACATTTTGGCAAGACTATCTTCATCAAGACCAGGTACAATGGATTCCCCATGCAAGGAGATCCAATCTACTATAAAGGACATGATCGAACATGTCCAAGAGATGAAAAGATTGCTACGACAAGATGATCGATCAGTTTCGAGCTATGCCTTGAATATCAAGATGTTGTTTCGTGGAACTACATATCAAGAAGACTACATGGTTAATTAGTTTTGAAGTGCCTCAAGCAAATAACTTGGAGGATGTTATCAATCAGGCAGTTCAATGTGAGAATCAATTATTGAAAGAAAAGCAAGTCCAAGAGCTAGAAGTGTTGAGTAATCAAGACACTGTTCCTCAAAAATTCGAATCAAGAACTTTTGAAGGCCAAGAAGTCATTACGAATGATATGGAGCATACAAATTATGAAGATAACAAGAAGGTAAAGGATAATGAAGACTTCATGTTAAATCAAGGAGGTGTGTTTACTCAAGACTCTCCATCAAAGATCTTGGAAACACCACAACATTCCACTCAAAGCTCAAAGGATCTATTGCATGAAGAACCCAAGGAAGCTCAAGAGACACCTAGTCCTTCACCACCTATCATGATTGAGGATTATGAAGAATTCGAGGTCGTGCATGTATTAGATTCAAGGATCTCTTGAGGAAGATTTGAATGCATTATTCATTGGAAAGCATATGAGACTAATGATCGTACTATGGAGCTTATAGAAAATCTTCAGAGAGAAAAATTCAAGGTTTGTGAATTCCATAAGAAGAATCCAATGAAACCCAAGTTAGAGAACATGGCCGCTCCTCATGGAACTCGTCGCTTGAGGGGGAGGTAATGTCATGGACAAAGGAAACCATCTTGAATCTTAGATTCCATGTGAATCCTATATATCATGATTGGTTCAGAATTTGGGGAAACTAATGCTTCCATTGCGTCCGAAACATGCAAACCCTAAGATCGACTGTCTTCTTGCTTGATTCTGACATCCAGAGACCATGCTTTGAATTGATGACATCATCAAATCGTAACCACCCTTGAAAACCTATAAAAGGAGGGGTTGGCCGCATTCATAATGAGTCTTGTGGATACCAATCTTGGGAGCTCAAGGAGTCACGATCACCAAGTAAGTACTTTCAAGTTCCAGTTCAAGTTCTAGTCTTGTTCCTTGTTCCAGTCTTGTCTAGTCTTGTATCGTGGACACCCTTTATTGTCCTATTGTAATCTCGTAGTACGAGATCCTTCCTAGCCAAAACCCTAAGATCGACTTTCTTCTTGCTTGATTCTGACATCTAGAGACCATGCTTCAAATTGATGATATCATCGATTATATCATCAATTCGTAACCACTCTTGGGAAACCTATATAAGGAGGGGTTGGCTACATTCATAATCAGTCGTGCCAAAATGTCAGGGGAACACTAGATTGTGCTGTGTGACTATAGTTGAGAAGATTTCAGAATTACACTTCTAATTACGAGAGCACCCGCATAGGGAGAATGATACAAGAATACTAACTGATACAATACATCCCAGAACCGAAGAGCGATAGGTATGGAAAACGTGACTAGAGATGATACATGAGATCCCACAACCCGAGATCGTAGATATGGAACAAGATATTTGGATTACAAGAATTCCCTTGAGGGATATGAATTGGATACAAGAAAGAACTCGACAAGATCTTGTACTAGGAGATTACAACAGGACAAGGCTAGATGTCGAGGATACAAGACTAGAGAAAGAGACAAAACAGGAACTTGAACTGGAACTTGAAACTACTTACTTGGTGGTCACGACCCCTTGAGCTCCCAAGACTAGCATCCACAAGACTGATTATGAATATCGCCAACCCCTCATTATATAGTTTTTCAAGGGCGGTTGCCAAAGGCGGTTACGAACACTAGTGCTCCCCTGAAAATGTCAGGGGAGCACTAGATTGTGCTCTCCGACTACAGTAGACAAGATTTTAGAAATACACTTCTGATTACAAGATCACCCACTCTGTACCTAAGAACCAACTTAGGGACTTGTGGAGAAAGAGACTATACCTCAATCCCCCTCAAGTGCATATAGCGGGGATTCACGCTTTAATTATCAATCCGATGAGTATCAAAACCTAGCCGAGTGTATGAGGACATGCATTCAAATGAAGATCAATGCAAATGTGTTTCTCAAAGAGTGCAAACAAGGCAAAGACTAATCCAAACAAGCTTCAACTGTCAGTCATGGTGTCGCGATACTTGGTGCAGCAATCGACAGTAAATTGAGTTTTTATCTCAACTCCAAACCTCAAATATAGCAAATAGGATATGCCTTTCGAAGCTCTTGAGAAGACGCATCCAATGGTGGTATTTTCACTCAATTTTGACGCTTCTACTTCAAGTTATGAGCAAAATACTGAGTCATGGGAATGACCTTCCTACACTTCAGCACTTCCTACACTTCACACACACCTTAACCACAAAAAACAAACGCTTTCATGGATAGACAACACTTCCTAACACTCTTTCCAAGCAACACACATGCATACAAGCTCACAAAGAAGAAGATACAGGGTGGAGAAGACACAAATTCGAAATTTTGTGCTCTTGATTCTCACAATGGCAAAAAGTCTTTACGAAGAGTCACAAATTGACTTATATACATGTGCCCTAAAAATGGTCCTTTCACACAAGAGACCGGCACTTTATTCACTAAAAGGCTAATTTACTACTAATTTACATGGGTAAGCTACTAATCTTCTGTGGGGATGCATCTAGAGGACTCCTCTAGGGCTTTTACATCGGAAATTATATTACAAAATGATTATGATACAAAAATAAGGTATCCAAATCGGAAAAATTTTGGGGCCCATCTTTTTCTCTGCCTTGTGCTCTTCTTCGCTCTGCAACACTCTCCCCCTCTTTGTCTCTGTCGTCCATTGACAGGCTTTGCTTTTTGTCTGCACCTTGTCTCAGGTTCTTTCGTATGTAGGGTTGGCTGTGTTAAGTCGGGCTGCCACGCACGCCACCAGTGGCTAAGAATGTGCTGTTCTTAGTTACCCTCTTCAACTTTTCAGCCTCTACCTCTTTCTAACTTTTGGTCTTCTGATTTGTCCTGGTTGCACACATCTGACCCTGTTGTATTGCTTTAAGCCTGTTTACTTTCTTTTCATTGCATGCTATCAGCGGAAGGATTAGTACCTGCCAATTATCTTCTTGCACTTCATGGATACTTTCTTGGCCCTGGTTCCTCCTTTCCACCTACGTGCTTTTCCTTGATATGTGTCCATGTGGGGCTCTGTGCAGAGATGGGTGTTGCACCCCTGCGGGGCTTCCTGCAGAGATGTATCTTCCGATATGATCTTTTTAATGAAGCTTCTTTCTTTGTCTTCTTCTTTTCTTCTTTTTGCTTGACTCTCCTGCAACACTGCCCCCTCCTGAACTCTGTCGTCTCCGGCAGGCTTTGGAAGTCAACGGGAGTATGTTCTGTACACTTTTTGCTCTGTTTCATTAAGCAGATTGGCTTCACGTATCATGAGTTGCTTCCACTGTTCTGCTTTCACACCATCATGTGGCGGCTGTCTATGATCAGCGAAGAAGTTGAGCTCATATGCCACTAATCTGGCATTTAGGTTGGATGACATCTTTAAAAAGATCTCTGAATCAATTTCAAAAAAACCTATGAAAAACGCTTCTTTGAACGTCTGCATATAGGTACTCGGCAAAAACATCAACCTAGAATAATATGCCATTATTGTTGGTCGGCTAGGCATAACAGACAAGTCAAAAACAAGAATATCTGTTCCTTGATTAATGCCAATGAAGTTCAAAAATGTATATGCCGCATGTTTGAAGACCCTTAATATTGTAAGTATCATACTGAGTATTTTATTGGTCATCCTGATAGTTAAATCGGGTACTATTGCATAATTCTGCAGCCAAAATTCAATGGTCTTGATCATGTAATCCTCCGTAGGTAGATAGTTATGCGGTGGACTTGGAAGTAGTGGATAGTTTAGCCATTGTTTATTGATCACACAAGTATTTTGCATATTAAAAAATTCACGTGCTTCTCTGCGCCGTGGTGTTGGATAAAAAGAAGGATTTACCTGTAATAAATATGGTGCCACTTGCCAATGCACCCGTAATGTAGGATGTTCCTCCAAAAATTTTCTCCTCCAAACAGGCTGTGCTGCTGCAAATTCTTCTTGAGTATAGTTGAACGTGTCATTTTTGAACTGCAAATGTTCGTCTGAGTTTTTGTGTGTGATCTTCTTTATGTATTGTCTTGTTTTCTCTTTCAATAGTACATACGGAATGTTGAAACGCTTCATGATCGTCTCCAAGTCTTTACCTTTAATCTTTGCTTCTTTCATAACTTTGATGACTTCATTTTCAAAATTTTCTATCAACCGGGACACCAATAGTGCCCATTCCTTCTGACCTATTTCTGCAGTGTATGGCATTGGATGATCATCATGTGGTTCCACCATCTGATCTTTTATTGGAGAAGTATAAATCGGGGGAGATAGAGGACATACCTCTACCTCATTACTAGGATTCTCTTGTCTTGGCTCTACTGGTGTCTCGATTTATGCTTTCTCTTGTGCTTTGTCCTCTAATTATGCCAAGCGCTCAGTCTTCTCTTTCACTTCTTGCATTGCTGCCCGTAGTGCTTCTTTGGTAGCAAGTAACTCATTACCAATCTCTACTACATGATCCGTATTTTCACTATAACTCACAACAAGTTTTCCATTGGCGATGTTTAACTGTTTTGTGAGCTCCTTAGTTTCATTCATGTATTTTCCCATTGTTCTCTTAGGGTTTGCTCGTGTTTCAGCAGTTCTGCATACTTTTCAATGTGATCTTTTAATTCTTTGTGGTCAGTATATGTCGTCTCTTGTTTTTCGATAGGTTGATCATATAACAATGACTTCATCAATTCTTTATTTCTGTTTCGGTAAGGTAACCTCACCTATACATTGAGTAATTGCTCCTCCTATTCCTATCAGCTGTGCCTTTGATGGACGTAATTCCTCCTTGAGTTTTTGAGTCAATGAAAATTTGACACAACTTATAGCGGCTTCTATGTCAATGAGAGCATCCACTAAGTGGTATTCCCTTTTCCCGGCTCCCAAATTCAAATATGGTTGCGTCCTTTGCTGACTTAGGTTTTCAATGGCTCTAAAATTAGCCATTGGGACGAGTTCCTCTCCTAGTCGATATCTCTCATTTGTCTCTCTCATCCACTCTTTTGGTTTCCTAATCCGCTCTAGCGCTTCTTGTCTGGCTTCCTCTCGTATTCTTTCTTCCTCTAGACGTCTATTTTTACCCGTTATGAGTCGTGACATCATTTCTTCAGTCAATGGCTCTAAATATTTTTTTACTCGACATCCACTGATATAATTTGGCAATACTTCTCCATCTAGAGTTGCTAAGCTGATGGCTCCGTTGGTGGATATGCGGTTGATGATTAATGGGCCATATCCTCTTTTTTGTAGTTTCTTTGCGTGTTGTTTCAAAGTATAAACCAAAAATAAATCTCCTTCCTTCAAATTTTTATCTTTAATATGAGCATCAAAATATGCCTTCTTTTGCCTTTTAGCAGCATAAATCCGTGCTACTGCTTGTAACCTAGTTTCATGTAACTTCTCTATTTGATCCAATTGAGCTGAGAGTTCATGTCCCGTCCACTCACAAGTTGTTGCTACTCTGAGAGTGGGTATTAAGAAATCAATTGGCAAAATAGCATTTTTTCCATACACTAAGTTAAAAGGAGTAGTTCCTATGGCGGTCTTGTAAGCTACTTCGAATGCCCATAATGCGTGATGTAATTGTTTATCCCAATCCGATCTACCATTGTTCACAATTTTAGTGAGAACTGTGCACAAGATTTTATTTGAACTTTCGGCTTGTCCATTGGCTTGTCGGTGATAAGGGGCTGATTTTTTATGAATTACCAAGAATTCATTCAGTAAGGCTTCTATAACTTCATTCACAAAGTGTGTGCCTCTATCACTCACAATTTCTATCGGTAGTCCAAATCTAGTGAAAACATTCTGGAAGAGAAACTTGGCAGTAGTTCTTGCATCATTTTTCTTGGTTGCTTTGGCTTCAACCCATTTGGTTAGATAGTCTGTGGCTACAATTATATACTCGGCGTGGGATCCTTTAGCTGGTGGGCTAATGGGTCCTATGAAGTCTATTCCCCATTTAGTAAAAGCTCTGACACTCATCATGGGTTTCAGTGGAATTTCATCTCGTCTAATTGGATATTTCGTTCGTTGACAAGTATCACATCGTTGAACATATGTGGCTGCATCTTGATGTAGAGTTGGCCACCACATCCCTGCAAAGAGAATCATTTTTGCAGTTTTATCCGCAGAAAAATGTCCTCCTGTAGCTCCTGTATGTGCCATCTCTAAAACAACAAGATACTCATCTTCGTGAATGCACATTCGTAAATGATTGTCTCTTCCTTGCTTAAAGAGTTGTTTTCCTATAAGGGCATAATCCTTGCTTTGTTCTATGAGTGCATGTTTCCTTGCTAGAGTGGCTCCTTCTGGGTATTCCTAGGTCTTCAAGACTTTTACCAGAGGCATGCTCCATCTTGGTGCTACGGTGGAGTAGCATAAGTTAGAGTTCTCTTCTGGATTTTGTTCTTGACAAGTTGGACAGGCTGATACATAGTTATGCGCATCCCTCTGCATGGTTGGCCAATATATGCCTAGTCTTCTCAATGTTTGCCAGGTTTCGTCTGCATTTAAATGAGTTTTCTATTGATTTACATGTGCTTTTTTAAGCCACATTTCTTGTTCCTCTTCTTCTACGCATCTCATGAGTAATCCACTTGAGTCTTGGTGATACAAACTTTCGGCAATGATATGAAGGTTTTTAGTCTTCCATAGGTCTTGGGTTCGGTTTGGTGTGATCCCATCTTTAGGTCCATGCATGAGTATAGGGATCAACTTTTCTGCCCATTGGGGACATACTTTGAGGTTGAACAGGTACGTGTCAGGTAGATCATCCGGTATTCCTATGGGTGGTTCTCCATGTGTCATTCTTGATAGGTGATCTGCTCTTATATGGGTATTTCCTTTCTTGACTACTACTTCAAAATCAATAGTTCCAGAAGTGATGTAGATTGCATTGAAGATGATGATCTTCAATTCCTCTTTGTGCTTCAGTTCTTGTTGCACCTACTACAAGGTAAATTTGTTGGGATAATAGAGATGCTTAGGCACATGCATTGATAGCTTTGTATGTCAAATGTGCCATTATCCCTTGCATTTGCTCTTGCAAAATAAAAAAGGATGCTTGGAATACACTTACCACTTTGTACCAGGCAAGAAATGAGGCTCGTGTTGCTTACCCCCAAAAACATTTGGAGAGCGAGCACATGAATGAAGGAGATTCCATGGAAAATTTTTGAAAAAGATCAAAGATTTGAAGGAGCAATTGATTTTTGCTGTTCCTCTGTCCTTGAACGTTCAACTTCTTTGCTACTAAGTTAGCTATTTCCTCTACATTGTTCTTAGGGTTTGATGTGCTGCTGGCTGAATCTTCACTTTTGATACTACCTTGAGGTATTTTCAGATCCTCTGCTAGATTGTCTTCTAGGTCGATACATTCCTTCATACACTCTTGCAAAGTTTGAACTCTTTGTACATATACCAAAGATCTTAATGATCCATTCAATAATCCTTCCAAAAATAATGACACCATTTTGTTTTGAGTAGGTCTCTCTTCTACTGGGCATCTATCCACATACTGCTTGAATCTTCTTACTGCCAATCTCACTGATTCTGTAGGAGGTTGCTTAAAGCTATGAATCAACGATGACGAGTTGTTTTTAATTCTAGACTTAGTGAATTCCTCAATCATTTCTTGATAGAATTGTTCCATGTTTTGAAAATTATTAGGATCTAATGGCTGGAACCAAGCTAAAGCTGTTTCTGTCAAAGTTAGACCAAAAGATTCATATTGGATCAAGAAATCTTCTACTTGTTCGGCTCTGATTACTTGCTTAAATTCAGCTATATGATTGTAAGGTTCGCAAGAGCCATCATAGTGGTTTCTCATGCATTTGGCAACTTGAATTGGCCTTAATCTTCTTCCTCCTTCAGGCGGTCTAGGCATCACAGGGAAAACGGGTCTTCCAATGGGTATACCAGGTCCTCTTGCTATAGGTGGTCTAACAGGGGTAGGAATTCCATTTCATGGGTCAACAGGTGGTTGAGGCTGATAATTTGGATTATTTGCAGGCATAGAAAATTGTACGTGTGGTCTGACCGGAATATGTGTTTGTTGTGTTTGTCCTGACTGTTGGAATGAATTATTATGAGAGGTTCCATGTGGGTTTTGTGAAGTAGTGACTTGATCCCTCGAGGGAAACACTGGAATGTTGTGATATTTCAACCCGTCTCTTTCTGACTCTGTTAGGGGCCAATACCTTCTCTGGTTTTTGTCCAAATACGTAATGATGGTGGGGAAGTCGGGATCTTGTAACTGATAGACAGTAACTGGATTAGGGGCTGCTTCCCATAATGGGGTGGGATCTAAGGAGATTCTCCATTCCATTGATCAAATACACATCCATTAAGGAGTCATCTTGAGGAACTAGGTCTCCTCTCCATACCCTAGCAACAGTAGATCTCCCCCTAGGGGTGGTCACTTGCACTTCATCTCCTTCTTCATTAAGGTTATGAGAGTTGTTTTCTTCCCCAAGTTCATTGATGTTTTTAGGATGTTTTGTAACAGCATACTGGATGTCTCTCTTGTCCATATAAATTCCTCCTACATACTTAACTGCTGGCCTAGGCACTATGTAAGCATCTGAAGCTTTCTTCAGTCTGGCCACTAATCGGTTTAGACCATCTAGGTATATGGGTATCTCGTGTTGATTGGTGGCCACATATTCTAAAGATGTCTGATATTCTCCCTCAATAATTGACATAATGCCAATCATTGGTACAGTGTTTTGCATATCCTCTGAAACCATAGGAATTTCTTCCTCTGAATCACTAGAGGTTTCAGAATAATGTGAGTGGCTACTTGGTTCGGCTACACTTCCCACTGAAGAGATCACACTTCTTCGGCTTCCTAGGGTTCTCCCAGATCTCACGTTCATCCACTTAAAAGCTTTGCTCAGCCCTTGACAACCTCTAGCTTCTAGAGTTCTTCACTAAGGTCAGAATTCTAGAAAAATTTGGTTGAGAAAGGACTAACAGTGAAACCTCAAGTCACGATACTTGACCCCAAAAAGGTTCACGATATTCGATATCTGACCCAAGCTGGATATGTCACGATACTCGATATGTGACACACCAAAAGGGTACCACGATACTCGACCACTTGAATAGAGACGATACACGTTACTTCACCGGAAATGATACTTGGGTAAAGACAATACTCGATACTCAAGTACACGATACACGATATTCACCCAATATCACGTGCAAGACACGATACTCAATACTTGAGGAACTCGATACACGATACTTGTCAGGTATCGTGATCAGAGATCTGGTGATACACGATACACGATATTCACCAAGAAATTGACGATACTCGATACACAACAAGTATCGCGAGGCAATTCAAAACGATACTCGATACTCGTCAGATATCGCGAAAATAGTCTCCGCGATATGCGATATCCAACAAGTATCGCGATCCGAAACTCACGATACACGATATGCGATATCCAACAAGTGAGAAATTCTCAACGATACGTGATACTTGACAGGTATCATCAGACCCTATTCAACGATACCCGATACTTGATAGGTATCGTGAAAAGGATTACACGATATTCGATACTTGAGGAGGTCAGGTATCGCGATACTCAACCACAGGAGATCACAATACTTAGGTATCGCGATACTCGACCGCGGGAGAAAAACGATACTTGACACTTTTCAATTTTTGCAAGTGTTGTTTTTGGTTTTTGAGTACATACACATGTGTTGTGAGTGCATCAACCCCTCCCTCTTAGCCTGAATCATAAAAATACTTCTTCTCTACCCCGGTATGGCCAACACAATACTTACTGCAGATCGTTCAGCTAATTTACTTGATTTTGTTAGCTAAAATGGATGATAGAGTAATGTGTTCACCTTAGATGCTAGCCTTCAACTATTCACTCACCTCCGCTAGCTCTGTGTAACTCAAACACCTTCGTCTAAGATCGCGATAGTTGACTGTGAGCTCCCACGATACTTGTTTCGAAAACAAGTGACTTACAAAAGACAATTTTGGACTTTTATACTTTTGAATATTCCTACTCACTAAAAAAGAATGACAAGACAAGGATTGAAAGCTACTCTAACTACCTAATCTACTCCCTTAGTCCTCCTACTCTACTCATTCCACTCACTTCCCTAGATTAATAACTCACTACGCACACTTCGAGAGTGAGAAGTAGTAAGTGCGGATGAATGTGACTTACCAAAGAAGAGAAAATCACCACTCCGCCACTCACTTCAATGCAAAAAGCTAGTTACCATCACACGAATGCCTCGGTTTGATTCGACATTCCCCGGCAATGGCGCCAAGAAACGTGTGTACCTAAGAACCAACTTAGGGACTTGTGGAGAAAGAGACTATACCTCAATCCCCCTCAAGTGCATATAGTGGGGATTCACGCTTTAATTATCAATCCGATGAGTATCAAAACCTAGCCGAGTGTATGAGGACATGCATTCAAATGAAGATCAATGCAAATGTGTTTCTCAAAGAGTGCGAACAAAGCAAAGACTAATCCAAACAAGCTCCAACTGTCAGTCATGGTGTCGTCATACTTGGTGCAGCAGCCGACAGTAAATTGCATTTTTCTCTCAACTCCAAACTCCAAATATAGGAAATAGCATATGTGTTTCGAAGCTCTTGAGAAGACGCATCTAATGGTGGTATTTTCACTCAATTCTGACGCTTCTACTTCAAGTCATGATTAAAATACTGAGTCATGGGAATGTCCTTCCTACACTTTAGCACTTCCTACACTTCATGCACACCTTAACCACAACAAAAAAACGCTTTCATGGATAAACAACACTTCCTAACACTCTTTCCAAGCAACACACATGCATACAAGCTCACAAAGAAGAAGATACAGGGTGGAGAAGACACAAATTCGAAATTGTGTGCTCTTGATTCTCACAATGGCAAAAAGTCTTTACAAAGAGTCACAAATTGACTTATATACATGTGCCCTAAAAATGGTCCTTTCACACAAGAGACCGTCACTTTATTCACTAAAAGGCTAATTTACTACTAATTTACATGGGTAAGCTACTAATCTTCTGTGGGGATGCATCTAGAGGACTCCTCTGGTGCTTTTACATCGGAAATTATATTACAAAATGATTATGATACAAAAATAAGGTGTCCAAATCGGAAAAATTTTGGGGCCCATCTTTTTCTCTGCCTTGTGCTCTTCTTTGCTCTGCAACACCCACAAAGAGGAAATGATACAAAAATACATGACTGATACAAGATGTCCCACAACCCGGGACTGCTAGGTATGAACAACTCGACTAGAGATGATACAACAGATCCCATAACCCGAGATTGTAAGTATGAAACAAGATCTCTAGATTACATGAACTCCCTTCTGGGAGAAGACTAGATACAAGAAAGAACTCGACAAGATCTCATACAACAAGATTACAAGAGGACAAGACAAGATGTCCAGGATATAAGAATAGACAGGACTAGAACAAGGAACAAGACAAGAACAGGAACTAGAACTTGGAGAGTACTTACTTGGCGGTCACGACTCCTTGAGCTCCCAAGACTGGTATTGGCAAGACTGATTATGAATGTGGTCAACCCCTCCTTATATAGGTTTTCCAAGCACGGTTCTAGGGTGGTTACGAATTGATGATATCATCGATGATGTCATCAATTCAAAGCATGGTCTCTGGATGCCAGAATCAAGGAAGAAGACAATCGATCTAAAGGTTTTGGCATGTTCCGGATGCAATGGAAGCATTAGTTTCCCCAAATTCTGAACCAATCATGAGATATAGGATTCAGATGGAATCTGAGATTCAAGATGGTTTCCTTTGTCCATGACGTTACCTCCCCCTCAAGCGACGAGTTCCACGAGGAGCTGTCACGTTCTCTCGTCTCGGTTTCATTGGATTTTTCTTATGGAATTCTTGAACCTTTATTGGTGCTCTTTGAAGGTTTTCTGTAGGTTCCCAAGTACGATCACTGATGTCATACCCTTTCCAATGAATAATATACTCTAATATTCCTCGAGATATTCTCAAATCTAGGACATGCCCAACTTGAAATTCTTCATGATCATCAATCTCGATAGGTGGTGAAGGACTAGGTCTCTCCCCCCTCAATGGTGAAATCTGATATGGTTCCAACATGGATACATGGAAAACTGGATGTATTTTCATGGTACTTGGTAGTTGGAGCTTGAAGGTGACTGGATTTATCTTGGCCAAGATTGTAAATGGACCAAATCTTTGATGATCTAACTTTGCACAAGGCCTTGAAGTTTGCAAATTGTTTCTGAGTAACCATACTTTATCCCCAATTTGATACGATGGATTCTGGGCATGATGTTGATCTACATAGTACTTATATTGTTGTTGAGCTTGATGGATCTCTTCCTTGAGTTCTTTGTGAATGTCCATCAAGTACTGGGCCTTGTCTCTGGCAGCTGGGTTCTTTACATGATTTGAGAGTTGTATATCCATCCTTGGATGTTGTCCATAGTTTGCAAAGAAGGGAGTTTGCTTAGTAGATGCATGAACACTATTGTTATAGGTAAACTCTGCAAAGGGTGGCAACTCAAACCAATCATTTTGGTGATAGTTGCTAGTGCAACGGAGATATTGCTCTAGGACTTGATTCACCACTTCTGTTTGTCCATCAGTCTATGGATGATTTGCTGTAGATAGTTTAAATTGAACACCAAGGAGCTTGCAAAGACTGTTCCAAAAGCTAGATATGAACTGTGGACCTCGATCACTGACAATATCATGAGGCAATCCATGAAGCCTAAAGATGTATCTGAGAAAGAGTCTAGCAGTGGTTGCACCTGTGATTGCCTTTGTAGTTGGAATGAAGTGTGCCATCTTTGTGAATCTATCCACAATAACAAGAATGGCATCATACTTATCTGACTTTGGTAGATCTGTGATGAAATCCATAGATAATGAAGCCCATGGCCTTTCTGGAATAGGTAAAGGTTGCAAGAGGCCATGAGGCTTATGTCGTGGTACCTTAGATCTATTGCAAGTGTCATAGGTTCGGATATATTCTTTGACTTCCTTCCATATTCGAGGCCACCAAAAATCCCTAGATATGAGTTCTATTGTTTTGTTTACTCCAAATAGTCCTGTTGCAAGGTTATCATAACGTTGTTGAAGTACTTGGATCCAGGGCTTTCTTGGAGGGACATACAATAGGTTCTTATAGAATAGTAACCCGTCCTTTTCCTGGAATTCATTTACTTCTTGGAATTTTCCTTCTTGAGTTTTTTGCTTAACATTACAAAATAATTCATCTTGTGGTAGATTCTCACGAATCAAATGATTCAAGGCTGAATCTTCAGGATGGGTTGAAGAGATAGCTGCTAATTGGAGATGCTCAGGCTTGAGTAATGCACTCTCTTGTTGATCGAAGGCCTCTTCACCCTTCTTTGGTGCAAGGTAAGATCTTCTTGACAAGGCATTTGACTGACACTGTTGCTGTCCTGGACGATATGTGATGACAAAGTTGAACCTAGATAAAAAGTTACTCCATCGAGATTGCTTTCTGTTGAGGATGTGGGTGGTCATAAAATACTCTAGGTTCTTGTGATCTGTATACACGATAACTTTATGAGCTACTCCTTCTAGATGGTGATGCCAAGTATCAAACACGTCCACTATGGCAAGAAGTTCTTTATCATGAATTTCATAATTAATTTCTGGAGGAGAAAATTTCCTTGAATTATATGAAACTGGATGTAGGTGTCCATCATCTCCATATTGTGAGAGAATGGCCCCTAGGGCAAAGTATGATGCATCTGTCTCTAGGAAGAAGGGCTTGGTAGAATCAGGATGAACTAGAATTGGAGCAATAGTGAATGCTGATTTCAAGGTCTAAAAGGCTTTTTCTGCTTCTTCGGTCCATGAGAATTTGGAGTTCCCTGTAAGCTTGGTAAGAGGTGTCACTATCTTAGAGTAATCTTTGATGAATATCCTATAGAAGTTGGCAAACCACAGAAAACATTGTACATCTCGAACTATGGATCTAGTTTTCCATGTATCCATGTTGGAACCATATCAGATTTCACCATTGAGGGCGGAGAGACCTAGTCCTTCACCACCTATCAAGATTGATGACATCAGTGATCGTACTTGGGAACCTGCAGAAAACCTTCAAAGAGCACCAATCAAGGTTTGAGAATTCCATAAGAGAAATCCAATGAAGCTGAGGCCAAAGAATGTGACTGCTCCTCGTGGAACTCGTCGCTAGAGGGGGAGGTAATGTCATGGACAAAGGAAACCATCCTAAATCTCAGATTCCATGTGAATCTTATATCTCATTATTGGTCTAGAATTTGGGGAAACTAATGCTTCCATTGTGTCTGGAATATGCCAAAACCCTAAGATCGACTATCTTCTTGCTTGATTCTAACATCCAGGGACCATGTTTCGAATTGATGATATCATGGATGACATCATTAATTTATAACCGCCCTAGAACCGCCCTTGGAAAACCTATATATGGAGGGGTTGGCCACATTCATAATCAGTCTTGCCAATGCCAATCTTGGGAGCTCAAGGGATCCTGATTACCAAGTAAGTACTTTCAAGTTCCAGTTCAAGTTCTAGTCTTGTTTCTTGCTCTAGTCTTGTCTAGTCTTGTATTGTGGACATCCTTTCTTGTCCTATTGTAATCTCATAGTACGAAATCCTTTTGAGTTGTTTCTTGTATCTAGTTCATCTCCATGGAGTGAATTCTTGTAATCGAGATATCTTGTTCCATACTTACGATCCCGGGTTGTGGGATCTCCTGTATCATCTCTAGTTGAGTTTTCCATACCTATTGGTCTCGGGTTGTGCGAGGTCTTGTATTTGATACATCTTCTTGTGTTATTTTCCCTACGTGGGTGCTCTTGTAATCAGAAGTGTGTTTCCGAAATCCTGTCTACTGTAGTCAGAGAGCACAATCTAGTGTTCCCCTGACATTGATGTCATGGACACAAAGGAAACCATCTTAAACCTTAGATTCCATGTGACTTTCCATATCTCATGATTGGCTCAGATTTTGGAGAAACTAATGCTTTCATTGTGTCCAGAACCTGCAAAACCCCAAGATCGGCTGTCTATTTGTTGAATTATGACACTCGGAGGTCCTATTTCTAGCGGATGATATCATCGATGACATCATCAAGTCGTAATCACCTTTGGCAACCGCCCTTGAAAAACTATATAAGGAGGGGTTGGCCATATTCATTCTCAGTCTTTCCAATGCCAGTCTTGGGAGCTCAAGGGATCGTGATTACCAAGTAAGTACTTTCAAGTTCCAGTTCAAGTTCTAGTGTTGTTTCTTGCTCTAGTCTTGTCTAGTCTTGTATTGTGGACATCCTTTCTTGTCCTATTGTAATCTCATAGTATGAAATCCTTTCGAGTTGTTTCTTGTATCTAGTTCATCTCCTTGGAGTGATTTATTGTAATCAAGATATCTTGTTTCATACTTACGATCCCGGGTTGTGGGATCTCCTGTATCATCTCTAGTTCAGGTTTCCATACCTATTGGTCCCGGGTTGTGGGATGTCTTGTATTTGATACATCTTCTTGTGTTATTTTCCCTACGTGGGTGCTCCTGTAATTAGAAGTGTATTTCCGAAATCTTGTTTACTGTAGTTAGAGAGCACAATCTAGTGTTCCCCTGACATTTTGGCAAGACTATCTTCATTAGGATCAGGAACCATGGAGATTATTCGAGAAGAATTCTTTTCTGCACTTAACGTCATTTAAAAAGTCCAAGAGATACGAGAAAACCAACAAAGGATTCAACAACAGAATATTCAAGATGTTATCACAGAACTTCAAAGAAAAATCCAAGAGCTGCAAATCATTGTAAGTCAATCTTCTTCAAGTACTCCCATGACAACTAACATGAAGAAAAGTCCAAAAGTTAGCATGTGTGAGAAATTTGATGGGCCAAGATCAAAGTTTCGAGGATTTGTGCAACAAGTGAAGCTATTCATAAGGATGCAACCAGATAGGTACCCAGATGATGCTTCTCAAGTAGGACTCATAGGAACTCTATTATGTGGTCCTGCTCTTTCATGGTTTGCACCTATCCTTGAGAAGGATATGGATATTTTGCATGATTTCAAGGCCTTTATCCAAGAGTTCACATCCTCATTTGGAGATACCAATTATTCACGTGTTGCTGAAACAAAGCTAAGGAAGCTACATCAAGGAAATAGGCCTGGATCTACCTATGCATCGAAATTCAGACAAATCATTTGTGACCTCACATGGCATGAGGATTATTTTATCTACCAATTTTGATGGGGCTTATGTGATGATGTTAAGGACCTCATGCTAACCATGCCCAAGGTAAATACTTTGAATGAATTCATGAATCAAGTAATCGAGTGTGATAATAGGTTGTTCGGGAGAAAGCAAGAGAAGAAAACTTTTAGTAGACATCAAGAATACAAGTTTACTTCTATTCCACAACCAGTTGGGATTAGAAATGGTGATTGTGGAACTTCTAATCCCAACTTGTTTCTTCTTCTTAGGGCATTTGAATACCATATGATCATGCTCTCCACAATAAAAGCATGATCTATTATCCTTTCAATATTTTCTTTCCTTTGTTGTAAGTCGTCTGACCATGATGTGATCCAACTGTATAGGTTCTGATTGAGTTTCCTCAAGCATATGTTGTTGTGGAATAGAAGTAAACTTGTATTCTTGATGTCTACTAAAAGTTTCTTCTCTTGCTTTCTCTCGAACAACCTATTATCACACTCGATTGCTTGGTTCATGAATTCATTCAAAGTATTTACCTTGGGCATGGTTAGCATGAGGTCCTTAATATCATCACGTAAGCCCCATCGAAATTGTTGATAAAATAATCCTCATGCCATGTGAGGTCACAAATGATTTGTCCGAATTCCGATGCATAGGTAGATGCAGGCCTATTTCCTTGATGTAGCTTCCTTAGCTTTGTTTCAGCAACATGTGAACAATTAGTATCTCCAAATGAGGATGTGAACTCTTGGATAAAGGCCTTGAAATCATGCAAAATATCCATATCCTTCTCAAGGATAGGTGCAAACCATGAAAGAGTAGGACCATGAAAGAGCAAGTTCCTATGATTCCTACTTGAGATGAACTAGAGCAAGAAACAAGACTAGAACTGGAACTGGAACTTGAAAGTACTTACTTGCTAATCAGGATCCCTTGAGCTCCCAAGACTGGCATTGGCAAGAGTGAGAATGAATATGGACAACCCCTCCTTATATAGTTTTTCAAGGGCGGTTGCCAAAGGCGGTTACGACCTGATGATGTCATCGATGATGCCATCAGCTAGAAACAGGACCTCCGGGTGTCAGAATTCAGCAAATAGACAGTTGATCTTGGGGTTTTGGCACGTTCCGGATGCAATGGAGGCATTAGTTCTCCAAAATCTGAGCCAATCATGAGATATGGAAAGTCACATGGAATCTAAGGTTTAAGATGGTTTCCTTTGTAATGTCATGGACAAAGGAAACCATCTTGAATCTTAGATTCCATGTGAATCCTATATCTCATGATTGCTTCAGAATTTGGGGAAACGAATGCTTCCATTGCGTCCGAAACATGCCAAAACCCTAAGATCGACTGTCTTCTTGCTTGATTCTAACATCCAGAGACCATGCTTCGAATTAATGATATCATCAATGACATCATCAAATCGTAACCGCCCTTGAAAGCCTATAAAAGGAGGGGTTGGCCACATTCATAATGAGCCTTGTAAATATCAGTCTTGGGAGCTCAAGGAGTCGGGATCACCAAGTAAGTACTTTCAAGTTCCACTTCAAGTTCTAGTCTTGTTCCTTGTTCCAGAATTTGAAGTCGAGCATGTCCTAGATTCAAGAATATCCCGAGGAAGATTAGAGTACCTTATTCATTCGAGACGGTATTACATCAGTGATCGTACTTGGGAACCTGTAGAAAACCTTCAAAGAGCACCAATCAAGGTTCAGAAATTCCATAAGAAAAATCAAATGAAACCGCGACCAGAGAATGTGGCCGCTCCTCGTGGAACTCGTTGCTTGGGGGGGAGGTAATGTCATGGACAAAGAAACCATCTTGAATATTAGATTCCATGTGAATCCTATATCTCATGATTGGCTTCAGAATTTGGGAAACTAATGGTTCCATTGCGTCTAGAATGTGCCAAAACCTTAAGATCGACTGTCTTCTTGCTTGATTCTGACATCCAGAGATCATGCTTCGAATTTATGACATCATCAATTCGTAGCATGGTCTTTGGATGTTAGAATCAAGCAAGAAGAGAGTCGATCTTAAGGTTTGATGACATCATCAAACCTTAAGATCGAGCATGGTCTCTGGATGTCAGAATCAAGCAAGAAGAGAGTCGAATTGATGACATCATCAATTCATAGCATGGTCTCTAGATGTCAGAATCAAGCAAGAAGAGAGTCGATCTTAAGGTTTTGGTACGTTCTGGTTGCAATGGAAGCATTAATTTCCCCAACTTCTGAACCAATCATGAGATATAGGATTCACAAGGAATATGAGATTCAAGATGGTTTCCTTTGTCCATGACATTACCTCCCCCTCAAGTGATGAGTTCCACGAGGAGCGGTCACGTTGACTGGTCTCGATTTCAGTGGATTTTTCTGATGGAATTCTTGAACCTTGATTGGTGCTCTTTGAAGGTTTTCTGAAGGTTCCCAAGTACGATCACTGATGTCATACCCTTTCCAATGAATAAGGTACTCTAATGTTCCTCGGGATATTCTGGAATCTAGGACATGCTCGACTTAAAATTCTTCATGATCATCAATCTCGATAGGTGGTGAAGGAGTAGGTCTCCCTGCTCAATCATAGTTTACCATCTTTTGGGTCCCAGCAGTACACTCACACTCAAACCTTTCACAAAGAAAACATAATCCAAGTTAGGAGCTCTTGTAATCTAGTAGATTCAGGATGGTTTCCTTTGTCTTGCCAAAATATCAGGGGAGCACTAGATTGCGCTCTTCAACTACAGTAGACAAGATTTTGAAATTATACTTTCGATTACAAGAGCACCCATGAAGGGAGAACAATACAAGAATACGTAACTGATACAAGATGTCCCACAACCCGGGACCGATAGGTATGGAAAATTGGACTAGAGATGATACACGAGATCCCACAACGCGGGACCGTAGGTATTGAAGAAGATATCTCTGTTACAAGACTTCCCTTCAGGGAGATGATCTAGATACAAGAAATAATTAGAAAGGATCCCGTACTACTAGATTACAACAGGACAAGAAAAGATGTCCACAGAACAAGACTAGACAAGACTAGAGCAAAAGACAAGACCAGAACTTGAACTGGAATTTGAAAGTACTTACTTGGTGATCATGACCCCTTGAGCTCCCAAGACTGGCATTGGAAAGACTGAGAATGAATATGGCCAACCCCTCCTTATATAGTTTTTCAAGGGTGGTTGCCAAAGGCAGTTATGACCTGATGATGTCATCGATGATATCATCGACTAGAAACAAGACCTTTGCGTGTCAGGATTCAGCAAATAGACAGTCGATCTTGGGGTTTTGGTACGTTCCCGATGCAATGGAAGCATTCCTTTCTCCAAAATATGAGCCAATCATGAGATATATAAATTGACATGGAATCTAAGGTTCATTCAAAATTTGGGGAAACTAAATCTTCCATTGCGTCCGGAATGTGCCAAAACCCTAAGATCGACTGTCTTCTTGCTTGATTCTGATATCCAAAGACCATGCTTCGAATGGATGACATCATCGATAACATCATCAAATCGTAATTGCCTTTGAAAACCTATAAAAGGAGGGTTTGGCCACATTCATAATCAGTCTTGTGGATGCCAGTCTTGGGAGCTCAAGAGGTCGTGATCACCAAGTAAGTACTTTCAAGTTCCAGTTCAAGTTCTAGTCTTTTCTCTTGTTCTAGTCTTTTCTAGTCTAGTTCTTTGACATCCTTTCTTGTCCTGTTGTAATCTCATAGTACGAGATCCTTTCTAGTTATTTCTTGTATCTAGTTCATATCCCTGAAGGGAATTCTTGTAATAGAGATATCTTCTTCCATACCTACGGTCTCGGGTTGTGGGATCTCCTGTATCATCTCTAGTCCAATTTTCCATAACTATCGGACTTGGGTTGTGGGACATCTTGTATCAGTTACGTATCCTTGTATTGTTCTCCCTTCATGGGTGCTCTTGTAATCGAAAGTGTATTTCCAAATCTTGTCTAGTGTAGTCAGAGAGCATGATCTAGGGCTCCCCTGCATGGAAGCATCATTATTTTTTCAGGGGAGCACTAGATTTGTGCTCTCTGACTACACTAGACAAGATTTTGGAATTATACTTTCAATTACAAGAACACCCATGCAGGGAAAATGATATAGGAATATGTAACTGATACAAGACATCCCACAACTTAGGACCAATAGGTATGGAAAACTCGACTAGAGATGATGCAAGAGATCCCACAACGTGGGATCGTCGGTAGGAAACAAGATATCTTGGTTACAAGAATTCCCTTCAAGGATATGAACTAGATACAAGAATTAACTAGGAAGGATCTCGTACTACGAGATTACAATAGGACAATAAAGGGTGTCCACAATACAAGACTAGACAAGACTGGAACAAGGAACAAGACTAGAACTTGAACTGGAACTTGAAAGTACTTACTTTGTGATCGCGACTCCTTAAGCTCCCAAGACTGGTATCCACAAGACTCATTATGAATGTGGCCAACCCCTCCTTTTATAGGTTTTCAAGGGTGGTTACAATTTGATGATGTCATCGATGATATCATCAATTCAAAGCATGGTCTCTAGATGTCAGAATCAAGCAAGAATACAGTCGATCTTAGGTTTTGGCACGTTCCCGAGGCAATGGAAGCATTAGTTTCTCCAAATTTTGAACCAATCATGAGATGTCGGATTCACATGGAATCTAAGATTCAAGATGGTTTCCTTTGTCCATGACATTACCTCCCCCTCAAGCGACGAGTTCCACGAGGAGCGGCCATGTTCTTTAACTTGGGTTTCATTGGATTCTTCTTATGGAATTCATGAACCTTGAATTTTGCTCTCTGAAGATTTTCTATAAGCTCCGTAGTATGATCATTGGTCTCATATGCTTTCCAATGAATAATGCATTCGAATCTTCCTCGAGAGATCCTTGAATCTAATACATACACGACCTCGAATTCTTCATAATCATCAATCATGATAGGTGGTGAAGGACTAGGTGTCTCTTGAGCTTCCTTGGGTTCTTCATGCAATAGATCTTTTGAGCTTTGAGTGGAATATTGTGGTGTTTCCAAGATCTTTGATGGAGATTCTTGGGTAAGCACACCTCCTTGATTTAACATGAAGTCTTCATTATCCTTTACCTTTTTGTTATCTTCATAATTTGTATGCTCCCTATCATTCGTAATGACTTCTTGGCCTTCGAAAGTTCTTGATTCAAATTTTTGAGGAATAGTGTCTTGATTACTAAACACTTCTAGCTCTTGGACTTGGTTTTCTTTGAATAATTGATTCTCACATTGAACTGCGTGATTGATAACATCCTCCAAGGTATTTGCTTGAGGCATGGCATAATTAATTTCTAGAGAAGAAAATTTCCTTGAATTATATGCAACTGGATGTAGGTGTCCATCATCTCCATATTGTGAGAGAATGGCCCCTAGGGCAAAGTCTGATGCATCTGTCTCTAGGAAGAGGGGCTTGGTAGAATAAGGATGAACTAGAATTGGAGCAATAGTGAATGCTGATTTCAAGGTCTAAAATGCTTTTTTTGCTTCTTCGATCCATGAGAATTTGGAGTTCCCTGTAAGCTTGGTAAGAGGTGTCACTATCTTGGAGTAATCTTTGATGAATATCCTATAGAAGTTGGCAAACCCTAGAAAACATTTTACATCTCGAACACATGAAGGTGGTTGCCAATCAAGGATTGTCTGGATCTTGTTAGGGTCCATAAAAATTCCTTTATCTGATATAATGTACCCTAAAAATTCCACTTCTATCTTATGGAAAGAGCACTTCTCTAATTTCGCATATAATCCTTTTTCTCTTAGTTTCTCTAGGACTATCTTTACATGACATTCATGATCCTCTAGATTTTTGGAGAATATCAAGATATCATCAAGGTATATTACAACAAAATCATCTAAATATTCTCGAAAGATATCATTCATCATATGTTGGAAGATAGTTGGACCATTTGTAAGACCGAATGGCATAACTACATATTCAAAATGGCCATACCTTGTTCGAAATGATGTCTTCCATTCGTCTCCTTCCCTGATCCTAACAAGGTTGTAAGCTCCTCGAAGATCAATCTTCGTGAAGAATTTTGCTTTTCAAAGGCGTTTCAAGAGCTCTAATATAAGTGGTAGCGGGTATGTGTTCTTTATAGTGACTTTATTCAATCCATGATAGTCTACACACATCCGGAGAGTCCCATCCTTCTTCTTTACAAATAAAATAGGAGCTCCTGCTGGAGACTTTGAGTGTTTGATAAACCCCTTTGCTAGATTTTCATCAATGTTCTTGCGTAGTTCTATAAGTTCCTCTAGGGATAGTATGTAGATTGGTCCAAAGGGTAGTTGTGCTTGTTGGTGCAAGGCAATCAACAATTGAAGTTTTTGATGAAGGCTTGAAAGTCAAGGACTGAAGAAAAGATCAAGATATGAAGCATGAAGAAAGTACATGTTCAGAGAATGAAGATGTGTATACATATGTACATTAATTTAGAGTTAGTTCACTTATACTTTTGTATGGTGATGAACTTGTACATACTTTCCTATATATACAAGTAAAAATGTCGGGGCAAATATGAGAGAGTGTGAGAGAACAAGAATTGAAGAGAATTAGAAGTCATTAGACACTTGTGAAGTGAATAAGATAGCTCTCTCATCCAGATGTAAAACTTTCCAGTAATGAAGAAAAACTGCGCCCAATTTTTCTATGTGTTCTCCTTCTATACTTGATCATTCAAGAATCCTTTTGTAGGTGTCTAATTCCATAGTTAATGAGTCTACGCTTAAAGTTTGAGAGCCTTATTGTAAACAGGCTGTGAGAATTATGAGTAGGAACATTCATATGTGAGGAAGTGTTGAGTGTCTTCTGAAACACGCGCAATCCCAATGGTCAGTTCTCAGTGCACAGTGTAAAGTTTTGCACAAGTGAGGAGTCAAAATCTAAGTTGGAAGGTAAGCCATCTATGGCTAAAAGCACTTGCATAAACCGGTTCTAGTTTGGGAGAACCAAGCTTTAGAAGTTACAGGTGTCAAAATCGACTGTAAAGAACTATAGTTTTAGACATAGGTGACTTGTTAAGATCATTTCTCAAGATCTACTTATTCTTTTGGAATGATTTAACTTGGAGGACGTGCATAAACTAAAGGCAACACCTTGTGCAAAGTTTTATAAAAAACTTTACACATTTGATAAGTCAATGAGTGAGTAATGTGCAGCAGCATTTCTGTGTAGTCACCTTCTTTAGAGTTTGTTCAAAATTTTGGAAGTTGAGTATTGATCCTCCAAATTGGTGAAGGTTTTAAGTTATTCTTGATATAGAGGTGCTCTAAATTCAAGGATAACTTGTTCTAAATTCAAGGATAACACTCTCCATCAGTGGTATCAGAGCAGGAAGCATCAAAATTGAAGAAAGGAGGACCCCGATCGCTGTAGTTATAAAGAATTCAACATTTGAAGATACAAAAGGTGAAAGCTTGGAAGCAAAGCTTGAAAAGGAGGCGAGAAGATATCAAGGAAGACAAAAGTAACTTTATTCGAAGCAAAGGTAACATTATTCCTTATAAAGCTTGAAGCATTTAATACACAGGTGAAGGAAGGATGGGAGATTCTCTTTAGATAGAGAAACTGGATAGAGAGAACTATCCAGCATGGTCAATGAGAATGGAAGCTCATCTTATGAGCAAAGACTTGATAGGTTATATTACAGGTGAAGAAGAAAAGCCTTAGTTCAGAGATCCTAGTGTTCCAACTAGGGATGAATTGTCAGAATTGAAGACTTGGATGAAGAGAGATGCTCAAGCTAGGAGCATTATCTATATGGGAGTTAATGACTACTTGCTACCTCATATTAGAGGTCTTGAAAGTGCAAGTGATATATGGAATGCTTTGGAGGAGCATTTCCAAAACACCACAAAGTCAAGGCAGACATCCTTGTGGGTAGAGTTTACCACATTCAAGAAGAAGGCCTCTCAATCCATCTTAGATTATGTAACAAGGATGAAGGACATTGCAGATGCATTAGGAGCAGTTGATGAAGATATTGAGGAGGATAAATTGGTAAGTCAAATCCTCACAGGTTTGAGAGGTGATCACAAATGGAAGCCATTCATTTTGTCTACTAAATAATCACTAGATCATTTTACTCCTGACTTAAATCAGTTGCTAGGACACATGCTAACCTTTGAGAAGGATGTCAAAGGTGAAGGTGATAAAAGTGAAGGTCAAGCAATGTATTCAAAGGATAAGAAGAAGAATAGCAGAGGGAAGCAACAATCAAATGAAGATGAAGGAACAACTAGCCAGGCTAACTTCCTAAGAGGAAGATGAGATGGGAAAGGTAGAGGAAGAGGTAGAAGTAATAAGGATGGAGTCAAAGCCTGTGGTAAGTCAAATCATTTAGCTAATGATTGTTGGCATAACACTCATAATAATGGTGGATATAATCAGAACTTTAATTCAAGAGGAAGAGGTAGCAAAAATCAAAGAGGTAATTTCAGAGGTAGAGGTAGTAGAGGTTATTTTGGAAGAAATGCAGGTAGAGGATTCCAAAGCCAACAATACAACAATACCTACTACAATTATGCTTCAGATCAAAAGGAGGATTCAACATTGATAATGAATGCAACTTGTGAAAGGCAAAGTGAAGACCAAAGGGTCTTCTACATTGACTCAGGGTGTAGCAATCACCTGAGTGGCAACATAGCATTAATGACTGATTTGGAAAATAAAGTAACTAATCATGAAGTTCAAACAGATGACAATACAAAGCATAATGTGAAGTCAATTGGATCAGTGAATGCCAAGGATGGTAGTGCTCTCTTGAGTAAAGTTTTGTATGTTCCTAGAATTCCAAATTAAGTGTAGGACAATTTGTTGAAAAAGGTTATGAAGTTAGGTTCACTAGTGAAGGAGTTTTTGTGGAAGACCCTAGTAATGGGTATAAACAAATTGTTTCAGGAAAGAAAGAAGGAAGATTGTTCACATTGAAGATTCAAGGTAATGTTGGTCATGCCTTGTTCACCTATGGAGGACATAGGATCTCTGAGATAGATCTTTGGCACAAAAGGCTTGGTCCTTTTAATGGAAGAGGTATTAAAGATATGGTTAATAATGGTTCAGTGCTTGGATTGCCTAATGTTGCAGGTCAACATATGACATACAGATGTGAGGCATGTCAATTAGGTAAGGCTCATAAGCAATCTTATTCCAAGCATTGTTTTATGTATTCAGAGAAGCTTGAGTTGGTACACACAGATGTGTGGGGACCATCAAAGGATTTCAGTATCAATGGTTCAAGGTATTATGTGATTTATGTTGATGATGCTACCAGATGGATCACTATCTATGTGATCAAAGATAAGTCAGAGGTATTCAATACATTCAAACATTATCATGTGTATGCAGAGAGAATTACATGTCAAAAGTTGAAGAGACTAACGTCAGATGGAGGGGGAGAGTATTTTTCTAATGAGTTCAATGATTACTTGTGGAATGCAGGTATAAAAAGGGAAATTACTTGCAGGTACTCTCCTCAACAAAATGGTGTAGCAAAAAGGAGGAATAGAACTCTTGTTGAGTTTGCAAGATCCATGATGAAGGAGAAAAATTTCCCAAATTACTTGTGGGCTGAGGCTGTAAATACAGCTACATATTTGGTCAATAGATTACCATGTAAAGATTTGCAAGGTATGACACCATATGAGGCATGGTGGGGCAAGAGACCTACTCTAGATCATTGAGAAGTATTTGGATGTTTGGCATATGCATATGTGCCATCTCAATTAAGGCACAAATTGGAACCTAAAGCTGAAAAGTATGTGTTCATTGGATATAATGATAAATAGATGGGATATAGATTGTGGAGTCCATCCACAAAACAATTTCTTGTATCACAGGATGTTACATTTGATGAGCAAGGTACTTGGTATGCATGTACAATCAATATTTATGGAGGTGATGAAGAAGTTGTGAATCAAAAGAAAGGTAAATCAAAGGTTCAGATATTTGATGAAGAGGAGAACAATGAAGTACAGGTTGAAGTTGAAGAAGTGCCAAGGTTTGATCCAGAATGTGATGAGCCAGAAACCTCAAGGAGTGGAGAACTCAGAAGGTCATCAAGACACAAATGCCAACCTACAAGGTATACCTATGACACTTCTTTTTTGGCTACCAAAGATTATGCTTATATGATAAAGGCAAATGAAGACCCTTCTACATATGAAGAGGCAAAAGATAAGGAAAATTGGGAGAAAGCTATGCAAGAAGAGTATGATGCATTGATGGAAAATGACACATGGGATTTGGTTCCTAAACCAAATAGTCAGAAGATTATTGGATGAAAATGGGTCTACAAGACAAAGAGGTTTGTAGATGGTAGTGTGTCTAGGTATAAAGCTAGACTTGTTGTGAAAGGGTTTGCTCAGACATATGATATAGATTATGATGAGACCTATAGTCCTGTGGCAAAGATGACAACCATCAGGACACTCATAGCTATTGCTGCATGTAAAGGTTGGAAATTATGTCAATTAGATGTGAAGAATGCTTTTTTAAATGGTTACATTTCAGATGATGTTTTCATGGAGCAACCACAAGGATTCAAAAATGAAAGGTATCTAGATCATGTATGTAAGCTCAAGAGAGCTTTGTATGGTTTGAAGTAGGTCCCAAAGGCATGGAATTATAGACTTGTGAAGTTCTTGAAAGAACTTGGTTTCCAAGTATCTAAAGCAAATAGTAGCTTGCTTGTCAAAGCAAGTGATGATGGGTTCATTTACATGTGCATATATGTTGATGATGTAATTCTTATAGGTACAGATGAGAAAGGCATACAAGGACTAAAGAAGCAAATGGAGAAAGAGTTCAAGATCAGTGACTTGGGAGACTTGTCATACTTCTTGGGCATGGAGATTTCATATACTCAACATGGAGTGTATATAACTCAAGAAAGGTATTTGAAAAACTTGTTGGTCAAGTTTAAAATGGATGATTGTAGGGTAGCACCTACTCCAATGGAGGTGAATCACAAATTGAGCAGATATGGAGGAGAAGAATTCAAGGACATGAAGCTATATCAAAGTTTGGTTGGTAGTATGATCTATGCTACATTAACTAGGCCTGACTTGTCATATGCAGTTGGAGTATTATCTCAATTCATGCATTGTCCTAGGAAAGAACATTGGGTTGCAGGACAAAGAGCATTGAGGTACATTAAGGGTACACTCAAAGAAGGTTTGTATTATGGTTTTACATCAGATACAAACATCAAGATATATAGTGATGTAGATTGGACAGGTAATCCTGATGATAGGAGATCAACATATGGATACTTGTGTTATGTGGGAGATAAGTTAATTTCTTGGTGTTCTAAGAAGCAACACAGAGTTGCTTTATCATCCACAGAGGCTGAGTACAAAGGTATGGTGGAAGCTGCAAAGGAAGTGATATGGCTTAAGACTCTTATGAAGAGTTTTGACATCATTCAGAGTATACCCACTATTCATGGAGATAACATGAGTTCATTGTATTTAGCTGCTAATCCTATTTTTCATGCCAGGACTAAACATATTGAGATTCAGTATCATTTTCTAAGAGAGAAGGTGATGGACAAGGAGATTGCAGTCATACATACTTCAACAAAAGATCAGATAGCTGATATGCTAACCAAAAGCTTGGATGGACCAAAGCTACAAAGATTCAAAGACATGGCAGGCATAAAGAAGATAGAAAAAACCTCAATTGATGATTAAGGGGGAGCTGTTGGTGCAAGGTAATCAACAATTGAAGTTTTTGATGAAGGCTTGAAAGTCAAGGACTGAAGAAAAGATCAAGATATGAAGCATGAAGAAAGTACATGTTCAGAGAATGAAGATGTGTATACATATGTACATTAATTTAGAGTTAGTTCACTTTTTCACAATTAATGTGTGGATTACGCTTCTTTAACCAAGGCATTCCAATGATAACTAGATGTACTGGGCTTGATATTACATTGAAACATATGTGGGACTCATGGTCACCAAGCGGTGTGGTTTCCATGGTTATAATCCCAGATGCTAGAGGTCACCCATCTACTACTTCAGCTACTACTGGTTTGTTCTTCCGAAGTATAGGAATTCCATGTTTCCATGGTGTGGTTTCCATGGTTATAATCCCAGATGCTAGAGGTCACCCATCTACTACTTCAGCTACTACTGGTTTGTTCTTCCGAAGTATAGGAATTCCATGTTTCTTAACCAATCCTTCATCGATGAAACATGAGGAGGCTTCTGAATCTACTAGGGCTGTAAGGGAAAGGGTCTTGTTGGGCATGATTAACTTGATAGGTGCAAGACATGTTTCTATGGGTGTAGCTGGAATTATGAGACCCTTTCTTATATCATGGTCCGACTGCAGGGGTCTCTTTTACAACTGGACTTCCTCGTTTCCTTGTTCTACAAGGGTGTCTGCAACTCTAGAGTTTGTTCTCTTGTTTGGACAATTAATTGCAATATGCCCAAGGTTTCCACAATGGAGACATAACTTATTAACTCTCCTTCAATGTTTCTCTTCTAATGTTAGAGGCCGAAACCGTATTACATCTATTTGCATAGGTTCAGGCATAGACTCATCTTTAGTAGCGGGCTAGAAAGGTTTCCACGGGTGAGGTCTTCCTTCTACTTTTTTTTCTTATTTCCTTTCGAAAAGTCGGTTATCACATTGAATAGCTTGCATGATATATTCATTCAATGTTTTAACCTCTGGCATCATGAGCAAAAGGTCCTTCACATCATCTCTTAAACCCCATCTAAATTGGCTTATGAAATAATCTTCATGCCAAGTGAGATCACATATCAAATGCCTAAATTCAGATGCATAGGTAGAGGCAGGGTGGTTACCTTGACGTAACTTCCGAAGTTTTGTTTTTGCTACTCGACTTGTGTCTGCATCTCCAAATGTGGCAGAGAGTTCTCGAAGAAACCCCTCATAGTCTTGAAGTTTGGGGTCCTACAAAGACCACATCTTTGTAGGACCCCAAACATTTGTTCTCCAAGAAACCCCTCATAGCCTCCCTTGAGGATCAAACATGCATCGAATTGGGGATAAAGTATGGTTACTATTGAGCCCATAAAAGTCATATTGGTCAAAGTCAACCACAATCAAAGTTAACCATCATCAAAGTGAAAAGGTCAAAGTCAACATGATCAAAGTCAAAGTCAATAGGGGTAAAGTCAAAGTGTTCGAAGTGCAGGTGTCAAGGTGCACAGGTAGTGCACAAGTAATTGTCCACAAATGGTGAATTGGAGAAAGTGGTTGCAGGTGGTAGAGGTATTTCTCTAATTTCCCTAAGTTTCAAAGTACTTTTAAAGTGTTTTGGAAGGTTCAGGTGAACCCTCTCTTAGGTGCACAAGTGAAGACTTAAAATTAGTCTAAAGTCACCACATGACAAAACAGGGATTCGTTGGCTGCCCACTTGTGGAGACAATCTTGGGACATCAAAGTGAGCACCAAGATACTCTTGCAGTTAGGAGCGTACGTGAATCGACACTCGAATCAAGGCAAGGACTATTCTTGGACAATTCGAAGACTAAGCAAGGGAGCATAGTCTAAGTGAGGCAAGAGAGAAGTGCAAGGGACACAGTGTGCGGCACAGACAAGTGAAGTGCAAGGTGTGCATGAGGAGTGACTAAGAAGTGTGCAGAGAAGTGTTAAGCTATTCCCCCAAGGATCCCAAGGTCACATTGCAGTGTGCGCATGCCGACAAAAGGTGTCCAATCCCTCCCCCTTATTGGAAGCTTGGTGCAAGGTGTGCACAAGTGCAAGGTGTGCACAAGTGCAAGCTTGGAGAAGGTGGAGGTCTGGTGCAAAGGAGGTCGGCAACAACAAGACCTTGGGTATTTGGTATTTTGTAATTGCACACTCTGTGGGATTTTGCATAGAAGCATTGGATTGTATTGTGCATCACCATTGTATTTTTCTTATTATAATCAATCGACAGAGGCTTCCAGTGTGTATCTTTCTTCTTGTCTTTCCCTTTTCTCCTACAAACACTCAAATCCCTTCTTGTTCAAGAATCCCCCAACAAAATTTGGCATGCCCGGTATGACTCCAAGGAGATTGGAGCATAGGAGAAGACATTCAAGTGCCGACAGTACTACTTCATTGGGCTAAAAGGTACATATTATTATCAATTATGTCATACTAAGAGGACTGTGAACAGCTCATGACCGCAACTCGGTCCCAAACATTGAGGGTCACCTGCAAGAAAACAAGAAGGGAGGCTATTAGACGATCATCTAGTCCACTTTCATCAACTTCATCAATAAGGAGCATGGCTGGTCAAGTAGACTTGGAAACCCTACTATCAAGATTAAATATAAAATTTCCTTCTTTCAAAGGCCTAGCTCAGGAAGATTCAGACGAGCATATTAGAAGGTTTTTAGCACTTTGCAAAACTAGAGGCTCAATGGGAAGAGAGGATGCCTTTTTGATACTCTTCCCTGCCACTTTAGAAATATTAGCAGACAAATGGTTCAACCAGTTTGCTGAGAATCATTTTACAACTTGGGACTTAATGAAAGATGCATTCAAAAATCAATTTCATCATGGAAATACTGTAGAGATCATTATAGAGGAATTAGAAAATTTGAGATTGGGTCCAAGTGAAAACTTTCCAGAGTTTGTAACTAGGGCTAAGGCACTAATGGCTGAGTTACCAGATCCACCACATGATTTTTTTGTTAAGAAATGGTTAGCTAAGCTACTTCCAGTGACCGACCAATGTAAAATCAAGGAATTAGTGTTGCCTACAGCCTCCATAGAGGAATTCATCAACACAGCTACACGACTGGAGCAGATAAGGCAACAATATGGAGCAACTTCTTCTCAACTACCATATTCTACAGAAATGGAGGATCCAGTAATCCAGCTAAGGAAGGAGCTGGAGGGCTTAAAAAGGAATAAGCCCCACAAAGAGGAGGAGAATGCTGTTACTCAGTTGAGGAGGGAGATTGAGGCATTAAAGATCCAAAAGAAGGAGGAGGCCCAAGCAGAGGAATTAGCTCAGTTGCGGCAAGAGTTGCAGGAACTCAAAGGGGGTGGCATCAAGAGTGCACTTTGGTGTACCATGTGCAACGAGCAAGGTCATATAGTAAGTGAATGTCCTCTGTTAAGTGTGACTTGCCAACTATGCAAGAAAGCTGGTCATGAGGCCTAGGGTTGCCAATCAAGAGGAATGCCTACGACAACATATTGGACACAAGGAGGACCCCTACCACTAGCAAATCTGATGGCGTCTACACCTAACCAAGGTAACAATTACAACCCTAGACAGAGGGATAACTTTGGAAATGGGCCAAGGAGGCCAATTATTTGTTTTAGATGTGGAGAATGTGGGCACTATCAAAGTAGGTGCACTCTACCAGAAAATGCCCCTCCTTGCAAGAACTGCCTAGAGGCTAGAGACCACTATACTAATTGTTTTCCTAAGAACCAAGCATCTTCATCTGGGCCCCACATTCAAATGATTTATGTGTGCAAAGAAGAAATGGTAGATCAAGCCAGGGTACCATCACCATCCAGTAGGGTGGTGCAATTAGAAGAAATTGAATATTTTACAATGCAGATGAGAAGCAAGGGGAAGGCTCAAGTGGAAATAGGTCAAGAATGAATGATTAATGGATTGAACAAAGACAAGGTTGCATCTGAAGGCGAAGCCACCACATGTGCAGATACAAGGCAAAAAAGAAAATTTTTATAGGTACCAGTGATGCCATTGGGCATGCATTCAACAGTGCTCATGAGGAGTTTGATAAGTCAAATGGAGCCCATGCTCTTAAGGAATCAGAAGCATCTAGACTACTCAAGTCCATGAAAAGGAGGTAAGTATTTTTGATATAATAAAGATGGATGGGAAGTTCAAGACAGAACTCTTGCAGATAATTGATGAAATGTCCACAACAAGCTTAGTGGCAAAGGCTGCTATTATGGTGTAGGGGAAGAACCCCTCACAGATTATAAGAGCCCTCGGCTAACAATCTCTATCAAAGGTCATGAGTTTTAAGGAGTTATTGTGGATGGTGGTTCTGGCATTAACTTGATGCCTGAATATACCATGAAAAAGATTGGACTATACCCTTCTAGGCCTACCAACTTCACTGTAACACTGGCAGACCAAAGCATAGTTAAGCCTATGGGAGTGGTCCCTAGAGTCCTAGTCAAGATACAAGGTACCATCTTTAACTTGGACTTTGTTGTTTTAAGGCTGCCACAGGTAGAAGCAAGTTTCCCTTTGTTAATTGGGAGACCTTGGTTAAGGCATGCCAATGTGCTGCATGACTGGGGCAAGGACACAATGTGGGTAAAGCAAGAGGGAAAAGAGTTGCAGTAGATAATTTTAGAAGAAGGTCCACACAACCAAAGACACACCAGCATGATGCAGACAATTAGTATTTGTATGGAAGAAGAATTGTTGGACAACCCAGAAGCACATCTATATGAAGAGGAAAACATGTTGGCTTGGCTCCATGCAGAAGACCCATCCTCCTGCTATGGAATTTTTCCAAACTCAAGTAGGGAGGAAGCATATGAAGAAAAAGAGGACATCATTCAGGTTACTGATTTGAGTGAAACAGTCTAAGTCAAAGGCCATAGCAGTGATGAAGTTACTTCAAATCATATGTCAATGGCCACTTTTTTATGGATAGTAGTATGGATATCATCTGTTATGTCAATTTTAATGATCGCAAGTGTAGGGCTTTACAAGAGTGTGGAAGGAGTACCTGCAAGTCTTTGGAAACATGGGGTTCCATTTGATGAAGAAGTTGGAATAGTAAAAATGAAATTTTGCAGATTAAGTCATAATGTAGCTGAAACAAAGATAGAAAATATACAATATGGAGGAGATAATATTTTTCTAAAGGATTTAGGGTACCCCTATCAGATGAACAGTGTACCCAACAAGAAGACAAAACCAATAAAGTGCACTACAAGTGGAGATTATGGAGGAATTTCTCTGAGTCAACATATCAAGGCTCAAGGCCTATCATCAACAAAAATGAAGAATTAGGGATCACTGGGAACCTGAAAAAATTATCCAGGTTGTACATAGCCTTTTCATGTTATTTTTGCTTAAGTTTTAGTAGTTTTTATCCTTTTTTTTATGCTTGTTTCTTGAGTTTTAGCAAATTCAGCAACCCTTTCATAGCCCTTTGCTAAGTACCATTTTTGGAAATTTTTGGGAGTTTTTCAAGCATTTTTCTAGAATTTTTAATCCTTTTTTGATGTCATTTTCTTGCCAAATAGGAGGAATAAAGGAAGCTCTCTATGGTTTGGAGTGACGAAATTGGCCTAGATCTGTAGAGAATTTGTTTAGAGTTTTTTGAGAATTTTTTTGGATTTTTTTGCAATTTTTTTGGATTTTTTCTGGATTTTTCTCACATTTTGGGGATTAAAAAAAAAAAGAGCCCCCCTTGGCTTTTTCGAGAATATTTCAAAAACAAAAATAAAATCTCCCACCCCCCTCTCTCTCTCTCTCTCTCTCTCTCTCTCTCTCTCTCTCTCTCTCTCTCTCTCTCTCTCTCTCTCTCCCCCCCCCCCCGCTCCCCCCCATGACCCCCCCCGCTCTCCCCCCCCTTGCCCCCCCCTGTCCCCCTCCCCCCTTGTCCCCCCCTCCCCGCCCCCCCTGCCCCCCCTACCCTCTGCCCCCTCCCCCCCCCCCCCCCCCCATGTTTTGAGCATATTTATCCCATGTTTTTATTTAAACACATGTTCCACATTGTCTATTCTCACCTCATTTCACATATGTTAAAAATTTTCCCATATGCATCCTCTGTAGCTCTACTGTTTGATCATTTTGACCCTCTCCAAACCCCATAATCCTACTCCCTCACCCTCCCCTTACCCTTCTTCCCAACCACATCCTTATCCCTCCTTGCCCTATCCATCTCAGCCCCCTTAGCCCTCCCTTTCCCCTCCTTTCTACCCTCCAATTGCCCTCCTTTGCTTTTCCATGCAAAAAAAAAATTCCATTTTGGGTTATTCTCTGGTGCTTGTTCTCTCCTGCTTCTGGTGGTCTTGGTAGCTGCTCAGGTGTCCTTTTCAAGATTTTGCACATCAAGAATCATGGTGTCCTCTATGCTCAGAGTTTTGGTTGTAGCTCTCCGGGACGGAGAGCACATTAGGTCGTTGGAAATTGTAGAGTCCATAAAAGTCATATTGGTCAAAGTCAACCGCAATCAAACTTAACCATAGTCAAAGTCAAAAGGTCAAAGTCAAACCAATCAAAGTCAACATGGTTAAGGTCAAAGTCAACAGGGGTAAAGTCAAAAGTGTTTGAAGTGCAGGTGTCAAGGTGCACAGGTAGTGCACAAGTAATTGTCCACAAAGGGTGAATTGGAGAAAGTGATTGCAGGTGGCAGAGGTATTTCTTTAATTTCCCTAAGGTTCAAAGTATTTTTAGAGTGTTTTGGAAGGTTCAGGTGAACCCTCTCTTAGGTGCACAAGTGAAGACTTAAAAGGAAAATGTGAAGGTATGTGAAGCGGTAGCGTACGCAGAAGTGAAAGTATGGCCCCCCAATTAAAATTTTTGTTTTAGTCTAAAGTCACTACAGGACAAAACAGGGATTCATTGGCTGCCCACTTGTGGAGAGAATCTTGGGACATCAAAGTGAGCACCAAGATACTCTTGCAGTGAGGAGCTTACGTGAATCGATACTCAAATCAAGGCAAGGACTATTCTTGGACAATTCGAAGACTAAGCAAGGGAGCATAGTCTAAGTGAGGCAAGAGAGAGAAGTGCAAGGGACACACAGTGTGCGGCGTAGAGAAGTGAAGTGCAAGGTGTGCATGAAGAGTGACTAAGAAGTGTGCAGAGAAGTGTTAAGCTATTCCCCCAAGGATCCCAAGGTCCCATTGCAGTGTGCGCGTGCTGACTGAAGGTGTCCAATCCCTCCCCCTTATTGGAAGCTTGGTGCAAGGTGTGCACAAGTGCAAGCTTGGAGAAGGTGGAGGTCTGGTGTAGAGGAGGCCGGTAGCAACAAGACCTTGGGTATTTGGTATTTTGTAATTGCACGCTCTGGGATTTTGCACACAAGCATTGGATTGTATTGTGCATCACCATTGTATTTGTCTTATTATAATCAATCGACAGAGGCTTCCAGTATGTATCTTTCTTCTTGTCTTTCCCTTTTCTCCTACAAACACTAAAATCCCTTCTTCTCCAAGAATCCCCCAACAGTTACTCAAAAACAATTTGCAAACTTCAAGGCCTTGTGCAAAGTTAGATCATCAAAGCTTTGGTCCATTTACCATCTTGGCCAAGATTAATCCAGTCACCTTCAAGCTCCAGTTACCAAGTACCATGAGAATACATCCACTTTTCCATGTATCCATGTTGGAACCATATCAAATTTCACCATTGAGGGTGGAGAGACCTAGTCCTTCACCACCTATCGAGATTGATGATCATGAAGAATTTGAAGTCGAGCATGTCCTAGATTCGAGAATATCTCGAGGAAGATTAGAGTACCTTATTCATTGGAAAAGGTATGACATCAGTGATCGTACTTGGGAACCTGCAAAAAACCTTCAAAGAGCACCAGTCAAGGTTTGAGAATTCCATAAGAGAAATCCAATGAAGCGGAGACCAGAGAACGTGACCGCTCCTCTTGGAACTCGTCGCTTGAGGGGGAGGTAATGTCATGGACAAAGGAAACCATCCTGAATCTCAGATTCCATGTGAATCTTATATCTCATGATCGGTCCAGAATTTGTGAAAACTAATGCGTCCATTACGTTCGGAATGTGCCAAAACCCTAAGATCGACTGTCTTCCTGCTTGATTCTGACATCCAGAGACCAATAGGTATGGAAAACTGAACTAGAGCCTGCTGTTCTAACAGTTGCAGGTGTGATAGGACATTTTTCAACACCCTGCATAATGTTCCACAGTCATTTTGCAACCAATACATGTCGTATCATATAAGCCCACAACGGGTAGTTGGTACCATCCAACTTATCCTCAACAGCCAACATACGAAATACATCACTACTTTGAGCCATGGCCGGTGACTAAAATACCTTGATGCAAAAAATTGACTGTATCTCAAAAAGTTGAACGAAACTGTCGAGACGAGTTTTGCTAAACCTGTAGCAGACTTTGAGACGCTTATACTGGCGAACAGAAACAGGTATATACCTTTGGCAAAAATGCACAAGTGCTGCAATAGTGCGTTCGGAGGCCGAAACGAGCTCAGATCGCAATTTTGGCACCACAAAGCAAAGCAGTTTTGATCTCTGAAACAGCTTGAGTATGCTCACCAAATTTCGTGCGAATATGAGATTGCAACGGGAGAGGTGTAGATGATGCCCTAGATGAAGCGGTGACCTGCTCTGATACCAATTGTTGGAGTTTGATGTCTGCGGAAGCACGTGAACAGCACAAGGAAGAAGAAGAAGCTTGGAACACAACACACAAGACTGAATGTATTACTAGAGAATGTACAAAGATAAGTAGCCCATTAGGGCAATAGGCGTATATACAAGGGGGGTGGGGGAAACCTCCTAAAGAGGGAAAATAGTGCCCCTGTGGTCCTAGTGTGTTTACAGACATCACTACCTAAATATATCAACAACACACACACACACACAAACACACACACGCACACACACACACACACACACACACACACACACACACACACACACACATATATATATATATATATATATATATATACATATGAGAAAATGCAAATTAAACAAGAACAAAAACAAAACAAAAAGTGCGACGTCATCAACTTGTATGTCTGTCCTTAACAAGAACTATCAGAATTAAACACTATCATGCATAGCTTGGACAAATAGATAAATAGTCTTTTTAAATAAAGATCGCTAACAAAGTCAATGAACTGAGTTTCTATCACTTCCAGAAGTGAAGGTCAAACTCAACCATGATAAAGTCTTGCACAAAGAACAAAAAAATAATAAGAAGAAAGGAATTAAAATAAGAACTATAAAAATTAAAATTAATAAATATATAGATAAATAAACAAATAAGTATTTAAAAATTAAAATAAATAAAGAAATAATAATATTTTTAAAAATATATTAAAAAAAATAAAAAAACAAAGAACTAAAATAATACAATTAATAGTACAAGTAATAATAATAAAATTAAAAGAACAAAAGAATAAAATGAAACTATAAATAAATGTAGAAAGAACCCTCACAAAATACCTTATCATTAACTAATATAAAGTTCCTCTTTTCTATTGATTCACTAATGATTAATTTAAACACATGAAAAGAAGAAGAACCATAAATGAACTTGTTATGAAGTAAGAAAGTCCTTACATTGTCTGAAACTTTCCTGAATAGATACCCTTTTTGAACAAGAAAAGAGATTAGTTCACAACATTGAACTACAAATGAAGACAAGCTTGAACATAGACGAGAAAATCTAAAGAATTGAGAGCAAACAATGCCATAATTTGCCAAAAGAGATATATTTGAATCAATATGAGGCATTTGTATAATGGTAATGCTAGCAAATTTTGGTTCTAATCTTTTGTCATAAATGTCTACTTCCAAAACAAAAGGATATTGAAATATTTTTAGATCTAGGAAAGCACAAGAATCACCACGTGAAGTACAATTCAACTCACAAAAAGTTTTGGGACAAATACGACCACCAAAAGCATCATTTTCTAAATACATAAAATCATGAAAAGAACTAAAATAAGGAACAAACAGATCATCTACAAAGTGTCTAATATTAGAAAGTTTGTGTATAATGATAGGACAAGTATTGGCTAAAACAAGCCTTTCCAACAATTCAAATTCATAAGTAAAAATATAAAAATTATTAGCAAGAAAGATAGCACAATTTGTACCCATAGGAATTCCAATACTTTGTTTGAATAAAGTATGACCAACTGAAATATACAAGTTTTCTAAAAGAAAATCTATCCAAAGAAGGATGTCAGTTTCATCTACTATTCTAGTGTAAGGTTTCTTTCTACTATGTATATCTATAGACTTGGATTTCAACCATAAATAATTAAAATGCAATGGAGACTTTAAATAATTATGTATACGTATATGTTAAAGGAAATCAATGAATTACTTGTGTTGATAAATGGATTGCTTTGAGGTTAAAATGAGCGTGGTTTTTCTGTTTTTGCGGGCTTGTGTAAATGTCATCCTTTTATGCTTTATTTCCCAGAAGGTAGATACAGTTTCCTGCCATCTCTTGCAAGCGGCTAATATTAGTGATGGTAATACTGAGTTTGTATATATTTCCACGGCTAACTTTGAGTTTCTCCTTTTCTTTGTATAGAATTCGTGGCTGAGTTCTATAAATTAAGTCATAAAGTTTCGTTTAGAAGGAACATGTAAAGGACATTTTTTTTTTCTGACTCTTTTTGGAAGACATATCAGACAAATTCTGTATCGCATAACTGTAAATTTTGTGCCTTGAAAACTAGCAGAGATATTCAAGAGATGGTTGCCTATGCCAGATGCTTGAGTAAGAATATGCAGATATGTCAGTGACTGAGGTAGTTCCTGGAGGCACGAATGGTAGTGTTGTTGGAAGGCAAACTGCTTTGTGAGTCCAAAGCTTCCATGGTTTGCTTTGTAAGCAAGTTATAAGCAGGTGCTAACGCACTCATCATGTATGGCCTTTTTCATCTCTGCGTAGTATCCACAGGCTCAAGGAATCTGACTCCCAGATCACGTGTATATGTGAAGGAGAAAGAGAGAGTGCAGCTCAATGCCCAGTTTCCAAAGTTGGGGTCTGTGAACATCCTTGGCTGTCACTCTCCCTCGTTTTCTTTGCCTCTCCCTCCCGTGAGATGAGAAGGTAGGTGCGCACTTGCAGCGCTTAGGAATTTGCAAAGAGTCAGAAGGCTCAAGCTTCATCTTCAAAGCTCTAGGCTGCCATCTCAAAATCAGACGGTACTTTGCAGAAGAGTACACTATCACATATGTCCATTGCCCTTTCTCTCTCTCTCTCTCTCTCTCTCTCTCTCTTCTTTCTGTCTCTCTCCACAAGCCTGTCGCCTCATCGTCTCGAGCTTGCTTTCGACGATGAAGAGCACTTATGAAGGAGAGAATAAGGGAATACTGCGGTTGAGATCCATTAAGCAACATTAACCAACAGTTTAGTGGGTAACAATGTTGAATCCGCACTTGCGATGGACAATGACAAACACTTGTGGAGGAGAAAATAGACGAATACCATTAATCAAAATTCCTCACTGACAGTCACGTGTTTGTCTTTGCATAATACAGTTGGGTCGAGCTGCCCTCGAGGCTCGCCCGATAACTGCTGTCTGTAACTCTCTCTCTCCAAAAAAGGAAAAAAAGGGTGATGGGATGCGAGCGCGGACCAAAGATTAGACGAAATCTCCATTTTCAAGGGCTAGCTGTCTAGGGAATCGCCATTTTCAACATCTCGCGTCCGTGTCCAGAATCTCTCCGAAATTTTACAGTGAGAGGTCACGTGCTGAACTTTGCATAACACGTATCTTCTGTTCAGATCGCGAGCCCTTTGTCTGCTCTCTCTCTCTCTCTGTGAATAAATTTGCGGTCTCCGTCAGGTAGACCTCGAAACTGTGCACTTACACAATGGAGGAGTCTGCGGGGATCACGCGTTTCAAGTTCCACTCTCTCTGCACATCTATGACGCGGAAAGTTCAGTGTGTGGACACTGGAACTTGGAAGCTACCAAAGAGTCGACAACCGAAAATATCTGCCAGACAACCGAAAATATTTGCACTGTTGTGCCGTCGGGCTGTGTGAACAAAGCCTCAGATCAAGTTTGGGTCTTGTTATTCTTAACAGATGATTAAGAAATACGGAATGTCAACGGAATAACCATATTCTACCTTAGGATTGAGTCAACAAGTCAACGTATAGCTCATTTCACTTCTCACGTCACACAAAATAGGGACGCACAACAACGCGAACGTCTTTCCAACACAGAGAGACGCTTACGGCTCAAAGGTTCAGTCATTCGCAACCTCAAAGTGAAGTGAATCACATTTGCAGGCTTAAAGTGAACTGGTTTTTTATTTTTTTAAATGGAGGTTCGACAAGTGCCACTCTCTATATCCCACACAACAAAGGTTATACAAAATTATAACTGGTTTTAGACTCACTAAAGCCATTATATGTCCAACCCGAGAAAACTCTAGACCTCTACCTCAAAGAACCAAAGACAACCACTAGAACAATGAGATATGAACAAGTGAAATGGTTTTGTGATTCAATGTACAATTCAAGATGACACATCCTCTTAGAATTTGTATACTCACTCAACCAATGTACAATTTCAAGATTACGCATCCTCTTGTGGTTCTTGGGGTATGTGACTTAAAACCATTCTTTACTGCTTTCACTATTCTCTACTCTTGATCAAATTCCCTAACTTCAAGCATACTCCCAAAGGCATATTACAATCAGTCATAAAGTTATTGGGATTATTGGATTTTATTTATTCTATTTCCGCAAACTATCTTATTACATGTGCAAACATTAGATGTTGATTGTATTATGCCTAGTGCATAAAAGAAATTAATGTGGTTTGTGCTTTGATTAGCAAATCAAAGATCATGAAGGAATGTGCAGTTCATTATTATTGAGGTTTATGTGTATATACACAATATATATATATATATATATATATATATATATATATATATATATATATATATATATATATATATATATATATATATATATATATATAGCGTGCGTGTGTAGGCACATAAACCTGAATAATTATGAAATGCGTACATACACACATATACACACACGCATATAGTAAAAGAAACATTTATATTCAAAAGGTTTATTTTTCATAAATTTATGATTATTTATAAATTTCCATAGATAGAAATATTAATAAACTTTTATCGAAAATTTTGTAAATCTAATGCGTGGCGTTTTTGCTTTCTCTCTTTATTAATAAAATTTACTGTTTTGGACTAATTAGAATAACCTATAAATACATGTGATTTGGAATAAATATAATGAAACATGTGAGGGAATTTCATACCCGATATTATGTAACTTTTATGTCTCTATCACAACTTTCCATTTCTTATCGTATCTTTTTGACATTTCTTTAACATCACATAAATCATCCACATATACTTCTAAGCTCTTTCACAAGAACTCATTGAAGCATGAAACATGAGCTTTTGGAATGTTGCAGGTGCATTGGTGAGCCCAAATGGCATCACATGAAATGCAAAGATTTCCCATTCTATGGAGAAGACCGTTTTGTGTTGATCTTCTGGGGCAATGATTACTTGGTTGTAATGTGAAAATCCATCAAGGAATCTATAAAATTCCTTGTCTGCAACATGCTCCAATAAATGTTCGATGACTGGAAGCAAATAGCTATCTCTGATTGCGACAACATTATTTTTTTAAGGTTAATACACACCTATAACATTGCATTCTTCTTGGGCACCACTACGATGGGGGACACCCAATAAATATGCTCAATCTCATAAATAAATCTAGCTTCAATGAGTTTGTCAATTTCTTCTTTTATTTTGGCTGCATAAGTGTCATTTTATGTGTAGGGCTTCTGCTTGGTGGGCTTGGCATGAGCCATAATGGGGGTCATATGAGAGCATATTTATGGATTTACCCCCTTCAGGTCTCTATAGGTCCATGCAAACACATCCCTATATTCCCTTAATAAAGCTACAAGCTCTACTTCTTCTTCTTCACTTAGGTCTTCTCCTATGTACCTCACATCGCTCTTCATTCTCTTTAATGGTTACTACAATTTTTTTGGCCTTTTGTTTATTATCATATGTTTCTCCTATGATGGCCCCTCTCTTAGGCATTCATACCAAATTTTTTTTGGTCTTCAACTTCATATTTCTTGAAATTCTCTAGTACTTTGAACAATGATTCCTCCTCTGCTTGCTTCACTACTTTTTTTTTTGACTACCTTCACTTTCTTCCCTTGAATTTATAGTTTTAATGCTTGTAAGAGGTTCTTCTTCTTTTTGGGTAAATACTCCCATGTTTTCTAGATAGTGCTCCTTTGAGTCAAAGTAACCATCCATCACATTGGACTCTAGATCATCGTGGTCCTCTTCTTTATCTATGACCTCATTAGAGTCACACTCTTCTAGCAAGGGTTCACACATGAACAAGAGATATTATAACCCTCCTCATCACAATGAGGCCTCCATTGTCCTTCATTGACAATAATCTCCATGGTCGCTAAGATTTCTACCCATTCATGAGGCTGAAATTCCTCATCAAGAAATATCATCGGTGTGTAGGCTGGGTCTCTAACCAGTTTGGTTCCTTAAGAAGTTCCTTCTTCTCTTGCTTTTAGGCATCTTTCCTCTGCCTCTATGACCTTGCACATTCACAAGTTAGTATCTTCCTGCATCCAAGATGGCTTAAAAGAAGTTACAGAATGCACAAAAATCGAATCTTCTTACACCTTGTGGATAGGGTTCCATTGTAGAGGTGGTACATCTCTGAATGTATAATCCTTTAGATTGACCTTGTTTGTGAACCCCCTAAGTGCGGCAAGTACAAGATGTTGGTTCCTCAATCTTGTACTATTTACCATTGGCATAGAAAGGGTCTTCCTAGGATCATTTCATAGATGTTATTTTTGCCAAAGTCACATATTGCAAAGGTGTATTAAAACTCCACACCATAAGTGGTTAGATTTATCCCTTCTTGCAATCCTTGAGGTCTTTCAATATGGCCATCATCCTTTTGAAGCTTCATTCTAGTTGTTCTTAATGCGGGTTTACCCTATTGCTTCCACAAAGAGGTGGTCGCAATCGCTACACCAACACCTGAACCTAAGATAGCTTTGGTTGTGTAACATTGGTAGGTGATTGGAAGATAAGTATTACCTTCTTCACCTTCAATCATATCTACTATTTTGTCTAGAGGTATCTCTGGGACTTTTTGCTTAGAGCCTTCTCTTGACACATTGGAACCAAGTTTTGGAACATGATTCGCCACATGTTTCCATAGCTCAGATTTTGCTTTGAGCAACTCATCTAAGGTGAGATGACATTGCACCTTAGTGTTCTTCACGACTTCAGTGTTTCTTGGAACCACTGAGTCTTCATTTCTTATCGGTATTGCCACTGAGTCTTCATTTCTTATCAGTATTGTGGGAGCTCTGATATGAAGAGATTCAGATTCCCATAGGCATGTGAATTGTGGCAACTCTTGTAAAGAATTAGATTCAAAATCTAATCTTTCTTCTTCTTGTTGCTTTGCTTGGTCTCTCTAAATAGATAGAATGTCTTGGGGAAATTGATCATGAAGCTCATCAATTTCAAAAATAGGAGGGGGATCACCCTTCTTCTTGGCCCATTTCTCTTCTTGTATTTCCCATGAGAACTCTTGAGAGTATTGTTCAGTTGAAAGAGGTGTTCCATCATCCGTGGAATTAGGAACATAAACTTTCATTAGTGGTGATCTTTCTCTTTCAACAACAAGTTGAGCCTATGGAGGTAAAGAAACCTGCGGTTTGTTTATCAACTGCTTTAGTCTTTCTAATAAGCCTTGGAAATGCAAACCCGACTTGATAGAATTTGTTTGATTGAACAATTGATTGGCCTCGAGCATAGCTTGAGCTAATTCTACCATTTTCATGCATATTTTTGTCCGTTCAATATATAAATCTACCCCATGGTAACTCTTGTCTAGGTTTACATATATTGGCCCTTCTTGACGTTCAGCTTGGTAGGCCTTGAACATCATATGCAAGCCTTCTAGGGTTGGATCTGTGAGAATAGACCTTGGTTGTGGTCTATCTACAATGAGTGGTGGGGTGGGATGAAGTGGAGTGGATGGATTTTTGGCATGCCAGGGGTTTTGAGATGCGATGTTTGCTATTTTTACTTGTGTCTCTCAAGCTTTCTTCTAGTTCGGATAAATTTCTAGCACACTTACGATTGGCCTTTTCCCTGGTATCGTTCCATGTTCTTGTTTTCCTCTTACTAGGCTCTCCTGATTCACTTGATGCTCATTGTTCACCTAGTTTAGCCTATTTAAAGGCTTGTGCCCTATTTACTGCCTGTATAGGAGCCACATTAACACTACTTGGACTTGAATCCACCACTAAGCCTACAACATTAATGGGTGTAACCTTGAGTGCACTAGAGGGGTTCCTTGGACAATCTCTCAGGAAATATTCTTTACCGCACTCACGACAAAAGCCTTGTATTGTGATGTTTTGTCCTTGTCTCGAAGCCGATGAGTGGGGACATTCATGCATGAAATGGTCACCTTGACATCTAAAACATGGTCCTCTAGGGGCTTGTGGTCTCATTTGTCTCAATTGGGGTCTAATGTTAGGATTCGTATATATGACATCGGAGTATTTTGGGTCCCAATTTGATTCCATAGGTAGTGCCTCATATTGATACCAATAAATCTCACTATGCTCAGGTGACTCTGTGTATTACGCTTGTGGACTATCTTCATGGGTGTAGTCTGAACTCTGAGAATGAGGGTCATTTTTTGAGACCAAAGGGGTCATTAGCACCAATGCTCTATCAGGGTTCTCCTCTGCCATCGCACACTTGACTGGGATCACATTGGAGGTGGCAATTGGTTTCCTAGGACCAGTTGTGGCCTATATGATGCTTGAAATTACTCTTGGTATTGAGGTGATATTGCTATTGTGGCCTATATAGCTGTTGGTATTGGTTCTGATACCTACCTTATTGGTAAGGTTGCTGATAAGTTGGTTTGACAACCTGCCTATTGTAAGGTCAATCTTGACCCTTATGGTTCATGTATTTTCTCTCAATAGTGCAATATGGACTATTAGAGTTTCCTTGGGGTTGAGCCATGATCGGGCAAACATTAGCCATGTGGTCTCCTCCACAGTTATAACATCGCTTCAACGAGGTGACCCTTGCTGTTTGCCTATTTTGAACTCCTAACTTCTTGACAACTTGCTCAGCTATCTCATCTATCTCATTGGAGGGTCTGGAAGTATGAATAGTAGAACTATCTAAATCCTTATAGAGTTTGGACAACTCTAACTCCTCACCCAAATTGTCTTCTATGTCAATCCACATTTGATCTAGTGTGATTGGATCCTTGAGATATACATAAGATCTAAGTTTCCCACGTAGTAGTCCATCTAAAAACAAGGAGACTTGTTTTCCTTATGTAGGTAATTTAAGTGTAGGGCATCTTTCCATGTATTGTTTAAATCTATGTCCAGCTAGCCGAAGTGTTTCTTGGGGTGTCTGCTTGAAGCTCTGGATCAAGGATGATGTGTTATGATTGGTGCCACTCTTGGACAATTCTATAATGAATGCTTCTAGCAACTAGTCTCTATTCCTGAACTTACCTTCGTGTAGTGGCTGAAACCATGTTAAGGTAGTGTTCTTGAGAGTTAGATCAAATGCCTTGAATTGGGTGAACAAGTCCTCAACATGTTTGGCTCTTAACACTTGAGAGGGTCTAAGGGTTATTGGGTGCTCTCACAACCTAGTTGTCTACCTGATCTAAGGTTCATAAGCTTTGTCCACTAGTCCCAATTTCCCTTTTGTACTACTCAAAATCCTTTGGAGCCCCCTTAGCTTCTTAATCCCACTTGAAGTTAAATTTCAAATTAGCCTAGCTAAAAATCAACACATTGTTTTTAGAAAAGAGAGTCAAGCTCATGTGGGATTTGCAACAAGCTTTTTAAGGCACTTTAGAGCTCAAGAAATGGATTTTGGATGAAAAAGTTATGTCCAATTAGGCTCTTGGGGTCAAAACCGGCAAACAAGATCTCACAATACACGATACTTAGGAAGTATCAGCAATACTTAAGAGCAAATGATACATGATACCTTAGCGATATGATATAGGATATTTGAGACAAACGCTACATGATACCTCAGCTTGGACAATACATGATATTTGATCTTTCACGATATGATACTTGATATCACCATGACACACGATACAACCTTGTGCCATGACACACAATACATGATACCTATCCTCAAAATATGATACCTAGCTCAAAAATGATACACGATACTCGAGTGTGCAACGATACATGATATTTGAGTGAGCAACGATACACGATACCAAATTTTCACGATAGGATACTTGAGGTCAAACGATATACGATACTTGATAGTGCAATGATACTTGATACATGATACTTTGACTTGATCATGATACATGATACTTGGAGTCATGATACAATACCAACCTTCTCGTGATACACGATACTTAAAACCAACCATACATGATACTTGCCATGTATCGCGATACTCAAACCGACGATACATGATACTTGACCCCATGATACGATATTGACCTTCTCATGATACACAATACTTGGGTAGTAACACGATACACAACTTGGTGATACTCAACCCGATGATACATGGTACTTGGGAAGTATCATGATACGCAGGGATGAGGTATCGATGATACATGATATGTGCCAAGTATCACGACACATGGGAATTCTGATATCACGATACCTGAACTCAAACGTTCACGATACTTGGACTTAGAGAAATCTAAATTCAAAACTTTTTGCAAACACGTGCATCTTGTGCTCTCCTTTTTAGCCTTATCTTCCTAGAGATGAAAAATCTCTCTCAAATCCCACGATACTGCACTCGTGATACCTGCTACAGGTCATCTCACATGCATGATTGGTTACTCAAATTTTTGATGTTTTGAGATCCCAAACCTCTTCTTCAATAGTATTTCAACAGTGAACTCTCTTTAGACACGTCACTCATAGCTCTAAAAGAAAAAGGAGGTGAAAATGTAGTGAATATACATTAAAAATGAAAAAATTTTGTGAGGCAAAGATGGGGGCAGATGGTGATGACGATGATGATGAAGGTGGACAAAACAAAAATCATAAACTGAACAAAAAATGACTATTTTTTACCTTCTAATGTCACAAATTTATGTCTTACCATCACATGCTTGTCCACTTGCTCTCTCCCCGATAACAACGCCAAATTTGGTGTCACTCTAACACAATAGTGAGTACCAACATGAGGAGATCCACCTCATAAATGTCAGTCCGCGAAGATGTGAAGAATAGTATGAAGACTATGAACAAGTGTAGGCACAAGTGCGTGAGTGACAAGCACAAAAGCATACACACACATACATACACATATGTGCACACAAGGCAAGAACAAAGAGTGGAACAATGGAAGGTCTTCAATTACAAAAGAAATCTCTTACAAAAGCTTCAATCTCCAACTAGCTCACCCCAAATATGAGCTCTCTAGCTCTTTTTATAGTTTTTTGACTAGTTCTTCCCTGTCCAAACCTAATCCCCAAGCTAGTTAAAAATTCAATTCTAGGGCTTCTTTGAGGGCTCAAATAGAATCTAGAAATTATGTATATTGGTACATAGATAGTTCTAATACTCCTTGCATGAACAAAATGAAGTTGCAAAAATGTGAAATGATATTTAAAATGGTTTTGAGTGATTAAAATCACTGATTTGATAGGGATTCTTCTGAAAATTTGACATATACTTCTTCGAGCTCCTTACATGATCCCTTTTCTTGTGTTTCCACTTCTATGATGTGATTCCATGCTTTGTGCTTGAGCTTGAGTGCCAACATGCTACCATCAACATTGTGATTTACCTTGTAAACCCACTTGTAGTATGGGTTTCTTTCCTTGTGGCAATGCAATGAGCTTCCATGTTTTGTTTCCATATATTGCAACCATCTCTTCATACATAGCTTTTTCTCAATCTTCATTTTCAATTGCATCTTCAAAACAAGAGGGTTCAACATCTTGTATTACCTTTGTCATGTATGCACAATGATGAGCCATATAACTGTCATATGTCAATCATTGCATTGAATTCTACATCCTTCCAGATTTTCTTGTTCTTGGGTCACTTCTCCTTGGATCATCTGCATGTGCCTTTCTTACTCTTGTAGTCTTCACATAGGGCAATCCAAGTTCCTTATCAACGCTCTTTTTTGAACCGCTTGAATCTCCATCAATGCCTTCAAAACTTGTAGATGTTTTACTACCAGTAGAAAGATTTTCTTTACCTTTCTTAGATGTATTTTATGAATTTGTTGGACTGAAATTTCCATGCAATCTTCCACTCCATGGATTTGAGTTGGAACTATTGCTTGGTGATTCATCTGGTCCACTCAAAACTTGAGATTTTGCACTGGATTTTTCAGCATTTCGCTTGTCATTTGGTTCAAGATCAAGTCCATCTTTGACATCTACATGGAAGCTTGACATTTCATCAAACAACACATCTCTTACTTACCTTCACCTATTGTGTGAGTGGGTTATAACATTTATACCCCTTTTGCTCAAGGGAGTACCCACTGAAGATACATTTTTATGCTTTTGGATCAAGCTTCATCCTCAACTCATCTGGAACATGTACATATGCAATATAGCCAAATACTTTTAGATGTGATAAGTTTGGTTTTTTACCTGTAAACTTGTATTGAGGTGTAACTTGATGTACAACAGTAGTTGGAGTTCTATTCATGATGTATACATTAGTATGCATAGCTTCTACTCAATAAAAATGAGGCATATTGTTGTCAACCATCAAAGCTCTTGCTATTTTTGCAATATGTCTATTTTTGCATTGGTCAATACCATTTTGTTGTGTGTACTTGTATGAAAACACACATTGAATTCCGTGAATTTTAAGAAATTTTCCATAGTCACACCCTCTTGCATCATACCTTAATACCTGAATTATAATTTCCTATCTGATTTTCCACCGTAGCCTTAAAATTTTGGAAGTGAGTGAACACCTCACTCTTCTCTTTCATGAAATATACCCATAATTTTTGTGTACGATCATTAATAAAAGTAACATAAAACCTGGAACTGCCCATAGATGTGGTCTTTGTAGGACCCCAAACATTTGTATGTACTATTTCTCGTACATTCTCACTAACATGCTTGTCATGTGAAAACGATGGTCTTGACTATTTACCAAATTAACATGCTGAACATACCTTTTGCATCTCTACTGTCACGAGGAAGGAGATAAGGAAGAGAGATCACACACACACTCTCACTCTCAAGGAGAAGCACACACATAGATTGAGGCAAGGAAGAATGATCTTCTTCTTCTTCTTCTTCTATTACATAAAAAGGAATGTATAAGAATGACCTAAAAACAAGAATACAACCAGTGCAATATATTAAGATCAGTACATAAGGAAAAACCTGATGTCCGTGAATGAGTGAGCTTGCAAGGAAAGTGCCATCACTCTCGATAGATAAATCTAATAAAGCTCAATGAAGTATCCCTGACATATACCGGCGTGACCACTATACATGTCAAAGAAACAAAAAATTGGTACGTGTCATCTTGGATCATCACATGTTGAGCTTGATATCTCAACACTCTCCCTCAAGCTCAATGCCATATCCTGTAATCCAAGCATCTCCCGAAACTTCTTCAACTTCTCAGCTCCAAGTGCTTTGGTGAAAATATCAGCAACCTGCTCATCTGTTCTCACATAAACAAGATCAATATCACCTGCTAGTACCTTCTCTCTGATGAAGTGATAATGTACCTTGATATGCTTTGTTCTAGCATGGAAAATAGGATTCTGTGCTAACTATATGCTGCTAAGATTATCGCAGTAAATAGTGATGGGCTTTCCCACTTCCACACCTAAATTTGCAAGTAGCATTTCTAACCATGATGCCTCACATGCTACCATTGCAGCACCTCTATACTAAGCCTTTGTACTCAACAAAGCAATAATGGGTTGCTTCTTACTGCTCCATGTAACAACTCCACTCCCAAGTGAGAATAGAAAACCATTAGTAGATCTTTCATCTGGAATGCTACGAGCCCAATATAACGTAGAGTGCGCCTCACAACATCCAAATGTTGCTTCCTGGGAGCCTGCATAAACTGACTTTCAAGTCCAACAATATAACTTAGATCAGGCCTTGTAATTGTGAGATATAAGACTTCCCACAATTTTCCTGTACATAGTAGAATTTTCCAATGCTTCAGCTGATGTAGTATCCAACTTCAAATTATGATCTAATGGCATGGAAATTGGCTTACAATTAGCCATACCATACTTTTGCAGCATATTCAATGCATATTGCCTTTGTGACATCCATATACCTGTTTTTGTATGTATAAACTCAATGCCCAAGAAATAGCGCAACACACCAAGATCTTTCATGTCAAATTCCTGCATAAGAAGTTGCTTTACCTCTTTGATGCTTCCTTCATTATCACCACCTACAATCAGATCATCAACATAAATAGCCACAATAGTGATACCATCATTAGCCTTCCTTACATATAGTGAGTGATCTGCATCACACATAAAAAACCCAATGCTGGTTAAGTAATCAGCAATCCTTGCATGCCATGCACGAGGGGCTTGCTTTAGCCCATACAAAGCCTTTTGCAAGCTGCAAACATATTCTGGATGCTTTGAATCTTCATATCCTTGTGGGTGGTCCATATATACTTCTTCCTGTAACTCACCATGTAGGAAAGCATTCTTCACATCCATCTAATGCAAAGTCCATCCTTTTTCTGTAGCTAATGCAACAAGTGTTCTAACAATAGACATTTTAGCTATAAGGCTGAATGTTTCCTCATAATCAATGCCATACATCTGTGCATCTCATTTAGCTACCAATCATGCTTTATACCTGCTTATGCTACCATCAACATTATGCTTTACCTTGTAAACCCATTTGCAGCCTATGGGTTTCTTTCCTTGTGGCAATGGAACTAGCTTCCATGTATCATTTCCATAAAGTGCAGCCATCACCTCATCCATAGCTTTTTCCCAATCTGCAACTCCAACTGCATCTTCAAAGCAAGAAGGTTCAGTATCTTGTATTACCTTTGTCATGTAGGCACAATGACGAGCCATATAACTATCATACGTCAATCATTGCACTGAATTCCACATCCTCCAAGATCTTCTTGGTCCTGGGTCACTTCTCCTTGTATCATCTGCATGTGCCCTTCTTACTCCTAGAGTCTTCACTAAGGGCAATCCAAGTTCCTCATCAAGAATCTTTTTAGAACTGCTTGAATCTCCATCAACGTCTTGAAAACCTGCACATGTTTTACTACCAGCAGAAAGCTTTTCTCTACCTTTATTGGATGTATTTGATGAATTTGCTGGACTAAAATTTCCACGCAATCTTCCACTCCATGGATTTGAGTTGGAACTATTTCTTGGTGATGCATCCGGTCCACTCAAAACTTGAGATTTTGCACTTGATTTTTCAACATTTTCTTTGTCATTTGGTTCAAGATTCAGTCCTTCTTTGGCATCTGCATAGAAGCTTGACATTTCATCAAATACCACATCTTTGCTTACCTTTACCTGTTGTGTGAGTGGGTTATAACATTTATATCCCTTTTGCTCAAGGGAGTATCCAATGAAGACACACTTTTCTGCTTTTGGATCAAGCTTTTTCCTCAATTCATCTAGGACATGTACGTATGCAATACAACCAAAAACTTTCAGATGTGATAAGTTTGGCTATTCACGTGTTGACTTCTCTTCAGGTGTAACTTGATGTACAATAGTAGTCGGAGTTATGTTCATGATGTATACAACAATATGCACAACTTTTGCCCAATAACAATGAGGCATATTCTTCTCAGCCATCAAGGCTCTTGTTATTTCTACAAAATATCTATTTTTGCATTCAGCAACGCCATTATGATGTGGTGTGTACTTGCATGAAAACTGATGCCGAGTTCCATGATTTTTTAGAAAACTACTAAACTCATTTGACATGTATTCACCTCCTCCATCAGATTTTAATGTCTGAATGTACTTCCCTGTCTGCTTTTCCACCATAACTTTAAAATTCTAGAAGTGAGTGAACACCTCGCTCTTCTCTTTCACGAAGTATACCCATACTTTGCGTGTATTCTCATCAATGAAAGTAACATAAAACCTGCAACTACCCATAGATGTGGTCTTTGCTAGACCCAGACATCTGTATGTACTACTTCTAGTACATTCTCACTAACATGCTTGTCATGTGGAAGTGATGCTCTTGACTGTTTACCAAATTGACATGCTGCACATACCTTTTGCATTTACGCAACTTTGAAATTTGGTAGTCCATGGACAATCTCCTTTGACTGCATCAATTTCAACCTTTGCAAGTTTGCATGTCCAATCTGTTTGTGCGACATCTCTATATCTGCAATAACTCTTGCACCTTTTGCAAACATGGTTGCATTCATTTCAGGAATCTTCACATTTAAGGTGAACATCCTACCCACTTTGTTTCCTTTGGCAACCAATTGTCCATCCTGCTTGTACTCCTCTACATATAATTTATCAACATTGAACCTGACTTGTAATCCCTGGTCAACCATTTGTTCAACAGAAACCAGATTCTTTGTTATATTTGGAACACGCAGCACATCAGCAAGATGTTTTACCTTTCCATCCTCCATCAATAGTGCTATGTCACCAGCAGACATCGTATTCATCATGTGATGTTGAACCATGAACAACTTCTCAGAATCATCCGCACGTGGATGCATAATTGTTTTGCTACCTTCTACTATTTTGATTCTTCAACCTGCAATGACGTTCAAAGTGTCTAGGTTTACCACAATTCCAACATCCTTTACTATCATTACCTGAATCATTTCTTTGGAAATTTCGGCGGCCTCTTTAGCTCCCCCTGCCTCGAAACTGTCCCCTTCCTCCTGCATGATTCTGTTGTTGACTTTGGCCTTGGTTACTATTTCCTCTTCCACTTCCAAAACCTCTACCTCTAACTCTTCCTCTACTAGAGTAGAATACCTACTCAGAAATAGGTTTTCCTTGGGAGTTTAAATCCTCACCAAGATTCTTTTCTTCAATAATGAGCATAGATACCAGATCAACAAAATTTGGAATATTTTCCCTGGTTTGTATAGAAGTTCTGAATTGCTTATATGCAGCTCCTAAACCACGAAGGCATACTTCCACTTTATCATCATCATCGACATTCACTCCAATAGATGCAAGTGACTCACATATGCTTTTGATTTTCAGGGTATAGTCACATACCGATATGCTCTTTTTCTCCAAGGTATGCAACTGGTTCTTGAATTGCAATTTCCGTGCCTTTGTATTGGTCTCATACAATGTGACCAAACTGTTCCAAGCCTCTTTCGGAGTCTTGCATCCTCTATGTGCTCAATCATGCTATCCTGTATGCTAACAAATAGCAATGCATTACCTTTCATGCTCCTTGATTCCATTCCTCATATGCTCTTATCTGTTCTGCAGTACAATTCATCTCTATCAACTGCGGAGCATTTTCATTCTCTCCTTCGATATACTTCTAGCCATTTCCCATTAGGAAATTCCTCATTCTGAATCTCTAAGCATGGAAGTTGTTCTTGTCTAGCTTATCGCTCATAAGATGACTCATTCCATTTGTGTTTTCCATTTCTACAGCAATACACAACACTGCAAACCACTACAAGCAGCACTTCTGCTTGAACACTGTTGCACTATGACGTGATAGTTCGATCTCAGAAAATCATAGTTTTCGTGTATTAACAGTACAGGGAATTGCTTGAAATTCTGGATCTCAAATATATGAGTGTTGCCAAACATAACGCAAGTTATAGTTTTTGAAACTCACTTGGTTTTTCTGCAGGCCCCACCTTGCAGGCTCAAAATGGATGTCGAGATGGCTCCGAACCTTTGATCTAATTTTTGTAGAAAACGGAGGTCATTTGTGAATCTCATTTTCTCCACGTGTTGCTACGTACTCTTCACCGTCGCCTTCTCCACGAGCTCTCTACAGCCACACTGCCTCTTACACCATGTCACGAGGAAGGCGATAAGGAAGAGAGCTCACACACACACTCTTACTCTCAAGGAGAAGCACACGCACAGATTGAGGCAAGGAAGAATGATCTTCTTCTTCTTCTTCTATTACATAAAAGGGAATGTACAAGAATGACCTAAAAACAAGAATACAACTAGTGCAATATATAAAGACCAATACATAAGGAAAAACCTAATGTCCACGAATTAGTGAGCTAGCAAGGAACAAATGTGCCATCACTCTCGATAGATAAATAATAAAGCTCAATGAAGTATCCCTGACATACAGCGGCGTGACCACTATACATGTCAAAGAAACAAAAAATTGGTACGTGTCATCCTGGATCATCACATGTTGAGCTCGATATCTCAACATCTACAACCTTGAAATTTGGTAGTCCATTGACAATCTCCTTTGATTGCATCAACTTTAGCCTTTGCAGATTTGCATGTCCAATTCGTTTGTGCCAGATCTCTATATCAGTAATAACTCTTGCACCTTCTGCAAACATGGCTAGATTCATTTTTAGGAATTTTCACATTTAAGGTGAACATCCTACCCACTATTTTTCGGCAATCAATCTTCCATCCTATTTGTACTCTTCTACATATAGCCCATCAACATTGAACCTGAGTTGTAATCCCTAGTCAACCATTTGTCCAACAAAAACTAGATTCTTTGTTATATTTGGAACATGTAGCACATTAGCAAGATGTTTTACCTTTATGTCCTCCAGAGATAGTGTTATGTTTCCTATATGCTCGATAGGGTGTGATGTGTGATCACCTGTTTCAACATATCCAAGAACTGGAATTTTTTGCAAACTACTAAACCATTATGCATGACTGATCATGTGATTTAAAGCACCTGAATCAACATACCAGACATTTTCATTCAATTTTGAAACATCAATAGAAATTGTATTCATCATGTGATGTTGGACCATGAACAACTTCTTAGAATCATCTACAGTTGTGGATGCATAGTTGTCTTGCTTCCTTCTCTTATTTTGATTCTTCAATGTGCAACCACATTCAAAGTGTCCAGTTTTACCACAATTGCAGCATCCTTTATTTTCATTACTTGAATAATTTCTTTCAAACTTTCTGCAGCGTCTTTGGATCCCCCTGCCTCGAAATTGTCCTCTACCACCTGCATGATTTTGTTGTTGACCTTGGTCTTGGTTATTGTGTCATCTTCCACTTCCAAAGCCTCTACCTCTGCCTCTTTCTCTACCAAAGTGGATACCTACTTTGAACTAGGCTTTCCTTGAGAGTTCAAGTCCTCACCAAGATTCTTTTCTTCAATAATCAACATGGACACCATCTCAATAAAATTTGAAATATTTTCCTTGGTTCATATAGAAGTTCTGAACTGCTTATATGCAGCTCCTAAACCATGAAGGCACACTTCCACCTTATCATAATCATCTACGTTCATGCCAATAGATGCAAGTGACCCACAGATGCTGTTGATTTTCAAGGTGTAGTCACTTACCAACATGCCCTTTTTCTCCAATGTATGAACCTTGTTCTTCATTTGCAATTTCTGTGCCTTTGTATTGGTCTCATACAAAGTGACCAAACTATTCCAAGCCTCTTTCAGAGTCTTGGAATCCTGTATGTGTCCAATCATGCTATCTCGTATGCTAATGGATAGCCAATACATTACCTTTTGTGCTCCTTCATTCCATTCCTCATATGCTCTTAACTGGTCCATAGTCCGATTCCTCTCTGGTAACAGAGGAGCATTTTTGTTATCTCCTTTGATGTACTTCCAATAGCCTTTTCCCATCAAGAAATTTTTCATTATGAATCTCCAAGCATGGAAGTTGTTTTTGTCCAGATTATCGCTTATAAGCTGACTCATTCCATCTACGTTTTTCATGTTTGTAGCAATTCACAGCACTGCAAGAACACTACAAGCAGTACTACTTGAACACTATTGGACTATGGCATGATAGTTTGATCTCAAAAAAACACAATTTTCGTGTATTAACAGTACACATAATTTCTTGAAATTTGGGACCTGGAATATATGAGTGTTATTGAAAAGGATCAAGTTACAATTTTGCAAATTAACCTAGTTTTTCTATGGGCCCCACCTTGCGGGCTCGAAATGAAGGTTGAGATGGCTCCGAAAGAGAAATATGACAAAAAACAAGTGATTGTAAAGGGATAAATCCGTAAAGTAGTCTGAGGCCCTCTACCTTCATGTTAATGTTTGTAGCAATCTGAGGTCATTTGTGTATTGCACTCTCTCCATGCCTTCTCGCATACTCTTCACCATCGGCCTTCTCCACGAGCTCTCTATAGCCACACTGGCTCTGATACCATGTAACGAGGAAGGAGATAAGGAAGAGAGCTCACACACACACTCTCACACTCAAAGAGGAGCACACACAAAGATTGAGGTAAGGAAGAATGATCTTATTTTCTTTTATTACATGAAATGAATGTACAAGGATGACCTAAAACAAAAGTCCAACAAGTGCCATATATAAAGAAAGGTACATATGGAAAATCCTAATATCTGTGAATGCGTGAGCTGGCAAGAAACAAATGTGCCATTGATGGAGAGTGTTAATCTCCAAAAGAACAAGCTATCCTTGATGTTAGACCACCTCTATATCAAGAATAACTTTAAACTCCAACCAATTTTGGAAGACAAGCACCAAACTATCAAGAAATTAGCTAACTGTGAAGAAAGTCATTTCTCAGAGAAGTCTACTGTAGCTTAATCACTCATTGACTAATCATTTGTGTAAAGTTTCTGATAAAACTTTGTATGAATGTTTCATCTAGAGTTTGTGCACCTTCTCCAAGTTAAAACACTTCAAAAGCTTGAGTAGATTATGAGAAATGATTCAAAGAATCTACCCATGTATGAAACTGTCTCTCTGTAGAGCCGATTTTGACACTTGCAACTTCTAAGACATGGTTCTCCCAAACTAGAACCCGTTTAAGCAAATGCTTTTAGCCATAGATGGCTTACCTTCCAACTTAAATTTTGACTCCTCATTTGTGTAAAACTTTACACTATGCACTGAGCACTGTCCATTTCTTTGACCATCGAATCTGCACCTGTTTCAAAAGACACTCAACACTTTCTCACATGTAGATGTTCCTATCCAAAATTCTCTCAGCCTAATTGCAATTGAACTCTCAAACTTTAACCATAGATAGATTAACTATGGACTTAGATGTGTACAAAAGGATTTCTCATAAGATTAAACACAGAAGGAGAACTAGAGAAAAGATCGACGCGCAATTCTTTGAAAACGTTTTCCTTATCTCAACTCTTCATACATCTGATGGATGATACATACTATGTTCATCATCTACTCATCTATATTTCATCTTACACTCTCTTACACTTCCTATACGACTATGAGCATGTACTTATGTATACATATGAGTACTGATTCGTCATTACTTCAAGTATATTGAAGTATATACAGAACTAATGTACATATAATTTAAAGAACTTTGCTATGTGAATCTTCTCTTTACTTCATGAAGTTGATCTTCAATCTTTCCTTCATCTCTTCACTTCTAGGCTTTATATAATCACCAATTGTTGATTGTACTGCTCCAACAGCTCCCCCTCAATCATCAATTGTGATTACCTTCATCCTTTTTATTCCTGCCATATCTTTAAATCTTTGCAACTTTGGTCCATCCAAACTTTTTGTCATCATATCTGCAAGTTGATCTTTTGTAGGAGTATGCATAACTTCTATTTCTTTATCAACAACCTTCTCTCTCAAAAAAAAATGATACTGAATCTCAATGTGTTTAGTTCTAGCATGGAATATAGGATTTGCTGCCAAATATAAAGAACTCATATTGTCTCCACAAATGATAGGAGTACTCTGAACAATCTCAAAACTCTTCATAAGAGTCTTTAACCATATTACTTCTTTTGCAGCTTCTACCATACCTTTGTATTCTGCTTGTGTAGATGATAGAGCAACTGTATGTTGCTTCTTAGAGCACCATGAAATTAGCTTATCTCCCACATAACATAAATATCCATGTGTTGATCTTCTATCATCAGAATTACCTGCCCAATCTGCATCACTGTATATTTTGACTCTTGTATTTGAAGTATATCCATAATACAAACCTTCTTTAAGTGTGCCCTTGATGTACCTAAGTACTCTTTGTCCTGCAATCCAATGTTCCTTTCTAGGACAATGCATGAATTGAGACAGAACTCCAACTGCATATGATAAATCAGGCCTTGTTAATGTAGCATAAATCAAGCTACCCACCAAACTCTGATAGAGCTTCATATCTTTGAATTCCTCTCCTCCATATCTAGTCAATCTATGATTCACTTCCATTGGAGTTGATGCTATCCTGCAATCTTCCATTTTAAATTTGGTTAGTAAATTTTTCAGATACCTTTCTTGAGTTACATATACTCCATGTTGAGTATATGAAATCTCCATTCCCAAAAAGAATGACAAATTTCCCAAATCCCTGATTTTGAATTCTTTCTCCATCTGTTTCTTAATCATGTGTATGCCTTTGTCATCTGTTCCTGTAAGTATTATGTCATCAACATAAATAAATCCATCCTCACTTGCTTTGACTAAGAAGCTGCTATCTGCCTTTGATGCTTGAAATCCAAGTTCCTTTAAGAACTTTACAAGCCTATAATTCCATGCCCTTGGGGCTTGCTTCAACCCATACAAAGCTCTCTTGAGCTTACACACATAATTTGGATACACTTGATCTTTGAAACCATCTGGTTGTTCCATGTAGACTTCATCTGAAATAAAACCATTCAAAAATGCATTCTTCACATCTAATTTAGATAATTTCCAACCTTTGCAAGCAGCAATTGCTATGAGTGTCCTTATGGTTGTCATCTTTGCAACAGGACTATAAGTTTCATCATAGTCCACACCATATGTGTGTGCATATCCCTTCACAACAAGCCTGGCTTTGTACCTAGATATACTTCCATCTGCAAATCTTTTTGTTTTGTAAACCCACTTACATCCAATGATCTTCTGACTATTTGGTTTAGGAACCAAATCCCAAGTCTCATTTTCCATCAATGCATCATATTCCTCTTGCATAGCTTTTTCCCAATTCTTCTTCCCTTTGGCTTCATCATACGTAGATGGATCTTCATCTGCTTTTAACATGTAAGCATAATCTTTAGTAGTCAAGAATGAAGTATCATAGCTATACCTTGTAGGTTTCCATTTATGCCTAGATGAACTTCTGAGTTCTCCACTTCTTGAAGTTTCTGGTTCATCACATTCTGGATCAGATCTTGGCATTTCTTCAACTTCAACCTATACTTCATTATTCTCCTCTTCATCAAATATTTGAACCTTTGATTTACCTTTCTTTTGATTCACAACTTCTTCAACATCTGCATGCACATTAAGTTTACTTGCATACCAAGTACTTGGCTCATCAAATGTAACATCCTTGGACACAAGGAATTGCTTTGTGGATGGACTCCACAACCTATAACCCATCTGCTTGTCATCATAACCAATAAATACATACTTCTCTGCTTTAGGTTCCAATTTATGCCTCAATTGAGATGGCACATATGCATATGCCAAGCATCCAAATATTTTACAATGATCCAAGGTAGGTCTCTTACCCCACCAAGCTTCATATGGTGTCATACCCTGCAAAGCTTTACAAGGTAACCTATCGACCAAATATGTGGCTGTGTTTACAGCCTCAGCCCACAAATAATTTGGACAATTTTTCTCCTTCATCATGGATCTTGCAAACTCAACAAGAGTTCTATTTCTTCTCTCTGCTACCCCATTTTGTTGAGGAGAATACCTGCAAGTAACCTCTCTCTTTATACCTGCATTCCACAAGTAATCACTGAACTCATTAGAGAAATACTCTCCCCCTCCATCTGATCTTAGTCTCTTCAACTTATGACCTGTGATTCTTTCTGCATATGCATGATAGTGTTTAAATGTATTAAACACTTCTGAATTATCTTTGATCACATAGATTGTGATCCACCTGGTAGCATCATCAACATATATGACATAATATCTTGAACCATTTATATTGAAATCTTTTGAAGGACCCCACACATCTGTATGTACCAATTCAAGTCTTTCTGAATACATAAAACCATACTTATTATATGATTGCTTATGAGCCTTACCTAACTGACATGCTTCACATCTATATGTCATGTGTTGACCTGCAACATTAGGCAATCCAAGCACTGAACCATTGTTTATCATTTCTTTGCTACCTCTTTCATTCCAAGTCTTTTATGCCAAAGATCCAATTCAGACACCTTTTGCTCTCCATATGTAAACATAGCATGTCCAATATTACCTTGTATCTTTAATGTGAAGAGCCTTCCTTCCTTCTTTCTTGTAACAATTTGTTTATACCCTTGACTAGGGTCTTCAACATAAACTCCATCATTAGTGAACCTTACCTCATATCCTTTTTCCATAATTTGTCCTACACTGATCAAATTCTTTGGAATTGTAGGAACATACAGAACCTTACTCAAGAGAGTGCTTCCATCTTGGCTTTGACTGAACCAATTGACTTTACTTTGTGCTTTGTATTATCACCTGTTTGAACTGTATGATTGATTGCATTATGATCTAGATCAGTCATGAAAGCAATGTTTCCACTTAGATGGTTGCTACATCCTGAGTCAATATAAAATACTCTCATGTCTTCATGTGAGGCTTCACATGTTGCATTCATAATAAGAGTCGAATCTTCTTTCTGATTTGATGCATAATTGTAGTAGGTGTTATTATAGGATTGATTTTGGAAGCTTCTTCCTCCACCTCTTCCAAAAGAATTCCTACCACCTCTACCTCTGAAGTTTCCTCTCTAATATCTGCCACCTCTTCCTCTTTGATTAAAGTTCTGATTAAAATTATCATTGCTTTGATTATTATGCCAACAATCATGAGATAGATGATTGGTCTTACCACATATCCAACAAGCTCTGACATTATCTTTGTTATATCTACCTCTTCCTCTACTTCTGCCACTTCCTCTTCCTCTTAGGAAGTTTGCTTGACTTGAAGTACCTTCATCTTCAACTGATTGTTGCTTTCCTTTGCTAGCTTTCTTCTTGTCTTTAGAATACATTGCATGACCTGCACTCTTATCAACATCTCCTTTGATATCATTCTCAAAAGTTAGCATATGTCCCAACAATTGATTCAAATCAGGAGCGAAATGATCTAATGAAAGTTCTGTAGATAAAATAAAAGGCTTCCACTTCTCATCTCCTCTAAGTCCTGTAAGAATTTGTCTTACCAACTTATCTTCTTCAATATCTTCATCAACTGCACCTAAAGAATCAGCAATGTCTTTCATCTTTGTCAAATAATCAGATATTGATTGTGAAGCCTTCTTCTTGAAGGTAGTAAACTCTGCCCATAATGAAGCTTTCCTTGATTTGGTTGTATTATGAAAATGCTCTTCCAAAGCATTCCAAATGTCACTTGCACTTTCAAGTCCTCTGATATGAGGAAGCAAATAATCATTTACTGCCATGTAGATTATGCTCCTTGCTTGAGCATCCTTCTTCATCCAAATCTTTATATCTGCAAGCTCCTCCCTAGTTGGAACACTAGGATCTTTAAACTCTGGCTTTTCTTCCTCTCCTGTTATGTATCCCATCAGATCTTTGCTCATAAGATGAGCTTCCATTCTCACAGACCAAGCTGGATAGTTCTCTCTATCCAACTTTTCAATTTGGAGACTATCTCCCATCCTTGCTTCACCTGTAGTCTCAAATCTTTAATCCTTATAAGGAATGAATGTACCTTGGCTTCGAGTGTAGCTCCTTCTGATCCTTTTGACAACCTTTATGTGTCTTCCTTCAGTCTTCCTATCACACTTTATTCTTTTGAACCTTCAAGATGTGAAATTTGTATGTCTGCAGCAGTCGGAGTCTTCCTTTCCTCAATTTTGATACTTCCTGCTCTGATACCACTAATGGAGAGTGTTAATCTCCAAAAGAACAAGCTATCCTTGATGTTAGACCACCTCCATATCAAGAATAACTTTAAACTCCAACCAATTTTGGAATACAAGCACCCTATCAAGAAATTAGCTAACTGTGAAGAAAGTCATTTCTCAGAAAAGTCTGTTGCAGCTTAATCACTCATTGACTAATCATTTGTGTAAAGTTTTTTATAAAACTTTGTAGAATGTTTTGCCTAGAGGTTCCACACCTTCTCCAAGTTAAAACACTTCAAAAGCTTGAGTAGATTATGAGAAATGATTCAAACAATCTACCTATGTTTGAAACTGTCTCTCTGTAGAGCCGATTTTGACACCTGCAACTTCTAAGACATGGTTCTACCAAACTAGAACCCGTTTAAGCAAATACTTTTAGCCATAGATGGCTTACCTTCCAACTTAAATTTTGACTCATCATTTGTGTAAAACTTTACACTATGCACTGAGCACTATCCATTTCTTTGACCATCGAATCTGCGCCTGTTTCAGAAGACACTCAACACTTTCTCACATATAGATGTTCCTATCCAAAATTCTCTCAGCCTGTTTGCAATTGAACTCTCAAAATTGAACCATATATAGATTAAATATGGACTTAGATGTGTACAAAAGGATTTCACATAAGATTAAACACTGAAGGAGAACTAGAGAAAAGATCGACGCACAATTCTCTGAAAACTTTTTTCTTATCTCAACTCTTCATACATCTGATGGATGATACATACTATGTTCATCATCTACTCATCTATATTTCATCTTACACTCTCTTACACTTCCTATACGACTATGAGCATGTATTTATATATACATATGAGTACTGATTCGTCATTACTTCAAGTATATTGAAGTATATACAGAACTAATGTACATATAATTTAAAGAACTTTGCTATCTGAATCTTCTCTTTACTTCATGGAGTTGATCTTCAATCTTTCCTTCATCTCTTCACTTCTAGGCTTTATATAATCACCAATTGTTGATTGTACTGCTCCAACAGCCATAGCTCTGGGTGGATAAATCTAATAAAGGCCAATGAAATATACTTGACATATACCAATATGACCACTATACATGTCATAGAAATGAAATTGTAATACATTTCATCGTCGATCATCACATGTTGAGCTTGATGTCTCAGCACATCCCACTCGTGCTCTTGTGCTACTTTTAAAGTTGAAATCAGGAAGTCTAATGGTAAGAAAACATTCTGTTCAAAGTCCATCTAAAATGGGGTGGCATTGAGTACTGTTTTGTAGGCAACTCAGCAAGCCCAAACAACATGATGAATTTGTTTATCTCAATGAGAGCGTTTATTATTTACTAGTTTTGTCAATACATTACATAGGATCTTATTTGTGCTCTCAACTTGTCTATTAGCTTGTGGATGATATGGGGTGGACTTCTTATGTACCACCAAAAATTCTTAGAGAAGATTTTTAATGACTTCGTTCAAGAAGTCTATACCTCTATCACTTAATAACTCTATTGGTAACACTAATCTAGTGAACACATTCTCGAATAAGAACTTAGCCATCATTTGAGCATTGTTCTTTTTCATTGCTTTGACTTCTACCCACTTTGTAAGGTAATATCTGGCTACAATAATGTAATCTCCATGGGACTTTCTAGCTGGGGGGGTTAATAGGAACTACAAAGTCTATACCCCACTTCGAGAACGCACGTCCTCCATCATTGGCCTCAAAGGCATCTCATCTTTTCTGATCGAATATTGTGAAAGTTGGCATGTGTCACATTTCTTCACATAGGTATGTGCATCCATATGAAGAGTGGGCCACCAAATTCCTCATAATAAAATGGCCTTAATTACTTGATCATGCCCAAAGTGTCCACCTGCAACATTGCTATGTGCAGTTTCTATAATTTTCAAATATTCTAATTTATGAGTGCATAGTCTTAAGTAACCATCCTTTCCTCTTTGGTATAGGTTGTCTCCTAGTAAGACGTAGTCCTGAGCCTCTTGCACCATGCTTTGTTTTCTTGCTAGGCTAGCCTTGTTGGGTAGTGTTCCTGATCTCCTAGATTCTACCAATGGAGCACTCCATTCTAGAATTAAAGACACATGGTAAAGGGTAGCATACTCCATTGGGGGTCTCTTCTGACACACTAGAAAATCTTTATCCTCTTATTGTATTTCTCTATCCATGCTAGGCCAATACACTCCTAAACATTCTAGATTCTGAAATGTTTGTTATTTAGAGTATTGATTTCCTAGCAATCCTTCATGGGCTTGTTGCAACCAACTACCATGTTCATCCTCCTTGACACAACAAGCAAATACAACCTCTCTATGTTGTTTCTACATACTTCCTACTAATGTTTTATATTTTTATGATTTTATAATTTCATCTCTATTTGTTTTCACATTCTTATTTGCAGGTTCAAAGGCTAGGACAAATACCAACTTATTTGCCCTTTTAGGAACAACTCATAAATCGAACAGATAAGCATCAAGCAATTCATTAGACACTCCTTGCGATAAATCTCCTAAAGTGATGTGAGAAAGGTGATCTAAAGTAACTTGATGGCGATGCACCATGATGCGCTCTCTTTCTTGAGATATTCATGATGATATCCTCAGAGTAGAAAACTGAGCTCCTAAGGCCACACATAGTACTCTGCATAGAGGCTGCAGAATATGCAAAAAAACACAGTACATAGAGAGCACACAGTACTCCACAGAGAGGCTGCAGAATATGCAAAATGATAAATAATATCTGAGTGTAAGTATACAAACTATACCTCCCACTTGATGGGCATGTTACACAGTATATGAGTGATTGTGTAAGATCATGAATCAAGTAACCCCTATCAAGTGACAATAGTGTCGAAAGCTATCATGTGGTAGAGCTTTAGTTAGAGCATCTGCAACATTATCTCGAGTGTGAATCTTCTCAAGAATAATGTGCTCAATGGCTAAGCAATATTTAATGAAGTGATACCTCACCTCAATGTGCTTAGTCTTTGCATGATAGACCGGATTCTTAGCCAAAGCAATGGCACTCTGACTGTCACTAAGCAAAAGAGGTACATGCTAAGGTAAACCCATATCACAAGCAAGATGAGAGCCACAATTATTCCTTACATGCCTTACTTGCTGCAACATACTCTACTTTTGTGGTGGAAATAGCTATACATTCTTGAAAATGAGATATCCAAGAGATAGCACCTCCAACAAAATGAAAAATGTACCCTAATGTAGCCTTAGGATTGTCTACACAACCAACATAGTCAGAATCTATGTAACCAATAATGGATGCTTTGCCTCTACCTAAGCATAAACACTTGTCCTTAGTGACACTCGTATATCTCAAAATCATCTTGACCACTTCCCAATGTTTCTTTCCAGGATTAAACATATATCTGCTCACAACTCCCACTACAAATGCAATGTCTGGTCTCATAGCTACCATAACATGCATGAGACTACCAACAATAGACTAATAGGGAATTTTGTTCATGAATTCATTTTCCTCATCTGATTTGAGGCAATCATCCTTGCTCAATTTCACATATGTGGGTAAAGGTGTACTCAATGCCTTTCAACCCTGTGTATTGAAACTGTGAAGTACTTTGGATATGTACTCACTTTGAGACAAATATATGCATCTTTTACTCCTATCACGAGTAATGCGCATGCGAAGAATATGTTTGGCATCCCCCAAATCCTTCATATCAAATGTCTGAGTCAACTTCTTTTTTAGAATTGACAAGTCATAAGAGGACTTCCCTGCAATCAACATATCATGGACATAAAGTATCAAGCATATCAAGCTACCATCTGAGAATTTCTTTGTGTAGAGACAATGATCCTCATTGCTTCAAGAATAGCCTTGAGACTTCATAAAAGCATCAAATTTTTGGTACCATTGTCTAGGGGACTATTTAAGTCCATACAAGCTCTTCTTGAGCTTACAAACTAGACTTTGCTTGCCAGGAACTACATAACCCTCTGGTTGTTCCATATGGATCTCATCTATAAGATCTCCATGAAAGAAATCAATTTTCACATCCATTTGGAGTAGCTCTAAGTCCCCCATTGCAATGAATCCAAGCAACATGTGGGAGGTAGTCATCTTGACCATTGGAGAGAAGATTTCCATGAAATCAACACCATGCTCTCGCTTAAAACCCTTTGCAACAAGTCGTGCTTTATACTTTGGAGAAGCACTATTTGATGTGAATTTCGACTAATATACCCATTTAGATGGTAAAGCTTTCCTACCATTTGGCAAAGGTACTAAATCCCAAGTACCATTCTTGTGAATAGAATCCAACTCAGTCTTCATGGCATGCTCCCACTTGACATGATTCTCTCTCTGCATAGCCTCTTTGTAGTAAGAAGGCTCGCCGGCATATATTAGCATAACAAAATCTAAACGTGAACATATCTATCAGGTGGATGTGAGACACATGTAGAGCATTTCAAAGGATGTTGAATAAGAACATGTGCAAACTGATATGATCGGACATTCTCTTGAATGTCCTTATGTGCAATATTTTTATGCATGCTAACTGGAGGACTAGTATCCTCAAACACCACTCTTCTCACTTCAACCTCCTTAATGTCCTATTTATGCACCTTAGACTCATTGAAAATGACATCACTACTTTTTATCACTGACCATGTTTCAGGATCCCATAAGCGATATCCAAATTGTCATTCTGGACCATACCCAAGAAAACTGCATTTCTTTGACTTATGGTCCAACTTTTGTCTAAGACTCTTGTGTATATGAACATATGCTTCACATCCAAAAACTCGAAGATGATCATAATATGGTGACTTCCCTGTCCATAACTCTTGTGCCACTTTCAGGCCTTTGGTAGTACTAGGTGAAAGGTTACTCACATGAACTGCAGTCAATACTGCTTCTACCCAAAAGCCTTGTGAGGTTTGCATGATGCAACATAGAAACTACTCTATCTTGAATAGTTATACTCATCCTTTCAACTACACCATACACCATTTTGTATTGGGGTATAATGAGCTGTAAACTCTCTACGAATCCCTCTAGACTAACAAAAAAGGCTAAATTCATGTGAGGTATACTCACCCCCATTATTTGAACATAAAGCCTTAAGCTTATTTCCTTTTTCAATCTCAACTAAAGCAAGCCATTTTTTGAAAGTAGGTAATACATCATCCTCCGATTTGATAGGATATAATGAGAATTTTCTAGTAGCATCATCTATGAAAGTGACAAAGTAAAGAGAACAACCTAAGGACCTAGTGGGCATAGAACCACACACATCTGTATGAACAAGATCTAAATGTTGAATTGAAGATTCAATGTGCATTCTATGCACATTTCTGGTTTGCTTTCCAAATTGACAATGCTCACAAAATGAAAAATTAGAGAAAGATAACATATGTAAGTAGCCAGAATGAGAAAGATTTTCCATTCACTATGCGATATATGGCCCAAATGACCATGCCAAATATAAGCTATAGGATTTTTAGTAATAGCTAACAAGTGTTCTTTTTGTGATACAAATAAAGGATAAAGTGAGCCAACTTTGCTTCCTTTTGCAATAACCATATTGCCCTTTGATATACAAAAGGACTGACCATGGAAGAACACCTTGTAACCAAGGTCATCAAGTTGAACAACTGACATCAAACTACATGATAACTAAGGTACATGGCATACATTGTGCATAGTAAATTGTGCACCATCAATGAAGTGCACAAACATATCTCTAATCCCCAGAACGTCACACTAGTAAGAGTCACCAAGTCTCATGGTACCAAGAGACTTTGCTACATAATTAGAGAACCATTCTCTGTGTGGTGTCACATTGAAAGAAGCACCAGAATCTAGCACCCATGTGTGGGAAAGAGAATGAACCATAAGAACCTCAGTTGGCATAGTACTATCAAGTGTCAACACATTAGCATCATCAAAAATAGCATTAATTTATTCAATCTTCACAATCAAAGTAGATGGTGCAGGTAATTGTTTAACTTTACCTTTAGCATTTTTTAATGCATAAAAATCTTTCTTCATATATCCTTTCTTATGAGAATCATGACATTCGATATCCCTCTTCCTTGATTTACTTCTACTCTTATTTCGGTGACCATTCTTTTCCTTGTTCTTGCTCCTCCCACATTGTTGATTCTTTCCTTGGTAAGAATCACAAACATTATATGCATCTCCACTCTGAGTGCCAACCATAGATTATCTACAAATCTCCTCACTCAAGAGTGCTCCACATATGTCATCATATATGATTTTACCACCAGGTGCACTATTGCTAACAGCTGTGCAGAATGTATCCCATGATGATGAGAGGATACATAACAACAATAATGCTTTCATTTCATTATCCATATCCATTTTCAGAGCCTGTATCTGGGAGAATATATCATCAAACATATTTAGATGGGCAGCAACACTATCTGTGTCTTTCATGCAAAGGTCATATAATTTTCTCATTAGAAACACTTTATTTGATGTTGTCTCTATTTCATATGTATTGCATAACTTCTTCCAAAGCTCTTCTGCACTTTCATAGTCTAATATTGTAAAGTAAACATTATTTTCCAGGTAGAAGCAAATGGTAGACCTGGCCATTTCATCTAACTCATCCCATTTATCTTCATCAATGTCAACAGGCTTCTCTAAAATCCCATTTACTAGCTTCCATTGCCTCATTCGAATCAGCACGTCTTTAATCTGATTCTTCCATAAAACAAAGTTTGTGCCATCAGATTTTTAGATCTCAAAATGGTCTTTGCCCTGCAAGTTATAGCTCCTCCTTGGAACACTAGCACTAGTTCCTATGAAAAGATTGATTTGTAGTTGATGAACATGAAGTGGTGCTGCAAAAACTTTGCACTACACCAGCCAAATGAACTTCAGAGATATGTGGTCGGCCCCTTTAGCTTGCCAAAGGATGTATTAGACACCCTATGTACCTTGGAAGATCACTCTCAAAAAGATGAATCAAAACAGATAAGTTGAAGTAGATTCAAGAGCCAAAAAGTTGCTATTTATGTTCATACACGTGTCCAAAGTTTTAAACAATTCTTTCACCACAACAACAATCGACTTGATTCCTTTTGGGAAACTCTTATTGGCTTAATAAATCAAGAGTTATTTCATAAAAAATGATGGACTACACAAGGAGAAAAGAACTTAGTAAGTCATAGGACCGTCTCGATTTTCACGGGCTGTAGTAGTACTCAGACCCGTGAGCACAAAAATGGCAATATCTCAGGATTCAAGAGTCCAATGCTTATGAAATTTTGTAGGCATATACTAGATAGACAGTGTGTTGATTCTAAAAGAGCTTTCATTCATGGAAAATGGTGAAGTACACACTGAGAAATAGATATGAGAAAAGGACTGTTTTGAGAGTAGTTCTGACATAGAATTAGAAAATGAAGGGATATAGTCGACGTCAAATGAACATAGCTGACGATCGAAAGATAACTTTACCAAGTTGAATCACTGAAAATGATGCACCAAGCTCATAGAAATCATCTCTGCAATCTGACTGAGAAAACTAAGAGATATGGCAATGAACAATACACTTCACAAGAGCATGAAAAAATGAACTCAAATGATCATGAAAATGAATGTATATTGATTGTAAAATACAATGGACTTACTGATACATATGTGTGACTTGAAACCACACCTTGATATGGCATAAAGCTCAGGTCATGGAGGTCTTCTAAATGCGACTAAAGAGCCATGTATTTATAGTCATCTTTGGAGCCAACATTTGAATTTGAATCTTGCCTAAAATCACTCTCCAATCTTTTGGTGATTGATTCTCCTACTCAACTAATCAAAATTTTTGGCTTTTCTTTCCTTTTGCATCAAGTGGACTCAACCACTTAGATTCCTTTACTTTTACATCAAGTAAAGTTTTCAAAAATTACAAGAGGTAGTTCACAAGTGAACTCTACAAGGAGTTTAGATTTCCTTTAAATTTCTAAGCCTTTTGATGACCCAAGCCATCACTTGTACTTGCCATGGACTTGTTCCAATAGCTCCCCCTCAAGTAAAGTGATCTTGAGGTCTTCAATCTTCCAAGATTACCTGCAAACCAATCATAGCCTTGAATCTGCAAAGCTTTGTACCATCCAATGCTTTGGTTAGAATATCTGCACATTGTTGATGAGTGGACACATATGATATTGAATCTCCTTGCTCACAATCTTCTCTCTTACATAGAGATAATGAACTTCAATATATTTAGTCCTTGCATGAGAAATTGGAATAGCAGCTAAGTGCATAGAACTCATATTGTCACCAAAAATATCTGGAGTTCCAATCTCCAAACCAAGATCTGTGAATAGTGTCTTCATCCACATGGCTTCTTGAGTAGCTATGGCAAGACCTCTGTATTCAACCTTTGTGGAAGAGAGAGCAACTATGGGTTGCTTCTTGGATGACCATGAAACAAGTTTTGAACCTGCAAAGGTAAGATAACCTGAGGTGCTCCTTCTATCTTCCTTGGATCGAGCCCAATCTGCGTCAGAGAACAATTTCAAACTTAAATCAGATACATAAGGGTAATATAACCCCTCATTCATGGTCTCGTTGAGATATCTGAGTATCCTTTTGGCAGCTTCCATGTGAGGTTTCTTGGGTGTGTGCATAAATTGACTTAGCACACTCACACTATAACATATATCAACCCTTGTCAATGTGGCATAGTTCAAACTACCCACAAGGCTTTGATAACCTATCACATCTTCTATGAGTTCATCTTCATGTGAGTTCAATTTATGATTAACCTCCATTGGAGTACCTACAATCCTGCAATCTTGCATCTTGAATTTTTCCAACATATCCTTAATGTACTTTCTTTGAGTAAGAAAGAAACCATGATCTTTGTAGACAACTTCCAATCCTAGGAAGTAGGTAAGTGAACCCAAATCACTTACCTTGAATTCTTCCCTCATCTATTCTTTGATTCTCTTCATGCCATCTATATCATTTCTTGTAAGTATAATATCGTCTACATACACACACAAATAGATGACTTCAGAATTACTCCTTTTTATGAATATTGATGGATCTACCTTGCTAGGTTGAAATACTTTGTCCTAAAAGAATGAGACAAGCCTATAATTTCAAGCCCTTGGGGCTTTTTTGAGTCCATATAAGGCTTTATTAAGTTTACACACATAATCATGATATATGTGATTCTCAAAACCAGGTGATTGTGCCATATATACCTCTTCTATTATCCATCCATTAAGAAATGCATTTTTAACATCCAATTGAAGTATCTTCCAATTCTTGGAAGAGGCAATACTAAGCAAAACCCTAATAGTAGGCATCTTTGCCATAGGAGAGAAGGTCTCTTCATAATCAATTCCCTGAATTTGTGCAAAGCCTTTTGCCACAAGCCTTGCCTTATGCCTATTAATGGAGCCATCTAAGTTCTTCTTCAATTTGTAAATCCACCTTGAGCCTATCACTTTCATTGATTGAGACTTGGGAACCAACTCCCAAGTTTTATTCTCCTCAAGAGCTTCAATTTCTTCTTCCATTGCATGCCTCCATTCTCATTTCTTCTTTGCTTCCTCAAATGTTAAAGATTCCTCTTGATTTATGTCTTGTGCTAGATAGATTGAATGTTTAGTGACTAGAGAAGTATCAAACCCATACCATTCTGGCTTTCTTTTCTCCCTCATGGACTTCTTAGGCCATGATGTGATGATTTTGCCTCTTGCCCAAGTTCTTGCATTTTGGCTTTACCTTTAGACTTCCACATTTTGAGTTTTTCATATTGAGTTGCTTCATCATCTTCTGAGGTATCTTGCTCTTCAACTTTAGAAGAATTAATTCTTAACAAGTTTTGGAAAATCTTCTTCAAGATCATAAGGTAGGTTGAACTTTCTAAATGAATCTTCATACCAAGAACTATTCTCATCAAATACTACATCTCTACTCACCAAGAATCCTTTGGTTGTTGGGTTGTATAATTTGTAGCACTTTTGATTGTTGTCATATCCAATGAATACACACCTTTTTGCTTTGGGATCCATCTTGCCTCTAACTTGTGAAAGAACATGAGCAAAAGCAACACATCCAAAAATCTTACAATGATCCAAACTTGGTTTTCTTCCATTCCAAGGCTCATATGGTGTCATGCCATCAAGTGATTTTGAAGGTAACCTGTTAATCAAATAAGTGGTTGTGGATACAACCTCAGCCCATAAGTAATTAGGTAAGTGCTTCTCATTTAGCATAGACCTTGCAACTTCAACAATTTTCCTATTCCTTCTTTCTGCCACTTATTTTGCTCAGGAGTGTATCTTGTAGTGATCTCTCTTTTGATTCCCCTCTCTTGAAGAAAGGAGTCAAATTCATGGGAGAAGTACTCTCCTCCTCCATGTGACCTTAGCTTTTTTAATGTCTTACTTGTTTGATTCTCCACAAGAGCCAAATATCTTTTGAAGCATGAAAAAACTTCAACTTTGTCTTTCATAAAGTAAAGTATAGTCCATCTATTGCAATCATCAATGAAGGAGACATAATACCTTGATCCAGATACTGAAGCATCCTTGCTAGGTCCCCATACATCTGTATGAACCAAATCCAAGAGATCTCCATGCATATATCCTTTCTTCATGAATGGTAACCTGTGAGACTTTCCAAATTGACATGCACTACACTTATAAATCATGTGTTGTTTTGACAAGTTAGGGAGTCCAAGTACACTTTGGTCCATGTAAATTTGCTTTAATGATCTTTCACCAATATTTGCTAACCTTTTGTGCCATACTTCCAATTCTATGAGTGTCTGACTACCATAATTCAAGAGAGCAATGTTTCTAGTGTCTTGTAATTCAAATGTGAACAATCTACCTGTCTTTTCACCTTTTGAAATTCTATTGAATCCTTGACTTGGATCTTCAACAAATGCTCCTACTTTTGTGAACCTGATTTGTGAACCTGACTTGCAACCCTTTCTCTACTATGTGCCTAACAATTATCAAATTCTTTGTAGTGGTAGGGACATAGAATAGCTCACTAGGTTGATGTTTCCATCAAGTGCTTTGACATTTCCTATTTTCTCCACAAGGTGTCTTGTATCATCTCCTGTTTGTACATCATGCTTGTTCCTTGGATCTTCTAAATCTGATAGGAGGGCCACATTTCTTGCAACATGATTGGAACAAGCTGAATCTATCTAGAAAACATGCTCATTAGATTTACCTTGTGGCTTGGCCATATTCATGATTAGCAATGAGTCCTCTTGGTTTGAGTCTTATGTGTAGTTATTGAATTCTCTTCTTCCTCTATTGCCTCCTTGATAGTTTGAATGGTTGTAATTGTTATGGTTGCCATGCTAATTGTTGAACCTTCCTCTTGACTAGCCATAGCTTCCTCTATTGTAGCCTCTGCCTCTTTGATTCCTCAAATTCCTAAAGCAATTTTCAGTTGTATGATAAGTTAATCCACGAATAGAGCATGAATTAGAGTCTTCGGATATCCACCTGCCTTGTCTTCCTCCTTTGCCTCTATCTCTACCATGTATTCCTCTACGTGCATAATTAGCTTGATGGGTACCTGCTTCATCATCCACTTTCTTTCCTCTTCCCTTTTTTTCTTTTGAAGTGCTTTTATTAGTATACAAAGCTGAAGATTGATTATGTTTGGAGCTTTCTTCATTCTTGATAAGCTTGGCCTCTTGAGTAAGTAGTTGTCCTATGAGTGTGTTGAAATTTGGTACATGCATATCCATGCATAGATCGATAGCTTGGTGAATGCTTCCCACTTGTCATCTGCCTTCAAGCCATTGATGACTTGCCTTACAATTTGTTCTTCATCTATTACCTCTCCAATGCTTCCCAATTGATCTGCTATGTCCTTAAGCTTTGTGACAAAATCATTCACATTTTGTTTGGGAGCTTTCTTGAGAGTTGTGAAGTCTAGCCATAGTTGATGCTTCCTGGCCTTTGTACTTGAAGAGAAGAAGGCCTCAAGTGCATTCCACACTTTCTGAGATGTTTTAGAACTTCTAATGTGAGGCAACAAAAAATCTAAGATAGAGTTGACGAGATAAGACCTTGCAAGTGCATCCTTGGAGCACCATGTGCTCAATCTTTCTTGCTCTTCTTGTGTTGGTTGACCTTTGTTCCTGAAACTTGGCATAACTTCATCTCCATCTATATAACCATATAAATTCCTTCCTTGAAGATAAGCTTCCATCCTTAATGACCAGGCTGAGTAGTGACCTCTATCCAATTTATCAATTGATGAAGGAAATCCATCTGCCATGTTGTCCAACCTTGCTGTGATACCACTCTGAACAGATGGATTTGTAGTTGATGAAGATGAAGCCGTGCTACAAAAACTTTGCACTACACCAACCAAATGAGCTTTAGAGATATGTGGTGGGCCCTATTAGCTTGCCAAAGGATGTATTAGACACCCTATCTACCTTGGAAGATCACTCTCAAAAAGATGAATCAAAACAGATAAGTTGAAGTAGATTCAAGAGCCAAAAACTTGCTATTTATGTTCATACACCTGTCCAAAGTTTTGAAGAATTCTCTGGCTAGAACATCAATTGACTTGATTCCTTTTGGGGAAATCTTAGTAGTTTAATAAGCTAACAATCAAGAGTCATTTCATAAAAAATGATGGACTATACAAGGAGAAAATAACTTAGCAAGCCATAGGACCATCCCAATTTTCACCGGTTGTAGTAGTACTTAGCCTTGTGAGCAGAAAAATGGCAATATCTCACGATTCAAGAATTCAATCCTTATGAACTTTTGTACGCATATACTAGACAATGTTTTTATTCTAACAAGCTTTGAATCATGGAAGATGGTGTACATACTAAAAACTAGATCTGAGAAAAGAATTGTTCTAAGAGTAGTGCTGACATAGAAGTAGAAAATGAAGTGCTATAGTCAACTTCAAATGAACATAGCTGATGATCGAAACATCCAATTGAAATTAAAATTTGTGTGTATACATCAGACTTAAAGAGCTAACTTGAACAAGTTGAATCACTGAAAATGATGCACCAAGCTTAGAGAAACTATCTCTGCAATCTGACTAAGAAAACTGAGAGATATGGTAGTGAACAATACACTTCACAAGAGCATGAAAAAATGAACTCAAATGATCATGAAAATGAAAGTATATTGATTGTAAAATACAATGGACTTACTTATACATATGTGTGCCTTGAAACCACACCATGATATGGCATAAAGCTCAGGGCATGGAGGTCGTCTAAACACGACTAAAGAGCCATGTATTTATAGTCATCTTTGGAGCCAAGATTTGAATTTGAATCTTGCCTAAAATCACTCTCCAATCTTTTGGTGATTGATTCTCCTACTCACCTAAACAAAATTTGTGGCTTTTCTTTCTCTTTTCATCAAGTGGACTCAATCACTTAGATTCCTTTACTTTTACATCAAGTAAAGTCTTCAAAAATTACAAGTGGTAGTTCACAAGTGAACTCTACAAGGAGTGTACATTTCCTTTAAATTTCTAAGCCTTTTGATGACCCAAGCCATCACTTGGACTTGCCATGGACTTGTTACAAGAGACTCTAATCCACCAGATGTTCTTGAGACCTCTGATGCCATGGTGGTAGAGAACTCAATACAACAATAATGGAGCTAGAAGAGTCCAAACACCAATGAATAAGTGTATCAAGGAGTAAATGGACCACTGTATAGTTGACAAAAACAAGAAAATTGGAAACATTTTGCCAGAGTATCTTCTGCAAAATGAGCATATGACTAGTGTCAAAATATCATAAATGTTTACCTGCATAATGAATCAATGAATCCACTGCATATAATGAGTTACCCAATAGATGCCAACTAGGCTTATTGAGCACCTATGAACAACTATCATACATCTCCTATGGCGAGGCTGGGTAGGTCTTCCACCTACATCACCGAAGAGATCCCGACATTTGGGTGTCTCCTAGTTAAGAAAACCTCACCATGACCCTTTTTATGAAATGTAAAAGGCTTTATGCAAAAAAAAACATAACCCCTATATCAATGAACACATGGACATACAAAAGCGGTATCCAGAGAAGCATACATGGTGTGTATATGCTCAATATATATAGTAAAATGACACTAAAAGGCTGAATGCACAACCCAAAAACTAACCAACAACACCTGCAAATGTTTGTCAACTCTAATGTTTTAGGCTCAAAAACCTGCATAAATTTGTAGTGGCTACTCCCACCAAAATTGAAGAACCTTTTGAGAAACCTGTAGTTTTATGAGTGTGGATGTAAACACAGCCCCAAATTTTGATATTTATTGTCGAAGAAGTACAAACAACACTCTTCTTGATGTTCTTGGACCTGTGTGAAGAGAACTTTATGCGAAAGTACTCCAAACTGGCTCCAAAAGACACCCCAAAAATGCTTCAAAAACAGGCTTTGAAAGCAAAGAGTGAAGCTTTGAGGGACCAAAACATGTTCAAGGATATGGAATGGTTTATTTCAATTAGGAGTGGTCAGTATTGGTGTTGTGCACAAGCATCTCTGTAGCTCATTGAAGAAATTTTTGCATTTGTCGCATTAGGGGAAAAAATGGACCTTGTAAGGACACCTAATTTTTAGGGATTAAGGAGCTTAACACATGAGGTTTAGAGGCGAAAAAAAACCACTTGGTATTGTAGAATAAAATATTCTTTGAAGATTACGTGTATTTTGAATCCTCGTGCACGAGCATTCATAGCCTTCAGATTGTTTTGATTAATGGCTCATGTTGAAAATGATGTAAAGCTATAGAAAGATTATGTTATAATTCATGGGAGTGTGGGACAAGTTGTTGCACACTCTCTGCAAAAATTCTGACCATTAGATCAATAGCAATCCTATGATCTAGCACAAATGGGGCTCATACATCTTTGGAAATCGATGCCAACTGTTCGATGAGCGAGTAGCTCGGATGAACATACTAAAAGGCGCCTTCTCATTTAGATGGATCCATAACAACCATAATATCTAGTCTACATCCAAAGGCCACCCATGCAAGCGCCTATTTTTATTGGAATTCAGGAAGAACCATCAGATCTGTGAGTTGATCCAATGGCCGTGAAGCTTTTGTGCATTTTCTCATCATGTATATGATCGCTTGTTATCAAGCCAATCCAATGGTCCAAGATTAAAATTTCCTTGACTTTTTCAATTTCATCTTAGCCTTTGGATCTCACAGGCAATCTAAGGGTTCTAAATGATTTTTGATTTTTTTTTCAAAATCATTCTCAAAAGCAAACCCATGAATCCTACTTGGTTTCTCCATGTTTGACCACACCATAACAAGGGAAGCCTATGATTAGCCTATGTGATTAAGGGACTAGA
>CM035411.1:137828020-137830520 GCA_020310875.1 Ceratopteris richardii
TACACATATACATACACATACACGTACACATACACGTACACATACACATACACGTACACATACACGTACACATACACATACACATACACATACACATACACATACACATACACATACACGTACACATACACGTACACATACACGTACACATACACATACACGTACACCTACACCTATACCTACACCTACACCTACACCTACACCTACACCTAAACCTACACCTACACCTACACCTACACCTACACGTACACATACACATACACATACACATACACATACACATACACATACACATACACATACACATACACATACACATACACAAACACATACACATACACATACACATACACATACACATACACATACACATACACATACACATACACATACACATACACATACACATACACATACACATACACATACACATACACATACACATACCCATACGCATACGCATACGCATACGCATACGCATACACATACACATACACATACCCATACCCATACCCATACACATACACATACACATACACATACACATACACATACACATACACATACACATACACATACACATACACATACACATACACATACACATACACATACACATACACATACACATACACATACACATACACATACACATACACATACACATACACATACACATACACATACACATACACATACACATACACATACACATACACATACACATACACATACACATACACATACACATACACATACACATACACATACACATACACATACACATACACATACACATACACATACACATACACATACACATACACATACACATACACATACACATACACATACACATACACATACACATACACATACACATACACATACACATACACATACACATACACATACACATACACATACACATACACATACACATACACATACACATACACATACACATACACATACACATACACATACACATACACATACACATACACATACACATACACATACACATACACATACACATACACATACACATACACATACACATACACATACACATACACATACACATACACATACACATACACATACACATACACATACACATACACATACACATACACATACACATACACATACACATACACATACACATACACATACACATACACATACACATACACATACACATACACATACACATACACATACACATACACATACACATACACATACACATACGCATACACATACGCATACACATACACATACACATACACTTACGCATACACATACACATACACATACACATACACATATGCATACACATACACATACACATACACATACACATACACATACACATACACCCACATACACATACACATACACATACACATACACCCACATACACATACACATACACCTACACCTACACCTACACCTACACCTACACCTACACCTACACCTACACCTACACCTACACCTACACCTACACCTACACCTACACCTACACCTACACCTACACCTACACCTACACCTACACCTACACCTACACCTACACCTACACCTACACCTACACCTACACCTACACCTACACCTACACCTACACCTACACCTACACCTACACCTACACTACACTATACACCTACACATACACATACACATACACATACACATACACATACACATACACATACACATACACATACACATACACATACACATACACATACACATACACATACACATACACATACACATACACATACACATACACATACACATACACATACACATACACATACACATACACATACACATACACATACACATACACATACACATACACATACACATACACATACACATACACATACACATACACATACACATACACATACACATACACATACACATACACATACATATACACATACACATACGCATACACATACACATACACATACGCATATACATACATACGCATACGCATACACATACACATACACATACACATACACATACACATACACATACACATACACATACACATACACATACACATACACATACACATACACATACACATACACATACACATACACATACACATACACATACACATACACATACACATACACATACACATACACATACACATACACATACACATACACATACACATACACATACACATACACATACACATACACATACACATACACATACACATACACATACACATACACATACACATACACATACACATACACATACACATACACATACACATACACATACACATACACATACACATACACATACACATACACATACACATACACATACACATACACATACACATACACATACACATACACATACACATACACATACCATACACATACACATACACATACACATACACATACACATACACATACACATACACATACACATACACATACACATACACATACAC
>CM035411.1:137835520-137945520 GCA_020310875.1 Ceratopteris richardii
ACCTATCGCGACACTTCACGAGCTATCGCGACAACCCGACCTATCGCGACACCTCACGACCTATCACGACACCCCGACCTATCGCGACACCTCACAAGCTATCGCGACACCCCGACCTATCGCGACACCTCACGAGCTATCGCGACACCCCGACCTATCGCGACACCTCACGAGCTATCGCGACACTTTGACCCGACCTATCGCGACACTTCGACCTATCGCAACACCTCACGAGCTATCACGACACTTCGACCTATCGCGACACCTCACGAGCTATCGCGACACTTCGACCTATCGCGACACCTCGACCCGACCTATCGCGATACACGGCCTTTAACGCATGAAAATTTAGGGTTAATTTTTTGAGTGATTGAAAGGGTAGTTGAGCTTAATTTTAGGCACCTTGGTATAACTTTAGAACCTTGGAAGTGGGCAAAAGGCCTAGAAACCAGAGAGGGATCTCTTGAACCCTGAGTGCCTGTTTTGACCCTTTAGTGCCTGAATGGTCATAACTTGACCATACGAACTCTGATTGATGAGATTTTGGTCTCGTTGGAAAGCTCGTTGAGAATCCTACGTGGACCTCGACTGGTTTTTGTAAGAATCATATGCGGAGTTTTAGAACATGCATTTTTAAGTTGACCTTTAGGTGGAACTAAGTGGTCCTCAGATTCAGGGGGTGCAGTGAGTTACTCCAGGGGGACTAAAATTATTGATGTGTGTCTTTCAATTACTTGTGGTAATAGAGCTATACTAACTGGTGAGCTTTTGCAGGAACTTTGTGTGCGCTCAAGGCAATCCAAAGCAAGCTAGCAAGGGTGAGTACCAAGCTTGGGAGAAGGCTTCCTGGGCTTGTGTAGCAGTCTGGTCAACCAGCTAATTGAGGTTGGAAGATCTCTCAACCCTCCTTTGTCAATTCCTAGCCTAGACTAAGTACGACTTAGGTGTGGTAATTAATTAGGGCAACGTTAGGCACGAATCAAGTCCAAGAGTATTAATCAACCAAGTGCAAGAAGTAAATAGGTCTTACGTGTGAAAACCCTAAGGGACAAAAGGTAAACGGAAATCGATCACTTATCAAGTGCGGTAATTCACTTAAGTACTCCTGACGATGCAATTTCAGACAAGACCATAAACATAATATTCAATTAAAAAAGAACAAAGTGATTGGTGCAAAATCAACCTGCAACGAGAGTGTGCTTGGGTTCCAGGGGGTAAATAAATCAGGCATATGAACCTTAGATCAGGCAGACACTTAGGCCGAGACAGACAAAGCCTCAGATCTTCTGAAGCTAGTGTCAATCACACTGCCAGGTCTTGGGCCCAGCAGTTGAGTGATTACCCATACACTCCTAGATCAGAAACAAGTGATTCTGAGATGTCCTATCACATGGAGAGACCAGTAGGTAGTTCAGGGTTGGCTTATCTAGAAAAGCCAGAGGGGCCTTATAAGACTCAATTGGAATATATCAGGACGAATCGTCTAGGTGCTCGCATCTACGAAGACGGACTGAGAAGATCGGTGGTCCAGATTAAGAACCCCGATCTACCCCATGGATTAGACCACCCGGTAGTCAAGTTTGAGAATGGAGCATACCTAGATAAAGAGGGAACTATATATGTAGTCACCACTCTTCCTGATAGAACTGATGAGTTTGGAAATGTGATTGCGGAGACCGACATGGGTGATATAGAGCAAGGGAACTTAGAGAGAGAGCCAAGAACTCCCCGTGGTAAATCTGTCTTGACCAGAATCATGACTCCAGAGTGGATTCCACAGGACAATAAAAGCATAGACCTGCTTTTAAACCGAGAAACCAATGAGGCTTTTTGGAGATACAAATCTGCTCAACCACAGGAAGTGAGTGCCCTCACAATCTATGAGTTTAAAGACCCTGATAGCCCAGGCCAAGTAACCTACCTAGACAATGCATCAGAGAGAATCTTCGTGGTCACTGAGCATGGCAGACATGCCTACACATGGAAGGGTGAATTTGTTTTTCCCCAACCAAGGTCTAATGTGTCCTTTGGTCACCAAGGAGCTAGGACCTCCCAAGCTCATGGAACTCAAAGAGACAGAAGTAGAGAAAGACCAGAAGTAAGCTTTGCCAACCTAGTGGGCAGAGAGAGAACGAGGACGGAAACAAATAGAGTAGAACCTGAGATACTTAGAGCTCACAGGAATCAAAGAAACGCGGATGAGTTCCCTCTACCACGACCTAGAGAGCACACAAGAGCCTTGAGACCGACTCAGCTAGTCAAGTCCATGAAGAACTACTTCGATGGCACTGGAGATCCATATGATCATGTGGCTGAGTTTAGGCAAGTCCTGAGAGCTGAACAAGTGGAGGATCTATTCACGCAATACAATGCCTTTGGTCTGACCCTTAGGAACACTGCCCTGACATGGTTTCAGCCACTAAATGAGAGGCAGTTCAGGAGCATAGACCAACTCCTAGAGGCTTTCATTATTGAATTCTCTAAGAGTGGCATAAGGTATAATACCTCCTCGCTGATTCACAGTTTCAAGCAAAACCCTCAAGAAACCGTGAGACTTGCAGGAAGAAGATTTAGGCAATACTTAGAAAGATGCCCTGTCTCGGAGCTACCCACACCAGCTAAACAAGTGGCTTTATTCCTGGATGGATTGCTAAGTACTAAATTGAGATCCTATGTGTATCTAAAGGACCCTAGGACTATAGAAGAGTGTGTACGCATGTGCATTGATATTGAAGATAACCTAGGGGAAGAGCTAGAGCTTTCCAAAATCTACAAAGATTCAGATAGTGCATCTAGTCACCCTTCCATGCAATCCACATCAATTGAGGAACTCGCAGAGAAAGTAGCTCAGAAATTAGGCGTAACTAGCAAACAAATCCCGAGGTTTACCCCAGCGAAGAGGTGCTATACATGCGGTGGTGACCATATGGCAAACGTGTGTCCCATTATGGCTCAACCCCAGATCAATCCAAATAGCCAATATTGCACCATAGAACGAAGATACACCAATCACACCGCACAAGATTGCCCATACAACAAGCAGGCAGTTAGGCCACCCTACCCTCAGCCATACCCGCAGCAAGGAAGATACCAGAACTCGTACCCTCCACAACCATATGGCAGGCCACAAAAACCGTATCAGCAACCCTACCAAAACCAACAAAGGCCTCAGCCAGTGTTAGCTCAACAACCCCCTGCCCCAGCTAATGTGATTCCGGTAAAGTATACTGCTGCAGAAGAGAACCTGAATAGAGCCTTAGTCCCGGTAACGTCCTTGCTTTCTGAAAATGATCCCAGTGACCATAGCTTTGATTTTACACATGTTGATAGTCCCCAGGCATACTACATGCAGTCTCCAGAACATGGTGAGTCTTACTATAGTGAAGAGCCAAATGAACCTAGTTGGGAGTCAGAGTACACAAATGTCATGTATGCAAACCCCAACCCTAGGCCTCAACCTAGGCAAGTAAGACCTCCATTCCCAAGAGGACCGTGTTACAGATGCCAAGGAGATCACCTCATTCGTGATTGCCCCTTACCTCCACCTACACAACCCCAGTCAGTGATGATCCAAGGCTTTTGCCAAGATTGTGGAAAAGAGCATCTCCTACGAGATTGCCCTAAAAATCCTAATAATATGCCAAAAATCACTCCCATTAATGTGATTGGGTTGGTTGTAGATTCCTCAGGAAGTGTCACTTCCACCGCACCAGTACAGGTAGTCACTAGAGCTCAGGCATTGCAGCAAAACCAAGAGGCAAGCCAGGAAAAGGTCCCAGAGGCTAGTGAAACTGAGAGCATAACCAAGAAAAGGACTAGAGCTTGGAAAGATAGTCGGGAAAGAATGAAAAGACAATGGGCTAAAAAGATGAGTGAACTTGAGGAAAGCATAAGAGAAACCAAAGCCAGGATAACTGAACTCACAACTCAAACTCCCTCTCACACGACTCCACCACCACCATTCCCATCTCCCTCCGATCAGCCACCTTCCAACCCGTCTCACCTAAACCCACCACCCCCTAGAGTAGGATCAGTCCTAGCAGATCCCACTCCCGAAGACCTTAATATGATGCTTAAAGCATATCAGGCCAGAATCCAAGAAGGGCCAACCATAACCGATCATGAAAAGTGCTACCCTAGAGCCGAGCTAGAGCTTGAACGAACTAAAATTTGTGCTAAGATGGTGGAATTGGCTCAAGCCATGTTCGAAGCTAGCCGCCTCTTTAATATCTCTAGCTCAGCAAAGACACAGTTGCACTTTGATGGACTGCTAGAAAGAATAGAGAAGCTGATTGCACAATCAGAAAAGGAACCTGCCCCTCAAAGAAAGGAAAGGGCAAGAGAACGGATAAGCCAGCCTCTTCAGGAAGCCCATGTGCCTCCTCAAGAAGCTTATCTTTCCCCCCAACAGGCAGATGAGCCTCCCTCGAAAGCTTATGTACCTCCACAGGTTGCCTACATTCCCTCTCAGGGAGCGTATGAGCCTGTTCGGAAGAGTACTAGAATAAGTAATCCTCCCCTGGAAGCTTGTGCTCCAGCCATCTATGAGAACAAGGAGAGAGCCAACGATAGAATAAGCCCTCCTTCCCAGATTGCTTGTGTGCCTAATTCTACGGAGCCAGACACTTCTTCTTCTATGAATCGGTTTGCACCAGACTTCCTACGAGAGATTCAAGAAGACAAATGGGATAACGAAAGTGAAGTCGCCCCTCCCTTTGAACTTGTGGATGATGCACACGACCAATTCCCACAAGACATCCCATCTATTTACGGGGAACATGAGAGTACTCAGTCTCACGAGAGATTGGACTTTGAGTCTAATTCCATACAAGAGCTACCCCACTTCACAGGCCCATGGGAAGCAAAGTCCACGTGTATGAGAGCACCCACAGTCATGGTAAGGAACGACGACTCAGTCATACCTAGGAACTCGGAGGTAGTAGAGAACACCAAGGTGCAGCGCGATCTCACTTTGGAAGAACTGCCTAAGGATAGACCAAAAGCACGAAAATATGTAGCGAGTCAAGTAACTGAAGTTGCAAAGCCACGTTCCCGGGTAGGATCCCATAGGACAGTGCCAGAAATTCCCTTGGATAAGATAGGAGATATGTGTGAAGGCGAAGAATGGAACACCTATCTTCCCATCACTTACCAGGACTACACCACCAAGGCAATTTTGGACTCAGGTGCTGGAGTTGCAATTGCCACTACTTCCCTTTGGAAGCGTTGGGGCAAGCCAGCACTCAGGCCAACGAGAATGAAATTGCAGATGGCCGATGGTCACATAGAGAGACCTCTAGGATTGTTAGAAGGAATAACTCTCACCACTTGTGGTGTCGAGTTTGAGCATACATTTGCCATATGTGACTTTAGCAAAAATCATGCCTATGAGATGATTTTGGGAAGACCCTTCATGCGACAATTGCAAGTGGTCCAGGATTGGGGAACCAATTCGTTGTACCTGCAACACTTAGGTGTTACAACCAAAGTAAATCTCAAAGATTACTCTCATAGAGATGTCCCTCCTATCCAGTGGAATCCCATCCATAGAGCCAAAGATGATACAGAATCAGTGCATTCCATAGGGTCAGGATCCTCATGGACGCATGAAGACACTCACTTATGGATGTGCAAGGTAGCAGTAGAAGAAGAGAAGAGAGAGAAAGCCAGAGAGGTAGGTGCAAAAGAAACACATAGATCAATTCAAGACCCAGCCTATGCACCTGTAGTTTTTCCTGATGAGGAATTTGAACCCCATGGCTGGGCAGAAATTTTAGCAACAATGGACGTAGCCATCAATGAAGAACAATGGACACCTCACTGTGATGAGGATGGCTATGACATTTCAGTCTTCTCCATAGAGCCAATCATGGGAGAGGCAGTTCTAGAAGAATGCGAACCTAGCCCTGATGCATTTGAGGATGCAAGTGACTCCGATCTAGAGTCTATCATTATGGACCCACCATTTGCATCAGATGAAGAATACTTCCATGAAATAGAATTTCAATCCCAGAGGCATGGAGAGATTATAAATGATGTAAGATTAACAACACATGTGACTCCGAAGGAAGAAGGAAAGAAACAAACGAAGAGAGAAGTCTCACCAGAAGAGGTAGAATCTTTGTTTGAGGTCCCAGAAAATTTCAAGAAGTACGAGATAGACGACAGAAGAGTCATGATAAGAATGCCTAAACGAGAGGCACAATCAGGAGAGGCCTATGATAACAAAGAAACTACCAAGAAAATCGTAGTGGCCATAGGAGAAGGAGAGGAGAGATGTACGTACATAGGTCATGACCTAACAGAGGAAGAAGAGCATCCGTTAATTGCCTTGCTAAGAGAATACAGAGATGTATTCGCTTGGAGTTACAAGGATTTGAAAGGTGTTGACCCTGACATATGCTCACACACCATCCCCATGACCTCAGATGCTAAACCCTCTAAACAAAAACCCTACACATATAACGATAATTACGCTGCTAAGATCAAAGAAGAGATAGATAGACTGGTTGAAGCTGGATTTATCTATGAAATTGAGCACACTGAATGGGTATCCCCCATCGTAGTGGTGCCCAAGAAGAATGGCAAGCTGCGTGTGTGTATTAACTTGAAAAAGGTTAATGCAGCCACAATTCGAGATAACTATCCGCTTCCCATCACAGAACATCTCTTAGAAAGAGTGGCAGGCAAGGAAGTGTACAGCTTCCTTGATGGATTTTCGGGCTACAATCAAGTAGCCATAGCTCCAGAGGATCAGCATAAGACAGCCTTTGCCACAGAATGGGGCATTTTTGCTTTTAGAGTAATGCCATTTGGGCTTACCAATGCACCAGCTACCTTTCAGAGGCTGATGTGCCATGTGTTTAAGGAGTTCCTGAGGAAAAACTTAGAAGTCTATGTTGATGATCTTTGTGCTCATTCCAACATTAGACAAACCCATATCCCTGAACTCAGACAAATCTTTGACAAATGTAGAGAATATCAAGTCTGCCTGAACCCAGAAAAGTGCGTTTTTATGGTCAGGCAAGGCAAGATTCTAGGACACATAGTGTCAAAGAATGGCATATCCACTGATGAAGAGAAAGTGAGAGCCATAGCAGAGCTACCTAGGCCAAGGAATGTCAAGGAAGTACAAGCTTTCATGGGGCATTGTGGTTATTACCGACGATTTATACACATGTATGCTGTCATTGCAAAGCCCATGTACGGACTTCTGACTAACTTTGAGTGGACGGATGAATGTGAGAATTCCTTCCAAGAGCTTAAACGAAGATTATGTTCAGCACCAATCTTGACCACACCAGATTGGAATAAGCCATTCCATGTTCATGTGGATGCATCCAATTATGCCATTGGATGTGTGCTTGCACAACCTACTGGTGAAGGTAATATGGATCTTCCAATTGCCTATGCCAGTCGGCAATTGAATGCGGCTGAACGGAATTACACCACTACAGAGCGAGAAGGTTTAGGCATGGTATATGCAGTTAAGAAATTTAGACACTATTTGCTGGCAAATAAGTTTAAATTTTTTACGGATCATCAAGCATTGCTATACCTCGTAAACAAGCCTTGCAATACAAGAAGATTAGTGAGATGGTTTCTCTTGCTAATGGAATATGATTTTGAGGTTGTGGTAAGGAAAGGGAGGACTCACTTGAGAGCAGATCACCTCTCTAGGCTCACATCGGGAGAAGCCCCACAAGGAGTGTCAGATGACCTTCCTGATGCTTACTTGTTTAATTTGGAAGTTGTACCACAGTGGGCTAAGCCATTGGTACCAGTATTGACATACGGGCCTAATCATCCAGTGGTAAACACACGGAATAGAGAAGTTGTAAAAGCCCAAAAGTACCACATCATGGCAGGAAGTATGTACAAGCACACAGATCAAGGGATTTTGGCTTGTTGTGTGGAAGAAGACGAGTACAATAAATGGTTGCAATTAGCACATGTAGGTGCGTTAGAGCAACACTACTCAAAGCAACGAACTTTACAGACCCTAAAGAGACTCGGAGTGCATTGGCTGACTATGGAAGCGGATGTCCAAAAGTTGTGCAAGGAATGCCCAATCTGTTGCACTAAACCACCAGTGGAACACGCCACTCTTTATCAAGTCTCCATTGTGCCAGATTGGAGTGAACCATTAGTATCCTTTCTGAGGACGAAAACATTCCCGTCAGACATGACTCTGGCTAGGAAAAGGAGTTTAGAACAAGAAGCCCAGGATTACGCACTCATTGGTGATAATCTATACAAGCGTGGTAAAGATGGTTACCTGAGGCTATGTGTCCATGAAAGTGAATATCTTAAGATCTTAGAAACTGCTCACCAAGGTGTAGCAGGAGGACACTTTGGACCGGATCGGGTGATCAAGGCAATACTATTTGCGGGCTTTTGGTGGCCTACCCTTCACATGGATGCACATACCTATGTGAAATGGTGTGATGTCTGTCAGAGGACTCAGTATCCTATGCGCAAAGATGAGATGCCACTGAAACCTATGATGGGTGGACGTGCGTTTTCTAAGTGGGGAATAGACTTCGTAGGTCCTATTAATCCCCCAGCTAAGGGTTCTCATGCGGAATACATCATTGTTGCAACAGATTATCTAACTAAGTGGGTAGAGGTAAAAGCTACGACAAAGAACGATGCCCAAACGACTGCTAAATTCTTGTTTGAGAATGTGTTCACAAGGTATGGGCTACCTATAGAGCTGGTAAGTGATAGAGGCACACACTTCCTGAATGAAGTGATTGAAAATCTACTCCAAGAATTCTTGGTAATACACAAGAAGTCTGCCCCTTATCACCCTCAGGCTAATGGACAAGCTGAGAGCACTAATAAGATCCTATGTAATGTACTGACAAAATTAGTGAACACTAAACGCTCTGATTGGGACAAACAGCTGCACCATGCTGTTTGGGCATACCGAGTCGCCTACAAAACGGTACTCCAAGCCACCCCCTTTCAGATGGTATTTGGCCAAAACGCTGTGCTACCCTTGGACTTCTTGATTCCTACATTGAGAGTAGCACAAGAGCACGAATGGACAGGTCATGAACTCTCCTCTAGGATCTTTGACCTTGAACGATTAGAAGAAACAAGACTGAGAGCAGCTGCAGGAATATATGCAGCTAAGAAGAGACAGAAGGCATACTTTGATGCCCATGTGAAGGATAAAGGCTTGAAAGCAGGAGATCTAGTCTTAGTCTATACACTGAAACAACACGCGAGGAAGCTAGAAAAGAGAGGCTACGGACATATGATCATCAATAGGATCTCCACGAGTGGAGCAGTACAATTAGCCACGTTAGAGGGTGATATTCTCCCAAACTATATTAGCGGTTGCAGAGTCAAGTTGTATCAGGAACCCCTCACGGAGGAAATGCTCAGCCGACTCAACACTGCTAAGAAACACAAAGAGGAAGAAAAGCGAATTCGAGAAGAGGCTCAAGCAGAAGCTTTAGAACGCATCAGAAGGATGAAGTTATGAAGGCAAGGTAGAGATCAGCCTAGAACGAATGACTATGCGGATCAAGGATATCCTATGGCCATGTGTGAAGTCGCAGGAACAAGCTCGCATAGGATAATTGATCGACGTCCTTTCATAACCCTAGATATAGGACAAGGAAAGAATGCAAGGACCGTAAGAGCCTTGATTGACTCAGGTGCAGCCACTAGTGCTGTTAAATTGTCTTACTGTCAAGAGTTGCAGTTAACTATCAATCCTGTGGAAGCATATCTCATAGGATTGGGAGGCGTGGAAACCCCTTGCATGGGCGAGGTGGAACTTCCCCTCTACATTCATGATGAGGCAATGACAGTTAAAGTACTAGTGTGTCAAGATGAGGATCTCACTGAACCTCTTGTCTTGGGTCAAGACTGGATCTATGACCATGCAGTTAACTTAAACCTTAGAAGTCAAATTCTTCAAGTTTGGGTACATGAACAATGCATTACAATAGAATTAGAGAATTGCATGCTCCTAAATCATGGCACCACACACTCTCTTAGTTCTTCCAAGACTAATCATATGAAAGAAGATGTTGTATGTGTCAAAAGCTCTATGATGCAGAAGGAGTCAATCGTGGAAGACCAGGTTCGAAGGCGGGTGGATCTTTCTTACTCTTCAAAGAATCAAGTAGCCACTGTTGTGAGCCCACCACACAAGCAAACACAACCGTTCACGACAACTGCTACATCAAATAGAAAGACACCATTCGATAAAAAAGTGGTTCCGGGCATGAAGCAGATCTGGGTACGCAAAGGAGAGCAACCACCAGCCTTGCCCCCACAAATCCCATCCATGCACACTAACCAGGCCAGAAGACAAAGGAAGCAGCTAAGACAAGCTCAATCACAAGGTATCCAACAAGTTTGGGTGCCTAAGAAGTTAGCTGCAGCTCAACAAGGGCAATTACAGATGTGGGTACCTAAGAAGCTCCTACATCCACAACAACCTTTGTTCTCCCACATGCAAAAGGTTTCAACAAAGAAGCCAAAAAGAGAAAAGGGTAAGAACCACGTACAGAGACCAAAGGAAGATCAAATAAGCTCTTCAACATTAGTAAGAAGACATGCAAAAAGGATATGGGTTTGGAAGCCAAAAGTGCAAGTAGTCTCCACCGAACCAAAGCGTCAACCACACTGGATACCACAGTTCAGAAAGCATCCAAAGACAAAGACACCTGAAGTGACCTCTACAGTGCCAAATGATGTTCTAAAATGGACTCCAATAAGGAGGATCACATCAATTCGAGACTCAATGGATACCTCCACCAAGGTCGGCATCAACCTCCACAAACGACATCAAAAGCCTCGAACGAGCAACAACCATGTGCTCCTTGCACAACCCTGTCCTTTGCACCATTCAGGTCATGCATTTCCAAAGTATGCATTAATATAGGGCCACATTACACGGCCGTGCATAGACACACTTGAGAATCCCACGCACAAGAGCACAGTGACATATGTCAAATATTTCTATTGATACTAACTTTTGTGTTCTTGTTTTGTGATATCCTTTTCCTCAAAAAAAAAAAAAAAAGGGGGGAGAAAGAAAAGCGGGAGAGAGCTTGTTCCCAGGTTTGGCTTATGAAACATGAATGAGTCATGCTTAGTTGAAGGTGGAACTGTTGATTACTAGGCATTTATCAATTTGGATAGAAGTGTGTCTCGGCCAGCAGTGAGATTATTGCTGCCTTATCTGGAATGAAGAGCTTGAAGGTCCTCAACTTGAGTGATGCTTAACTACTTCATGTACCAGAGCATCCAAGGAGATATCTGCAAAAGGTAGTTCTGGAGGAGAAGACTCCTGCATATGAGGAGAGAGGATCCACCACTCAAAAGATCTTATCAGTGGACAATCAACATGGACATTCATCAACAATGTTCCATCCCAAAGGCCGAGTGTACAACACGAAGAGACAAACATCCATCAACCTTCTCCATGGTAAGTATCTTTACTCTGGAAACACCATAACCATGATAGTTTAGGAAACCTCTTCGTCAGCATACCCTTGAGCACTTAGCTCAAGACCCGCAATTTTTGCACCATACTTCTTCCAATGCATTTTCCAAGTAAGCATGCGTAGGGCTACATTACCAGGCCTTGCACAAGGCACATACTTTTTTCAACCCAGGCACGAACACACTTACCCATCATTCATTATGGGTTATGAGTAGTTGGCATGACTACTCTCAACATCATCTTTGGAAGAGTTAGCGGACGTCATGGGAACAACATCCATATCTCGGAAGCAAATTGAAGCCAGTAGTTGCTCCAAATCACTCTTGACAACCTCTTTTGAGCAACTTGCAGTTTTGAAAGCTCACAATGACACATTCTTGCTGGAATCCAAGGAACCAGCTCATACAACGGATGGACACCACCTCTCAAAGCACTACATAGAACAGCCCTTCCAACAAGGGTCTGTCAGGGACGACAGACTCGAGAGGGGGGGGAGTGTTGAAGCTCAAAGTCAAGGACAAAGCATGGAAGCACATCAAAAGGTGGACACACAAGGAAAGGGAGCAAGTAGGGAGCTCCAAGAAGTGTATGTCAAATTTTCAGAAGAATCCCCTACAAAAATAGTGATTTTCATCACTAAAAACCATTGTAAATACCATTATCTATTTTTAGTAACTCCATTTTGTTCAAGCCGAGGAGTCCTCGAGCTTGAGGAGTATTAGAAGTACCATCGTACCAATTTTCATATTTTTTAGATCTCGTTTGAGCCCTCAAATAAGCCCTGGAACCTAATTTTTAACTAGGCCGGACACTAGGTCTGAATAGGGCCAAACCTAGTCAAAAACTATAAAAGGAGCTAGAGAGCTCATTTTTGAGGTGAGATGGTAATAGAAACAAACTTGTAAGAGCTTTTTGAAGAGTAATCGAAGAACTCCATTGATTCTCTCTCTTTGTCTTGCCGTGTGTGCGCGTGTGTGTGTATGTGTGTGCATGCTTGTGTGCTTCTCACTCACGCACTTGTGCCGCCACTTGCTCAAGGTCTTAATACCATCCTCACGTCTTCCCGGATTGACATTAAAGGAGGTGCTACTCATCACTGAGCTACACACCCACATACACCGACTTACACATACACATACACATACAACTACACCTACACCTACACCTACACCTACACCTACACCTACACCTACACCTACACCTACACCTACACCTACACCTACACCTACACCTACACCTACACCTACAACTACACCCACACATACACATACACATACACATACACATACACATACACATACACATACACATACACATACACATACACATACAAATACACATACACATACACATACACATACGCATACGTATACGCATATGCATACACATACACATACACATACACATACACATACACATACACATACACATACACATACACATACACATACACATACACATACACATACACATACACATACACATACACATACACATACACATACACATACACATACACATACACATACACATACACATACACATACACATACACATACACATACACATACACATACACATAGACATACACATACACATACACATAGACATACACATACACAATACACATACACATACACATACACATACACATACACATACACATACACATACACATACACATACACATACACATACACATACACATACACATACACATACACATACACATACACATACACATACACATACACATACACATACACATACACATACAAATGCACATACACATGCACATACACATACACATACACATACACATACACATACACATACACATACACATACACATACACATACACATACACATACACATACACATACACATACACATACACATACACATACACATACACATACACATACACATACACATACACATACACATACACATACACATACACATACACATACACATACACATACACATACACATACACATACACCTACACCTATACCTACACCTACACCTAGACCTAGACCTACACCTACACCTACACCTACACCTACACCTACACCTACACCCACACCTACACCTACACCTACACCTACACCTACACCTACAACTATACCTACACCTACACCTACACCTACACCTACACATACACCTACAAATACGCATACCCATACACATACACATACACATACACATACACATACACATACACATACACATACACATACACATACACATACACATACACATACACATACACATACACATACACATACACATACACATACACATACACATACACATACACATACACATACACATACACATAGACATACACATACACATACACATACACATACACATACACATACACATACACATACACATACACATACACATACACATACACATACACATACACATACACATACACATACACATACACATACACATACACATACACATACACATACACATACACATACACATACACATACACATACACATACACATACACATACACATACACATACACATACACATACACATACACATACACATACACATACACATACACATACACATACACATACACCTACACCTACACATACACCTACACCTACACCTACACCTACACCTACACCTACACCTACACCTACACCTACACCTACACCTACACCTACACCTACACCTACACCTACACCTACACCTACACCTACACCTACACCTACACCTACACCTACACCTACACCTAAACCTCCACCTACACCTACACCTGCACCTGCACCTACACCTGCACCTGCACCTGCACCTACACCTGCACCTACACCTACACCTGCACCTGCACCTACACCTACACCTACACCTACACCTACACCTACACCTACACCTACACATACACCTACACATACACCTACACATACACCTACACCTACACGTACACCTACCCGTACACCTACGCCTACGCCTATGCATAGACCTATGCCTACGCCTACTCCTACGCATACGCGTACACATACGCGTACGCATACGCATACATGTACGCATACGCATACGCATACGCATATGCATACGCATACGCATACGCATACGCATACGCATACGCATACGCATACGCATACGCATATGCATACACATACGCATACGCATACGCATATGCCTACGCATACGCCTACGCATATGCATACGCATACACATGTGTACCCATATGCATACGCATATGCATACGCATACGCATACACATACGCATACACATAGGCATACGCATATGCATATGCATACGCATACGCATACGCATACGCATACGCATACGCATACGCATACGCATACGCATACGCATACGCATACGCATACGCATACGCATACGCATACGCATACGCATACGCATACGCATACGCATACGCATACGCATACGCATACGCATACGCATACGCATACGCATACGCATACGCATATGCATATGCATACCCATACGCATACGCATACACACAGGCATATGCATACGCATACCCATACGCATATGCATAGGCACAGGCATACGCGTACGCATAGGCATAGGCATACACACAGGCATATGCATATGCATACACACACACACACACATGCATAAGCATACACACATGCATGTGCATACGCATACGCATTTGAACACCCACATGCATACGCATCCGTGCATGCATATGCATACGCATATGCATATGCACAGGCACATGCATACGCATACGCACACGCACATGCACACGCACACGCACACAAACACACAGGCATACACATGTGCATACGCACATGCATATGCATATGCATACGGACATGCATACGCATACGCCTATGCACACGCATATGCATACACATACGCATATGCACACCAACATGCATACGCATACGCACATGCATACGCATATGCATACGCATATGCATACGCATATGCATACGCACATGCCTTCTATACTTGCGTATATATTCAGACAACGGGCCTTCCTGCTTGAGGCCCCTCCACTCGTCCCTAAGTTTGAAGGATTCATTTTGAGGGATAAAGTACTCCTCAAATGCCGCTTTGAAGTCCTTCCATGAAGTGAATTCCTCCCTCGCTGGCTCTGCCAGAAACCGTGCATCGGTGCCGTCGGCCAGGAAGGATGCGACGATCTTTACCCAATGTCGTTTGCCCACCCTCTGTAGGTCGAGGTATTGGTCCATATCTCACACACATTTGGAGATGGCGAGAGAGTTGCGTTTACCCCGGAACTTTTTGGGTGGACATGGATTGAATTTCCCATAGGAATCCGAGTCACTTCCATCGTCAGAGGAGGAGACGAGCCAATGTCGCCGTATATGTGGCCGACCGCCCTCGCGAGACGTCCGTCCCGAGGTCTCGTCCTCCTGTAACTCAGGTTGCTTTCCCGTATCCTTGTTCTTATCGTCCTTTGGTTCGGCCGGGCCTTTTAGTAGTTGCGCTAAACTGGCAATGGTGGATTCAAGACGGTCCATGCGATGGTCTTGAGCCATCATCCATTCCATCACCATAGGTTCTTCCTTTTCCTTTTTCGTAGTCATAAAATTGTAATTTCGTGGACCGGGAGGCAGGGTCTACGGTCGTTTCCCCTTGTTCCTCCATCTCTCTTTTCTAGTTTCTTTGTGGCCGCCACCGCGCGGCTCCACGTCGCTGAGAAAAACGTCATTACCTTCACCCTCCATTGCAGTGTACTAAGTAGGACATTAAGACTCGGCCCCCAGCACTGGTGTGACAACCGGTCCGTCCTCTTTTCCAAGGCCGCTTGGATCGAGCGAGGCTCTGATACCAACTGTGATAAAAATAAAACAAGCACCCCGGGCTCGCTCAGCGACTCGCACCGGCCCGTCGGTAGGGTGACTTGCTTGAGTGTTTGTTCTCTTGCTTGGAAGCAGAAAATCACTTGTTGAATGAAAAGCTTGCTTGCATTAGAAAGAAAACGTTTACAAAAGGAACGGCCTAAGCCGGCCCGCATTGAGCGTCGTGGGTAAATGCATTACAGTGAGCCGGCCCGCGTTAAGCGTCACGGGCAAACGTGTACAACGGCCCCTCGATGGCACAACGACGCTTTCGAGAGGTGCGTGCGGAGGGGACTAGCACAAAGGCTACCGCACGTTGAGCGCAAGGATCTCTTGGTTCGCTTGGGTCACTTGGGTCGGAGGCTCACTATGTCCCCCTATAAGTACTTGCAATTTGGCGCCGGTCAGCAAACCACACAAGCACCTAAAGGGGCTGGATAGAAATACAAGGGGGGGGCTCTTGCCCACGCATTGTCACAGCTATCATGGGGATCATATGAGAGCATATTTTTGGATCTACTCCCTTCAAGTCTCTATAGTGCCATCCAAGCACATCCCTATATTCCCTTCATAAAGCTACAAGCTCTGCTTCTTCTTTTGCACTTAGGTCTTCTCCTATTTATGTACATCACTCTTCATTGTCTTTGATGGTTACAACAATTTTTTTGGTCTTTTCTTTATTATCATATGCTTCTCCTATGATGGCCTCTCTGTTAGGCATTTGTACCAAAATTTTTCAGTCTTCATCTTCATATTTCTTGAAATTTTTTGGTACTTCGAACAATGATTCCTCCTCTTCTTGTTTCACTGCTTGTCTTTTCTTTTTCTTTTGACTACCTTCACTTCCCTCTCTAGAATTTACAGTTTTAATGCTTGTGGAAGGTTCTTCTTCCTTTTGGGTAAATACTCCTACATCTTCTAGATATTGCTTCTCTGAATTAAAGCAATTATCCTACACAAAGGACTCTAGATCATCATCGTTCTCTTCTTCTTCTATGACATCACTAGGGTCACACTCTTCTAGTAAGGGTTGACACATGAACACGGAGATATCATAACCCTCCTCATCACAATGAGGTGTCCACTGTTCCTCATTGAGAGCAATGTCCATGGTGTCTAAGTATTTTGGCCATCCATGAGGCTCAAATTCCTCATCTAGAAAGATCATCGGTGTGTAGGCCAGGTCTCTAATTGGTCTATCTCATGGCAAATTTCCTTCTTCTCTCACCTTTAAGCATTTTTCCCCTTCCTCTATGACTTTGCACATCCACAAGTGAGTATCTTCATGCATCCAGGATGGATCTCGAGAACTTTCATAATGCAAAGAGATTGAATCTTCTTGCACCTTGTGGATAGGATTCCATTGTAGAGGTGGTACATATCTAAATGTATAATCCTTTAGATTGACCTTGGTGGTGACCCCTAAGTGTTGCAAGTACAACGCATTGGTTCCCCAATCTTGTACTATTTGTAGTTGCCTTAGGAAAGGCCTTCATAGGATCATTTCATAGACATTATTTTTGCCAAAGTCACATATAGCAATGGTGTGTTCAAACGCTACACCACAAGTGGTTAGAGTTATCCCTTCAAGCAATCCGAGAGTTCTTTCAATATGGCCATCAACCATTTGAAGCTTCATTCTAGTTGGCCCCATTGCTTCCACAAGGAGGTGGTCGCAGTTGCAGCTTCAACACTTGAATTGAAGATAGCCTTGGTTGTGCAACCTTGGTAGGTGATTGGAGGATAAGTATTACCTTCTTCACCTTCACTCATGTCTCCTATTTTGTCTACAGGTATCTCTGGTACTTTTTGCTTCGAGCTTGCTTTTGACATATTGGAATCAAGTTTTGGAACTTGATTCGCCACATGATCCCATAGCTCAGGTTTTACTTTGAGAAGCTCTTATACGGTGAGATGACACTAAACCTTAGTGTTATTCATGACATGAGTGTTCCTTGGAACTACTCAATCTTCATGTCTTACCAATATTGTGGGAGCTCTGATTTGAAGAGATTCAATTTCCCATGGGCTTGTGAACTCTAGCAACTCTTGTAAGGAATTAGATTCAAAATCTAATCTTTCATCTTCTTGTTGCTCTACTTGGTCTCCATAGATAGACGGAATGTCCTGGGGAAATTGATCATGAAGGTCATCAATTTTAGGAATAGGAGGGGGATTGCCCTTCTCCTTGGCCCATTTCTCTTCTTGTATTTCCCGTAAGAATTCTTGAGAGAACTCTTGAATTGAAAGAGGTGCTCCTTCATCCACAAAATCAGGAACATGGACTTTCATTGGTGGTGAGTTTGAGCCTGTGGAGGTAAAGAAACCTACAGCTTGTTTACCAACTACTCTAATCTTTCTAGTAAGCCTTGGAAATGCAAATCCAGTTTGATAGATTTTTCCTGACTGAAAGGTTGACTAGTCTCAAGCATAGCCTGAGCTAGCTCTACCATTTTCATGCACATTTTTGTCCGTTCAATCTCTAAATCTGCTCTAGGATAACTCTTGTCTAGGTTTGTAATTGTTGGCCCTTCTTGAAGTTAAGCCTGGTGCAACAAGACTACAATTACGACCACCACATGCTAGAGAGATGACTCTCCTTCCAACCAAATGCCTCTATATATAGCTCTCTCTAGGGGACTGCCTTCTTGGGCAGATGGATACTAACCATCCAAGTGTCAGCCATGTAACTACATGCATGCCAAGTGTCCCAGTCAAATTGAATTAGCTCAAGTGGATGCTTCTAGAAGGCTCTAGAGCTCTTTGGGCAAAACACTCTCCCCATGTATCCCATGGGGATTGAACCCAAGACCTCCTCCTTCACATCCTTGAGCTTAACCACTAGGCTAAGTGGATCACCTGTTCACAAGAGCAAAAGACCTCCTAGTAAGTCTAAACTCGAGATCTTTGGTCATACACATGGAGGACCAAACGGTGTCTAATTTCATATCCGTTTGTACTGGTCAGATCCTTAGATCATACACTTACTTTATTAGACTTAGTTTGTTACATTCTTCCCCCCTTGGAAAATATTTTTGTCCTCGAAAATAGAGCTATATAACTACTGTAGGCAACCCCCGAGCCTCATGTTCTAAAACTGGAAGAACATGGTCATGTTCTAGAACTGGAAGAACATGTCTCATCTCTGTGGTGGCATCCCTACCCAAATGATTCAAAACATTATCTCGCTTTGCACTTTGATAAACTAGTCAAAGTACAAAGTAGTGAATGAATAATAAGGGTGGATCTAAAAACATCTCTGACCAATTCACAGTTTCTTGATGTGCGATCTAGGCACAAACATGTGAACTAGGTGGATTCAAATTACTAGTCCATTTCTGGGCATAACTGGCGCATGGATTTAGTAACCAAGATGGATTCTTATCCCTCATAAAACCTTGAGAAATCTTGATTCACTTGAATTTGGTTTGAAAAACTTGAAGTTTGGTTGTCCCAAACATCTAACTTAGACGTTTGTACAATGATTAACTCCTATCCAACAATTACTTGATTTTTTCATTCGACTAGAGGACTAATTTGTCCTAATGAGTTTAAAAATCCTATGTAAACTGTAGGAGAAAGTTTACCATTTTCTTTGAGTCAATCATACTATAATTTGACCGATTCAAATTCAAAATGAAAATTCTCCAACTTACGATACTTTTCTCAAAGACTCGTGCTAAAAGTTCTTGGGAATTGTCAATTTGATGTGCAATTCCTAACTTCTCTATTCTAGAGTGTACTGGACTCTAGAAAATCATTTATGCTATAACTTGAAGAAAACTCAAATGAATAAGTCAATCTTGAACTTATCATCTTTCGATATTTGAAAAGGTTCTTGTATAGAACATCTATCTAGGATGTTTAATTTAGTTACTTGGTTCTAACCGGCTAACCCTTGACTTTTGTAAAAAGAATCAGATACCATATCTGAGTCAAATCCAAAAGATTCTGAAAGCCGAAAGAAAGAATTAAAACTCTGTTCAACCAATTCATACTTTGAAGATACATAAACTTGCTATGATTCAAAGTCTAGATGACTTAGGACTTTAACTTTTCAAAGATCTCTATCAATAAGGTATTGAAGCATTTTCTTTATCTTAAAAAAAAATAAGCTAGATTCTCAAGAAGATTCAAAGAAACTCGAAAACATCATCCAACCACAAGATACTAGTGTGGTTACCAACATCAGTGTGTCGACCCATTGAGGTTCTGTTGATAAGTTTAGTATTCAAATAATGCTTCTCTTGAGACTAAGTTCAGGTCACATTCAATCATTCTTACTCCTTACTAGGAATGCAATTCTTGTGTAATTCTTTGAGTCAAAAGAGTGAATTTACCAAGTTTCACTAGGAACTTGATACTTGACTTAGTCAATCTATCCTTTGTTAAAAGGTTCAGTTCAAAGTCAAAGTCTTACTCTTTTAGAAATTCAAAAAATTTTTGAATCATCAATACTTTAGCTTGAAGTGTTTCAAGAAGACCCTGGAAGCTAACTACTTTGTATCTTCTTACAAACTTGATCTTAAAGTATATTGAGATCATACTTTTATCCTCTATGAACTAAAAATTATCCTTGGAAGTTTTAATTCTCTTTGAAGATCAAATCTTGCTTCAAGATTTATTCTAAGACTAAAAGATAATCATCATCTCACAGTTCGATGTCCCATACCATCTTTCCTACATCAATCTGAGTATAAAATTTGGTGTCCCATACCACCCTATTTTATATTGACATTAATGTGTGGGTGATATTTATCCTAAAGTCAAAACATAGAGCACCTTCTAACTTCAAGAATTTTGAAGTTTCAGGCATTACCTCCAACTTGATATTCTAGTTTTTTTTTTAATTCCTTTACACGATCATTTCATGATCTTGTGTTTTTCATAGGATACTTGAAAACGTTATGACAGAATATCAATTCTTCTTTACCAGGATTTTCAAAAGAAAAACCCACTATCATTTCAAGTTCTTGAATTTATCAAATTCAAGTCTAATTGATTATACTTGACCGATTTATAGCAACAAGAGCTTTTTACTTCTTGTCTTTAGATTCCTTTCTAACAAAAGCTTTTAAGTAGCTACCTCGAGGACTTTATAGGAATCTCTTTACTACTCAAGTCTAAGCATCCACTCATGCTTTTGGATTTCACTTTTAAGAAATCCCTTTAAGGATAGGTAAACTTTACGTTTTACCTTCTACAGAATTAATTACCATCGAGATGGTTGCAGACTACATACTTGGAATATCTACTCTGTTCAAACTTGGAACAACTTAGTATTTCGATTGCCAATACTTGGGCAAACTTTAGAGTAGTTCCAACTGTAATTCCTGGACAACCATGGCCAAGATTAATCAATTCCTGATGATCGTGCAATAGACTAAAGACTTGGTCTTTATCATTAAAATCTCTTGAGCTTTTCTAAGCTTTTTGGCTTACCTGCAAGATTTTTTAGAGATCTTTTCCCTACTCAAGTCCCAACATATACCAATGCCTTTCAAATTCTAAAGCTAAGAATCTTTGATACACTTCTTGGTGATATCAATCATTTGGACTTTAAGTACCACTTCTGGTGGTTTGGGATTGCTAGGGAGCTACTTACAAACTAAAGAGTTTAAAGAATTTCCTTCTCACTACTTGGGAGAACATTATTCTTCAATGACTAGAGATCCATTCTAGGCCATGACATGTGTGCATCCAATCATCCATGTCCAATCGTCCATGCACAAACAATCTATCTTCTACCTTACAAAAAGTTATAAATATACATGTGCATAGGCTTGAGTGCATCCTATTCCTTTCGCAAGCAAGAATAAAATATATGGAAACATTCTTTCGTATACGGATGCTTGTGCTTAATGGGTGTTTCAATATGTTTATGCTCTTTCATATAGGTTTCAATAATTTGCATCAAGATTATAAAAAATGAAGTTTACTTCCGTACTTCAATGATTAAAATGCATCCTTTATGAAACCATAGAGGAAAAAAAATATTGAAACCAATCATTAACTTGAAAAATACTTATCTCCCAGTTAAGCTACATCGTTCCCTTGATCCTTGGGAAGAGCTATTCTCCACCCTTTGGTCTCCATTTCAAGTAGCCATGTAGCATACAGAGACCACCTTTATGCTTCCTAGATGCCTTCCATGTCCTTTCGGGAATAGTTGCGAAAGGAACTACTCCATTTTGAAGTTTCAGAAGATTACTAGTTCCCCCTCTTTAGATTGAGAGAACATTGATGCAACATCCATTAGAAGATTAAAAAGATATCCTTCCTTCTTTCCCTCCCGGTCAAAGCTCTGAACCATCTTGATAACATGGGAAGATATTGTGGCTTGCTGTCGTGAATAGAAGAACGGTTTCTCCTCGATGACTTTGCAGGATTAAGCCCGGATAGCCACCGCCTGTAGAAGTCTTCTCCATTTGCTTGTGATGGTTCGGAAGTGCCATATCTAAGAGCTATATAAATAGCATCTTTGATATATATGAACACACCTCGGTTTCATGGATATTAGAAAGATCTGATCATGCTTAAGTTGCAGGCATCAAGACCGGATGCGACCTCTCAAGATAGAAGAATCATTATTTGTTGTGTTGTGGTACACAATCAGTAATTTTGTCTCGTAACAATAATTCACAATCTAGCCTTTTCGCGTGGATAAGAGACTGCACTTTTTCAATAGCATCGCGCGTGCAGTCTCCGCTAGAGAGAGAACGCAAACAATCCTTCTATTTTGCCATCTTGACCCTCGATAGTTTTGATGTATCTGTGTGAGCGTCCACTTTTGATGTGTGTTTATGTTGTGTTTGCCATTGATATGGACTTGTACACACCCCCCTTCAAAGTTAAACATTACAAGGGCCCAACCGCGTTTGAACCGGTGACCTATGGGACTGCAACCAATTGCTCTACTACTGAGCTATAGACCCATCCACATACTAGGCACTGGTTCTCCAAATTTAAATTCCAAAGAATCACCACCCTTCTCCGAGAACTCCAGCTCTCTCTGACGTTCGTTTCGGCCAGTGAGCTCCTGCCATAGTTCTGCCTGAGCCTTCTCTATATCTGTCCGATGAGATGAAGGCTCATTTTCTACTCCAGACACTGTAGTGATTCCTGCACCCATGGAAGCCCACTTTGCAATTTTTGGTAGCATGGCCTCATTGCCAAGCATTCTTCCATGTGTTTCAAGTCATATCTATGGATTAACGGATAGTTACATATCAAGCAATGAGTCTGCTCAGAAATCGATAGGAGATGATATGCTGAAAAACGCTTAACTGGTCAGATACGATTTCTCCAAAACGTGAGGGAGAGAAGTTTGTTGGTGATGTTCAAAGGCTTTCTCCATCTATCAATTCGTTGGTAAGTTGTATGAGTGAAGGCAAGGGTTTTGAGGCTTCTCAAGAGTGTAAGAATTCGGTGCACAATGAACAAGCATCTAATTGCCTAGCAAGCTCCTTGGAGGAAGAAAGCAGTGACCTTTACCCTGACAAGAGCTTCCATGGACAAGATTCAGCTGCAGTACCATTCATGGGATTCAGTCTTAATCAAGATTTGCATGCTCCAGAATAGGATGTAAGCCTATCAGTTGGGCATGGCATGTTCTTATCATCCATCAATACTGATTGGCAGGTTGCGGACGCAATTCCTAGCAAGCCTATTCCCATGGGGAACGTATTCATCATAGAGACGAGAAAAAACCAGTCTGTGTCAGTGACATTGGCATCGAAAGCTTCATCAAGTTCAGACAGACCTTGTCCAAGGACCATAGCTGGAGATCTCTTAATACTTGTCTTCTTCTCTGCTGATCAGAAGTTGAGCAGGCAGGAACATGAAAAGAACGCTCAATTTTATTTTCGTTGAAATATCCATCACCCCAGCATAGAATTTTTTGCCGTTGCCTGATGATCGTTTGCTGCAAGTCCTACGATCGAATAGCCCGCCTTCTATTGACTCGAATCTAGTTCTGTTTTGCAGTTACCTCGGATCGAAAACGATGAATTATACTATGATCACCTTATATTTCCTTAAAAAGATATTATGATAAATCCTTGAAGGCGTTGTTGTCGGAAGTCGTTGATGAGTCAAGCAGGATGGATATATCTTCATCCCATCATCGCTAGATATTAAGATCGGTTCCCGGATCTACATCATAGATGCTGTGTGAGGAAGCAAAATGAACATTTGCAACCAGCGTGAGTAGAAGACAGCCACCCGATTCGATCGATCTTTGGAGAGAGCGGAAGACAATGTCGGGCTTATTAATCAAAAAATAAGATTGAAATCGAAATGCACAAGCTATCTGTAACTTGGCATAGTGGGTAGGATGTGTGCGTTCCCTGACGGAGGTCGCAAAATCAATACCGTAGGCCAGCAGATCAAAACTTGCGAGCGATCATCGTTGCAGACGCTCCATTATTTGTTGTTTTTAATATAATTCACCGCGAATTATTCCTCAGGCTTTTCTTCTCTGCAATACTTGCAGATGATTGAGAGGCACTCGCAGCGACTGTAGCAGCGATGCCATGTTTGCAGATGATTGAGAGGTGCTCGCAGCGACGGTAGCAGTGGTGCCATGTTTGCTCAGCTTGGCCACAGCCACGAGAGCGAGAGAGACTGTATCTGTATCCACGTGTGTCAGTCTCCTTTTTGAAGTATACCCGCCAAGAGGAATTCGAGATATTCTGCACACCCTCGAGCAACAAGTGCCGCCGAGCTAATTGGAAAGAAGAGCATACCAAAAATATACGCAAGATGAATAATCATCTAGACAACATACTCAACAAGATCTTGAGGAAGAAGATGATGAGAGCAAGGTCTCCGTGAAAGTGTTAACCAAGCTCTGCTCTGATACCAATGCAACAAGACTACAATTACAATCACCACATGCTAGAGAGATGACTCTCCTCCCAACCAAATGCCTCTATATATAGCTCTCTCCAGGGGACTGCCTTCTTGGGCAGGTGGATACTAACCATCCAAGTGTCAGCCATGTAACTGCATCTACGCCAAGTGTCCCAGTCAACTCGAGTTAACTCAAGTGGATGCTTCCAGAAGGCTCTAGAGCTCTTTGGGCAAAACACTCTCCCCATGTATCCCATGGGGATTGAACCCAAAACCTCCTACTGCACATCCTTGAGACTTAACCACTAGGCTAAGTGGATCACTTGTTCACAAGAGTGGCAGAAGACCTCCTAGTAAGTCTAAACTGGAGATCTTTGGTCATACACATGGATGACCAAACGGTGTCCGATTTTAGATCCGTCTGAATAGGTCGGATCCTTAGATCATAGACTTACTTTATTAGACTTACTTTATTACACCTGATAGGCCTTGAACATCATGTCCAAGCCTTCTGGGGTTGGATATGCAAGAACAGACCCTAGTTGTGGTTTATTTACAATGGGTGGTGGGATGGGATGAGGTGGTGTGGAAGGAGTTTTGACATGTGAGGGATTTAGTGAGGCAATATCTTCAATTTTTGCTTCTTGTGTCTTTAAGGCTTTCTTTTAGTTTAGACAACTTTCTATTCCACTTGCAATTGGCTTTCTCTCTGGTATCCTTCCATGTCCTTGTTTTTCCTCCTAATTCACTTGAGTTTGATTGGTTGGTTGGTTTAGCCTGTTGTAAAGCTTGTGCCCTAGTGACTCCTTGTACAGGAGCCACATTACTGCTACTAGCACTTGAATCCACAACTAAGCCTACCACATTAATTGGTGTAACCTTGGGCGCACTAGAGGGGTTTCTAGGAAAATCTCTAGGGAGATGTTCTTTATCGCAATCAGGACAAAAACCTTGTATTGTGATGTTATGTCCTTGTCCTAGAGCAGGTGGGTGGGGACATTCATGAATGAAATGGTTGCCCTGACATCTAAAACATGGTCCTCTAGGGGCTTGTGGTCTCATTTCTCTCAATTGGGGCCTAGGGTTAGGATTCGTATACATGACATTAGAGTATTCGAGCTCCCAATTTTGTTCCATAGGTGGTGCCTCATATTGATATGAATAAATCTCACTATGCTTAGGTGACTCTGTGTAATAAGCATGTGGACTATCTTCATGGGAATAGTTAGAACTCTGAGCATGAGGGTCATTTTCTGAGACCAATGGGGTTAATGGCACCAATGCTCTATTAGGGTTCTCCTCTGCCACCGGATACTTAATTGGAATCACATTGGCAAGAGGTGGTGGTTGGTTTCCTAGGACTCGTTGTGGCCTTTATTGTGCTTGATATTGTTGCTGGTAATGTGGTTGATATTGTTGGTGTGGCCTATATGGTGCTTGATATTGTTGTTGTGGTCTATAATATGGCTGTTGGTATTGGTTCTGATACCTACCTTGTTGATAGGATTGCTGATATGTTTGTTTGATAGCCAGCCTACTGTAGGGACAATCTTGAGCTGTATGGTTCATGTATTTTCTCTTAATAGTGCAATATGCAGCATTCCTTTCTCTCATGTTCTGGATTTGCATTGGGCATACATTATCCATGTGATCCCCTCCACAATTATAACATCGGTTCAATGAGGTGACCCTTGGTGTTTGTCTAGTTTGAACTCCTAGCTTCTTGGCAACCTCCTCAGCTATCTCATCTATTTTCATGGAGGTTCTGGAGGTATGACTAGTAGAACTATCAGACTTTTTATAGAGTTTGGACAATTTTAACTCCTCACCCAAGTTGTCTTCTATGTCAATGCACATCCACACACACTCTTCTATGGATCTAGGCTCTTTCAAGTAGACATATGATCTCAACTTTGTGCTTAGTAAGCCATCTAAAAACAAAGCCGCTTGTTTGGATAGTGTGGGTAATTGTGGATTAGGGCATCTTTCTAAGTACTCTATGAACCATCTTCTTGCAAATCGCACTATTTCTTAGGGTGTTTGCTTCAAGCTGTGGATCAAGGATGATGTGTTATGCCTAATACCATGGAAAATTCTATAGTGAATTTTTCTAGCAATTGGCCTATATCTCGGTAGTTACAACTATTCAAGGGTTGAAACCAAGCTAAAGTAGTACCCTTAAGAGTCAAACCAAATGTTTGGAACTGGGTGAACAAGTCCTCAACTTGTTCAGCTCTTAACACTTTTTTGAACTTGACAACATGATCATAAGGATCTCATATCCCATCAAAATAGTTTTTCATTGCCTTAACCACTTGAGAGGGTCTAAGGGTTCTTGGGTACTCTCGGGGTCTAGGCAATGGATTATCATCTTCATATCTTTGATGCCTATGTGCTCTATGTCTCTCCCTTTCATCTCTTTCACCTTCAAATCCTGATCTATCTCTACCCACATTGTGTGCAAAGCTTACCTCAGGTCTCTCTCTAGCTCTTTCTCTAGTTTTCATGAGCTTGGGTTGATCCTACTCCTTGGAGGCCATGGAAAACACTAGATCTTGGTGGAGGAAAAATCAATTCGCCTTGCCAAGTGTATACATGCTTACCATGATCTGATACTAACAACATTTTCTCCGATGTGTTATCTGTCACAAGGAAGGAGATAAGGAAGAGAGCTCACACACACACACACTCTCAGAATCAAAGAGACGCACACACTCAGATTGAGGCAAGGAAGAATGATCGTCTTCTTCTTCTATTACATAAAAAGGAATGTACAAGAATGACCTAAAAAACAAGAATACAACTACTGCAATATATAAAGACCAGTACATAAGGAAAAACCTAATATCCGGAATGAGTGAGTTGGCAAGAAACAAATGTGCCATCACTCTTGGTAGATAAATCTAATAAAGCTCAATGAAGTGTCCCTGACATATATCGCCGTGATCACTATACATGTCAGAGAACCAAAAAACTAATACATGTCATCCCAAATCATCACATGTTGAACTTGATATCTCAACACTCCCCCTCAAGCTCAACGTCATGTCATCTAATCCAAGCATCTTTCGAAACTTCTTAAGCTTCTCTGCTCCAAGTGCTTTAGTGAAAATATCAACAACCTGCTCATCTATTCTCACATAAACAAGATCAATATCACTTGCTAATACCTTCTCTCTAATGAAGTGATGATGTACCTCAATATGCATTGTTCTAGCATGAAAAATAGGGTTCAGTGCTAGTTGTATGCTGCTAAGATTATCACAATAGATGGTGATAGGCTTTTGCACTTCCACACCTAAATCTGAAAGTAGCATCTCCAACCATGATACCTCACATGTTGCCATTGTAGACAAAGAAACAGTGGGTTGCTTCTTGCTGCTCCATGTAATAGCTGCACCTCCAAGTGAGAATAGAAAGTCACTAGTAGATCTTCTATTTGGAGTACTATCAGCCCAATCTGCATCAATGTATCCATGAACGTGCAAATCTACACTAGCTTCATAAAACAATGCATAATCCAAAGTAGCACTCACATAATGTAGAGTGTGCCTCAGAACTTCCAAATGTGGCTTCCTGGGAACCTGCATAAACTGACTTTCAAGTCCAACAGTATAGCTTAGATCAGGCCCTGTAATTATGAGATATATAAGAATTCCCACAATTTTTTTGTACATAGTAGCATTTTCCAATGCTTCACTTGATGTACTATCCAACTTCAAATTCTGATATAATGGCATAGAAATCAGCTTGCAATCAGCCATACCATACTTTTGCAGCATATTCAAGGAATATTGCCATATACCTATTTCTGTATGTATAAACTCAATGCCCAAGAAATAGTGCAGCACACTAAGATCTTTCATGTCAAATTCCTGCATAAGAAGTTGCTTTACCTCTTTGATGTTTTCTTCATTATCACCACCTACAATCAAGTCATCAACATAGATAGCCACAATTGTGATGCCATCATCACCCTTCCTTGCATATAGTGAATGATCTCAACCACACATAGAAAATCCGATGGTGGTCAAGTAATCAACAATGCTTGCATGCCATTCACGAGGCACTTGCTTCAGCCCATGCAAAGCCTTTGCAACATGTAAACATATTCCGGATGCTTTGAATCTTCATATCCTTGTGGTTGGTCCATGTATAATTCTTCCTGTATCTCACCATGTAGAAAAGCATTCTTCACATCGATCTGATGCAGAGTCCATCCTTTTGTTTTGGCTAATACAACAAGTGATCTAACAATAGAAATTTTTGCGACAGGGTTGAATGTTTCCTCATAGTCAATGCCATAGGTTTGTGCATATCCTTTTGCTACCAAACGTGCTTTATACTTGCTTATGCTACCATCATCATTGTGCTTTACCTTGTAAACCCACTTGTAGCCTATGGGTTTCTTTCCTTGTGGCAATGGAGCCAGATTCCATGTATCATTTCAATAAAGTGCAGCCATCTCCTCATCCATAGCTTTTTCCCAATCTGCATTTCCAATTGCATCTTCAAAACAAGAAGGTTCAGCATCTTGTATTACCTTTGTCATGTAGGCACAATGATGAACCATGTAACTATCATATGTCAATCGTTGCACTGAATTCCGCATCCTCCCAGATCTTCTTGGTCCTAGGTCACTTCTCCTTGTATCATCTACATGTGCCTTTCTCACTCTTGGAGTCTTGACAGAGGGCAATCCAAGTTCCTCATCAAGACTCTTTTCTAAACTGCTTGAATATCCATCGTCTTCAAAACTTGCACATGTTTTATGACCATCAGAAAGCTTTTCTTTACCTTTCTTGGATGTATTTGATGAATTTGGTGGACTCAAATTACCACCCAATCTTCCACTCCATGGATTTGAGTTGGAACTATTTCTTGGTGATGCATTCGGCCCAGTCAAAACTTGAGATTATGAACTTGAGTTTTCATCATTTTCTTTGTCATTTGGTTCAAGATTCAGTCCTTCTTTGGCATCTGCATAGAAGCTTGACATCTCATCAAATACCACATCTCTGCTCACCTTCACCCGTCATGTGAGTGGGTTATAACATTTATATCAGTTTTTCTCAAGGGAGTATCCAATGAAGACACATCTTTTTGCTTTTGGATCAAGCTTCATCCTCAACTCATCTGGAACATGTACATATGCAATACAACAAAAAACTTTCAGGTGTGATAAGTTTGGATTTTTACCTGTAAACTTCTCTTCACGTGTAACTTGATGTATAGCAGCAGTTGGAGGTTTGTTCATGATGTATACAACAATATGAATAACTTCTACCCAATAACAATGAGGCATATTCTTTTCATCCATCAATGCTCTTGCTATTTCTACAATATGTCTATTTTTGTGTTCAGCAACGCCATTCTCTTGTGGTGTGTACCAACATGAAAACCGATGCCAAACTCCATGATTTTTTAGAAAATTGTTGAACTTATTTGACATGTATCCACCTCCTCCATTAGATCTTAATGTATGAATATACTTCCCTGTTTGCTTTTCCACCATAGCTTTAAAAATCTGGAAGTGAGTGAACACCTCACTCTTCTCTTTCATGAAATATACCCACACTTTTCCTGTATGGTCATCAATGAAAGTAACATAAAACCTGCAATTGTCCATAGATGTGGTCTTTGTAGGACCCCAAACATCTGTATCTACTATTTCTAGTATGTTCTTACTAACATGCTTGTCATGTGGAAATGATGCTCTTGACGGTTTTCCAAATTGACATGCTGCACATACCTTTTGCATCTCTGCAACCTTGAAATTTGGTAGTCCATGGAGAATCTCCATTGACTGCATCAATTTCAACCGTTGCAAGTTTTCATGTCCAATCCATTTGTGCCAGATCTCTATATCAGCAATGACTCCTGCACCTTTTGAAACATGGCTACATTCATTTCAAGAATTTTCACATATAAGGTGAACATCCTACCCACTTTGTGTCCTTTGGCAATTAGTCTTCCATCCCATTTGTATTCTTCTACGTATAACCCATCAGCATTGAACTTGACTTGTAATCCCTAGTCAACCATTTGTCCAATAGAAACTAGATTCTTTGTTATATTTGGAACATGGAGCACATCAGCAAGATTTTTTACCTTCTCGTCCTCCATAGACAATGCCATGTTTCCTATATGCTCGATGGGGTGTGATGTGTTATCACTTGTTTCAACATATCGAGGAACTGGCAATTTCTACAAAGTACTAAACTATTCTGCATGAATTTTCATGTGGTTTGAAGTACCTCAGACAACATACCAGACATTATCATTCGATTTTGATAGTAGACATTGTATTCATCATGTGATATTGAACCATGAACAGCTTCTCAGAATCATCTGCACTTGTGGATGCATAGTTGTTTTGCTGCCTTCTATTATTTTCATTCTTCGACCTACAATCACGTTCAAAGTGTCCAAGTTTACCACAATTCCAACATCCTTTACTGTCATTACCTGAATCATTTCTTCAAAAATTCCTATGACCTCTTTGGCTCCCCGTGCCTCGAAACTATCCTCTTCCTCCTGCATGATTCTCTTGTTGATCTTGGTCTTGGTTATTGTTTCCTCTTCCACTTCTGAAACCTCTACCTATGCCTCTTCCTCTGCTAGAGTAGAATACTTGCTCAGAACTGGGCTTTCCTTGGGAATTTGAATCCTCACCAAGATTCTTTTCTTCAATGATCAGGATACCAAATCAAAAAAATTCGGAATATTTTCCCTAGTCTGTATAGAAGTTTTGAATTGCTTATATGCAGCTCATAAACCACGAAGGCACACTTCCACCTTATCATCATCATCTACATTCACACCAATAGATGCAAGTGACTCGCATATGCTTTTGATTTTCAGGGTGTAGTCACTTACCGACATGCCCTTCTTCTCCAATGTATGCAGCTCATTCTTGAGTTGCAATTTCCGTGCCTTTGTATTGGTCTCATACAATGTGACCAAACTATTCCAAGCCTCTTTCGGAGTCTTGGCATCCTGTATGTGCCCAATCATGCTATCTTGTATGCTAACAGATAGCCAATACATTACCTTTTGTGCTCCTTGATTCCATTCCTCATATGCTCTTAACTGTTCTGCAGTCTGATTCCTCTCTGGTAACTGTAGAGCATTTTTGTTCTCTCCTTCGATGTACTTCCAGTAGCCTTTTCCCATCAGGAAATTAGTCATTTTGAATCTCCAAGCATGGAAGTTGTTCTTGTCTAACTTATCACTCATAAGCTGACTCATTCCATCTGCATTTTCCATTTTTGCAGCAGTTCACAACACTTCAAAACACTACAAGCAGCACTTCTGCTTGATTACTATTGCACTATGGCGTGATAGTTCGATCTCACAAAAACATAGTTTTTGTGTATCAATAGTACACGGAATCACTTGAAATTCTGGATCTGGAAGTTACAATTTCCAAAACTTGGTTTTTCTATGGGCCCCACCTTGCGCACTTGAAACAGAGGTCAAGACTTTGATCTGAGGTCATTTGTGAATCACGCTTTCTCCACACTTTCTCGGGTACTCTTCATTGTCGGCCTTCTCCAGGAGCTCTCTGCAGCGGTAGTAGCTCTGATACCATGTCACGAGGAAGGAGATAAGGAAGAGAGCTCATGCAGACACTCTTATAATCAAAGAGAAGCACACAATTAGATTGAGGCAATGAAGAATGATCTTCTTCTTCTCTGACATAAAAAGGATTGTACAAGAATGACCTAAAAATCAAGAATACAACTACTGCAATATATAAAGACCAATACATAGGGAAAAACTTAATGTCCGCAAATGAGTGAGCTAACAAGAAACAAATGTGCTATCACTCTTAGTAGATAAATCTAATAAAGCTCAACGAAGTGTCCTTGACATATATCGTTGTGACCACTATACATGTCACAAAATCGAAAAACTAATATGTGTCATCCTAGATCATCACATGTTGAGCTTGATATGTCAATATTATCTAGGTAGACAACTTTTCCTGGTACCTCCACATCCTTGAACTCGTAGATGGTGACTATTGGGCTAGAATGATCTGGCTTGAATCTCCAAAAGGCTTCCTCTACTTCTCTATTCAAGAATAGTTCTATACTTTTGTTGTCTTGAGGGATCCAATTTGGAGTGATCACTCTGTTCAAGATTGACTTACCTCTAGGAGTCTTGGGTTCTCATCCTACATTCCTTGCTATGGGTCTCCTATCGTGTTCTTGAGAATAATGTTTCCAAAATCATATGTCCTATCTGGTAAGTTGGTAACCACATACATGGTTCCTTGCTTATCGATATAAGAACCCTCTTCAAAGTTGACCACTAGATGTTCAAGTCCAAAGGGTTGATCTAGATTTTTGAGTTGGACCACTGATTGCCTCAAGCCATCCTCATAGATGAGTGCACCTAATTGGTTAATCCTAATATACTCCAACTATGTCTTATAGGGACCTTTAGGTGTTTGTAAATAGGCAGTACTTGAGCTACCTACAGGTCTTTCCATGCTAAAGGACATCTCTGAATCACTTATGTTTGAACTTAGTATGTAAGGATAACGATTTAGTTGATGTGCCCAAGACCTAGCTGTATGATTGACACTAGCTTTAGAAGATCTAATGCTTTGTCTATCCTTGCCTAGGTGTCTATTAGATCTGAGGTTCATAAGCTTTGTTTTCTAGTCCCAAAATTCCCCTTTGTATTGCTCGAAATCCTTTGGAGTTCCCTTAGTTTCCTAGTCCCACCTCAGGGTCAACTTCAAAATACTATATCTGTAACTTTATCTATTAGTACTCAAAACGATTTTTCCAACAAGCTCAAAATCACTGCAAATAGAGTTCCTATGAGAAAGTTATGTCCAATGAGGCTTTTGGGGGTCAAAACTAGCAAACAAGACCTCTCAAAGAATCATGAGTTTTTGCAAATTAGGCAACCCGAAAGTCACGTTTTTTACAAGTGCAACAACCAAAGAATCACAATTCTCTCAAATTCCACAATCCAAAGAATCGCAACTTTCTCAAAGTCTATCAGGCAGAGAATTGTGAATTTCTTATAGGTAATCGCGACTTTCTCAAACTGACGAAGTCTAGAGAATCACAATTTTCTAGCAGAGAATCGTGAATTTCTAGCAGGGAATCGCAACTTTCTCAAAAGTACTAAGTCCAAGAAATTGCGAATTTCTTCTAGGAAATCACGACTTTCTCAAATTTTCTCAAGTCCAGAGAATCGCGAATTTTTACCAGAGAATCCTGATTTTCTCAAATTTCCCGAGTCTAGAGAACCACAATTTTCTCAGATTTCCCAAGTCCAAAGAATCCTGATTTTCTCAAATTTCTCAAGTCTAGAGAGTCACGATTTTTTCAAATTTCCGAAGTCCAAATAATTGCAATCGCGATTTTCTCAAATTTCCCAAGTACAGAGAATCGCAATTCTCTCAAATTTTCCAAGTCCAAAGAATCGTGATTTTTGTAAATTTCCCAAGTCTAGAGAATCATGATTTTCTCAAAATGCAGAATTCTAGAGAATCACGAATTTCTCGCTCTGAGAGAATCATGATTTTCTCAAAAAATTTTAAGCGGGAAAAAATTTTGAATTTTCTAAAGAATTGCAATTTTTTGAGAAAGTCGCGACTTTTTGAGTTTTTAGGCGGGAATTTTGAAGTGTTTCCCCAGGCCCGAATGGGAAGAAAATAGTGAAAAACACAAGCGCATGCACTCCCAAGCACTTGCTAGCCCTTTCTTGCACTCCCACACTTGAGAAATGATGTGAAAATGGTGAAAATGCACTCAAAACCCAAAAATTTTTGTGAAGATGAAGATGGTGATGATGAAGATGGAGAAGAAAATTAAAAAAATAACAGAAAATAACTATTTCTTACCTTCCAACATCGCAAATCTACAATCTTACGATCACAACGCTCGTCCTCAAAGCTTCCTCCCTGGCAATGGTGCCACAATTTGGTGTAGCTCAAGGGCAAGCACCACATCCTTACTTGTCAGTCCGTGGAGACCTGAGGACTCATATGAACACAATGAGCATGTGAAGGTACAAATGTGTGAGTGAGAAGCACACTAGCATGCACACACATCCACACACACACACACACAAGGCAAGATCAAAGAGAGGAACAATGGAAAGCTTCTATTGCAAACGAACTCTCTTACAAAAGGTCTATACTCTAACAAACCAACTCTCTAACAAGCTAACCTAAAAAATGAGCTCTCTAGCTCCATTTATAGTTTTTTGACTAGTTTTGGCCTTGTCTAGAGCTAGTTAAAAATTAGGTTCTAGGGATTATTTGAAAGCTCAAACGAGGTTTAAAAATTATGAAAATTGGTAGGATGATACCTCTAATACTCCTCAAGCTCAAGGACTCCTTGGCTTGAAAACACGGAGTTGCAAAAATGTGAAATGGTATTTACAATGGTTTTTAGTGATGAAAATCACTATTTGTATAGAGATTCCTTTTGAAAATTTGACATCTACTTCTTGGAGCTCCTTACTTGCTCCTTTTTCTTGTGTGTCCACTTCGTTGACATGTTTTGCACCTCATTCCTGACCTCGAGTGCTAACTAACTAACTATATATATACACACACACACACACACATATATATATATATATGTGTGTGTGTGTATATATATATATATATATATATATATATATATATATATATATATATATATATATATATATATATATATATATATATATATATATATATGTGTGTGTGTGTGTGTGTGTGTATGTGCATGTGCATGTGTATGTGTATGTGTATGTGTATGTGTTTGTGCTCGTGTATGTGTATGTGTATGTGTATGTGTATGTGTATTTGTATGTGTATGTGTATGTGTATGTGTATTTGTATGTGTATGTGTATGTGTATGTGTATGTGTATGTGTATGTGTATGTGTATGTGTATGTGTATGTGTATGTGTATGTGTATGTGTATGTGTATGTGTATGTGTATGTGTATGTGTATGTGTATGTGTATGTGTATGTGTATGTGTATGTGTATGAGTATGTGTATGAGTATGTGTATGTGTATGTGTATGTGTATGTGTATGTGTATGTGTATGTGTATGTGTATGTGTATGTGTATGTGTATGTGTATGTGTATGTGAATGTGTATGTGTATGTGTATGTGTATGTGTATGTGCATGTGTATGTGTATGTGTATGTGTATGTATATGTATATGTGTATGTGTATGTGTGTGTGTATGTGTTTGCGTATGGTTGTGTATGTGTGTGTGTATGTGTGTGTATATGTGTATGTGTATGTGTCTGTGTATGTGTACGTATATGTGTCTGTGTAGGTGTACGTGTACATGTACACGTTGTTGGTGCATATCAATCACCAATTGAAGATTTGGAATGAAGAAAATGGATATATTCACAAGAATGAAGGACATGTACACATATGTACATTAGTTATAACACAGATTACATATACTTATGTTTTGATGAGAGTTTGTACATAGATGTCTATAAATACTTTGAGAAAAGTCGGGGCATGTATGAGAGCTTATGAGAGCATATGTAGAAACCAAGATTGAGGAAGTTAGGAGCCAAGAAATAGAGAAAAGTTAGTTTGAGTTAGCTCTCATCACTCAGTTGTAAGTTTCTGAGTTAATGAAGAAAGTTTGCACCCGATCTTTTCGTGTCTGCTCCTTCTGTGTTTGATCATTTGTGAAATCCTTTTGAGGATATCTAAGTTGTTAGTTAATGAGCCTGTGACCTGAATTTCAGAGTCTAATTGTAATCAGGTTAGGAGAATTGTTAGTAGGAACATTCATATGTGTTGAGTGTCTACAGTTCTCTGAAACAGGCGCAAATTTCGTGTTTAATCTTTTGATCAGTGCTCACTCCATAGTTTAAAGTTTTGTGCAAGCAAGCACTTAATCTTTAAGTTGGAAGGTGATCTACTCGTGGCTAAAAGCATTTGGCAAAACGGATTAGATATTGTGAGAACCAAAGTTAAGAAGTTAGGGGTATAGAATCGACTGTTCTGAGTAACAGATTCTGACATAGGTAACTTGTGAAAACAATTTCTCAAGTTATACTAAAGTTTTTCAAGTGATTCAACTTGGAGGTGATGCGCAATCCCTAGGAGATGATTCGTACAAAGTTTCATCAAAAACTTTACACGTTTGATAAGTCAATGTGAAGAAATTCTGCAGCAGACTTTTATGTGTTTCACTTTCTTCACAGATTTTCTTAATTTTGATAATTTGGAGATTGGACCTATAATTTAGTGAAGGTTTTGACTTACTCTTGACATAGAGGTGTTCTAAACTCAAGAGTAGGTTGTTCTTTTGGAGATTAACACTCTCCATCAGTGGTATCAGAGCAGGAGACATCAAATCAAGGAAAGGAAGGTCCCGACTGCTGCAGATTCAAGAAGTTCAACATTTGAAGAACTAAGAAGTGAAAGCTTGGAGTCAAAAGGCTGAGGAGAAGTCTACTCGACATCAAGAAAGGCAAAAGAAGCCTAATTCGAAGTAAAGGTACATACATTGCTTGTAAAGCTTGAAGTTTTCAATACACAGGTGGACACAAGATGGGAGATGCTCTACAGATAGAGAAATTGGATAGGGAAAACTATCCTGCATGGTCAATGAGAATGGAAGCTCATCTTATGAGCAAAGATTTGATTGGTTACATCACAGGAGAAGAAGAGAAGCCAGAGTTCAGAGATCCTAGTGTTCCAACTAGGGAAGAGTTAGCAGATCTTAAAAATTGGATGAAGAAAGATGCTCAAGCTAGGAGCATTATCTACATGGGAGTCAATGATTACTTGTTACCTCACATTAGAGGTCTTGAAAGTGCTACTGACATATGGAATGCTTTGGAGGAGCATTTTCAGAACACTACAAAGTCAAGGAAGGCATCCTTATGGGCAGAGTTTACTACCTTCAAGAAGAAGGCTTCTCAGTCCATCTCAGATTATGTGACAAGGATGAAAGATATTGCAGATGCTTTAGGAGCTGTTGATGAAGACATTGAGGAAGATAAATTGGTAAGGCAAATTCTTACAGGGTTGAGAGGTGATGACAAATGGAAGCCATTTATTTTGTCTACAGAACTATCACTTGACCATTTCACTCCTGACTTAAATCAATTGTTAGGTCATATGCTAACATTTGAGCAGGATGTTAAAGGAGATGGTGACAAGAGTACAGGTCATGCAATGTACTCAAAGGACAAGAAGAAGAATAGCAAAGGAAAACAACAAGCAAGTGAAGATGAAGGAACAACTACTCAAGCCAACTTCCTAAGAGGAAGAGGAGGTGGCAAAGGTAGAGGAAGAGGCAGGAACAATAAAGATGGAGGCAAAGCTTGCTGGATTTGTGGTAAGACAAATCACTTAGCTAATGATTGTTGGCACAATACTCAGAATAATAATGGATATAATCAAAATTATAATGCAAGAGGAAGAGGTGGCAGAAATCAAAGAGGTAATTACAGAGGTAGAGGTGGAAGGAATTACTTTGGAAGAAATGCAGGTAGAGGATTCCAAAGTCAACAATACAATAACACCTACTACAATTATGCTTCAGATCAAAAGGAAGATTCAACATTGATAATGAATGCAACTTGTGAAAGGCAGAGTGAAGATCAAAGAGTCTTCTACATTGACTCAGGGTGTAGCAATCACCTGAGTGGTAACATATCTTTGATGACTGATTTGGAAAGTAAAGTTTTTAATCATGTTGTCCAAACAGGTGACAACACAAAGCACAATGTGAAGTCAATAGGATCAGTGAAGGCCAAGGATGGAAGCACCTTATTGAGTAAGGTCTTGTATGTTCCTACAATCCCTAAGAATTTGATAAGTGTAGGTCAAATTGTTGAAAAGGGATATGAAGTAAGGTTTACTAATGATGGAGTATATGTGGAAGACCCTAGCCAAGGGTATAAACAGATTGTTTCAGGAAAAAAAGAAGGAAGACTATTTACATTGAAGATTCAAGGTAACATTGGTCATGCTATGTTCACATATGGAGGACATAAGATCTCTGAGTTAGATCTTTGGCACAAGAGGCTTGGACATTTCAATGAAAGAGGTATTAAAGATATGGTTAACAATGGTTCAGTGCTTGGATTGCCTAATGTTGCAGGTCAACATATGACATACAAATGTGAGGCATGTCAATTAGGTAAGGCTCATAAACATTCCTATTCCAAACATGGTTTTATGCACTCAGAGAAGCTTGAGTTGGTACACACAGATGTGTGGGGACCATCAAAAGATTTCAGTATAAATGGATCAAGGTATTATGTGATTTATGTTGATGATGCTACTAGGTGGATCACTATTTATGTGATCAAAGATAAGTCAGAAGTGTTTAATACATTTAAACACTATCATGCATATGCAGAAAGAATTACAGGTCATAAGTTGAAGAGACTAAGGTCAGATGGAGGGGGAGAGTATTTCTCAAATGAGTTCAGTGATTACTTATGGAATGCAGGTATAAAAAGGGAAATTACTTGCAGGTACTCTCCTCAACAAAATGGTGTTGCAGAAAGGAGAAATAGAACTCTTGTTGAGTTTGCAAGATCCATGATGAAGGAGAAAAATTGCCCTAATTATTTGTGGGCTGAGGCTGTAAATACAGCCACTTATTTGGTCAATAGGTTACCATGTAAAGCCTTGCAGGGTATGACACCATATGAGGCTTGGTGGGGTAAGAGACCTACCTTAGATCATTGCAGAGTTTTTGGGTGTGTGGCATATGCATATGTGCCATCACAATTAAGACACAAATTGGAACCCAAAGCTGAAAAGTATGTTTTCATTGGCTATGATGACAAGCAGATGGGCTATAGGTTGTGGAGTCCATCAACAAAACAATTTATGGTTTCTAAAGATGTTACATTTGATGAACAAAGCACTTGGTATGCAGGTACAATCAAAATCAATACAGATGATGAAGAAGAGGTGAGTCAAAGAAAAGGTAAATCAAAAGTTCAAATATTTGATGAGCAAGAGAATAATGAAGTGCAGGTTGAGGTGGAAGAGACACCAAGATTTGATCCTGAATGTGAAGAGCCAGAAACCTCAAGAAATGGAGAACTCAGAAGGTCAACAAGAAATAGGTGGCAACCTACAAGGTATAGTTATGATACTTCATTTCTAGCCACAAAAGATTATGCTTACATGGTGAATACAGATGAAGACCCTTCTACTTATGAAGAGGCAAAAGGTAAGGAAAAATGGGAGAGTGCTATGCAGGAAGAATATGATGCACTGTTGGAGAATCAAACTTGGGATTTGGTTCCTAAACCAAATAGTCAGAAGATTATTGGAAGCAAATGGGTCTACAAGACAAAAAGGTTTGCAGATGGAAGTGTGTCTAGGTACAAAGCTAGACTTGTGGTCAAAGGTTTTGCTCAAACATATGGTATTGATTATGATGAGACCTATAGTCCTGTGGCAAAGATGACAACCATAAGGACACTTATTGCTATTGCTGCATGTAAAGGTTGGAAGCTATGTCAACTTGATGTGAAGAATGCTTTTTTAAATGGTTATATTTCAGATGATGTATTCATGGAGCAACCTCAAGGGTTCAAAGATAAAAGGTATCCAGATTATGTGTGCAAGCTCAAGAGAGCTTTGTATGGCTTGAAGCAAGCTCCAAGGGCATGGAACTATAGACTTGTGAAGTTCCTAAAAGAACTTGGATTTCAGGTGTCTAAAGCAGATAGTAGCTTGCTTGTCAAGGCAAGTGAAAATGGTTTCATATACATGTGCATATATGTTGATGATATAATTCTTACAGGTACAGATGAAGAAGGAATACAAAGGCTTAAGAGGCAAATGGAAAAGGAGTTCAAGATAAGTGACTTGGGAGACTTGTCATACTTCTTGGGCATGGAGATAACATATACTCAACATGGAGTATTTGTGACCCAAGAAAGGTATTTGAAGAACTTGTTAATCAAGTTTAAAATGGATGATTGCAGGGTAGCACCTACACCAATGGAGGTGAATCACAAATTGAGTAAGTATGGAGGTGAAGAATTCAAAGACATGAGACAATATCAGAGTTTGGTTGGTAGCCTTATCTATGCTACTCTAACTAGACCTGATTTATCATATGCAGTAGGGGTTTTGTCTCAATTTATGCATTGCCCAAGGAAAGAACATTGGATTGCAGGACAAAGGGTGTTGAGGTACATTAAGGGTACACTCAATGAAGGTTTGTATTATGGGTTTACCTCAGATACAAATATCAAAATTTATAGTGATGCAGATTGGGCAGGTAATCCAGATGATAGAAGATCTACATTTGGATACATGTGTTATGTGGGAGATAAACTTATCTCATGGTGTTCCAAGAAGCAACATACAGTTGCTTTATCTTCTACAGAAGCAGAGTATAAAGGCATGGTTGAAGCTGCAAAGGAAGTAATTTGGGTCAAGACATTGATGAAGAGTCTTGATATTATGCATGGGATACCAATCATATATGGAGATAACATGAGTTCATTGTATTTAGCTGCTAATCCTGTTTTTCATGCCAGGACCAAACACATTGAGATTCAGTATCACTTTCTAAGAGAGAAAGTGATGGATAAGGAGATTGAAGTCATACATACTTCAACAAAGGATCAGATAGCTGATATGCTTACAAAGAGCTTGGATGGACCAAAGCTACAGAAGTTTAAGGACATGGCAGGTATAAAGAAGAAAGGAGAAACCTCAATTGATGATTGAGGGGGAGCTGTTGGTGCATATCAATCACCAATTGAAGATTTGGAATGAAGAAAATGGATATATTCACAAGAATGAAGGACATGTACACATATGTACATTAGTTATAACACAGATTACATATACTTATGTTTTGATGAGAGTTTGTACATAGATGTCTATAAATACTTTGAGAAAAGTCGGGGCATGTATGAGAGCTTATGAGAGCATATGTAGAAACCAAGATTGAGGAAGTTAGGAGCCAAGAAATAGAGAAAAGTTAGTTTGAGTTAGCTCTCATCACTCAGTTGTAAGTTTCTGAGTTAATGAAGAAAGTTTGCGCCCGATCTTTTCGTGTCTGCTCCTTCTGTGTTTGATCATTTGTGAAATCCTTTTGAGGATATCTAAGTTGTTAGTTAATGAGCCTGTGACCTGAATTTCAGAGTCTAATTGTAATCAGGTTAGGAGAATTGTTAGTAGGAACATTCATATGTGTTGAGTGTCTACAGTTCTCTGAAACAGGCGCAAATTTCGTGTTTAATCTTTTGATCAGTGCTCACTCCATAGTTTAAAGTTTTGTGCAAGCAAGCACTTAATCTTTAAGTTGGAAGGTGATCTACTCGTGGCTAAAAGCATTTGGCAAAACGGATTAGATATTGTGAGAACCAAAGTTAAGAAGTTAGGGGTATAGAATCGACTGTTCTGAGTAACAGATTCTGACATAGGTAACTTGTGAAAACAATTTCTCAAGTTATACTAAAGTTTTTCAAGTGATTCAACTTGGAGGTGATGCGCAATCCCTAGGAGATGATTCGTACAAAGTTTCATCAAAAACTTTACACGTTTGATAAGTCAATGTGAAGAAATTCTGCAGCAGACTTTTATGTGTTTCACTTTCTTCACAGATTTTCTTAATTTTGATAATTTGGAGATTGGACCTATAATTTAGTGAAGGTTTTGACTTACTCTTGACATAGAGGTGTTCTAAACTCAAGAGTAGGTTGTTCTTTTGGAGATTAACACTCTCCATCACACGTATGTGTACGCATACATGTATGTGTATGTGTATGTGTATGTGTATGTGTATGTGTATGTGTATGTGTATGTGTATGTGTATGCGTATGCGTATGTGTATGTGTATGTGTATGTGTATGTGTATGTGTATGTGTATGTGTATGTGTATGTGTATGTGTATGTGTATGTGTATGTGTATGTGTATGTGTATGTGTATGTGTATGTGTATGTGTATGTGTATGTTTATGTGTATGTGTTTGTGTATGTGTATGTGTATGTGTATGTGTATGTGTATGTGTGTGTATGTGTATGTGTATGTGTATGTGTGTCGAAGGAGAGACAAGAGAATCAAGTAAAAGACAAAGAAAAAGAAAATCAAGAGAAAAATTGCTCGATAGGAGGCACCACCCTTTGCCCAAAGCCCTGCAGGGGTATGCATCAGGCTACAACACTAAAGAAGGAGGTCTCAAAGAGTGAAATAAAGATTTATTTGAAGACCAAAAGTTGGAAAGGGGGCACAGGCTAAAAAATTGAAGAGGCTGACTAAGACAGTCACATTCTTAGTCGTTGGGTGTGTGCAGTGAGAAGAAATAAACAAGCCTTAGCAATGCAACAGGGTTGGAGGAATGCAAACAAAGAAGTAGACAAGATCCTTCCAACAATTAGAGGTTGAAAAGTGGAAAAGAGTGACTAAGATAGTCACATTCTTAGCCACTTGGTGCAAGCAATGAAAAGAAGTAAACATGCTTCAACAATACTGTAGGGCGAGCTGTGTGAGAACAAAGATTTATCTGAAGGCCGAAAGTTAGAAAGAGGTAGAGGCTTGAAAGTTGAAATGGGTGACTAAGACAATCACATTCTTAATCACTAGATGCATGCATGGCAGCCCAAATTATCATAGCAAAGCCTATCAAGGGATGAAAGAGAGAAAGAGGGGGAGAGTGTTGTAGAAAAAAGGAGCACAAAAAAGGAGCCCTTAAAAATTTTCAATTATGGGCATCAATTTTCTTCTTCAAACTTCTATGAAAATCTCATGAAGCAATGTAAATCCACTAGAGGAGTCCGCTAGATGCATAAATCCAAAACATTGTATCATAATCCTTGTAATATAGTAGGAGTTTAGATTTTTCCAATAAAAGTGGCGGTCTCTTGTGTGAAACGACCATTTTTAGGGAACATGTTTATAAGTCACTTGGTAGCACTTGTAAAAGACTTTTGGCCATTATGAGTAGAGGAGAACTCAGCTTTTTGAATTTGCTTCTTCTTCCTCTTGTATCTCTTTGCTTGTGAGCTTGCATGTGTGATTGTAGCTTGAATTGAGTGCATGGAAGTGTTGTCTACCCATTTTCATTGCATTTCTAAAGTGTGTAATGTGTGTGTGAAGCTTGAGGAGGTGTGTGGTGAGACTAGGTGAGTTGCACAGCTCAGTTTTTTGCCCATAACTTGAAGCACGTTCGTTAAAAATCTCCTAGAAACAAGTATACCTGATAGAGAATTTCAAGAATGTTTAGGAGTACCTGACCCTTCAGAAGAAAGAAGGACTATTGAGAATGCCAAAGGCATCCCCATTGAAGACCATGAAAGAAGTACTTTGATCCCGGAAGTTGAAGCTAATTGGCATGAGGATCTATGGCCTAGTGTTCAGGAAGAAAGATGGAGGAAAACTGAGGGAATTGATCTGCCTTTTGAAAAAATAGATGTGTCCAAGAACCGAGGAATGATGAACAAAGAGATAAACTGTGAGGAATGTTCAGAACTAGATAAAGAGGAATTGGAAAGCATAAACACTCTATTACATGGGAGAGTATGAGCAAAATTCTGAGATTTATCATGCTCCAACAATAACAACAAAAGGATGAAAAACCTCAAGCAAAACATCTGGAGTAACATGAAAGTTCAAGGAGACAAAAGTGCAGTGCTCCATAACTTTCGAGGAATTACTTAAAATCAAACCACAAATATGGACTAAATTAGCTAAGCAAATGAGGCAAAAGGAAGCAAAGATAGTCAATAAGGAAGCCAATGGAGATGTGCATACAACCCAAATCCCTGTAGAAAAAGTAGGAGATTTCAGCAAAGGAGATGAAGGTAACACATGTCTACCCATTACATTCCGAGGTTACACCATAAAAGAAATCTTAGACACAGGAGCTGGTGTAGGAATAGCCACAAAACAGATATGGGAGAAGTGGGAGAAACCAGCTTTATGAAATTACAATTAGCTAGTGATCACACTGAAAAACCTCTATGATTGTTCGAGAATGTTATACTTACAACATGTGGAGTCTTTGAGCACATGTTAGCCATTTTTCAATTTGAGAGGGCAAGTAATTATGAGATGATCTTGGGAAGACCTTTTATGAGATAGTTAAGGGTGGTTCAAGAATGGGGAAGAGATGCAGTATACCTACAACATAGGGGCACAACCACGAGGATAAATCTCCATACATACACTTATTGAGATGTTCCACCTCTACAATGGAACACAGTACATAAAGAAGAGGAAGACCTATCCATCCATAGTGCAGGATCCGAAGACCAATCATGGATGCATGAAGACACCCAACTATGGATGTGTAAAGCAACCAAGCAAGAAGAAGAAAGACGATGAACATACCGCATCATCTTCTTCCACTCCAAAAAAATAAAGAAATTCACTATATCCGCCCATCCTGCTCATTTTCCCTCATTTGTGCATGCGAGAGAGAGAGAGAGAGCTTTTGTGCTTGTGTGTTTTTGAGTTTTCTTGCAAGTACAGTGCTCCAGAGCAGCAAGAAAGCTTCCAAAAGGTGAGAAATCCAGTTTCTATCAGAATCTGCCGTAGGTGTCAGACCATCGGGATGGTATGAAAAAGTTGAAATTTTCTATAAGCGAGTTCACCACGGCATAGGCAATCATAGTGCTTGCACGAATCCACAATTGCATTTTCAAAATCACCAGTTTGGTGGACCATCATGACGGTCTCACACCATCATGACCATTCTCTTGAACCATCGTGACGGTCACTAACCATCGCGACGATCTCGTCAACCCCACGCCATCGCGATTGGCCCATGTCATCATGAGGATCGCTGCCATGTGACATATTAGACCATCAAGACGATACTAGGTACGCCATCGTGATGCTTCAAAAGCAGACCACCGCGACAGGCTCACACCATTGTAATGGTTGGGTTGACCATTGACCATCGCAACGGGCTCACGCCATCGCAATTGCTTGCTAGATAGACCATCACGACACTTCACATTAGACCCTCATGATGCTTCACATTAGACCATCGCGACGCCTCGCACACTTGGACCATCACGATTGTAGCACACCATCACGACGGTTCACCTGAGCCATCACGACGGTCCCAGACCATCGATTGTCCACCTAGAACAGAAAAAATAGGGTTTGATCTTTTGGGCAATTTTGAGGCTATTTTGAGAAAAGTTTTGGGTGATTAAGCTCATTGGAGACCCCTTAGCTCATAAGTGAAGAAAAACCTGTTCGATAGTTTTTACCCCCGAGGGCCTGAACGTTCATATCTTTTTCATTCGAAGTCCGTTATTTGAGATTTATAGCTCATTAGAAAGCTCTTTTTGAACAAGAACACGTTGATTTTTAGATAAGATAATTTGAAGTTGACCATTTGTGGGACTAGATAATTCAGGGGGCATTTTGGAAATTTTGCCAAAGAAGAAGGGACCGTTAAAGGTGTATATATCAAAGTGGTTGATCATTAATTTAAGAAGTGTTCTAAACATTGGATTTTTACAGGTCTAGCAAGAGCTATCCAAGACAATCAAAGCAAAACAGTTAAGAATGCAAGGCTTGGGAAGCGAGACTTCTTGGGCATTAGAGCAATCAAAGAAGCTAACTTGAGGTTGGAAGAATACTCAACCCCCTCAGTCAATTATTAGCTTAGGCTAAACCTTTAGCTTTGTGGATTAAATTAGGACAACAATAGGAATGCATCAAGTCCAAGAAACTTAATTTTTCAAGTCCAAGACTAAGACAAAAGTGTGCGATACGAGAACCTAAAGGAAAGAACTTCAGTCTGACGGAATGAGAACTCAAAAGTACAACAGAAAGTCGATTCCTGATGCATATATTAAGACAAGATAAGAACTTAAAGGAACTAAAAACGAAACAAGAAATTAAGAACAAAGAAACATTGACGATCAGAGTGTGTATTGAGTGATTCAGGAAGCAAATTCATGAACCTTAGATCGGGCAAGCATATAGGTAAGTCAGAACGATAAAGCCTTAGATTATCAGAAGCAAGTGTAGGAACTACTGCACGTAATTCGTGGGCATAACAATTGAATAGTTATCCATACGAGTTGGGCTTAGATACCAATGAGTGAGAAATGGCTTTTAGCACGAAAAGACTAGAAGGAGGGTTAAATTTAGCATATTTGGAAGGATCCAAAGGACCCTACAGAAGCCAATTACAATATGTCCGAAACAACCACTTAGGTGCTTGCATCTACGAGGATGGTTTGAGAAGATCAATGGTGCAATTGCACAATCCTTATCAACCCATTGGTTTGGAGCATCCAGTGGTGAAATTCAAGAGAGACACATACATAGACAAAGAAGGAACAATGTACATCATAAGTACTCAGCCAAATCATACCAATCAGTTTAGTGTAGTTCAGTTAGATACGGAAGCGAGAACCCAAGGAAAAGAACCACTAAGAAAAGAACCTAGGACACCTAGAGGGAAATCTGTGCTGACGAGAGTATTAATTCCAGATTGGATCCCTCAAGACAATAGAAGCATAGAATTGTTTCTAAATAAGGAAACTGATGAAGCATTTTGGAGGTACAAAATGGAACAACCTAGTGATGTAGGCTCCATCATGATTTATGAATTCAAGGACCCAGATACACCTGAAAAGGTTGTATACATGGATGAGGCTTCAGAACGAGTTTTGTAGTACCAGACCATGCGAGAAATACCTAGACATGGAGAGGTGAGTCAGTATTCCCTCCACCACAAACAAATGTAAATGAAAGCCATCAGGGTGCAGGAACATCATCAACCCATGGCACTCAAAGAGAAAAGAACAAAGAGAAACTAGAAGAAAGTTTCATTCACCCCATAGGGAGGGATAGAACCACCATGGACACCAATAGAATGAAAAGACAAAGGGAACCTAAAATACCAGGTGGTAGAGATGATTTTCCTCTTCCTAGACCACGTGAACACCCAAGGGTACTAAGACCCACCCAATTGGTAAAGTCAATGAAAAATTACTTTGATGGGACAGGAGATCCCTATGACCATGTTGCAGAGTTTAAGCAAGTGCTACAAGCCAAGCAAGTAGAAGACATATTCATGCAATACAATGCATTTGGACTAACGTTAAAGAACATGGCTTTAACCTGGTTCCAACCATTGCAACAAAGGCAATTTAGGGATATCCATCACTTGTTAGAGTCATTCATTAGGGAATTCTCTAAATGTGGAATCAGACATGATACTTCTTCGTTGATTCATAGCTTCAAACAAACCCCTCAGGAAATAGTTAGGTTGGCAGGATGTAGGTTTAGACAATATGTGGAGAGATGTTCGATGCAAGAATTGCCCTCATAGGCCAAGAAAGTGTCATTATTTGTAGATGGCCTCTTGAGCTCTAAACTACACTCCTATGTATACCTGAAGGAACCCAGAACTCTAGAGCAATGTGTGAGAATTTGTATAGATATTGAGGAAAATCTAAGAGATGAGTTGGAACTCTCAAAGGTCTATAAAGAATCAGATTGTTCATCTCTAGCATCCTCAAAACTTTCTAGCTCAATAGAAGACCTAGCGGAAAAAGTGGCCCAAAAACTAAGAGTTTCTAGTAAACAAATGCCTAGGTTAACAACAAACAAGCGTTGTTACACTTGTGGTGGTGATCATATGGCAAAATGTTTGTCCCAATGGAACACAACCGCAATCCAACCCTAGTGGCCAATAATGTATGATTGAGAGACGATATACAAATCACATGGCCCATGACTACCCATACAACAAATAAGTAGTACGACAAAACTACCCTCAAGCATACCCCCAACCAGGTAGGTATAAAGGTCAATACAATGCTCAGCCTCATTACTATAGGCCTCCACAAAACTTTCCTTATTAGGCTCAACAGAGACCTCAAACTGTTTTAGCTCAATAGCCACCCCCACCATCTAATGTCATCCCAGTCAAATATGCTGCTGCAGAAGAAAACCTCAATAGGGCTTTTGTGCCTTCTTCACCCCTGATCATAGAAAGTGACCCTAACTCCACTACTCATGTAGATAGTCCACCCGCATATTACACGGAGTCACCAGAACATGTGGAAACATATCAATACGATAGTCCACCATTGGAACCTAGTTGGGAGCCTGACTATGCTAATGTGAATGTACACGAACCCTAATCCGTGGCCCCAATTAAGATAGCAAAGACCACAGGGCCCTAGAGGACCATGCTTTATCTTGGAAAGATTCTAGAGAAAGGATTAAGAGAAATTGGAGTAGTAAGATAACTAGATTGGAAGGAAGTCTAAAGGAATCCAGAGCCAAAATCCTAGAGTTGACTTCTCAAGAATCTAACCCAGAGAACCTAGCTCAGAGATTAGGATCAATTCTAGTTGAACCTATACTAGAAAACCTAGACATGATGTTTCGTGCATATCAGGCTAGATTAAAAGAAGGACCCCAGATAGCTGAAATAAGTAAGAATTATCCACAAGCAGATTTAGAAATCGAGAGAACTAAACTTTGCATGAAGATGGTAGAATTAGCACAAACTATGTTCAAATCCTCTCGTTATCTTAATTGGACTAACACGACAAAATGTGAATTACACTTTCAAGGACTACTAGAGAGGTTAGAGTACTTGATCAATAGCAATGAGAAAAAGAGTCCGTATAGGAACCTGGATGACTCTGAGACACAGGAAAGGAATGCACCATCCCTCTCTCAAGTACCAAATACAGAGGTGGAAGACAACCTCGCTTCCATACACAAGTATTCACATGAATTTCTAAGAGATATCCAAGAAGAGAAGTGGAGAAAAGAGCAAGAAACGCATCCTCCTATTCAAGAGATAGATTATTTGCAAGATCAATTTCCCCAAGACATCCCCTCTATTTATGATGATGTAGAGGAAGAACAATTGAGTGAACACACAGATTTTGAATCCAATTCTTTGCAAGAATTACCTCAGTTCACAGGACCTTGGGAGCCAAGTCTATCAGCATGAGAGCACCCACGATACTAGTGAGGAATGAAGAATCAATAATCCCTAGAAACATAGAACTGATCAAGAATAGCAACGTACAGTGTCACCTCACTCTAGAGGAATTGTTGAAGGTTAAACGAGAATGGTGGAAGCACGTAGCAAACCAATTCCTGAGGTTGCTATTGCTCCCTCATAGATAGGATCGCACAAGAAGGTACTAGAGATACCTGTAGAATGAATTGGAGATGTGAGTGAAGGAGAGGAAGGTAACAGTTATCTTCCAATAGCTCACCAGGGCTACACCACCAAAGCCATCTCAGATTCAGGAGTTGGAGAGCCATCACTACCACCTCTTTATGAAAATGTTGGGGTAAACCAGCATTAAGACCCACCAAGATGAAGCTACAAATGGCTGAGGGACATATAGAGAAGCCATTGGGCTTACTAGAAGGCATATCTCTCACCACTTGTGGTGTGGATTTTGAACATACATTTGCCATTTGTGATTTTGGGAAAAATCATGCTTACAAGATGATTTTAGGACGACCATTCATGCATCAGTTGCAAATTGTACAAGATTGGGGAACTAATTCTTTGTACTTGCAACATTTAGGAGTAACTACTAGAGTGAATCTTAAAGACTATTCCCATCGATATGTACCCCCAATTCAATGGAACACCATCCATAAGACACAAGAACAAATGGAGTCCGTACACTCATCTGAGTCAGATCCCTCATGGTTGCATGAGGATACTCATCTATGGATGTAAAACAAGAGGAAGAACGATTAGAATCTAGGACCTTAGGTTCAAAATGACATCCACGAACCCTTCAAGACCCAGCTTATGCACCTATAGTATTCGCGGACGAGGAATTTGAGCCTCACGATTGGGTAGAAATCCTAGCTACGATGGACATAGAAGTGAATGAAGAACAATGGACCCCTCATTGTGATGAGGACGGATACGACATTTCCATTTTTATGATTGAACCTATCGAGGAAGACTTTATCCTAGAAGAATGCATGAAAGTGATTCAAGAATCAGACGAGAGTAGTGACGAGGACCTAGAATCCATCATCATGGAACCCTTCTGTTCCACAGAAGAGGAATATATTTATTTTGTTGAAGCTAAAATCCCCGAAGAAGAAAAGGAAAGTCAAATGGAACGACATGAGCCACTTATAGAAGATACAGAAAGTAAACAAAAGAAGAGAAAGAAATCACCTAAGACAAAGGAAGAAGAAGAACGACTCATGGAAGTACCAGAGAAACTCAAGAAATATGAAATAGAAGACAAAAGAATCATGGTACGAATGCCTAAAAGAAAAGCTGACATTCGAGAAGTATATGATAATTGAGAGAAAACAAAAAAAAATCATAGTTACCATAGAAGGAGAAGAAGAAAAATTTACATACATAAGGCATGATTTGACTAGTGAAGAAGAAGAAGAGTTAATTGCCCTATTACGTGAATATAGAGATGTGTTTGCTTGGAGTTACAAAGACTTGAAAGGAGTAGACCTAGATATATGCTCCCATAGGATTCCTATGACTCTAGATGCCAAACCTACGAAACAGAAACCATACACATACAATGATCAAAGAAGAAATAGATTGTTTGATAGAAGCTGCTAAGATCAAAGAAGAAATAGATCGTTTGATAGAAGCAGCATTCATTTACAAAATTGAGCATACCGAATGGGTATCCCCCATTGTGGTTGTGCCCAAGAAGAATGGAAAATTGCACGTGTGTATTAACCTTACGAAAGTTAATGCCACCACAATGAGAGACAATTATCCTCTTCCTATCATGGAGCATTTATTGGAAAGAGTTACGGGCAAGGAAGTTTACAGCTTTCTTGATGGTTTCACAGGTATAATCACGTAGCCATTGCTCCTAAAGATCAACACAAGACGGCTTTTGCCAAAGAATGGGGCATATTTGCATTTGGTGTGATGCCATTTGGGCTCACAAATGCACCTGCCACTTTCCAGCGGCTTATGTGTCATGTTTTTAAGGAATTTTTACGCAAGAATTTGGAAGTTTATGTCGATAACATATGTACTCATTCGAATATGAGGCAGACACATATCCCAGAACTAAGGTAAGCATTTGACAAATGTCGAGAATATCAGGTTTGTCTCAACCCAGAAAAGTGTGTTTTCATGGTCAGGGAAGGCAAAATTCTAGAACACATTGTGTCAAAGAACGGAATTTCTATGGATGAAGAAAAGGTGAAAGTAATTGCAGACCTACCTAGGCCAAGTAACGTAAAAGAGGTACATGCCTTCATGGGTCATTGTGGATATTACAGACAATTCATACACATGTATGCTATCATAGCCAAACCTCTGTACTCTCTTTTGACCATGTTTGAATGGACAGATGAATGTGAAGATTCATTCAATCAACTCAAACGACGCTTGTGCTCAGCACCAATATTAACAACCCCAGATTGGAGCAAGCGATTCCATGTACATGTGGATGCATCCAACTATGCCATAGGATGTGTGTTGGCACAACCCACGAATGAAGGTAATATAGACCTCCCTATAGCTTATGCGAGTAGACAACTGAATGCATCAAAAAGAAATTACACCATTATAGAATGAGAAGGATTAGGAATGATCTATGCAGTAAAGAAATTTAGGCATTACTTGTTGGCAAATAGCTTCAAGTTCTTCACAGATCATCAAGCGCTATTGTAATTAGTCAATAAGCCTTGTAATACTAGACGATTGATATGATGGTTTCTATTGCTCATGGAGTATGACTTTGAAGTCGTAGTTAGGAAGGTGTTAAACGCTGTTATTCTATCTGTCAGAAGTGCGTTTAAGCGATTCTTGGGTTCTTGGGAGTAGAAGGGGTCTGTTAGACAGAGGCCCTATACTTAGTTTCCAAACTAACCACTTACACACATCAATATTCTGATGTTGAGAGCTCTATCAAGAATTTGTTGTACTTAGATATTACAATTCACAGTTTAGCTCAGCCACGTGTACCGAATACGCTAAGATGCTATGTTGCATCTGCACATAACTTACTGAAAATACCAGAAACAAGAGTAATCGTCAACCTTTACCGAATGGGTACCACAATCCTACCAATGTTCGAAGACACAGAGAATCCAAGTCCAAGTGTTCAGATACACCGTACTGAAGGTTCAGTACGCAACCCAAGAAATCCTACTGTAGCTTAAACTTTGCCGTATGAACTTGGACCTCGATACTAAGACAACTTAATACAACTCGGATACCAGAAGTGCTACCACAACTGCACAGACTTCGCCACACACTTGCAGAACATTTCAAGAAAAGAGACAACACGATACGCGAACTAACTGATACTCACAACCGCAATGGATACCAACAGACAACAGACAAGAGGAAACACAGATACACAGAATACTTAGAAATTCGATAAGATACTCTGAATTAATCAACTCGACACACAGTAACGCTACAGACAAATCACCCAGACAGACAGTCTGGTGATCTCTCGAACGTCTATAAAGTTAACAAACAGAACAGATGTCGACGGCAGACAAGACAAGGGGCGAACATAAAACTCAGAATACTTGAAATTATGCAAACAAACACTACAATAATGCCCCGCTCAGTCACCCAGACAGACAGTCTGGTGGTCCACCATGGAACGTCACTGGCGCGTCTTTCTTTGATTTATATAACTTTTACAAACTGTCTGTAACAACTTTTTGCTCGTGCGAACAAGATTCAGTTATACATTTCCAATCCAGCGGCCGCTAACACTCTAGCACGCATGGTGGACTCGAACCCGCAGGTTTTACAAAACTACTGCTCATCTATAATGCCTTCTAAGCACATATTTCTAGCTAATCTAAAGGTGTAGGCGATCTTTTTCTTTAGAGTTTCTAATAATTGTTTGAGGGTGTCCGGTTCTATTAGCTCTGCATCTATTCTTACCGAAATTAAGGCTATGGCTTCGGTGAGCAAAATCTCTGCTTGGCTCTGCAGAAAGGCTTCCTCTAAATAAAGTTTGTTTGCGAGCGCCGCATCTCTGGATACCTTCATATCTGCAACCTGTTTTTCCATATTGATTACTCTTTCTTTTTTATTGTCCAATTGATTTTCCCGTCTCTCGATCTCTTGATTCTGGAACTGTATTGTTCTGGAGTATGCGTCCCTTTCTCTACGTAGATCTGTTATTACCTTCTGTGTTTGAGCTTCTTTTGACAAATACCATTTGAGCATGTTATTTACATATGCTAATTGATCTTTGTATCTTTGTAGCTCTTCCGGTGTCTTCATTGCCAGACCGTGCTGTTCTTGGCCTTTCTGTACCACTTCATCGAGTTGAACTCTGGTCTCTTCTAATAGATTACTTAGGGCTATTCTGGCATCTTCTTTATCCTTTAGATCGATATTCAACTGACTGATTTCGGCCTCTGCTTCGCTTAGTAATTTGTCCTTTTGGTTGAGATCTGCCAGTGCGGTATCTCTTTGATCGGCAATTTTCTGTTGTTCTGCAAGCTGGGCTTGGAGATGGATAATTCGGGCGTCCAGCTGATGGTTTTCTAGTTTGATCGCATCTATTTCTTCTTGCAGAGGAGTGATAACTGCTTCTAGGATGTCCAGCTTGTGTTGTAACTCATTCCGGATATTATCGGTGACTTCTCTCATTTGGATTGGCAATTGCTGTGATAATTGTATTAACAATTGACCCATGTTGGCCAGTTCAGAGATTACGGGAACTGAAGGAAGTGGGAGATGTTGGCGAGGTTGAGATGAGGACGTGGTGAGGAGTTGTTGGGAGTTGGGTGGGGAGTAGTTTGGGGATGAGGAAGAGGAGTCAGCGGATTCGTTAGGATGAATGGGTTGGATGGGGATAATGGTTTCGATTGGCGGCTCCGATAGGGGAGTGGGAAGAACAGAATCTGACTATGATACCTTATCTCTGGTGTGTTGTGCAGTTTCTGCGGTTGTGGACTCAACTGCCTTAAGCAGCTCTTCGAGAACTTCTTTAGCAATTTGTTCCTCATCTGCTTGCTGTTCCCCCTCAGATTGTTGCTGGGATCCTTCTTCTGTAGAGCTTGTGTCAGCTTCAGTATGATTCTCTTGTTCTTGTTGCCCTTGGGAAGATGACTGCACGGAGGATTCATGCTGCATCGATGTTGCGGTGTCGTGGAATGTTTCTTCGTCATGTTTTTCTTCTTCCTTGTCGTCATCTTTGTTTCCTTCGGTTGATCCCTGTGCTTCACTCTCAGAAGAACTGATTCTGATTCTCTTCTCGCGGAAGATTTGGTTTAGCTCTTCTTCATCTTCTTCATCATCGTCCCATAATTGCACAGATTCTTCATGTCTTAGGATCGGGCCTCTGGGTGGTGGTTGTGCTGCAAGGATGGCCAGAAACAGGAATGATATGATATGAGGGAGTCTCGATCTTGGCATTCCTCCCTTGTTTACCTGTTTGATGATTGCTACGCATTCTCGGTGAATGCGGTGGAAGAAGAATGATGCGAAATTGACTGGTTCTCAAGCAGCTAAATCGATAGCGGAGTAGAAAGGCCTAGAGATGCCATAAGTTCGCTTCTGGAGATTAAGGATGGCTACAAGGAATTGCAGCGCAGATCTTTCAGGTTCAGGTCAACATAGGATCGCGTACTCGTTTGATGAATACCTAGGGAACAATTCTATCATTGTTTCTATGGGCAGGTTCGGGCCATTTTCTCGACCTTGTTGAGGGAGTCAAAACGCATCGACAAAAGCTTGGAAGGTGATTACGGTTCGGGTTGGTAAGGATGTGATAGGCCAACTCTGCTCTGTAGCAGGTGTTTTGGCGATGGCTGAGATTATTTGGGCAAAGAAGGGGTGGGATTCTACTGAATGCCAAGGCAGTTCAGCAAAGTTGGATAGCCCACGGGTGCGCAGGAACTCTCCTACATCGACAGGGAGTCCATCACGGAAGGCGGCATAGTTAGCCAAAGCTTCCATGGTGCACACAGAGACAGCAATCACAAGTACAGAGAGCACATGGTACACACAATAACACAAATCACACAAACACAATAGCGATTTTCGGCGAAACAGAAAAGGTTAAGTAGATGCGTTGCAGGGGAGAGCAATCAAGAATGACTAATCATCGCACGGTATTGAGATGATAATTCTTAACTTCGGTGTGCATGCGTGAGTAACTGGAAAGGGCAAGGCGGCTGTGGACATAATTAGGTATCAAAATGCGGATATTTACAGACTTATTTTATTAAGCACACCAAAAAAGAAAAGAAAAGAAAATTAAAGAAAAGAGAATGCCAAAAGACGCGGCCAACTGCAAGACGTTTTCAGTGTGGATTAGATGTTTGTTGATATGGCCATAGCTTTGATCCATTTATCACCTTTGGAAGAGGAATTCTAGTCAAAGTGGTCAGCCAAAAAGTTGCTGGGCCCACTTGTTCAGCAATCCGGTAGGGACCAAACCATCGTAACTTGAATTTGCCAGCAGAGGGATTCGACTTTGCATTGTAAAAGAGTACAAGTTGTCCCACCGAGAAAATTGGAGTCTTTAGATATCGATCATGTGTTCGAGCTTGTCTTAGCTATACTTCCTGTATAGTCAAAAAATTGTGCCATCGATGCTCGTCTGATTCTCTGAGTGTATCCAACCGACATGACAGTGATTCTTCCGATAGCAGTTTCTGAGCGATTGCTACTCGTAAACTTGGCATAACTATCTCCATCGGTGCTATTGCTTCCAATCCATAAGCTAGTTTGAAAGGGGTTAGTCTTGTTGTTACCTTGTATGTAGTCCGGTATGCCCATAATACTGCAGGTAACAGTTGATCCCATCTTTCCGGTGCTTCCAAAATGAGTTTTCGAAGCATATTCAACAAAGTCTTGTTTGTACTCTCAGCCAAACCATTTGCACGAGGGTAATATGGTGAACTAAATTTATGCGTGACCTAAAACGAATGTGTGAGTACTTTCATTAAATTGTTGAAAAAATGAGTGCCTTGATCTGTAACAAGTTCCAACGGTAAGCCAAAACGTGGAAAGACATCTTTCAGTAGACATTTTGCTACTGCAACAGCTGTGGCAGACCGTAAAGCCCAGGCTTCTGCCCATCTGGTAGCATAATCAGTACATGTCAAAATATAACGATTATTACTGAGGATTGTTGGTGGTGTAATAGGGCCAATGAAATCTAGACCCCACTTCTGAAAAGGCTCTAATGGTAAGACAGGTTGTAGAGGGAAAAGATGACGTTGCAGGGGCTGTCCCGATCTCTGATAATTATCACATTGTTTGATAAATTGTGATACATCCTTGTACATAGTAGGCCACCAAAGACCACTTTGCAGAATTTTCCGGTGTGTTAAGTCTGTAGGAAAATGGCCATCGGAATGAATTGAGTGAGCCAGATTAATGACTGAGTTAACTTCATGTGGTGGAATACAACGAAGTAAAACTCCAGTGTGATCCATATAGTATAATTCCCTAGCAATCAACCGAAATCGGCGACTGAAAACTGAAATTTTTCTTCGTATTGCAGGAGAAGTCTAAGAGGGAAGGTATCCATTAGTGAGGAAGGTCAAGATCTGATCATAATATGTAGATGGCATAGGTGGGTCTGTAATTTCATCATTAGTCGGTTCAGAGACATAAATTGCCGGTGTTGTGTCATCTATACCGACTGGAGCTTCACCGGAATCTAAGCGAGAGAGAAAATCTACTAAGGTATGTGAACTGCCTGGCCGATGAATAACTTCGTAGTCAAACTCTTGTAAAAGCAGAACCCATCATGCTAATCGACCACCTAGATGTTGTTGCCAAACTAGATAGACAAGTGCAGCATGATCTACATAAAAAGTAAATTTACGGCCCAACAAATAATGTCTAAACTTCTTGACAGAATATACTAGACCTAGACATTCTATCTCTGTTACAGAGTAATTCTTTTCAGCAGGGGCTAACTTCAACTTGCATAGTACACTGGTCTGAACCACTTATCGGTTTGTTGCATTAGAACGCTCCCTATTGCTATATCTGAAGCATCAATGAATACATGAAATGGGCGATCCCAGTCAAGAGGCTGTTAGATTGGAACCTGTGTTAGTAATCCCTTTAGACGATCAAAAGCAGTTTGACAGTCCGGGGTCCAGTCAAATTGTCGAGGAGTCTTGGTTATTAATTTGTTCAGTGGTATTGCCAAATGAGCAAGCCACCGTAAGTGTCGACCATGCCATCTTACTTGGCCCATGAAGTGCATTACTTCCTTAGGTGTAGTGGGTACAGGTGCTTCTAACACAGCTGAGATTTTATCTAGATCCACTTGCATACCCTGTGCAGATACAATGTGACCAAGTAGCTTTCCACATGAAACCGCAAACACAGATTTGTTTGGGTTCAAACAGAGTCTGTATTCTCTGCACTTTTCAAAGCAGCACCGTAAATGGAACAGGTGTGCTATCATCTTATCGAAAATCAAAAAATCATCAAGATATACTTGCATAAAAGAGGTAAGGTAAGGAGAAAATATTTCCTGCATACACCTTTGGAATGTACTCGGGGCATTTCTTAATCCAAACCACATAACAGTACATGCGAAAACACCCCAGTTGGTAATGAAGGCAGTCTTCGGTATATCCTGTTCAGCCATTCTAACTTGATTATACCCACTGTACCCATCTAAGAATGAATACATTTCATGTCCTGCTACTCTATCAAGCATTGTGTCAAGAAAAGGTAGCGGAAATGGATCAGGCATCGTAGTTGCATTCAGTTTCCGGTAATCTACACATTTCGTAACTGCTTATTCTTTTTAAGGACAATAACAATTGGTGAGATCCATTCAGCATGCTCTACTGGTACAATAAATCCGACTTTGAGTAGCCTATCAAGTTCTGCCTTTACCTGTGATGCATAGTTTGGATTCATCCGGTAGCTGGGTTGCTTAAGTGGTTTTGCTTCCGGCTTCAGCATGACCCTGTGTTGATAGATGCGCAGGTCCAAACCCTTCATATCTTTGTAATCCCATGCAAATACATCAGAAAATTCTCGAAGTAGTTGGATTAAATCGGCTTGAAATAACTCAGGTAAGCTCTCCTTTATCTTAACAGGTCGTGGATTTTCTTCATCCCCTAAATTGTAGGTGGTCAGTTGATCTTCTGGAACATAGAATTGTCGAGGCTTCTCTGTATTCTGAGCTGGCTTAAAAAGTTGTTGTCGATCAACATCATCTATGGTAGCCTTATCTTCTTTCGTATCTTTTTTTGTTACAGTCATCACCGTACAAACTGCAGGATTCCAATTATCTACAATGGATTGTAGATCAACAGTTCCTAGGGAGATCAAGTCAATGTTATTTTTCAGAAACTCTTCTTCTTCATCATGTGACAATCCATCTAGCATATGGTCTGGTTCTACAAAATATGGTCTAGCATGCAACTCGCAGTGTTGCATAGCATCTAATTTTACAACGTACTTACGATTATTATCTTTGAAAGTGAGTTCCTGTGCAGACCAATCTTGTATCACCTTAGCGTGCTTCAGCCAAGGTTGGCCGAAAAGGAGATTATAATCAAGGGTGGATTCCGGTAATTCTAGTATGACAAAGGTCATTTTAAATGTTGTACCTTGTAAAGTTATTGGTACATTTTGTACAAGTCCTACGGGATGGACTCTTGATTGGTCGGCCATTCTGATAAAAAATTGAACTGGTTCGATTTCGGTCCACCCTAACTTTTTACATACTGCAGCAGTAGCAATGTTGACACCAGATCCTCCATCAATTAGTACTTGTGTGATTTTATGATTTTTATATCATACCGTAATTAAAGGAACTGAATGATCGACCGTAGAATCAGGTTCTGGTTGCACTGTTGCTGTTGCTGGAATGCAAGAAGGCACATGACTGAACTGTTGTTGGAATTGTTGTCGAACTCCTGGTACTAGTGCAAGTAATTGGCCCAGAGGAAGAGTGATGGATGCTTTAGATAAAATTTCTCAGGCCTTTTGTGATTGGATTGTATTTTCCACAGATTCTGAAGATGATGCGCCTGCTGAAGATGATGTGTCTGCTACTGCATTAGAATCCTGTTGTTGTGTTCCTTCCTCGATTAACGGATTCTGGGTCACCGGAATAGGATCTGGGAATACTGGAGGTTCTGCGGTGGTCGATTGACTAACTTTATCATACATCCTTTGTTGTTCACATATGCCTGGTTCAAATGTTTCTGCTGCTGGTTGCAGTTGTTTACCGGATCGGGTCTGAATTACTACAGCGTGCGTTTCTACTGGTGTGATTTGTACCATATTAGCCATTGGGTTTTGACGTTCTTTCTTCCTCTGATCATACTCAGCTGCATCCTTACAAAATCTTCTAATGTGACCAAACTAACCACAAAAATGACAGCGTGGTGGTAGCAAATTGGGATTTTCCGGTGCTTCTCTGGCCTGTGGCCTGCCAGTGGTTTGCATTGTAGTTATTATTTCTCTATCCTCTGTAATTTCGATAACCTTGTTGCTGGTTGTTTCTCAATTGCGGAGGTACATAGTGATTGGTTGGCTGCCCTGGTTCCTGTATAATTGCATTGACAGTTGCTGGTCCCTGTACTTTGGCGTTATATGCGCAGTTTTTGGTGGTGTGGCCGGTAGTGTTGCAGATAGCACAAAACAACTGATTAAGTGCACAAGTGGCAATAGTATGGCCTGAATTCTTGCATGTAGTGCAGTACATCTGTCTGGTCGAGTCTTCGACGATATTTCTATTTGCTTTTAACCACTCCAGATCTTTTGTAAATCCTCCAACCTTGTTTTCTAGCTGCAAAGCCATTGCAATCACGACATCTAGCATCATAGCTCCTACATAGCGTATGATCATAATCTGTTTGAGTTGTGGAGTCAATCCATTGATAAACCATTGAGTAATAACATCATCCGGTAGGTTGGCATGTGCTGGTGGTAACTGCCTCAAATGAGTCCTGAATAGAGTGGCGTATTCCTATAGTGTTTGATTTATCTTCTGTCTATTGTTTTGCAGGTAGTCAAAAATTTTGGCTAGATTCTTCTTTAGCCTGAATCTCTGCAAAAAGGCATCCCTTACTACTTCATAGGTGCCGAAATGGTTAATAACATATTCTATAAGCCATCTAGCTGCTTCGTTAACCAATGTCGTTTGGAAAACAATACCCTTATACGCTGGATCAGGTGGATGGTTGAGCACTGCGTAACTTAGCTCAAATGTGCGTACATGAGCATCTGGGTCATCTCCTGGGAATCCACCAAATTTGGTGTACGTTACTCCTGTTGGAGTCGGCCTGGGAGGGCATAGTTGTTGTTGTTGCTGATGCTGTTGCTGCTCCTGTTGTTGTTGCCCGTTCATCGTGCTGATGGTTGTATCGTGATTATCTTCTGTATCCCGGGGCTGAATATCTGAGCTATCGGAATCTGTATCGTCGGCCTGTGCACTTTTCGGTTCGATAATCTTGTTCAGTATGTTTTGAATCTCGGTTTCGAACAAGCTACCTTCTTGCTTGATGTCAAATGTAGGGAAGCTTACTCCCAATAGCGGTGACTGGGCTAAAGATTCACAAAAAAATGGTAAACCGTCACCGGAAAACTGCGATCTTTCAGCAATTGTTACCGAAATATCACCGGAATGTGTCGAATCTTCACCAAAACAAGGTGCTTTTTCTCCTTCACTAATTTCTTTGGTTAATGTGTTTCTAATCATAAACAAATTTGAATCTTTACCCAATGTTGTTAAACTAACTTCAGGCTGTGTCCTGGTAGATTCTGGAGTTACTATATCTTCAACAGACTGTGCCGACATCGTACTGGAATTTACCACAGGCGTAGCACGTTCCACCGGAATATGACCGGAATCATTACTAACGTTCTTTACTTTCTTGACAACTGGGTTAGACCTAGCTGTACTTCTACCTCGCGGAGTCGTCCTTAGTAAATTAAGTACCCAAGGCTGGCGGTTCTTTGGATACGCTTCACTGGATCCAGTAACCGGCATGTATCATCTTCTGTACTAATCGCATACTATTACTGTCGATTTACAATTTACAGTCATGTTTTCCCAACTAGTTTGCAACAATCTGATCTGTTGCAACCTTCCCACAGACAGCGCCAGTATTAAACGCTGTTATTCTATCTGTCAGAAGTGCGTTTAAGCGATTCTTGGGTTCTTGGGAGTGGAAGGGGTCTGTTAGACAGAAGCCCTATACTTAGTTCCCAAACTAACCACTTACACACAGCAATATTCTGATGCTGAGAGCTCTATCAAGAATTTGTTGTACTTAGATATTACAGTTCACAGTTTAGCTCAGCCACGTGTACCGAATACGCTAAGATGCTATGTTGCATCTGCACATAACTTACTGAAAATACCAGAAACAAGAGTAATCGTCAACCTTTACCGAATGGGTACCACAATCCTACCAATGTTCGAAGACACAGAGAATCCAAGTCCAAGTGTTCAGATACACTATACTGAAGGTTCAGTACGCAACCCAAGAAATCCTACTGTAGCTTAAACTTTGTCGTATGAACCTGGACCTCGATACTAAGACAACTTAATACAACTCAGATACTAGAAGCGCTACCACAACTGCACAGACTTCGCCACACACTTGCAGAACATTTCAAGAAAAGAGACAACACGATACGGGAACTAACTGATACTCACAACCGCAATGGATACCAACAGACAACAGACAAGACGAAACACAGATACACAGAATACTCAGAAATTCGACAAGATACTCTGAATTAATCAACTCGACAGACAGTAATGCTACAGACAAATCACCCAGACAAATAGTCTGGTGATCTCTCGAACGTCTATAAAGTTAACAAACATAACAGATGTCGACGGCAGACAAGACAAGGGGCGAACATAAAACTCAGAATACTTGAAATTATGCAAACAAACACTACAGTAACGCCCCGCTCAATCACCCAGACAGACAGTCTCGTGATCCACCACGGAACGTCACTGGCGCGTCTTTCTTTGATTTATATAACTTTTACAAACTGTCTATAACAACTTTTCGCTCGTGCGAACAAGATTCAGTTATACATTTCCAATCGGGCGGCCGCTAACAAAGGGAAAGACACAACTTAGAGCTAACCACCTCTCAAGATTAACCACAAGAGAAGCTCCTCAAGGAATAGCGGATGAACTACCCGATGCATACTTTTTTAACCTTGAGATAGTACCAGAATGGGCTAAGCCTATTGTCCCTATTCTCACATATGGACACAAGAGCCCTAGGATAAGGATCAAAGAAGGAGAGATTACCAAGTCACAAAGATATCAAATCATGGTAGGAAGTATATATAAACAGGATAATCAGAAGATTCGTGCTTGTTGTGTAGATGAATCAAAACATGCAAACTAGTTGCAATTAGCACATGTAGGTGCATTAAAGCAACATCATTCAAAACATCATACATTGCAAACTCTACATACACTAGGAGTATATTGGCCTTCTATGGAAGCAGATGTCTACAAGTTGTGTAGAGAATGTCCTATCTGTTGTGAAAGACCACCGGTGGAACATGCCACATTATCATATGTCTCTCACACCAGAATGGAGTGAACCTTTAGTGACATACTTGAGGACAAAAGCATTCCCTCAAGGAATGAATTTAGCACAACAACGAAGTCTAGAGCAGGAAGCTCAAGACTATTCACTTATTGGTGATAATCTATACAAAGGAGGACAAGATGGATACCTAAGACAGTGTGTTCATGAGAAGGATTATTTGAGCGTACTATAGACTACACACCAAGGTGTTGCAGGAGGTTATTTTGGCCCCAATCCGATAATTAAAGCCATACTCTTTGCTGGATTATGGTGGCCCACTCTTCACATGGATGCACATACCTATGTTAAGAGATGTGATGTGAGCCAAAGAACTCAATTTCCTACTCGCAGAGATGAAATGCCACTAAAACCCATGATGGGAGGATGTGCATTTTGCAAGTGGGGTATAGACTTTGTAGGACCCCCCAACAAAAGGTACTCATGCTGAATACATTATCATTGCGACAGATTATCTTACCAAATGGGTAGAGGCTAAGGCCACAAAAAAGAATGATGCACACACGACCACAAAATTATTATTTGAAAATGTCTTTACAAGATATGGACTGCCTATAGAGCTAGTGAGCAATCGAGGAACTCACTTTCTAAATCAGTTCATTGAATATTTGTTACAGGATTTTATGGTGATTCACAAGAAATCCGCACCATATCATCCTCAGGCTAATGGTCAAGCAGAAAGCACTAACAAGATCCTTTGTAATGTATTGATGAAACTTGTGAACAACAAACATTCAGATTGGGACAAACAGTTACATCACGCTGTTTGGGCATATCTAGTGGTCTACAAGACTATACTCAATGAAACTCCCTTTCAGATGGTTTTTGGTCAGAATGTTGTGCTCCCTTTGGACTTCTTGATACCCACCCTTAAGGTTGCACAAGAACACTAGTGGGCTGGTCATGAATTATCTTTAAGAATATTGGACTTGGAACGATTAGGAGAAACCAGGCTGAAATCAACAACAGACATATATGCAGCAAAGAAACGATAGAAAGCCTATTTCCATGCACATGTGAAAGACAAAGGCTTAAAAGAAGGAGATTTAGTCCTCATATATCTGCTGAAATAGCATGCATAGAAATTAGAAAAGTGAGGTTATGGACCTATGATCATTAACAGACTCTTGACAAGTGGAGCAGTACAATTAGCCACCTTAGAAGGAGAGATAATGCCTAATTACATTAGTGGTTGTAGAGTCAAGCTTTACCAAGAACCTCTCATTGAGGATATGGTTAGACGACTCACGTTGGCAAAGAAGCATAAGGAGGAAGAAAAGAGAATACGTGCGGAAGCTCAGGCAGAAGCTATAGAACGCATTAAGCACATGAAGCTAAGAAGACAGTGACTAGGGAGAGAACATTATCACCATTTGGAAACAACACCCAGATACCCCATGGGCATGTGTCAAGCAAAGTCAATTACTCATCCTAGCATAGTGGATAGGAGACCATTCATTATAGTTAGGATAGAGCACGACAACCCTTGCCAAGAGCTCAAGGCTTTAATTGATTCAGGTGCTGCTACTAGTGCGATTAGATGGTCCCACTATAAGGATTTAGGAATAGAAATGCGACCTATTGAGGCATACCTCATAGGGCTAGGAGGCATGGAAACCCCTTGCATGGGTGAGGTGGACCTTCCTATCCTCATACACAAAGTGACCATGATCGTGAAGCTCCTAGTGTGCTAGGATGATGACCTGATAGAACCCCTAATCCTTGGCCAAGATTGGCTATATGATCACTTAGTGGACCTAAATCTTAGACAAGGCTCCTTGCAGATTGGAACCTTAGATCAGTAGCGAGTGATACCGCTTAACTTCCCTAACAACACTTCGCCCAAGGTATGTAACCCTAGACCATATGAACTGCATGCGAAGGAGGACCAGAAGATCTTTGGCCAGATAAGTCATGCTACGTCTACCGCAACCCACGCAGGCTTGGCAATGGACAATTTTCATTCAGATGAATGTCAACAGATTTTCCCCTAGGCTTCTTGTAAACTAGAAAGGGTCACCACCCAACAACTGGGACAAATGGGGACAATCAACGGTCAGGTGGGTTGCATCAGCGGTCAGGTGGGTTGCATCAGTGGTCAGGCGGATTGCATGAGCGGACAAATGGGCACAGCACCCTACAATGCCCATCCTTCCACACTTACTATGGACTCGCCTAGATTTATGGTGCAAAAGGCTGTACTTCCTAATAGGCAAGTTTCACAAGTCTTGAAACTCCCTTCTTTTCCAAAGCAGAGTGTCCAACCGACCTCTCAACCCCAACCACGAAGGAGTCAACCACAAGTAAGAAACCCAAACCGATGATCCTACCAGACAACACAAAGAAGACAATAGTATCAGTGTCACAAAGCAAGCGACATGAAACAAGTATGGATGCCAAAAGGACAGAAAGCATCTACAACTTTTAACAATGCAGACAATGATAAGAAAAAGTTAAGGCAAAAGTAGATATAGTATCCAACATCTCCTCGACCTTCTTCTACAAGTACAAACAGTCACCATATTTGGATCGCCAAGAAGTACTTGGCAAATAGACCCACACCCACACAGATATGGCTACCCAAGCAGTGTATTATAGTTCAACACTCAAGCCATGTAACATATACCCCTAAGAAATCTCTTCCACCCTCAACACCACCACATCCAATATCACCTATACAACAATGTATCCAAAAGCCTTCTCATGACCCATTGTCCAACATTACTCACATCCCGAATAACCAACCCCCTTGTAATAATTCTATCACATTTGAACTTTGTACAAACTCAACCACACTAACCCAACATCACTTGTAATAACATCTCATGACCTACATTAGTTTTGCAAAAAATCATTCCATGAACCACCTCAGAACACTTGGCTACACCGGTTACACATTGGTTATGGAAAGGGATTGCGGCATCACTTTAATGGGATCATGATTAATTTCCATACTAATGTGCTAAACGTTTGTAGAAGATCTTCTACACCTTCACATCACTCATCGTGCAGATAGAAGGACAATCTGCAGATGGCCCTAGTGCACATGTGGTCAATTTTGACAAATTGCTGGCGGAACCGCATCACACATCACAATCACATGAATTTCAAGGATTCCCAGGACCAATGCCGATTGATGACCCTCCTAGGGGATACACTGAAAAAGTTCACCGTAATTCATATTGGTTCCAAGGTTTAGCAGGACCCTTAGCAGATGCAGATTTCATTTTTGATGCCATGTTGACTTTTGACAGTATTAAGTGGGGCAAGTATCAATTTTTCTCTAGAGAATTTGAAGAGCTTTAAAATATAGAAGAGTTAAAGCAAATTTGGGCTAGAGCAAGTTTCATAGAATACTTCAATGATCCGCTGCCCAAGCCTGATTTTTATACATGCTACTACCTGGTGACCACACTTACAGCCTCTGAGAACAACGACTTGTCGGGCACTTTCATCCTTCCATCTTTGGGAAGTGAACCTCCTTTCAAAAAGTTCTATCTTTCAAAAGACCTTTGTTGAAGATACAACATATATTTCTTGGATCCACTCTTTTTTCGTCATCATTTGTACCTTTTTCTACCTTTCATTCAGTTAATAAAGCACTCTTGTATAGGTGTGTGTGAGTGCCACACTAGAGAATAAGTGGGATTCATTCTCCTTTCAGTTTAGAAATCCCACATAGCATGCTTTTTTTCCATTTTGTATATAAAGAGGTCTCCACCTCTTCTTTTGGGAGAGTGTTTCTAGAAGTAATGAGATAATGCTTGTTTGTAGTTAGACTCTTGCTCTCTTGTCGTCATGATGTGCATGCGTGCTTGTTCTCCTTGTCTAACGCTTGTGACACGTTGATGTATGATTATGTCGCTATTATGCTTGTGATTACGATTATGTGCATCATTCATGATGCTTATGTTGTGTCTTATTGTTAATAATGTTGTTAATCATACGTTGACAAAGCGCCATTACATCTACTGAGTGCTTCTATGCAAACATTTGGGTCTCATGAGATGCTTCCCAGATTGACAAGTATGAGTTGTGATGCTACGATGTCAACAACTTTTGGCACCGTTGCTGGGGAGCATTCTCTTGTCACTTACGTGATGGTTTTTGGCATGAAAGAGACGTGTACGCAAGCTTTTCATGATGATTTTTTGAGTTCTTCATTTCATTACGCTCTTGTGAGCATTTGTGGCTTGCAAGATTTACAATAACTTGTAGAGATGAACCATTTTTTGGTATGATGAAAATCCTAGTTATTATGTTGATTTTTTCTATTTACTTTGTTGATCTTTCTCTAATCATGTGTGAATAAGTTTCTATTTTGGGGTTCTTCTACAAAAATCAAGGGAGTTTTGGCATGACATCTTCATCAACAAGCTTTGGAAAGGAGAAATCTCAAGGAGTGTGCTACACTTGAAACAGGAAGGTATGTCCTTGTGGTTTTTATGCACGTCCACATACACCTTTTGGGGGGGCTACTATGGTAAGGATGCACTCATTTTTTTCATGGAAAACCAAAAGCTACTTTGTGCTAAGATCATGCTACCTTAGTTCTTTCCCTCATGTATACTCTAGAAAGTGCGCATAGAAGTCTACCTAGGAAGGACTTGATGAACAAGAGGTAGGACTTGATGAGCAAGCATTCTTCTCGAGGGCAATAGGAAACTGCTTAGAACACATATTTTGGGTTCAAAATGTCAATGTGCACATGGTTATTGACGTCATACTATACCAAAGCTCGATATTCTCCTGAGTAGTAGTAACAATGCACAAGAAAGACATACATCCAACACTGAAGAAGGTCTGTGACCAAGGGCACAATCCCTACGTAGAAGGAATAAGAGATAGTGCTAGCTAGTGATGCCAAGGAGGCAAAGCACATGGAGGATGATGGCAGACAAGCTATTGACTTGGAGGATAGGGCGGATGACCCCTCTAGATCCTACGCCAATTTGCACAATGACCATATCATGAAATATGATCAGAATAATTTGGAGGATTTGCTTGGAAGTATGATGCACCAACAGTCTGCAGGGCACAAAGAAGAACTAGAAAGTCTTGCGGGAAGTAGTCGAAGAGCGGCTCACATGTTTTGAAGGAAATGGTAAGATCTATGACCAAGTGCTAAGTTGACTTCAACACACACAAAAGAAAGGTAGGTATTTTCAAGCTGGTATGAAAGGTGTGCAAGGCAAAAGGGAGATAGCTGCAGTACATCAACGATAAAAGGCATGGACCGGAAGCTGATGCATCACGAGGAGGAATAGAGTAACCGTAGGATCCATCAATCTCGATAGCCCAAGGGTCCGAGGGTATGGAAGTGGAGAAGAGGCTCAATTGCAACAAGATGTATGAAAATAAAGGAATACAGCAAGGTGCTTCTTGCACCGCAGATAAGGATGGACACAAGATGCAATCAATTAGAAAAGGTTTGGGACCTGATTCTATGGTTGTGATGAGAAAAAAATACAAGATGAGGCAAACTATCAAAAAGTTCGCAAAAAGGATCAGCTGTAAGAATGGCTCAGCTTGATTCTATAGCTCGACAAGGTTGCCCCGACATTTCGAGGGATGATATGAAGGAGATTCGGGAGAATTTCATCAAGTTCAAGGTTGGGGCACCTGCAAGGGTTGGCCTCATAGCCCCTACTGACATGGATATACCTCCCAAGAACAACATCCTCGTGTGTAGAATACTAACCCCACATCGGAGAAGGTATATAGAGGGCAACCAACTCCTCCAAGGGTAGTGCATGATATCAAGGAGAAGGAGCACAAAGGGGGACTTGGCCTAATTCAGTAGTTTACACAGATGTAACTAATTTCCTTACGAGGGATGGAATGTGCCAGCAGGCTATGGAGGTCTATGGTCAGATATTACAGACAGGTCATGAACCACATAACTTCATATATTCTATGCTAATCAATGGTCTTGGTCTGGCACGGAAAGTAGAGGTTGTCCATAAGCTTCTTGGCATAATGCATAAACATGGATGTAAGCCAAATGTAATTACGTATACTGCCTTGGTCGGTGAGTATGAGAAGCAAGGCAAGATTGCAAATGTAATTGAAGTATACAAGGAAATGCAAGAGGCAGCCATACTTTGCATACTCGACTAAGCCAAGAGGTGGGGATACAGATGGCCTCCTGTGTCCATTATTGGAGGAAAGGCTTTTCAACTTAGATTGGTTCAGCAACTTCTCACAAGGAAACTAAAGATTGGCAGTTACTCATGATGCCTGAAGGTAGGAACTTGCTTCTGCACATCACGAAGTTCAAAAGCTTCAACATGCCTTGGGTGGAATTCAAACCGAGAAGCACCTGCTATCTTGAGCTCTGGGCAATAAAACGACAAAAATGGAGGTTGAACTATGGTCCTTGGAGCCTTTAAAGATAGAGCTCTAGAGGACACAAGCACATATGCTGTGAAGGAATTTACAGCCCTGAGTTTGGCTATGGTTTGCTATTCAGTTATGCAGAAGATTATGGCATGAATCAAGATAGTGAGGCTGCTGATATATATCTCTGACAAGGAAGTTTGCATAGGATGTTTGTGCAACCAATAGGGAAGACATAGCTACACTATCAACTGAAAACCCATTCCAAGGATGTATGGATAAACTTGAATCTTTCCGACTAGAATTTTCAAAAAATGATGGAACTTTTGGTGTTGGCACACCAAGTTCTTGGGCAGGTTATGAGTGCAAAAGGCAATGCTAGTGTTGGTAGTCTAACATGAAAGTGGAAAAAGGAAGATGACACTAGTCTTGGCTGGCGCTAGAGAGGTGGGGAGTCTTGCTGTTTAGCTAGCCTAACATGTTTTTGAGTTTCTTTGTGGCACCTACAGCAAGCATTTTGAGTCACAGTAGGACAAAACACACCTATGGCTGCCAATGCTACATGAATTTCTAAGGCCTGCGACAGAGGAAGTGCTCAAGTTGGAAACAGCAGCCTAACTGTATGAACGCTCCATTGTCAAAAAATTGTGACGTTCTTCAATCATATACATCAAAGCATTTTAAGAAAGATATGTTGGGTATGGCTCGGTACGATTCAATTACAAAGAAATTAGAGCCATTTGGCTGTTGGTGAGAGTACAAGAAGGCTTTCTCTAAACGTTGAAGGAATTAAGAATCTATGGATTCTGTGAGCATCTCTAAGAGAGGGTAGACCATCATCATAGAGTACTGATCATGAAGTGTTTTACCAAGGAAACAATAGCAAAATACAAGACAGAGTGAGTTTTGGACACAAAAACTGAGTACGGTCAGACTGGGAGGATGGTGAATGGGCATGAGAAGAGATACCCAAAAGGGGAAGGATACCGGCACATCCTGTTCCTGCTAGAGGAAGGACACCCTTGCAGGAAAAGAGGTATAGGTTATCATACATTTCTCCTTCGCCTGAATCTCACATGGTTTTTCCATGGGTGCAGGCATACCAAATGGCACACAATATCACCCTCTACTTTGGATTACTGTGGAGGAGGAACTCCTCTCTAAGATATTCACCATCAGTTACGCTGATAAAGGTAATAAAGCCTGTATCCTGTTATGCTCATGCCTACTACAGGAACGGCTCCTCTGATGAGCAAGGCTGATGGTCTACCAGAGGAATCAGGGAAAGATGATACTATGCTTCAGATTTTTTGGATGGATCTGAATTTGAAGGGAGTAGGTGATTTTGTCAGGAGCGCGCACACCTATCTTTTCCCATTTCAGCCATTCCTAGGACTAAGTGTGCAGAGATGATGGCAGCACATTGCACAATAACAACTACTTCTCCAATGACTAAAAGACAAACGGACTATGCCCCCACCAGGTGCCACTTCCAATATGGCATGCGACAAAACTGGAGTCTGCGGGCCAAATTGCACCGACGAAACTGTAGGGCGAATCAGAGGATATATCTTTCGAACAAAATATCTCTGCAAAACTTAGTAATTGTGCATTTAATTCCTGTGCAAAATACTATTTTTTGAGCAGCTACAGTAGTGCGGTACATGATAAATGTTATGCGCATGCGTTGAGACACGGCGCGTGAGAGAGAGAGAGAGAGAGAGAGAGAGAGAGAGAGAGAGAGAGAGAGAGAGAGAGAGAGAGAGAGAGAGAGAGAGAGAGAGAGAGAGAGAGAGAGAGAGAGAGAGCAACAAGAGATCGAGATCAGTCAGGCACATTCCTTGTGCCCTCTCTATCAAACTCTGAGGAGATGAAAAAGTTCGAGATGAACATAAGTTTAATCAAGGAGGCCCTTCAGATGTACAGCACCCATGCGCCCTCAGATCGAGACCCTTTGATACCAGAGTCTATGAAGAACAACAAACTCAAGAAGTTGAAGGAGATGTGTGCCCTCATCCCAAACATTGCCATACCATTGTGCATGTGCCTTCAGCACTTTGCATTTCCGGCTCAAGACCGATTCACACAGCCTCATAAAAAGATTTGGTACGGGCTATACCTAGCGGAGAAAGGGAGTCTACCTATTAAAATGCCAGTGTGGATCCTTGAACAATTATATGAAGCAGGCCAGCGAGGAGTAAGGAAGCCTTCATTGAATGGTTGTTGTGCCATAGAATCAATTATAGATGCCTAGCGTATGATGTGTCGATTGCACAAGCACTTACTTACTCACAACTACAGTTCTTGCAAGGACGAATACCAGGAGTTCAACCAACTAGATGGATGTGTGGATCTCTTTCGCAAGTCCGAATTCCTTGCGAGTCCACCATAGAAATCTCCCTTAGAGAAGAAGAACAGGTGGCCCCATTCACTATCCATCTCCAACGAGCACAATCAGAGGGCATGGTACAACCCACTCCGTCAGCCCCTCCATTACCCACGGAACTTTGAATCTTTCAGGGTCGATCTCCTGGGGGAAAATCTCCATGGCTGCCTCTAAATTTTCTTCTTTTTGATTTTGCAAGCGCTTGTTCTCTTCGAGGGCAGTGGCCATGTGCTTTCTGAGTAAGGTCAGGTTGCGACAGACTTTGACGTTTTCTGATTGATAAAGTTCAAGTAGAGCTGTTAGTTTTTTAACTTCAGAGGATTCGAAGGGCTGGGGGGCTTCCAAAAGGGTCTGGTGGGCATGCTCAAGTGTAGTGTAGCATTGATTTAGGTTAGTGTTTTTTGCTTCCAAGGCTACAAGCGGCTTCTATAGTTGTTGGTGGTCCGTAGTTAACTGACGATTGCGATCTTCAAGAGTCTGATATTCACTCTGTAGTTGATATACACATTGATGTAAACTAGAAAACACATTATTTACATTTATGAATGTTGGGAAGGTGGAGGATACAGGGGGAATGGGGAAGGGGAAAGGGAGTGTGTATGCTATGCTTGAGAATGGTGAAGTGGGTTGTGGGGGAATGGGAGATTGTGGGAATATGGGGGGAGGGAGAGGTGCGGAAGTGGGTGATATGTCCATGAAGTCATATGTGGATGCGGTCGTGGGATTTATTGTGTACATGGGAATGGTAGGTGTGGTGATGGTCGTGAAGGTGTATAGTGGTGTGTGCAGTTGTGCATACGAGCCACTGAGAAGGGTGATAGGGGGAATGGGATTTTCAGTGACTACATTTAACCAGATTGTTCGTCAATTTGAAGCGCTTCAGTTCATTACCTCTTATAAGAGATGGTAGTACAAAGGTGCTGTAGCCCTTTTTCTCTTTACTAGGAGTGAGGGTGCTAATCAAGTATGAACATCATAGAAAGTCCGGCTTGGATAACTGAGCTTTGAAGTATTCATATAATACAGCCTTCTTCCATATTGGTTTCAACCCTTCATTGTTTTGAAGCCTCTCAAACTCTCTTGTAAAGAAGTGATACTAGCCCCAGCGTCCGTTGAACTCTATTTCAACCTCCCACAAATAAGTGCCTTCTCCAAGGGGTCCTGCTACTTCACTGAACCGATGGGAGGTCTTGCTTACTGGTGATGTGTGCCCTTGAGGGGGATTCTGAATAGGTATGACATGTAATGCCCTCAATGCTTGTGGTCTTTCCTTTAACTCCTCCTCAATAGGGAGATTTTCAATGTCGACTATCTAGGTGCTTGACCGTGCTTGGGAGCTAGTTCCTGCTGCTTCTACCATGTTACTTCGTGTTTTCTAGTTCTGTGAGAATATAGAAGCATGTGTTAACATTGTAATGGACAAGATAGAACAATTTTTGTCCCCGTTACAACATTAACATGAGGTTAGTGATAGGTTAGTAGGTCAGTGAGTGCTCGGTGATTGTGTGTGTAGTTAGTGAATGAAGAGTCCTATGAGCTAGATGGAAGGATGTAGTGTGAGGATGATGCAGTTAGTAGGTGGAGATGAATTTACAAATGGGGGTCAGGGGGTTTATTACAAGCTTTGGGTTTCCAAACACAGTGAATGACTTTTGGTTTTGGTTTTGTGGAGACTCTGGAGGGCTTTATGAGAGTGTTTGCATGGAAATGAGGCTTTTTAGGGACCCATTTATAAGTGATTCTTCTTGTGCTCATTGGCGAATATGTGTTTGTGTGTGTCGGATAAGAGTGGGTATCAGCTAATCGAGTGAGTGAATCATGTTGTACATGGTGCGGTCTGTTTGTGGCTATTTGAGCCCGCAAGCAAGCCTTAGGCACCCAAATTTTTCTTCATTGTGGGTCTGCCTTCATCGACTTCTTGGGTACCCAGATAGACCTCATGTTTGTAGAATAATTTGTGAACCCTTCTTATTAGTGTCCTCTCGTTGATCACTAATATGAAGTTGAGCCACTGGTTGTGACTTGACAGCAATAGGTTGGTCACCTTTCTGCACCCACACTTGTTTTGGTGGTTGTGACACCAAGCTTCGTACTTTCTTTTGGTTTCGAGCATAGGTCATCTGCCTCTTCTGCATTTGATCCGCCTTTGTTTTTCGTATCCCTATGGCCTTCGGAATAGAAGGGAGTTCCATCATATCCTTGACTTCCTTGTTGAGACCATCATTCCTCTGCATCACATAGTTTTGGACAAGAATAGCATTGTCATCTTCATGTATACTCCTGGAAGGACCAAGAGTTTGTGCCTTTCCTAATCCTTTGAGTGCTTTGTTTTCTAACTTGAGTTTAATGCGATTCTGATTTACCCAAACCTGAAGAAGTCCACTTCTTAGGTTTAGGTTGAATGCATGATCGTAGATGGAGTCTTGACCCAAGACAAGAGGCTCAGTGAGGACCTCATCTTCACACACTAGCACCTTAACTGTCATGAGTGCATCTTGAATGTAGAGGGGAAGTTCCACCTCGTCCATGCAAGGGGTTTCCACACCTCCCAATCCTATGAGATATGCTTCTACATGATTGACATTTAGGTTCAATTTTTGACAGTAAGAGAGTTTAACAGCACTAGTGGCTGCACCTGAGTCAATCAAGGCCCGTACAGTCCTTGCACACTTTCCTTGTCCTATCTCTAAGGTTACAAAAGGATGTCGATCAATTATTCTATGAGAAGTAATACCTGAAACTTCACACATAGCTATATGATACCCTGGATCTGCATACACCTCTATCCTAGGCTAATCTCTGCCCTGTCTTCTCAATTTCATTCTTTGAATGCGTTCCAATGCTTCTGCCTATGCCTCTTGTCGAATTTGCTTTTCGTCTTCTTTACGTTTCTTGGCGGTGTTGAGTCGATTGAGCATTTCCTCAGTGAGGGGTTCTTGATAGAGTTTGACTCTACATCCTCTAATGTAACTAGGAAGAACATCACCCTCTAGTGTAGCTAGTTGAACTGCTCCACTTGTTGAGATCCTATTTATGATCATGGGTCCATAGCCTCTTTTCTCTAATTTCCATGCGTGTTGTTTCAAAGTGTAGAGTAGGACTAGGTCTCCTGCTTTCAAGCCCTCACATGTGCATCAAAATATGCTTTTTGTCTTTTCTTGGCTGCGTAAATTCCTGCTGCCGCTCTTAATCTTGTTTCACCTAATCGTTCAAGATCAAAGATTCTAGAGGAGAGCTCATGGCTTGTCCAGTCATGCTCTTGTGCTACTTTCAGTGTAGGTATCAAGAATTCTAATGGTAGCACTACGTTCTGGCCAAACACCATCTGAAAGGGTGTGGCTTGGAGTACCGTTTTATAGGCAACTCGATATGCTCAAACAACATGGTGTAGCTGTTTGTCCCAATCAGAGCGTTTATTATTCACTAGTTTGGTCAACACATTGCACAGAATCGTTCTTTTAGCTTGCCCATTAGCTTGAGGATGATAGGGGGTAGACTTCTTGTGTATCACCAAGAACTCTTGAAGAAGATTTTCAATAACCTCATTCAGGAAGTGAGTCCCTCTATCACTGACTAGCTTTATTGGTAGCCCATATCTAGTGAACACATTCTCAAATAAGAACTTAGCAGTCGTCTGAGCATCATTCATTGTCGTAGCTTTTACTTCTACCCACTTGGTTAGAAAAAATCTGTGGCAATGATGTAATCAGCATGTGAACCCTTAGCTGGGGGATTAATAGGACCTACAAAGTCTATTCCCCACTTAGAGAATGCACGTCCACCCATCATAGGTTTCAATGGCATCTCATCTTTGCGTATAGGATACTGAGCTCGCTGACAAACATCACACCTCTTCACATAGGTATGTGCATCCATGTGAAGCGTGGGCCACCAAAGACCTGCAAATAGTATGGCCTTGATCACACGATCTGGACCAAAGTGTCCTACTACCACACCCTGGTGAGCAGTTTCCAATATCTTAAGGTATTCACTCTCATGGACACATAACCTTAGATATCCATCTTTTCCATGTTTGTATAGATTATCACCAATGAGTGAGTAGTCTAGGGCTTCTTGTTCTAAACCTCTTTGCCTAGCCAAAGTCATGGCTTGAGGGAATGTTTTCGTCCTCAAAAAGGCTACTAATGGTTCGCTCCAATCTGGTATTAGAGACACTTTGTACAATGTAGTGTGCTCCATAGGTGTTCTAATATGACAGATTGGGCATTCCTTACACAACTTACGGACATCTGCTTCCATAGTCGGCTAGTGCACTCCAAGTCTCCTCAATGTCTATAAGGTTCTTGGCCTTGAGTAATGTTGCTCTAATGCATCTACATGTGCTAATTGCAACCATTTCACGTACTCATCCTCTTCCACACAGCAGGATAATATTCCTTGATTTGTATGCTTGTACATACTTCCTGCCATGATATGGTACTTCTGGGCTTTTACTACCTCCCTATCTTGAGTGTTTATGATTGGGTGGTTAGGCCCGTATGTCAATACTAGCACTAATGGCTTAGCCCACTGAGGTACAACTTCCAAATTAAACAAGTATGCATCAGGAAGATCATCTGATACTCCTTGTGGGGCCTCTCCTTACCACAACCTCAAAGTCGTATTCCATTAGCAAGAGAAACCATCTTACTAATCTACCTGTATTGCATGGCTTGTTTATCAAGTACAACAATGCCTGATGATCAGTGGGGTCTTGCCTTTCCTTACCACAACCTCAAAGTCGTATTCCATTAGCAAGAGAAACCATCTTACTAATCTACCTGTATTGCATGGCTTGTTTGCCAAGTACAACAATGCTTGATGATTAGTGGAAAATTTAAACTTATTTGCAAGCAAATAATGTCTAAACTTTTTAACCGCATATACCATGCCTAATCCTTCTCTCTCAGTAGTGGTATAATTTTGTTCAGCTACATTTAATTGTCTACTAGCATAGGCAATTGGAAGATCCATATTACCTTCGCCAGTAGGTTGTGGGAGCACACACCCAATAGCATAATTGGATGCATCCACATGAACATGAAAAGGCTTATTCCAATCTGGAGTCGTCAAGATTGGTGCTGAACATAATCGCTATTTAAGCTCATTGAAGGAATTCTCATATTCATCAGTCCACTCCATGTCCTATGTACGTGCATCTCTCTTCTCCTTCTTCTTTGGCTACAACTATTTTCTTGGTTGTTTCTTTGTTATCATAGGCCTCTCCTGATTGCACCTCACATTTAGGCATTCTGACCATGACTCTCCTATCATCTATCTCATATTTTTTAAAGTTTTCTGGGACCTCAAACAAGGATTCCTCTTCTTCTGGTGTGACTTCTTTCTTCTTCCTCTTCTTGCCTTCACTCTTAGCAGCCACTTGTGTGGTTAACCTCTTACGAATGGTGTCTCCGTGTCTCTGAGGGTGAGGCTTCTACCTCATAGAAGTATTCCTCATCTGATGCAAACGGTGGGTCCATAATGATAGACTCTAGATCGGAGTCACCTGCATCCTCGAATGCATCAGTGCTAGGTTCACATTCTTCCAGAACAGAATCTCCCATGATTGGCTCTATGGAGAAGACTGAAATGTCATAGCCATCCTCATCACAATGGGGTGTCGATTGTTCTTCATTGATGGCTACATCCATTGTTGCTAAAATTTCTGCCTAGCCATGAAGTTCAAATTCTTCGTCAGGAAAAACTATAGGCGCATAGGTTGGGTCTTGAATTGATCTATGGGTTTCCTTCGCACCTATCTATCTCGCTTTTTCACTCTTCTCTTCTTCCACTGCTACTTTACACATCCACAAGTGAGTGTCTTCATGCATCCATGAGGATCCTGATCCTATGGAATGCACTGACTCAGTATCATCTTTGGCTCTATGGATGGGATTCCATTGAATGGGGGGTACATCTCTATGAGAGTAATCCTTGAGATTAACTTTGGTTGTGACACCTAAGTGTTGCAAATACAAGGAATTGGTTCCCCAATCCTGTACCACTTGCAACTGTTGCATAAATGGTCTTCCCAGAATCATCTCATAGGCTTGATTTTTTCTAAAGTCACATATAGCAGAAGTATGCTCAAATTCAACACCACAAGTAGTGAGAGTGATTCCTTCTAGTAGTCCTAAGGGTCTTTCAATGTGACCATCAGCCATCTGCAATTTCATTCTCATGGGCCTGAGTGCTGGCTTGCCCCATCGCTTCCACAGGGAAGTGGTAGCAATTGCAACTCCTGCACCAGAATCCAAAATTGCCTTGGTAGTGTACCCTTGATGGGTAATGGGGAGATAGGTGTTTCCTTCTTCACCTTCGCTCATGTCTCCTATCTTGTCCAAGGGTATTTTAGGCACTGTTCTATGAGATCCTACCTTCCTGGGAACGAGGTTTTGCTACTTCTGGCACTTGATTGACTACATGCTTCCATAGTTCGGGCCTAACCTTGAGCAACTCTTCTAAAGTGAGGTTGCACTGCACTTTAGTGTTTTTCACTACCTCTGTGTTTCTAGGTATGACTGAATCTTTGTTTCTTACCATGACAGTGGGTGCTCTCATACACGTAGACTTAGCTTCCCATGGGCCTGTGAAATGGGGTAGTTCTTGTAAGGAATTAGACTCAAAGTCTAATCTCTCTTGGGATTGGGCACTCTCCGGCTCCTCATAAATGGAAGGAATGTCTTGTGGGAATTGATCATGTGCGTCATCCACAAGTTCAATGGGAGGGGGGACTTCACTTTCTTTAGCCCATTTCTCTTCCTAAATCTCTCGCAAAAACTCTCGTGAATACCTATTCATCAAAGAAGGGTTGTGTGGTTCAGTGGACTTAGGCACATAAGCTTCTTGGACAGGGAGGCTTATTCTTTCACTTGCCTTGTCCTTATTTTGAGAGGCGGGTTCCTTTTCTGATTGTGCTATTAGCCTCTCCAATCTTTCTAGCAGTCCATCAAAGTGCAACTACGTCTTTGCTGAACTAGAGAAGTTAAAGAGGTGACTGGCTTCAAACATGGTTTGAGCCAATTCCACCATCTTAGCACAAATTTTAGTTTGTTCAAGCTCTAGTTCCGCTCTAGGATGTTTGGGCCTTCCTGGATCCTCGCCTGATATGCTTTAAACATCATGTCTAGGTCCTTAGGAGTGGGATCTGCTAAGATTGATCCTACTCTAGAGGGTGGTGGGATTGAGTGAGGTGGGTTGGAAGGTGGTGGGTTGGAGGACGATGAGATTAGTGGTGGTGGAGTCGTGTGAGAGTGAGTTTGAGATGTGAGTTCAGTTACCTTGGCTCTCGTTTCTCTTAGGCTTGCCTCAAGTTTGCTCATTTTCTTTGCCCATTGTCTTTTCATTCTCTCGTGGCTATCTTTCCAAGCTCTCGTCCGTTTCTTGGTTATGCTCTCAGTTTCACTAATCTCAGCTTTCTTTTCTTGGCCTAAACCCTAGTTCTGGTGCAAAGCCTGTGCTCTCGTGACCACTTGCATGGTGCAGTGGAAGTCACACTCCCTGAAGAGTCTACGACTAACCCAATAACGTTAATAGGAGTGATTTTTGGCATATTATTTGGATTCTTTGGGCAATCTCATAAGAGATGCTCTACTCGCAATCTTAACAAAAGCCCTAGATTGTCACTGGCTGGGGTTGTGTAGGTGCAGGCATGGGGCAATCACGAATGAGATGATCTCCATGACATCGGTACCATGGTCCTCTAGGAGCTGGGGGTCTAACTTGCCTAGGTTGAGGTCTGGAGTTGGGGTTTGCATACATGACATTTGCATAATTTGGCTCCCAACTAGGTTCACTCGGTTCTTCACTATAGTAGGACTCACCATGTTCAGGAGACTACATGTAATAAGCCTGGGGGCTATCAATATGTGCAGAATCAAAGCTATGGTCACTATGGTCACTTTCTGAAAGTAATGGAGTTATTGGGACTATAGCTCTATTCAAATTTTCTTTAGCAGCTGCATCCTTCACTGGAATCACATTGGATGGGGTTGGGGGCTACTGAGCTAACACAGGTTGAGGCCTTTGTTGGTTTTGGTAGGGTTGTTGATAAGGTTGATGTGGTCTACCATATTGGTGTGGAGGGTACTGGTTCTGGTATCTTCCCTATTGTGGATATGGCTGAGGGTAGGTTTACCTAACTGCTTGCTTATTGTAGGGGCAATCTTGCACGGTGTGATTATTGTATCTCTGTTCTATGGTGCAGTATTGGCTACTAGGATTCACTTGGGGTTGAGCCATAATGGGACACACATTTTCCATATGGTCACCTCCACACGTATAGCATCTTTTTACTGGGGAAAACCTTGGTATTTGTTTACTTGAGACTCCTAGCTTCTGAGCTACTTTCTCAGCAAGTTCCTCAATAGATGTGGATTGCGTGGAAGAGAGGCTAGTAGAACTATCTGAATCTTTGTAGATTTTTGAAAGTTCTAATTCCTCCCCTAGGTTATCCTCGATGTCGATGCACATGCATACACACTCTTCTATGGTCCTAGGGTCCTTCAAGTACACATATGATCTCAATTTGGTACTTAGCAGTCCATCCAAGAATAAAGCCACTTGTTTGGCTTGTGTAGGTAACTCAGGAATAGGACATCTCTGTAAGTATTGCCTAAACCTTCTTCTTGCAAGTCTAACGGTCTCTTGAGGTGTCTGCTTGAAGCTGTGAATCAGCGAGGATGTATTATGTCGTATGCCACTCTTAGAGAATTCGATAATGAAAGCCTCTAGAAGTTGGTCTATGTTCCTGAAGTGTCTCTCATTTAGTGGTTGAAATCATGTAAGAGCGATGTTCCTAAGGGTTAGAACAAATGCATTGTATTGCATGAATAGATCCTCAACTTGTTCTTCTCTCAAGACTTGCCTGAATTCGGCCACATGATCGTAAGGATCTCCAGTACCATCAAAGTAATTCTTCATGGACTTAACTAGTTGTGTAGGTCTCAGAGTCCTCGTTTGCTCTCTAAGCCTTGGTAGAGGGAAATCATCAGCATTTCTTAGGTTCCTTGGGGCTCTAGGTCTCTCTGTTTCTTCTCTATCCGTCTCTGTTCAGATCCTTTCTCTTCCCAAAGGGTTGGCAAAGCTTACTTCTGGTCTATCTCTACTTCTGTCCATATGATCTCCATGAGCTTGGGATGTTCTAGCTCCTTGGTGCCCATAAGGGACATTAGATCTTGGTTGGGGAAAATAAATTCACCCTTCCAAGTGTAGGCATGCCTACCATGCTCTATAACTACAAAGATCCTCTCTCAAGTGTTGTCTAAATAGGTCACCTTGTCTGGGTTATCAAGATCTTTGAACTCAAAGATCATGATCGTTCCTATCTCATTTGGTTGATCAGGCTTATACCTCCAAAAGGCTTCATTAGTCTCTCGGTTCAAGAGTAGGTCTATGCTTTTATTGTCCTGGGGTACCCATTCTGGTGTGATAATTCTAGTGAGGACTGATTTGCCTCGGGGAGTTCTAGGCTCTACACCTATGTTCCCTTGCTCTAGGTCAGCTAAGTCCATCTCTGGGATCACATTCCCAAATTCATCTGTCCTATCTGGGTGACTGGTGACTACGTATATGGTTCCTTCTTTGTCAAGGTATGCACCATTTTCAAACTTAACTGCTGGATGTTCGAGTCCAATTGGTTGGCCAGGGTTTTTAATATGGACCACAAACCTTCCTACGTCGTCCTCATAGATGCAAGCACCTAATCGATTGGTCCTAAGGTATTCGAGTTGCGTCTTGTAAGGGCCTTTGACCCTTTGTAAGTATGGCACACCTGAACTTCCTGTGGGTCTCTCCATACCATGAGACATCTTGGACTCACTAGTTTTAGAGCTAGGGTAGTGCAAATAGTGGCTCAACTGCTGGGCCCAAGACCTAGCAGTATGATTGACACTAGCCTTTGAAGATCTAAGACTCTCTCTATCTCTCCCTAGGTGTCGTCCTGATCTAAGGTTCATATGCCTAATTGAGTAACCCCAATTTTCCCACGTACAACCTCGTTGCTGAGTTCTTTTGTATTAATCACTTGTCCTTTTTAATTTTTCTTAGAACGTCACTTCTTGTCCAATTAGTCTTTGTCATAAGGAACACTTAGGTTTTATCGTACTTGAGTTTGGTCACTTGATTTAAATTCTTTTCCCTTATGTTGTTTTGCAAATGTAATCTCTTTGTACTTGCACTTGAGTGATTAGAGTTCTTGGACTTGGTCGTGCTTAACGTAACCCTAATTGATCAAGACCTCTATCCGTACTTAGCCTAAGCTAGGAATTGACAGAGGAAGTTGAGAATCTCCAACCTTATGTCTCTTTCCTTGATTTCCCCTATGTGCCCAAGAAGCGCATTCCCAAGCTCACACTTACTCTTGCTTAAAATGCCCTTCGATGCTCTCAATGAACCTTTAGAAGTCTCAAAGTTATTTCAAGACTTAAATTCAATTGACACCTCAGACCATTTTCATTCATGCAATTCAGAATTCAAATTGTCCTTTGGTCTTTATAGATAACAATCCTAAAGACCCCTCAGTTTCCTTCCCCCTGGCTATGGTCAACTCATTTTCCTTCCCCCTGGGTTTGGTCTTTATGGTCAACTCCTCATGAGCTTTCCAACAAAACCAAAATCACAGCAAACGGATTTCGTATGAGAAAGTTATGCCAGTTCAGGGTTCTGGACCTAAAACAGGGTTCAAATAGGCTAACAAGAAAACAGGAATAACTCACAGTGCGTTCTAAGGCTTGGCTATGTTCTCATGACCCTTAATTTTTTCCCAAATTTTTTACCAAAAATAGACCCTATGTTTTTGTCCTAAAAAATGGCCGAAATTGCCCATCAATCGCGATCGAGTGGTCTGTCAATCGCGATTGATATGTCACTCGCGATCGACGTGTCGATCGTGATTGATAGGTCAATCGTGGCTATCAGTCACGATTGATGGTTCAATCACGATTGACATGTGGCCCGTAATTTTAGTCGGTCGTGGTCAAACAGTCTCGATTGACAGGTCCGTCGGGGCTGTCGGTCACGATTGACAGGTCCGTCGGGGCTGTCAGTCACGATTGACAGGTCCGTCGGGGCTGTCGATCACGATTGATGGGTCGATCGCGATTGACATGTGGCACGTGTAGGCTTCTGTCGGTCGTGGTCAGTCAGTCCTTGACTCTGTCAGTCGCGATCGACGTGTCGATCACGATTGGCAGGTCCGTCGGGGCTGTCGATCACGATTGATGGGTCCATCACGATTGATGAGTCAATCATGATTGACACGTGGCACGCGTAGGCTTCTGTCAGTCATGATCAGTCAGTCGTTGACTCTATCGGTTGTGATTGATAGGTCCGTCAACAAGTGTCCATCGTTGTTTGTCGATCGCGATTGACGTGTCAATCGCAATTGACAGAAAACAGAGGCATATTAAAATTTTAAGCACATATTTAGGAAGCTCTAGGCATGCACCTCATGAGTATGTACTTAGTTTCGCAAAATGCTCACTTTTTTTGTCAGTCATGATTGATAGAGGTCAACGCCTCAGGACCTACACAGTCAAATTTTTTACCTGTTGGAGCTGGTGCAGCTACTGGGGATGCTGATTCTTACAGAAAATCTCAAAAAACACAGAAAAGCACAAGCATGCAATCGCTCTCTCTCACAAAGTGAAATGAGTGGAATGGTATGGGTATGGTGATAAGACCAAAAAATTGAAATTTCCGCGATGATGGAGATGGAGGTGGAAGATGATGATGATGATGATGGTGATGAAAATATAAGAAAATAAAAGGAAATAGATGAAAGTGAAGAAAATACCTATGACTCCAACGTCTCAATTCTACGTCTTACCATCACACGCTCGTCCTCAAAGCTCGATCCCCGACAACGGCGCCAAAATTTGGTGTAGCTCAGTGATGAGTAGCACCTCCTTTAATGTCAATCTGGGAAGACGTGAGGATGGTATGAAGACGTCGAACAAGTGATGGCACAAGTGCGTGAGTGAGAAGCACACTAACATGCACACACATACACACACACGCACACACAAGGCAAGAACAAAGAGAGAGACAATGGAGTTCTTTAGATTACTCAAAAGTGCTCTTACAAGTTCAATTCTACAACAATCTAACCTCAAAAATGAGCTCTCTAGCTCTTTTTATAGTTTTGACTAGCTTTGGCCCTGTCTAGACCTAGTCTCTGGCCTAATTAAAAACTAGGTTCTAGGGCCTATTTGAGGGCTCAAACGAAGTCCAAAAAATATGAAAATTGATAGGTAGGTACTTCTAATGCTCTTCAAGCTCAAGGAATCCTTCGCTTGCACAAAATGGAGCTAAAAAAATATGAAATGGTATTTACAATGGCTTTTAGTGATGAAAATCACTAGTTTTGTAGTGATTTCTTTTGACAATTTGACATACACTCCCTAGAGCTCCCTACTTGCTCCTTCTTCTTGTGTGTCCACCTCTTTGATGTGCTCATGTGCTTTGTCCTTGACCTTCAGCTTCATGAAAAATGATAGGCCTATTTGCCCGATCTTTGTTGACTGCTTTGCCTACTTGGCCCTTCTCTTTGCTCTGATTCTCTGCGTTGGCTTCCTTGTCTCGTAAGTCCATGACTGCCCTGACCACTGCCAACACACACCAACTGTAGCATACATGATGGCTACTATCAGACACTGGATGCCACGACTACAACCCATGACAGATGTCGCTACCGAGATGATGCTAAAGATCTTGGACATGATGCAAATTGTACTCAAGACTTTTCGCAATGTAGGTAACATCCAACCTCCAATCCCGAGATTTATAAATGGAAATTATGACTTACTCTATGATATGAGTACAACCCCTAGTACAAGCAAACATTTGATGATATGTTTACCATTGGGTTTTGGGAATCTCACTCAGAGGTGTTCACGTCATGCCCAACCCATCTGCTACAACTATTTGCATGCGAACAGACAATGCACTCAAAGCTCTACACCACACCACAACCTGACCTTCCGGGCGCGGTCAATTGGGATGCTCTTCAATGCGATCTTGTAAGGGGACTCAAGATCAGAGAACAGGAGTTAGCCACTGAGATAGTCCAACACTACATCGATCATCCTGTGGAGCAAAGGTTTGTGAGAGACAACAGACGCTAGGGGGGAGAGTGTTGGAATCTGAGAAGAAGCAAGTACAGGCATACACGCAAATCTATCACTAAGGCAACCCTTCCAATTTTTTCAATCCTTACATTATTGTAAAAGTGATTCTCATCACTGAAAACCATTGTAAATACCTTTTCACCTTTTTATACCTCCATTTTGTGCAAGCCGAGGAGTCCTCGAGCTTGAGGAGTGTTAGTAGTTTTTGCCTATCAAGTTTCATAATTTTTAGAGCTCGTTTGAGCCTCCAAAATAGCTTAGGGACCTAATTTTTAACTAGGCGGGACACTAGGTCTGAACACGACCAACACTAGTCAAAAACTATAAATAGAGCTAAAGAGCTCATTTTTGAGGTTAGCTTGTTGTAGGTTTGAAGTTGTATGAGAAGTTTTTGGCAATACAAGTGATTCCATTGTCTCTCTCTCTTTGTTCTTGCCGTGTGTGCCTGTGTGTGTATGTGTGTGCATGTTTGTGTGCTTCTCACTCACACACTTGTGCCATCACTTGCTCATTGACAAGGTCTTCATACCATCCTCATGTCTTCCCGGATTGACATTAAAGGAGGTGCTACTGTTAGCTCATGAAACCGTTGATTTTATTGCACTAACATGTTTCATTTGGCAAAGAAATATGGTTGACTACAGGAATTTAGAGGATTGATAGATGGATTTGGTTACCACAACAAGCATGTCATCAGGAAGACCAAGCTCAGATCAAGTATAACCCCGGGCATGCTTTTGGATAACGGCTCCATTCAAGCTGAATGGAGTACCTTATACCGATTCAATCAAGTATACGTGATTGCCACGTCCACTAAGTTGAATATAAGGGTGGTCGATGCTAACAAAATCACGGACGGCCTTTTTAAAAGGGAAGTTGAAAAGAGGAGGAAGCGAGAGTCTATTTTTTGGAAGCTAGGAAGGAGGAGGAGGCACAATTTTGGGAGAGAGGATTGTTGGAGTAAAAGATCATATTGTGTACTGCATTAAGGTCTCAAGTGGATCTCAGGAATGGGATGTATTGAGAAGATATGGAGATTTTTTTTTATCTTTATCACTAGCTGAGACGCAAATTCAATGTTCAAACAGGCAAGTCTCTTCCTTCCCTGTGGCTGGAAGTAGAAAGGGACTCACGTAAGGTTTTTGGCAAGATTTTTTTCAAAAATTGTAGAGATAAGAAGCAATCGTATTGAGAGATGGGGGATCTCATCTTATCTCATTCATTGAGAAGGAAGGGTTTTTTTTTTATCTTTTTTTCCTTCTTCTTCTCACGGACGTGCGGAGGACAACTTGAGGACTTGGAGGAGCAAGAGGCTGCTGTCTGGTCCATTGAAGCTGGAGCTCGGACCTTCGCAGAGTTGGGCACGCAATCCCAATGCTGGGGTGTGTGTTTGCATACGGGCGTGCTTTAGCTTTCTGGCTGGGGGGAGTCGAACATTGGCTCCCTCTATCCTCGCACCTATGGTATGTGAAGGAGATTGTACGCACAAGGGGAGGATAACCACGAGAAGATCAAGAGAGAGGAGTCACTCGCGTGCTTGAGGGCTGGATGAAGTGTCGCAGAAGGTGGAGTTTAAAAACTGGCTGAAACGATGTGCCTACAATACTTGTTGACATCATCCTTCTTCATGCTTGCTATCAAGTAATCCGTACATCTTTGCTATTGTAGTTTGATGCCCTCTGTGAAATTTGATGCTTCTCTGACTATGCCATTTAGCATGCTTTCATTATATTTATGTGTTTGCTGATTGATGTCAAACTATTGCAAAGAACGTCTATAAACCCAAAGTTTATGATGTGCGAGAATTTTGTAAGATGCCTCCTGCTTGCGAATAATGATTTAAATGGATGTAGCTAAGCGTGGTACCATATTTAATGGATCAGCAAACAGTGAACGCAAGATTGCGATGTTATCTATCATTTTGCTATAGGAAGTCATTCCTTTCTTTTAAAAATAGTTAAATAGTAATAGAGATGTTGGACTCGTCTTTCAACTTTCATCATAAGAAGTTACTAGTATTTGACTTATTTGCTCAGATGCTACACATCTATTATGAGGGAATTAACTAGCAGAAATGGGAATACGCAAGTAAGTTTTGCTATGTTCTTTCGCAAAATTTGTGGAACCTCCATTCTACTTTTTCAGAATGTACTGTTATAGTCCGCTTGGCCAAAGTGAAGCTTTGAACTCTACAATAGAAAAAAAAAAATTGTATTCACTTTACGTGTACTGAAACCATCCTATCTGTGCACATAAGGAACCGGTGACCAATGTCATTATGTCCTTCATATCTGATTTATGCTGTTAAAATCTCAGTAGGACAAGTAAGTTGTCTGCCTTGGTTCAAAGGGGAAAACCACTACAAGAGCGACATTCAGGAGGAAAATTGTGTCAAAGTACTTTTGTTATGATCATTGATCTGATGGGCTGCTTGTTCAAGCAAAAAGATGTGATTCAGACTACGTGTTTACGATGTTTTGGTTCTACTGAAATCAATGTTGTTCATAATTTCCTTTCGCACTTTTTGGATAATCAATTTGTATTCGATCCTTAGACATTAGGCAAAATCGACTTTTTGTTTATTTTTGTCAATTCAGTGCCCGCGATCGGAATTACATCTTGCCAAAAGTACTGAGCCATCCGCTGCTGGGGCTACTGGGATCAGCACATCTCCTCATGTTCTTCGGAGGACTGGTGATAGAGAGGAGAAGGGAAGAGGGGCTCACACGCTGTGGAAGAAGAATTTTCAGGAGGGCTTTGGAATTGAAAAAGAAAGTAAGGCATGAGTAGGAGGGAGAATGAAGAATTAAGTGGGATAGGAGAGGGTGAGCAATGAGAGAATGAGGACACGAGAAGAAGCCACTAGAGATAGATATCCACTTTTTGCGTGCATTTTTTTCTCGCCTCCTCAAATACACATTGGAGTGAAATTGTGGGCTCGGATTGTTAAAAAATTGACCTGGCATTACAAAGATTAGGCCAAATATCACTGTGCGTAGGTATTTTCCCTTGGACTCAGAGGTCAATCATTTTGGTGCGTTTGCCGGGAAGCATATGAACTAGTACATATACAAAGGAAGGATTCCTCGAGGGGTAATTATGGGTTCCAAGTAATCCTATGGACCGATTCCGAGGGGTTTGAACAAAATAAAGTCTTGTATAATCACTTTTTCCTTGGGCATTAGAACCAAACATTTTGGTGCGTCTGCCGGGAAAAGCTTGGCACGTCTCTATAAGAGAGTGCCATAGGTTCGCCTAGCGCCACATGTTGGCCGAGCTTGCGGACTCCAGGTCTAGTACATGAGTGAGGGGAGCTCATCCTCAGGAGCAACACAAACTCAAAGAGAGGAACGCGCTCAGAGAAGAGCCCTTGAAAGAGAAAGGAGAAGGTGGGAACCGCCAGGTGAGTGGACCTCGATTGGCTCGAAGAAATCGGCCAAAAATGTGTACTCCCGTAGGAGAGTCGCGAATCAAGTGCGGAAGTTTGAAGGAGGGATCCTGAAGCCACGTGTACTAAATTTCTGGGATCGAAGTGATATTGACATCACACCTCTATTTGAAATGGCTCAACGGATTTCGGTTCATTTGGGGGACTTCACCAAGTTCTCAGGTACTTGGGACGAAGATCCGGATAGTTTTATCCAGCTATTTGAGGTTACCTGTGAGGCCAATGATGTAGTTGACCAGGATCAAAGGTTGAGAATTTTTCCGGCTATTCTCCGTGATGAGGCAGCCAATTGGTATGGGAATCTGACACCACAAGAGCGTGGAACTTACCAAATGCTCAAGGAATCCTTCTTGGCAAAGTTTCGACGACAAGGCTTCCAAGATAGATTGGCACAACAGATGGATTACTTGCGACAGGGAGTCAATGAGAGCATCGATAACTACATTCAGAGAATGGAAACCTTGGTAAGAAAGATGGGCGCCAATGCCCCGAACGATGAGACATTGAAGAGAAGATTCATTTCGGGATTGAGAGATCCTACGGCATAGCAGCATATCAGCCTGACAAGACCTGCGACTTTAATGGATGCTAAGGAACAAGCGAGGCTTTGGGAGGAAGTCCAATTATGCCAACAAAGGAAGATGGAACTCTTATACGAGCCAATGGGAGGCCCAGGAAACATACCAATGAAAGATCCGGGCCAAGGAAGTCCCGCATTGACGATCCCAGCTTTTGTAGCTGCCACTAGCACGCCAGGCAAGGTAAAGCCTGCGCTAACTGAAGAACGAATATTGGAGTTGGTCACGCAAGCTATAAAAGCTGCCACAATGACCCAGGAAACATATACAGTAAAACCAGAGGTGACTACAAACCCCAATCAAGTGTTTCGATCAAACACATGGTGTGGAAAGTGCCATGGTTACGGCCATTTGGCTTCAGAATGCCCTACAGTCTCGAGAGTATTCACAGATAGATCACCACCTAGAATGCGTTGCACTTTTTGTGGAAGAACAAATCACATAGAGGAACGATGTTATAACAAGAGATCCTATGAAGAGAGGACCATGAAATCCGGAGATACAAGAGAAAAACCTTACACGGGATTGCCCGCTCAAAGTGTCCCACCTACATCTCGTTGGGAAAACAGACCTACTTATGGATATGGTGCTCAGGGTCAAGGAGGAGACTATCCAAGAGGAGCCGTGCGTGATCAAAGAAGAGATGGTCCAATCCAGTGCTGGAGATGCCATGGCTTTGGCCATACTCAATCTAGATGCCCAAACGAAAAGAAACCAATTGATTATACCCCACTATGTAGGTACTGTAGTGGAGAGGGCCACTTTGATGAAGATTGTCCAAAATGAAGAGCTGCCGCCGGTAAGGAAAAAGGACCAGTAGGGTCCTCGAATTATGTTGACACTCAGATGAATTCCACAACAAGAGCTCAAGAGCAAGTTCCTACGATTGGAGTAGTGTTCAAGACACCGAACCCTCAAGAAGGCTCCAGCTCGTCAATGCACTTTGTGGATGCTTACGAGGCCAAGAAACCACATAAAGAGCCAACTGTGGCAGTAGTCACAAGAACTCAAGAGTATTCAAAGAAGCATCCGGAAGGCGAACGTGAAAAAGCTAGCCAGGAGAAGATAACCGAACATGGAGAGGTAGAAAACCAAGTTGGAGGATTTGCTGAGCAGCAAGAGCTTGAGGATGGGGAAGAGATTGAGATTCTTCCACCAGTGACCAAGGAGTTTGTGCCGAGCATAGCGCCATTCCCCGAAAGATTAAGGACTCCGAGATGTAGGAAAGAAGGACAAAGTTTAGGGGAAGTGGATATCGTAAAGCTGCTCGCTGACACAGAAGTCACGCTGGACATTAGCACATTGCTGAAGTGTTCACCTGCTTATAGGAAACAATTCTACAACGAATATATTAAGAAGTCGAGGAAAGCTCGAGAGAAAAAGAGACAAGATAAAGATGTCCAAGGAATCATTCAAAGTATTACGACACAAATCGATTCGAATGGTCCAGTTGTGACGGTCGAGATTAAAGGATATGCAGTCCCCAGTGCTCAGTTAGATAGTGGAGCCGCAGTCAACCTTATGACTGAGTTCATGATGAAAGCTTTGGGCCTCAACCACATGGAAGAAACGCCGATGTCCTTGAGAATGGCAGATCAAACACAAGTGAAGCCTGCGGGTCTTTTGAAGAATGTAAGCACAGTTGTGGGCGGTTTAGAGTTTAAAGTTGATTATCTGATAGTAAGACCAAGGACCTCAGAGGCTACCTTCTCGATCCTACTTGGACGGCCATGGCTGGTGCAAGCCGAATGTGTGCATGACTGGCACACAGGTTTTATTTCAATAGGGCCAAAGTCTGATCGGATTCAAATACAAGTATCCCCACCCTCGAGCAACAAGAAGAAAACAATAATAGTCGATGAGATGGAAAAGAAAGAAAAGGAGAAAGCAAGGCATGAGATTGCACGAGCTAGGTTTTCCTTGAACACGGACACCTACAAGAATCTGCTTCAAGACGGGTTCAACTTGCAGCTCTTTAAGACTCAAGACACGAAGATGGGAGAATATCAAAATCCATTGCTCTATAACGATGATTCCGATCACGAATTGCTGGGATGGTTGACACATACAAGAGAATTTGAGTGCTACATGTTGAGTATAGACGAACGTAAAAACAAAGCTACTCAATCCTTGGAGAAGGGAACTTCAAAAGAAGAGCTGGAACTGGAGTTAGCTCCGACAATGGAAGTGCAACAGTTGAGAGAAAGAGTTAGAATGTTAGAAGCAGAGATTCTAAAGAGAAGTCGAGAATCGGAAAAGGAAGCGGAAAGTAAAACTAAAGTGCGGGAAGCCATTGCAAAAACTGAACTTAAGAAATTGGGTGCGGTTGAAAAAGAACAAAACAATGATTTACTGGCCAACTATGCACGCGTGATTGGAGAGCATGTTCCAGTCACAGTGTCATCAAGGAATAAGGAATATTCGCGAGAAGCTCAGGTGGAAAAATGGGAAGTTTTTCTAGAAAAGTTCTTGAGCGTGGGGTCAGAGCTACCAGAGGGAGTACGAGATTGCATTAAAATGACACTAAAAAATTTCAGCAAGGCCTTTGCATGGTCATACAGTGATCTGAGAGGAATTGATCCCCGAATCTACCAACATTATATAGACTTGGAAGAAGGCACCCGATCAATATGTCAACGACTCAGGCGGACGAATCCAGTCTACTCAGAATTGATCAAGCTGGAATTGACTAAGTTATTGGAAGCAGGATTCATATATCCCATCGCGTCCAGTGAATGGGTATCACCAATTGTAGTTGTTCTGAAGAAAAATAAGAAAATCCGTATTTGCATAGATTATCGAAAGTTGAACGAGCGCACGAAGAAGGATCATTTCCCCTTGCCCTTTACTGATCAAATCTTGGACAGAGTGGCTGGCCATAAATTGTACTCATTTTTGGATGGTTTCAGTGGATACAACTAGATCCAAATCCATGAACAGGATCAATCAAAAACTACTTTCACGACAGAATGGGGTACGTACGCATATCGTGTGATGCCATTTGGATTATGCAATGCACCGGCCACATTCCAGAGGGCAATGATAGCTGCATATCAAGACTACTTGCAGGATTGGATGGAGATATTTCTCGATGACTTTGCGATCAGAGGCGACGATGAAAACATGATGGAGAGGATCGAAGCGATTTTAAGAAGAAGCATTGAAAAAGGCATCCCATTAAATCCTGAAAAGTGTACATTTGGAGTACGAAGAGGATTGCTTCTAGGACATGTTATTTCCGAAAAAGGGATCGCGGTTGACGAGGATAAAGTGGAAAAAATTGGACAACTTCCACCGCCGCAAAACTTGCGACAACTCAGAGGATTCTTGGGCCATGCGAATTATTATCGACGTTTTATATTAAATTTTGCATCAATAGCGGCAGCACTGACGAATCTTTTGAGGAAGGACCAACAATACCAATGGACTGAAGAGTGTCAAGTTGCATTCGACTCGATCAAGGAGAGATTGATAAATGCACCGATCTTGGTAGCACCCGACTGGACGAGAGAATTCCATGTGCATATCGACGCTTCTCATACTGCGGTTGGAGCAGTACTATGCCAAGCCGATGAAAAGAAGTTGGACCACCCTATTTATTACGCAAGTCGCAATTTGAATAGCACTGAGAGGAATTACACGACTACAGAGAAGGAATGCCTCTCGATGATCTTTGCGATAAACAAGTATCGACATTACCTAATGGGAAAGCATTGCACGTTTTATGTGGATCATGAAGCCCTTAAGTATATCATTAATAAACCCGAGCTATCAGGGCGATTGATGAGGTGGATGCTACTCCTCCAAGAATTTCAGTTCACAGTGATAACCAGACCAGGCAAAGCGCATATATTGGCCGACCATTTATCTCGAATTGTTAATGAGGAGCCAATCTCTGGTGTGTTCGACGATGCTCCTGATGGGCATCTATTCCAGATTGATGCTAAAGTACCTTGGTATGCCGACTTGGTGAACTTCTTATGCACCACTAAATATCCGCCAGGAGCAAGCAAGAGAGAGAAGCAAAAACTGTTAGCATTGGCAAAGCACCATAGCATCATTGGGGGGCAACTCTATCGATATTTTGTTCATGAGAGCATTTATCGGAGGTGTCTCGAGGAAGAAGAAGCAAACCTAGTGTTGAGGGCTTTGCATGACGAACCCTACGGTGGGCACTTTGCTGGTGAATTGACGGCAAGAAAGATTTTATTGGCTGGGTATTGGTGGCCAACGCTGTTCAAAGACTCGTACATATACTGTAAGAAATGCGACAAATGCCAACGAATGGGCAAACCCACATTAGCACATGCTGCTCCTCTCACACCGGTGCTCGCTCTTAAGCCCTTTGAGAAGTGGGGAATTGATTTTGTGGGGCCTATTGATCCTCCCTCAAGACGTCGGTCTAATAGGTATATTTTGGTCTGCACTGACTATGTTACCAAGTGGGTAGAACCCAAAGCTCTGAAGACTGACAGAGCTGTTGATGTAGCTAAATTTTTGTATGAACAAATTATCACTCGATTCGGATGCCCGTTGGAAATAGTGAGTGATAGAGGAACGCATTTTGTCAACGAATTGATCGAAGAATTAATGGAATTATATAAGATCAAACATAGAAAAAGCACTCCATATTATCCGAGGGCAAATGGACAAGTGGAGGTCACCAACAAAGTTCTTGAACAGATTCTAACAAAGACAGTAGCTGTGCATAGGAGAGACTGGGATGAGAGACTTTTGGAAGCCTTGTGGGCATATCGAACATCCTACCGAGTGACGACTAAGAGCACTCCGTTCTCCCTAGTATATGGCGAGGAAGCCATCTTCCCCATCGAAAAAGAAGTTCCAACATTAAGAGTGGCCATTGAGGCTAGGATGGGAGAGGAAGAGTCATTGAAGGAAAGGTACATACAACTGGTCAAGCTTGAAGAAAAGAGGCTCATTGCACAGCAAAGTCTGGAAGCTATTCAAAAAAGACGTAAGGAGAGGCATGACAAGAATCTCAAGACCTATGTGATTCAAGAAGGGGATTTGGTGCTGGTTTATGATAGTAAATATTATAAATTCCCGGGGAAGTTACAGACAAGATGGGCAGGACCGTTTAAGGTGGTGGAACTCAATTCCAATGGTTCCATGCAAATTCAAGATTTAGGAGAAGAATATGCTCCCGTGAAGGTTAACACGCTTCAAGTTAAACCATATTTCAAGTGACATTAGGACAGGAGAAGCCAGACAAGATCCAAGCAGAAGGACGTACTAGACTCCTTGTACATAGACGTATAGTTATAGATAGATATATATATATGCGCATATGTTAGTTATGATTTTTGTTGTCATAAATATTATCCTGTGCTAGCTCAAGAATTTTGGACTTCTAATATTTTTTGTGTTATGCAGCGACTGTTAGGAGCTAAGTAACAAAATGGCAGATCAAATAACTCAACTCTACTTGTACGAGCTAAGGATATATTTCTCGGACCAAACATTCGCCCGCATGGACATAGATGTCGACAACTTTGAGACGGAATACGATGTTGAGGAAGCGCATTGGCTGGTATGCTTTATAAACCAGGGTTTGGGTGTTGCATTTTACATTGAGTGTTTTGAGGAATACCTGACTCGACATGTAGGATGGGCAAGAGATCGATATTACTATTTCGATCCTTCGAGGGAAATGCCTAACGAGGAAAACGATATCACTTGGGCATGGGCAGATGTGTTAACGATATGAAATGATGACGGAGCTCCTGAAGTTGAGCCTGACTCGCCCTAGGGAAGTTGTCGCGATGCGAGTATGATGTGAGGCTACATGAGACATCCCAGAGACTCACATTCTAGGACACCTAAGGATAGGTATACGAGGGACTAAGGCATAGCCGGCTGATGTTACCTAGTGAAAAGTCAACTCGATGGATACATATGTAGTGTCTATAATGGAGAGAATGGAGTGAAGAGGTGGTTCATCTGTCAAAGGCTAGAGTGTATATGTTTGCATGTACGTGTGGGAAAAGTGGGAAAGTCCCTTTCTTCCTCTCCCTAATTCTCAGGACTTGGGTGAATTAATTAACTAGAAAAAAAAAAAACGAAAAGAAAAAATGTGTGTTGTTGTGATCGTACCAATGCGCTATGGTGGGCTAGTAGGTGGGTGGATTTATCCTAGCCGGGTGGTTAGGACCACGAGCCGCAGCTAGTTTCGCCATAGGCTTGGAGGGTATATGTTTGTGTCTTAGCTACGCGCCATAACGGGTTGGTAGGTAGGTGGAGCCATTGTGGCTGGGTAGTCACAACCATGAGCCGTATCCAGCTTTGTTATGGGCTAGCTGATATATGTTATGTGTTATCATTGTGCGTTTGTGTGTTGTGCGCTGCATTGCATTGGTAGATGGGTGGAATCAACCTGATCGGGTGGTCAGGTCCACGAATCGCATCCAGTGTCAATGTAGGCCAACGTGTAAATATAGATAAAATTTTCATATGAAGTTATTCCCCACTCCTCAGGGGGAGAGAGAGAGAGAGGAGAGGGCGATGATCGCCTGGAAGGGAATGTTATTTGCTTGTGTGATTGGTATGTGATGGCTTGCGACAGATCAGCTCACTTTGAATCAACATTCTTGAAGGCACGGATATTCTATATGTACTTATGGATGAGGCTTTAGCGAGGTAATGCAACGGTCTTGCTTTATAACTTGTGTGCTCTATCCGAGGGTTTTCAAGAGTGTGGGACACTCCAAGGTGTTTTATACGGGTCTCGACTTGTACTCGAATCTCGATGGTTTTTGTGGCATGACGATGGGGATTCTTCGAGAGTGTCTGTTCATGGAATATGTGTACATAGCGAATAGTAGGTCAATAAAAGGGGTATGCATTTTGGGTATGTTGCATCTCCTGTTGAATTCATTTCAGTTGTTGTTGTTATTTCGATATTTCCGTTTCTATTTTTTTGGCAATGACAGTTGCATGTGTAAAACATGGAAAGGTATGAATGTGTTATTTTGGTTGAGACTAATTTCATAATGGAATGCATGAACAATTTAATGTATGTGGAACTGGAGTTGCATATATGCGCATGTTCTTGAATCAATTGAAGTGGCTGATTTGTATGTATTCATGAGTGATTTTTTGAGCACTAACAACTTCAATGAGTGCAGGTCCACTTGGAACGATGGCTCGATGGGAAGGTATGCAAAATAGTTGTACACTGACATTTTCGTGGCTGTTTTGATTATATTGCAGCAAGAGTGGCTCGTCGAGGACGACTTCGCAATTAAGAAAACGGGAGTATGTTAGCTCATGAAACCGTTGATTTTATTGCACTAACATGTTTCATTTGGCAAAGAAATATGGTTGACTACAGGAATTTAGAGGATTGATAGATGGATTTGGTTACCACAACAAGCATGTCATCAGGAAGACCAAGCTCAGATCAAGTATAACCCCGGGCATGCTTTTGGATAACGGCTCCATTCAAGCTGAATGGAGTACCTTATACCGAGTCAATCAAGTATATGTGATTGCCACGTCCACTAAGTTGAATATAAGGGTGGTCGATGCTAACAAAATCACGGACGCCCTTTTTAAAAGGGAAGTTGAAAAGAGGAGGAAGCGAGAGTCTATTTTTTGGAAGCTAGGAAGGAGGAGGAGGCACAATTTTGGGAGAGAGGATTGTTGGAGTAAAAGATCATATTGTGTACTGCATTAAGGTCTCAAGTGGATCTCAGGAATGGGATGTATTGAGAAGATATGGAGATTTTTTTTAATCTTTATCACTAGCTGAGATGCAAATTCAATGTTCGAACAGGCAAGTCTCTTCCTTCCCTGTGGCTGGAAGTAGAAAGGGACTCACGTAAGGTTTTTGGCAAGATTTTTTTCGAAAATTGTAGAGATAAGAAGCAATCGTATTGAGAGATGGGGGATCTCATCTTATCTCATTCATTGAGAAGGAAGGGTTTTTTTTTTAATCTTTTTTTCCTTCTTCTTCTCACGGACGGGCGGGGAGGACAACTCGAGGACTTGGAGGAGCAAGAGGCTGCTGTCTGGTCCATTGAAGCTGGAGCTTGGAACTTCGCAAAGTTGGGCACGCAATCCCAATGCTGGGGTGTGTGTTTGCATACGGGCGTGCTTTAGCTTTCTGGCTGGGCGGAGTCGAACATTGGCTCCCTCTATCCTCGCACCTATGGTCTGTGAAGGAGATTGTACGCACAAGGGGAGGATAACCACGAGAAGATCAAGAGAGAGGAGTCACTCGCGTGCTTGAGGGCTGGATGAAGTGTCGCAAAAGGTGGAGTTTAAAAACTGGCTGAAACGATGTGCCTACAATACTTGTTGACATCATCCTTCCTCATGCTTGCTATCAAGTAATCCGTACATCTTTGCTATTGTAGTTTGATGCCCTCTGTGAAATTTGATGCTTCTCTGACTATGCCATTTAGCATGCTTTCATTATATTTATGTGTTCGCTGATTGATGTCAAACTATTGCAAAGAATGTCTATAAACCCAAAGTTTATGATGTGTGAGAATTTTGTAAGATGCCTCCTGCTTGCGAATAATGATTTAAATGGATGTAGCTAAGCGTGGTACCATATTTAATGGATCAGCAAACAGTGAACGCAAGATTGCGATGTTATCTATCATTTTGCTATAGGAAGTCATTCCTTTCTTTTAAAAATAGTTAAACAGTAATAGAGATGTTGGACTCGTCTTTCAACTTTCATCATAAGAAGTTACTAGTATTTGACTTATTTGCTCAGATGCTACACATCTATTATGAGGGAATTAACTAGCAGAAATGGGAATACGCAAGTAAGTTTTGCTATGTTCTTTCGCAAAATTTGTGGAACCTCCATTCTACTTTTTCAGAATTTACTGTTATAGTCCGCTTGGCCAAAGTGAAGCTTTGAACTCTACAATAGAAAAAAAAAATTTGTATTCACTTTAGGTGTACTGAAACCATCCTATCTGTGCACATAAGGAACCGGTGACCAATGTCATTATGTCCTTCATATCTGATTTATGCTGTTAAAATCTCAGTAGGACAAGTAAGTTGTCTGCTTTGGTTCAAAGGGGAAAACCACTACAAGAGCGACATTCAGGAGGAAAATTGTGTCAAAGTACTTTTGTTATGATCATTGGACGTCCAATTCTTGAGCCCCATGCCCCTCGCACTTCAAGGCGTCTGCTGGTCCCTTCTCTGTAGTTGGCGGGCGCCCTGTTGGTCATTAAGTGCTGCCATTCGCTCTGGTCTTAAGGGAGCCCTTTTTCGCTTTAGCGCTCCAAAAAAAAAAAAAAAAAAAAAAAAGAGAGAGGAAAAGGAAAAGAAAAAGAAAAAAAAAAAGAAGAGAAGAAGAAAAAGAAAAATATATAAAAGAAAAAAAGAAAAAAGAAAAGAAAAAGAGAAAAGATTCGAATAAGTAGAAGAGAGCTCGTGGGATTTTTGGCCTTTTAGTCTTTCCCTTTAAAAGGAGTGTTAGGCTTCGATGTGATTGGAAGGGGGAGTCTTCCTTGTTTGTGGTCAGTTTTCTCTCCATGTTGGAGGGTTCTGCCTTTGGATTTTGAAAAGTGAAAGTGGTGCAAGTTCCTTTTGGCCATGGATGTGGCTTCATCCTCTCTCGTGAAAAGTAATCGGGCCCCTCCCCCTGGGGAGACCGATATCCTGGCCGCTCTGTTGGAGGGGGGGTCGTGTGCCGCCCCTGGGGCATCCGAAAGGGTTGAATCCCCCATCGTGTCCCTCAGTAGACCCGCAGTTCTGTCTGCTCAGGAGGAGCTCAAGAAAGTGTGCCTCGTTGGCCAAGTGTTTGGCCCTAGGCCCCCGCTCGAAACTGTGCGACAATGGCTTCGAAAAGAGTGGTTCCCTAGAGGACTAATTGTTAGCAAATGTCAGTTCTTACCAGCGAACCACATGCTGCTAGTCTTTGAAAATGAAGAGATGGCGTTCCAAGCCCTAAGCGTTGGCACCTGGCAGCTCGGTCGGGCGACCCTGTGCCTATTCAGATGGTCCCCGGACTTTACTCCCGACAAATCGAAATCGCTTCGGTACCCTCTTTGGGTTGAGCTCCCGAATCTTCCTTACTTCTTGTACAACTTCGTGTGGGACATTGTCTCTCCTATCGGCAAGCCGCTGGCCTCATGCGATGACATTGGTGGTCTCATCTATGAAGGCGCAAGACACTCGTTCAATGCTAGGTGGCACCCCCAAATCTGTGTCGAGGCCGACCTCAGTTCGCCGCTTCCATCAATGATCAAAGTGGACATGGGCGAAGGAGATGTGTGGGAGCAGGACATCATCTACAAGAACCTTCCCAACGCGTGCTTTCGTTGTGACCAGCAAGGTCACAGGATTAAAGATTGCCCTCTCAGGCAAAAAAACAAGCGCTTTCAAGAAGCCTCCAAAACTGCTCAAGACAGCAATGGCGATTTGACCCACTCGACCAAGGAAGGGGAAGGCAAGGGCCTCCTGAATCCACAAGCTGATGCTGATGGCTTTACTGAAGTTAGAAGAAGAAGGAAAAGAAGCCCTAGGGCCAACGGTGAGAGAAACAACCTGCCACATACCCCCTATAGCAACTTGTATTGCAATCTAGAAAAGGAGATCAATGAGCTTGACTACCCAGGTGGGAAGCTACTTGAGGTAGACACCTACGACAAAGCCCTAGAGATCCCCGACAATAAAGAAACCCCCCAGGAGGGCTACACTACAAGCAAAGAAGATGGTTTCACCACTAGTAACGAAGACAACATGGATAGTGAAAGTTCCATCATTGGATCGACGATCCCGGAAACGGTGCCGAGCACGGGGCCCAAGTCTCCCCAGCAAGGGGCGTCCCGCAAAGGAAAACAGCCCATGGAGTTACCCTGGAAAAGCCCCCACAAGAACAGATTTCTAAGTCGGGACCAGATCCCAGCGAAAAAGAAAGATGAAGCCAAGAGAAGAAAGGACAAAGCTCCCTCTCGCAAAGAGGGATCAATACAAAAATGATTGTCATCTCGCTAAATGCTAGAGGGCTAACCGACCCCTCAAGAGCGACCATCATTGGTCAATGGCTTCGCGACATTAGCTTAAACCCAGACTTTATATGCATTCAAGAGATTAAAATTGACGGAGAAGACCTCCAGAAACGGCTCAGGCAGGTCTCCTCGGCCCATGTGTGGATCCCAACGAAACACCCGCAGGGGACTGGAGGAACGGCTATCGGTGTTAAACAACTCTGGTTTGAAAAGCTTGAGAACTTCATGGAAGATGTAAGTCACCGTTGGATTGCTGTTTCTTTTGGAGCTCCTCTTTGTGTTACTATGGTTTCTTTGTACGCCCCTAACGGGGATTTGGAGAGACGGAACACTTGGGCCTCCTTAGACTCGCTTCCCCACAACGTGCTCATATGTGGTGATTTCAACATGGTGGAGGACCCTATGGACAGATGGATGGGCAAGGGCAGGGTCATCGACAGTCGGGAGAAAGAAACGTGGGACATGACCAAACTTCACTTGGATTTGGTTGAATTCAACGACTCGAATGGCTTTTCTTGGTCGAATCTCCAAGCGGGCGAGGACCTGAGGAAAGCTAGACTCGACAGATGCTACATTTCTCAGAGTTTTACCCATCAGTGGGGCCTTCCTACCATCACGCAACGCACTAACCTCACTATCTCTGATCACTACCCGATCGTTATCACTTTTCAACCTTCCAACAAGATCCGCAAGGCTCCGTGGTTCCATGCCAACGCATCCACCTTCTCTCTCCCCTCCGTCCATCAAGAAATTGCCGATGTGTGGAAGGTGGCGTTCGCCTCTGGCTTGGCCCCAGCCAAGTGCTGGAGAAATGCGGTCGACAAGTCTCGTAAGATCATGATCAGAACTAAGAAGATGCTCGAGACTGTGCGGCGGGCTCGTAGGGTAGCTCTCTACCACAGACTCTGGCGGCTCGAGGAGGAAGTGAACAAAGGAAAACACCAAGCCCAGAAAGGTCTCCGAAAAATCAGAGCAGTGTTGAGATACGAGGAAGAAATACAAAGGAAAAACTTGCAAATCTTCTTCAAGGAGTGGTGGGCTGGCAAAGCCGACAAACCCACCAAAGAGATGTGCCGTATCCTTAAAAGGAAACACAACAGAGAATCGATCCCCCTACTGCTAGATCCACTTGGCAATGTATGCAATTCGGAAGAAGATAATTTTGGCATCATCGAAGGGCACTTCACGAGACTCTTGGGAACCTCGAACCCCCTCTCCCACCATAGAAGGGACTGTATGGCTGCCATTTCTAGGGTTTCCCCCCGGAGGATTCCACCCAACCTCCACTCCCTGCTTCATGCTCCTATCTCTGAATCAGAAATCATTGAGGTCATTGATGCCCTCCCTCTCGGTAAAAGCCCGGGACCCGACGGACTCACTAACGAGTTCTTTAAATCCTTCAAGCTGGTGGTTGGCACCCCTCTTCGGATGGTTTGGCAAGAAGCGCTAAAGTTTGGTGCTCTTCCTTCCTGTCTAAATAATGGAATTATCAAGTTGATACACAAGAAGGGGGAAAAGAACATAATCGAGAACTGGCGGCCTATTACGATGCTCCAAACAGGATACAAGATCATCGCCAAAGTCATCGCCAACAGAATCTCGTGCCACCTGAGATCTTGGCTTAGTGAGGACCAAAAAGGTTTCATCAAAGGCAGGTCTATCCTGGAAACCATTATGGATATTTGGGAAGGTATTCAATTTGCAAATGAGTCTAATCAAGATGTGGTCTTCCTCAAGATTGATTTTGACAAAGCCTACGACAGGCTAGAATGGGACTATATTCTGCAGTCGCTCCAAGATCTCGGATGTAGTCAGAAATTCACCAAGATGATCGCGACCCTTCTCGGAAACGCAACGACCCAAATTAACGTTAACGGCAAACTTTCAAAGGCGATCCATCTAAAAAGGTCTATTAGACAAGGGTGCCCTCTGGCCCCCCTTCTTTTTGCCGTCGCCACTGAGGGGCTGAGCAGACTTGTGGCACATCATGTAGAGGCTGGCAATATCAAAGGCCTCCGGCTGCCTCACGACCACGGTCAAATCATCATGAGACTTTTTGCCGATAATATGAACGCGTTCGTTCACAATGATAATACTAGCCTGGAGACTTTCTGGAGGTGTCTTGCTACCTTCTGTGATGCCTCTGGATCCAAAATCAACCACTCTAAGACCGCCTTCAGGGCTATTGTGGGACATCATCCTGGCCTTCTCATTGATCATGGCTGTCAAATCATTCCGCAGGGCCAAATCTTTCGACTTCTTGGAATCCCCTTGGGGTTTGGCGTCTCTATGGAGCAGCGATGGAACTGGGTGCTAGCCAAACTTGAAAACAAGCTTAACTATTGGAGAGGTATGCAAATCAATCTCGCTGGACGTGCGATGGTTATCAACACGTTCCTCCTCTCTTCTACCATCTATTTCCTTTCTTGCTGGAGACCGAACGAGCAAGGCCTGTCCAAACTGAATAGTATTTGTAGAAACTTTCTTTGGACGGGTGATCATAACAGAAGGGGGGTGCCTAAAATCAAATGGGCCATCTGCACTAGCCCTAGAGATAGCGGGGGGCTGGGTATCCTGGACATTGGGTGTATGGCCAACAAACTGGCAGCCAAATGGATGATTAAGGCTTGGTGCAATAGGGAGGCCTCGTGGGCCAAGCTGATCTTCAGAAACAAGCATGAGTTGGCCCTCACGGGGTGCCCGAACTGGAAGAATCTCGACATCATGACCCTGCTATTCTCCCCGATCCCCGTCTTCCCGAAAGGCTCCAATCTCGTGTGCTCCCTTTGGAAGGGCTGGAATAAAGTCAAAAGCTTCACAAGAATTAGTGAAGACTGGAAGTGGGCGGCCGGAATCAGACAAAACGACTCTATCTGGTTTCCGATACATGGCATCCGGAGTGTGGAGTTGTGGAACATTCAAAATGCCAAGAAGTTATGGAACAAAGGATTCAAAAAATGGAAACACCTCTGGAAACATGACACCAACAGCTGGATCAACTTCGAGAATATTGACCCTCGCATAAACATCTCCTACGAAGAATGGAACACTTTGCAAAGCAGATGCCTCGCTTGGGATCATCACAAGACTCGCCTTCTCATGGGACACGACACACCGAACGCGCGTGGTCTCAAATGGCACAATGGAAATAGCCTACTCAAAATCCCGAACATCAAAGAAACGACTGACCTCCAGATCAGCCTCAACAAGAAGTGGTGCCTGTCTTGGACGCGGCTTCGGTGGGACATGAAATTCATGGGTATCTGGCACCCACTTATAGAGATTAAGAAGTCTGTCCTCTTATGGCAAATTCTTCATCGAGGAATTTGGACCAACCATAAGGCAAGCAAACTTTGTGGGATCCCTCCTTGGTGCAAACGCTGCCACCGTGCAATCGAAGATGTCCCACACATCTTCCTTACTTGCCCCAACTCCTACAGAATCTGGCAGACGGTTGGAATGAAAATCAGACTTCAGAAACAGCTTAGTTGGAAACAAGTCCTTTTGGGAGAAGCGATTGGCTGCTCTGCGGCACTCTGGAACGCAATCAGAGGGGAAGTCTTGTGGAAAATTTGGCGGGAGAGGTGTGCTCTCAACTTCGGCGATCCCCCCAGGGAGTGGTCGATTGAGAAATCACTATTCCTCCTTGGCGAAAGGATTGTCAATAGTAAGAAATCCCCCCCCCTTCAGGCACCATCAAGTCCTCCTTTTGATCAACAACAAGCTCAAACCCAAGTGGGCCCCGCATGAGGGCGACGAGAGGGTGATCAACCTTCTTTGTAATGCAATCTAGGATTCAATCAAGCTTCCCCTGCTTTGTGGGATTTGGGGGGTCCCGTGGGCACTAGTCCCCTTCTATTGTACCTTTGTTTCTTAATTTAATTCAAGTCCGGGAGAGTAGGCTATTGCCGAACTTCCTTTATATTAAAAAAAAAAAAAAAGATGTGATTCAGACTACGTGTTTACGATGTTTTGGTTCTACTGAAATCAATGTTGTTCATAATTTCCTTTCGCACTTTTTGGATAATCAATTTGTATTCGATCCTTAGACATTAGGCGAAATCGACTTTTGGTTTATTTTTGTCAATTCAGTGCCCGCGATCGGAATTACATCTTGCCAAAAGTACTGAGCCATCCGCTACTGAGGCTACTGGGATCAGCACATCTCCTCATGTTCTTCGGAGGACTGGTGATAGAGAGGAGAAGGGAAGAGGGGCTCACACGCTGTGGAAGAAGAATTTTCAGGAGGGCTTTGGAATTGAAAAAGAAAGTAAGGCATGAGTAGGAGGGAGAATGAAGAATTAAGTGGGATAGGAGAGGGTGAGCAATGAGAGAATGAGGACACGAGAAGAAGCCACTAGAGATAGATATCCACTTTTTGCGTGCATTTTTTTCTCGCCTCCTCAAATACACATTGGAGTGAAATTGTGGGCTCGGATTGTTAAAAAATTGACCTGGCATTACAAAGATTAGGCCAAATATCACTGTGCGTAGGTATTTTCCCTTGGACCCAGAGGTCAATCATTTTGGTGCGTTTGCCGGGAAGCATATGAACTAGTACATATACAAAGGAAGGATTCCTCGAGGGGTAATTATGGGTTCCAACTTATCCAATTGGACCGATTCCGAGGGGTTTGAACAAAATAAAGTCTTGTATAATCACTTTTTCCTTGGGCATTAGAACCAAACAGCTACTCATCACTGAGCTACACATATGCATGTGCATGTGCATGTGCATGTGCATGTGCATGTGCATGTGCATGTGCATGTGCATGTGCATGTGCATGTGCATGTGCATGTGCATGTGCATGTGCATGTGCATGTGCATGTGCATGTGCATGTGCATGTGCATGTGCATGTGCATGTGCATGTTCATGTGCATGTGCATGTGCATGTGCATGTGCATGTCCATGTGCATGTGCATGTGCATGTCCATGTGCATGTGCATGTGCATGTGCATGTGCATGTGCATGTGCATGTGCATGTGCATGTGCATGTGCATGGGTATGTGTATGTGTATGTGTTTGTATATGTGTATGTGTATGTGGACATGCATACGCATGTGCATGTGTGTGTGCATGTGTATGTATATGTGTATGTGTATGTGTAGGTGTATGTGTATGTGTATGTGTATGTGTATGTGTATGTGTATGTGTATGTGTATGTGTATGTGTATGTGTATGTGTATGTGTATGTGTATGTGTATGGTATGTGTATGTGTATGTTTATGTGTATGTTTATGTGTTTGTGTATGTGTATGTGTATGTGTATGTGTATGTGTATGTGTATGTGTATGTGTATGTGTATGTGTATGTGTATGTGTATGTGTATGTGTATGTGTATGTGTATGTGTATGTGTATGTGTGTGTGTATGTGTGTGTGTATGTGTATGTGCATGTGTATGTGTATGTGTATGTGTGTGTATGTGTATGTGTATGTGTGTGTATGTGTATGTGTATGTGTATGTGTATGTGTATGTGTATGTGTATGTGTATGTGTATGTGTATGTGTATGTGTATGTGTATGTGTATGTGTATGTGTATGTGTATGTGTATGTGTATGTGTATGTGTATGTGTATGTGTATGTGTATGTGTATGTGTATGTGTATGTGCATGTGTATGTGCATGTATATGTGTATGTGTATGTGTGTTTATAGGTGTATGTGTATATGTATGTGTATGTGTATGTGTATGTGTATGTGTATGTGTATGTGTATGTGTATGTGTATGTGTATGTGTATGTGTATGTGTATGTGTATGTGTATGTGTATGTGTATGTGTATGTGTATGTGTATGTGTATGTGTATGTGTATGTGTATGTGTATGTGTATGTGTATGTGTATGTGTATGTGTATGTGTATGTGTATGTGTATGTGTATGTGTATGTGTATGTGTATGTGTATGTGTATGTGTATGTGTATGTGTATGTGTATGTGTATGTGTATGTGCATGTGTATGTGCATGTGTATGTGTGTTGGAACTTGAAGCTTGCACCATGCTTGACGTGCATTTGATCACCATCAAAAGCTATCACTTGGATTACGTCAAAGGAATATTTGTTGGAGAATTCTTTTACTTATGCTCATTTATTGTATTTTTTAAATCAATTTTTCATGGATGTGTTACCATTGTAAAAGCCTTAAGTGTTACACATGTAAACACAGAAAGAGAGCCCGAATGCCACGAATTTTTGGTGGTTGAGTTGCATCCAATCAAGCAATCAATCACCTAAAAGTAGATCAAACTAGATCTTCACTATTTCTAGATTGTAGGAAAGTGAGTTGATTCCCTCCAACAACCATTACCAGCTTCATTGGCATTCAAAATCAACTTCTAGTACTCATGGAACACTTCTAGAGTCTATATAAAGACTTGAAATAACTTGTATAATACATGTAAGCAATATACATACACTTGTGACCATCATTGTCTTGCTCCTTCATTTTTCTGCATCATCTTCTACGCCAACAGTGAGATTGTAGAGGCTAGTGCTCTGTCTAGAGAGCCTTAAATTTGATTGGAGGTGGCACCTTGGAAAGATATTAGTGCGTAGTTTATGCCTATATATTGTCATAGTATTTGGCTCTGTAGATTGGGACAAATCTTAGTTTTTCTATCTTGGGGTGAATCTTTGCATATTCTTGAAAAATAGGAGATACCACCATTGAGTGTTTGATTCATTCCTATAGCATATTTTGTTTATTCCTTATACATTTATGCATTCTATAACTCAACCCTATGTGTATGACTCCCATAAAAGGATTTTTTCTAATTGTAATCATGTTGGGCGGTATGAGCATTTGAAGTTCATTGTCTCTTCCATAAATAGTAAGTTCTTTGAGCTAGTCGATGCACCAACCTATCTGTTTTGTATCGACTCCTTCTCCTTGATGCTCTGAAGTACATAATGCATTTCTTTGCACTTATCGCATGCCTTTCAGGTCTATTTGAGTCTCCATAAGCTCAAGGGTTGGTCTTGTGCCGGTTGGCTGGACCAAAGTTCGTCGCTTCGAAACTCACTTTTCTACCTCCTATAAGCTTCTCTAGGATTTTTTAGGGGTATCACAGCTAGATGGAGATGGGTGATGGTTTCCCTCAATGATCGAGAAGCTTGATCGACATAACTATGCGGCTTGGCAAATCAGAAGGGAGGCCTATTTGCAAAGTAGAAATCTTTATGGAATTGTAGTAGCTAATGAAGCTATGTCTATCCCAAGATCCAAAGGAGGACCTACACAAGAGGAGATAGGTAAGCTCACACTTTGGTGCACAAGGGATGCTCAATCAAGGTTGTACATACTAAAATCTATGTCTGAATTTCTATTACCACATATTAGAAGATGCAAGACATCTCAAGAGACTTGGGAAGCCCTTGGGTCTTTCTTTTCTACTAGTATCAAAGCAAGAAAGAATCATTTTTGGAACGAGTTCAACCAAACTGAAGAAGACACCTTAGCAAACCATCACGGAGTTTGTTACCAAGGTTAAGGAGGTTGTGGATTAGTTAGCATCTATTGGAGAGTTGATTGAAGAAGAGTTCATCATGAGGCAATTTTCAACGACATTCAAAGTGATAAGCAATGGCAATCTTTCACGACCACTTATGATCTCATCATGGATGTGCGGACTCTAGAGTTCAACATCTTTCTTGGACAACTCTTCAATCAAGAGGCCAAAAATAACATAAAGGAAGGTAATGCCTATCATAGTAATTCAACTACTGCTCTATATGCAGATAAGAAGGATAAGAAGTTGAAGGGCAAGAAGAAGGAAGAAGATGAAGAGGAGACTTCCCAAGGCAACTTCATGAGCAAGAGCAAGTGGAAAGGGAAGAAGAAAGGACCAAAGCATGACAAAGCCAAAGGTCCGAATGTTCAACCTTGTGCCATATGTGATAAGACCACTCAAAACTACTGGTTGAATGGGAAGGCCCAAAAAGGAAGTGGAAGAGGTGGATATGGCAGCAATAGAGGTGAACTATCTTATGTATCAACTCATTTACAATGTGTAGATATACTCACAAAGTCATTGGATGGGGCAAAGATGAACATCTTCGAATTGATGATTGGCTTGCAGGAAATCAAGGAGCAATGAAGACCAAGCATGTAAGTCTTGAGCGGGAGTTGTTGGTGCAATTAAACCCAAGCCACATACTTGGTTAATTAGCTTATGCTTGATTTATTGGCATAACTAATGCAATGATTCATATGATCACTCTCTTGTAAAAATCCTTTACATTTATCCTTGTAAAAGTGGATTACACCCACATGGAGTTAGGAAGCTCTAAAATCACGAATCAATTAGTAGCTGAGTGATGAGAGAATCTATCCTACACTTTAGGATCTACCTTTTAGGTAGAAGTTTGAATTTGAATTCAAACTTTGGCTCCAAACATGACTATAAGAAGAGGATAAAAAAGAACCGCATGCATCTCTAACTTGAGAGATCATTTTTTAGTACATTCATTGTGAAGTGAGAGCTTACCCTATAGCTCATTCACCTCTCACACATTGAACAATGTATGATTGCCAATGATATTTTATTTGTACATGTTTAATACATATGTGATCATTACATTCTCATTCCACTTCTCTATTATAACTCCATCAGAACAATGATTTTCTCAGAGCTTGTTCTCAATGATTAGTTGATTATTTGCCATGATTTAAAGCATGTTCGATTCAGCATACTATCTATTACATGCCTACAAAGTTTCATTAGCATTGCTTCTCACAATCGTGAGATATTAATGTATCCTTGTTCACTAGTCTCATGACTCTTGCAGCCTGTGAATGTCGGGATGGAGTTATGATTTGCTAAACATCTTTCTCTGCACGTAGTCCATCAGTTTTTATGAAATCACTCGCTATTGATAGCTTAATAAGTTGATTAGAGTTCCCCAAAAGGAATTAAGTCAATTGCTGCTATGCTCACAAAATTATGCAAAACACAGTACAGGTGTAAGAACAAAAATAGCAAGTTTTTTGTTTTTGGATCAACTCCAACATATCTATTTTGATCCATCAATTAGTGGATCATCTTCCAAGCAACATATATGAGTATTTTTGTTAATTAGCAAGCTAAAGAGGTCCACTACACTCTCCAGCCATCATTCTTAGCAAATGTGAAGCACGATCTCGCTACACCACTTCATCTCTTGTGACTATCCACCATATCCTCCAACACGTGTACGTGTAGGCCCACGTGTATGTGTACATGTAGACATACATGTACATGTACGTGTAGGGATATGTGTACGTGCACATGTAGCTGCATGTGTATGCATACATGCAACTACACGTGTACATGTGCATGTAGGTGTACGTGTACGTGTATGTATGCATGTATGTTTGCATGTACGTGTGTGTGTGTATGTGTGTGTATGTGTGCGTGTACCTGTACATGTACATGTGTGCATACATGTGTGTGTACATGTGCATGCACATACATGAGCG
>CM035411.1:137950520-138015520 GCA_020310875.1 Ceratopteris richardii
TTTATGTCCAATTGATGCACTTTCCAACCTCGATGGGCAGCCAACGCAACCATGGTACGAATGGTAGTCATGCGTGAAGTAGGTGCAAAAGTTTCCTCATAGTCAATGCCATATTGCTGTGCATATCCTTTGGCAACCAATCTAGCTTTGTAGCGATCAATGCTACCATCAGATTTTCTTTTAAGCTTGTAAACCCACTTTGTACCAATGGCATTCTTTCCTTTTGGCAATTCACACCTATGTATGGAATCCATTTCTGATTGCATAGCACTCATCCATTGTGGATTGTCACATGCATCTTCAAAAGAAAGTGGCTCTTCATTACATGTTGTAGCAATAAGAGAATAATCCACAAAATTACTTGATGCATGGTGAGAGCTTGATTTTGTTCTACCAAGTAAAGGTGCACTCAATTTACTGTCCTACAAAGTTTGTTTAAGCCACTTTGGCATAGATTGTGCACTCTTGATAGACATGCGTTCATTATGTAAAACATCTTCAATATGTACATCATGCGTGGGCTGAATTTCATGCTCAGTTTCAACCATATTTTGACGCAAATGTTCAGCCATATGTGGCTAGAAATTTCCAACAGTTTGACAAATTTTTACTGAATTTTTTCAGACATGTTTGGCTGGAAATTCTCTGCATTTTCAGCCCTATTTGGCTGGAATTTTTCAGCCCTTTGAACCTCAGTTGGCTGGTCTGCATGGCCATAGTCAAGCGCACCATTTTGGAACAAAGGCATGAGTGTATCGAACACATCTTGTGAGCTAATTATTGGCAGTTTTTTGCATTCAAGTAGAGGGAAAACTGAATTTTCAGCAAATACCACATCTCGACTCACAATAATTGTGTTTGTCAATGGATGGTACAACCGATATCCCTTACTTTCAGCACTATAACCAACAAATATACATTTCTTTGCCTTGTCATTAAGTTTGTGACGTTGTTGTGATGGCACAAGAGCATATGCCAAACAACCAAACACACGCATATGACTAACCATAGGCTTATGACCTTTCCAAGCCTCATAAGGAGTGATGACTCTCAATGCTTTTGTAGGGCAGCGATTCAACACATAGTTTGCACACATGACCGCTTCCATCCAAAACTTATGAGGAAGATGCTTTCCTTTAACCATACATCGTGCCATTTCAAGTAAAGTTCTATTTTTACGCTCGGCAACACCATTTTGTTGAGGTGTATATGGCACCGAACATTGGTGTGAAATACCTCTTTCACGAAGAAAAGCATTAACTCATGTGACATGTATTCACCACCACGATCCGTGCGTAGAGTCAAAAGCTTTTGTGAAGAAAAATTTTCAGCCATAGCTAAAAATGCTTTGAAGCAAGAAAATACCTCATTCTTTGCTTTCATAGGATACACCCATGTATGGCGAGTAGCATCATCAATGAAGGTAACAAAATATACATGCTTCCCAAAAGATGGAGTCTTGACGGGACCACATACATCACTATGAACAAGTTGCAATTTTCGGGTAGTGTGTGTATGACTATCTTTTGGAAAAGAAGCACGATGCATTTTTCCAAGAATGCAACCTTCAAATGCATGCTTTTCAATGGACTCAAGTGTAGGCAAGCCAATAACCATGTCCTTCTTTTGCAAGTAGAGCAAACTATTGAAGTTCAAGTGACCAAAACGAGCATGCCAAAGCTCCATTTCAGCCATGGAAGAAGTATGAGCAACTAAGGCATTCGAGGAAGCCCTCTTGTATGTATCCATGCGATACAAACCATTACATAATGTATCGGACATCACGATAACATCGCCATTGCTGAAATCATGAACCATACACTTATCATCAACAAAGTGTACATGAAGTCCAGCTTTGGCAATCAACGGAACAAAAATTAAGTTCTTCTTGATACCGGGCACATACAATGCATTTTTCAAGAGCTTTTCCTCTTTTGTGAGATAGCGAGTGCTTGTGTTCCCTCAATCAAACCACTACTATTCACTCTAGATTGCTCTTCTTGCAAAAGAAGAGACACAACCGCACCAAATTCATACATATTAGGATTTCCTTTTGCAACCAAGCGAAGTGTAGTAGCAAAGCTTTGAAAAGATTCCGGTAATCCTTTCAACAATGTAGAAATGAGTGATGCATCCAGAATGATCTCATCTATGTTTACCAATTGCTCTTTCAAGTCCTTGATGCATGTCACATACACATCCAATGACTCATTTTCAGCCATACATACATCCTCAAGTTGCTTCCTCAAGTATGCAACACGTGCTTCATTACGCACGGCATACAAAGAAGCAAGAGTGTCCCATGCCTGTCTCGATGTAGAACATGAACGAATGTGTGGAACTATATGACGCTTCACTGAAAGCGCAATCAAAGCATGAGCTTGAGCATCTTTTCCATCCCATCTAAGCTGCTCCTGTGTAGGGGGAGAAGGAGAAACCATCGTACTCGAAGAAGAAGCTCCATCTGTGACAGTAGACTGTGAAGTAGAAGCACCTACCGGTCTTTGATCTACATCTGCCACTATGTTCCAAAGTTGTTTTGCAACAAGAACATGCTTCATCATGTAAGACCACATCGGATAGTTGGTCCCATCAAGCTTATCTTCAGCTTGAAGCATGCCAAACAAGTCATTGTTGCCCGCCATTTCACTGAGGAACAAGAATGTGACAAAATCTTCACTTCGATGAAAGCTGAAATGAGTGCTGAAATTTCAGCTCACAAACCGTCACTCTGATGGCAATTCTGACTGCGCGAATGGCTTTGAAATGGGGGTAACCCCAGCGCACCTGGTGGAAATATTTCCAGGCTGCTGAAATTCACACTTCTATGCTCCAAAGTCGATTTGCATTGTTAAAGTGCGCGCGTGCCGCGACGCGAAAAACTGAAACTTGAGAAGAAGCTGAACCTGCTCTGATACCACTGTTGGGAGTGTGTAGAAGTGCGAGAGACACACAAGAAGCACACACAAGGAGCACAAACACAGCAAGACACACGGAGAAGACGATGGCTGGAATAGCTCTCTCTATTGATCGATGAACTGAACTGAAGTAAGAGCTGAATAATATCCCTAAGTACAAAGTACCACCACATATGAGAGTATCAAGTATGTGGTAACATGGGGAAAAAACCTCTAGCCAACACTAGAGTAAAAAGTGCCCATGTATAGGGAAAAGGTTCACATCAAAGCTACTCGAGGAACACATAAGTGTAACATATCTATCTATCGATCTATCTATATATATCTATCTATCTATCTATCTATCTATCTATCTATCTATTTATCTATCTATCTATCTACCTACCTACCTACCTACCTACCTACCTACTTATCTATCTATCAAATAATCTATCTATCTATCTATCTATCTATCTATATATCTATCTATCTATCTACCTACCTATCTACGTATCTATCTCTCTATCTATCTATCTATCTATCTATTTATCTATCTATCTATCTATCTATCTATCTATCTATCTATCTATCTAGCTATCTATCTATTTATGTATGTATGTATGTATCTATCTATCTATCTATCTATCTATCTATCTATCTACCTACCTATCTATCTATCTATCTATCTATGACATGTAGTATTTTAAAAACATGGTGGAAAAAAAAAATGTATCAAGTGAAAAGAATAGTTGAAGTGCAAAATATATTATTAGAAAACTCGCATATAGACTCTATATTAAATTCTATAAACGAAAGATTAAATGTAGTGCTAGAGGAGGTTACATTTAATTTGTTAAAAGACCTGCACAAAAATTCCTTAATTGAAGAGAAATTCACTGCAAAGGAGATGAAACGTGGTCAACAAAAGGTTTATTTGATATGCTGTATTTTATCATTTCTTTCTTTTCATGAAAGGAAATACACAAAATCATGGCCATTAAATATGAATTTGTCGCATTGATATTTCCCTTTTTTTGTGTTATGCTACTCTTGAGTGCAATCTTGCATCTCTACTATTGGCCTCATGAGGAGTTCTGTTGAATATTATTATTTGTAACATTTACATTGAGTGTGCCTAATGTCTACCAATGCACCTTGGTATACACACTTCTTCCTTGATATCGTTCGGACTCCATTTCTTTTCTCAGTAGCAACAATGATCCCTTCTGCTTCAGCCCTCTCCTTTGTCACTTATTGAATGCACCTTCAAATTTTCTGAGCTAAATTTGTAATTCTTTGCTTGAGTGTGCCTAATGTCTACCAATCCACCTTGGTATACACACGTCTTCCTGGATATCGTTCGGACTTGATTTCTTTTCTCAGTAGCAACAATGATCCCTTCAGCTTCAGCCCTCTCCTTTGTCACTTATTGAATGCACCTTCAATTTTTCTGAGCTGAATTTGCAAATCTTTGCTTGTGCTACTGAAAACCCACTATGATGTTCAATTTTTAATGCGACAAAGTCATTGAAATTTTTTTTCTTCAATGCCTAATTATAAATCTCTACTTGAGCTTTTAAATCTCTCCTTTCAGTATTATAAACCGACTGGAGCTTTAGTTTTTTCATGTCATTGTGGCATTCTGAGTTGTTCCTATGTTTATTGAATTTTCAATGATCGTTCCTTTGACTTACGAAATTTCAATGCAAATGTAACTCTTGTTGCTGAAATTTGAACTGAAAATCTGTTTTCTCAATGTGCTATTGAAGTTTTGAATTTGAAATATAGTGTGCAATTTCATGTACAGTATGCCCAGTGCCTACATATTGAAACTTGAGGTTTGCACTATAATGTGCACTGTATTGAATATAAGATTGCAATGTGAAGCTAATGTATATCTCCAATCTCAATCATTGTGATGAAAAATTTCATGTACTTCTTGCCCAGTGCTTGCATATAGATGTTTGCACTATTGAGAGAGTGAGCTTGATGTATTGTTGTTTGTAAATAAGTATGTGTCTTGATATACGCCATGTCTTGATATCACCCTCCCATCGAATGATGGTGAGCATAAGTCAATGTAATATGTACGCGCCTTGATATACATCATGTCTTCATATTACCCTCCCATTTTATGATTATGAGCATAAATCTACTTTGAGGGCGAAAAAATGATAAAGGATTTTGAAGTCCATGTTCAAATTTGGGTTTGCAACTGAAGGTTGGAACAAAAAATTTGGCCTTCTCAATGAAAATCAAGACAGACTTTCCATTTTCAGGCTTGGATAGCACTATTCTAGTGGAAGTAGTCATGGATCTAGCTGCAATAGTAGAAGGGAAGCTTAGCTAACTTGGAAAAGGAGTTCGAGCACCTTGTGGCCGCCAATACCATGTTTGAATTCAAAATGAACAACAACTCTGCTCCTGTCAGTCTTTTTTGTATGAAAACATATTTTCTCTTGATGCATGTCATCTATAAATTTTAATGGGAAGAATATGCATGATGTAGATATGTTTCTCTTTCCATATGCCTGCTTCGTAGAGATGTTAGCGACTTCAGCCAAACGGGATGTTCGCTTTGTATATGCATCATTCACGATTAGATGTGTCATGGAAACCATTTGTTTGAGCATTACTCTTATTTTTGTAGAGTAAATCTGGGGCAGTCTTCACGAATTACTATGTATTCCTATCATGCATCAAGCATACTTTATTGAATTATATAGAATTTATATTATTGACTTGTGGTTTCTTTGATTAGATGGAAGGGAATATCACAAGGGACATTATTGAAACTTTGATGGATACACATCTCGATGATGAAGTTGTGAGTGACTTACTGGGATTTTCTATTTGCATCTAGGGTGAGGTATACCTTAGTCTTTCAACTTCATTTATTTGATCTTACATGTAACTGTTTTGTATGACTGTTGTACGTGAAGAAAATGAACTTGAGGCATTCTTATTAAGATACAATAAAAGAGCTGATGCGGGATGTTCCTCTGTGCTTTTCTAAGATAATAAGTGTGAAAAGATGTCTTGTTGTACTGACAATAGGTGTAGCCATTACAGGGCCTCTTAGGAATCAATCATTTACAGTTATCTGGTATACTCCTGTTTCGCCAGCAGTACTCTTCTATAGTATATCTTTTCTTATTCTCCTGCACATTGGTGTCCTGATTCATCTTATTGTTCAAGTATTAATCAAATTCTTTGAGTTAAAAAAACTAATGGATGCTCATACAAAATGAAAGTAGTAATATTGTGGCCTTTCTTGAATTTTAGGAGGTGGGTGGTGAGAAATTCGTTGACATCAATAACATACTGAGAGAAACAAGTAAACTAAGCGATGGGATATTAGTCTTTTCTGAAGGTTCAGATTTTTTACTTGTATATTATGCATTTTTATGCAATAAAACATCATTATTATACCATGTCTTCAATAGGCAATTTTGTTTTGAATCTTTTGAGCATGTAAAATTTTTCATGTCGAGAGCAAGGTATAAAATGTTAAGTTGTTCTAAAGCTCAAGGCTATAGATGGGGTTCATTAGAGGTTGTGTATCTATTCTGAGTTAGTATTTAAAGAAAGATTCCAAGCTTTAAAATGTAGCAATGTTAATGCAACTCTCAGATCTTATTCTGGAATAACCATGATTAACCAATAGTGCTTTAGTTCAGGCATATGATTGAAATTGAAAGAACATGCGCCACAAATCTTGGTATGCCTATCTATAGTGAGGATTTTACAATGATTTGCCTTTATTTCAAACAACAATGGCCGATAATCATGTTCACTATATATATTTACAAATTGTCCAACTTAGGTCTGTAACATATGTCTGCAAATAGTCTGAAAGTTTGACACCTCCGAATAAATGCATTTGAGGATACTTGGGAAAGTGTTCATAATCTGTATGGTCAAGTTTTGAAATAGGTTGGAACTTCTTTCTTGCCTTTATGTAATAATTTCTTGATGAGACGATGGAGGCATCTAATATGTTGTCATATTTAATAAGATGTTTTTAAGTTCCATGGTCATATTGAAGGTCCTCTTAGTATCTGAATCATAACCTTCAGTAGTTGTAAGTTGGAATCGTGTATAGTCCAAAGTTTCTAGCCATGATAGACAATTGATATACTCTTTTGGAAGTAGCTACAACTTAATATTATTTTCATCATCTCCTTGTAGAGCGTCATATCTGAAATTTTTTTGTTGTGCAGGAATCCCATGCAAGTACACAACACCATTGGAAGGACTAGCTAGTTATGGTGCAAAGGTGGTGTAAAAACGAGGCTATACAGATGTGTCATGTACTAGCAGCAAGATGATAGATGCTGCTGTGAAAGCAATAGCTTTGGCAGATGCAGTTGTTTTGATGGGATTGGATCAGTCTCAATAAAGGAAGGGATTTGACAAGAGCAGCTTGAGTTTTCCAGGTCACCAAATAGACTTTATTATGCAGGTGGCTAGCTCTTTTAAGGGCATAAATAAGCCTATTTCTCTTGTGATTATGTCTGGTGGTCCTATGGATGTGGATTTGCAACAAATCTACCAATGATTTCGTTGTTGTGCTATTCCATGAAAGTACTTTGTCCAGACACACCCTCACACATACACACACAGAGGCAATAATAAAACAGACCTTCAATGCAACATCAATGCAACAAATAAGTCTCTTTGTTTGGTTAAATGGACAGACAAAAAAAAACAAACTCCACCTTTTCTGTCATTTTTGTTTTCAAGAAACTATTCACCTCTCCTTCTTCTTCTTGTATAAGATTTTTAATTTCCTTTTTCATCTTTTTTTAGTTGATAAGTACTACTTCTCTATTTGTAGGTAAGATCTCCCTTTTTGTGTTATTTGTTGTTGTTGCAGGTGTTTTTTTTTTTTTTCATAAAGGAAGTTCGGCAATAGCCTACTCTCCCGGACTTGAATTAAATTAAGAAACAAAGGTACAATAGAAGGGGACTAGTGCCCACGGGACCCCCCAAATCCCACAAAGCAGGGGAAGCTTGATTGAATCCTAGGTTGCATTACAGAGAAGGTTAATCACCCTCTCATCGCCCTCATGCGGGGCCCACTTGGGTTTGAGCTTGTTGTTGATCAAAAGGAAGACTTGATGGTGCCTGAAGGGGGGGGACTTCTTACTGTTAACGATCCTTTTGCCCAGGAGGAATAGTGATTTCTCAATCGACCACTCCCTGGGGGGATCGCCGAAGTTGAGAGCACACCGCTCCCGCCAAATCTTCCACAGGACTTCCCCTCTGATGGCGTTCCAGAGTGTCGCAGAGCAGCCGATCGCTTCTCCCAAAAGGACTTGTTTCCAACTAAGCTGTTTTTGAAGTCTGATTTTCATTCCAACCTTCTGCCAGATTCTGTAGGAGTTGGGGCAAGTAAGAAAGATTAAAACTTTAAAACATTTAAAAGAGAGAATATTATGAATATACAGGAATATGAATATGTATGAGTACACATGTATTTATGAATGTATCACACTGTTGATATTTCATGTGCTGCCTTGCTCTTCGTATTAGTTAGTTGTCTTAGTTTTGTGACAAGCTTATTATGAATATGTGCAAAATTCTGTCTATTTCTCCTCTCTCCCATATCAAACGAGAGAAACTACCTCTAGAACAAATTGATAGTCTCTTGAAACTATGGTCGTATTATACTTATCAAAGCTTTTTAGTCATGCAGGCTAAGCAATAACGATGACATGACAGCTGGTGTTGCTAGACTAGAAAACTTGGTTCATCCATTCTATCTTGCTATATTGCTTTTGGCAAGAACAGTGGAATTTTGTGTACTTTGAAGCAAGATGAATTTTCTAATTTTCATCCATAGAAGGCAAATTTCATCTGCAAATCTTTGTTAATTTTGATTTAGACACAGCATATACTGTGTCTGTCCAAAGAACACCCATAGTCAAATGGTACATAGCCTAGCAGAGGTCTCTCTTTTTCCTTTTTATGAACCATCCATAGTCTGTAGCATATCAATAATCTAGAACTTAATGTATTTTATGTTCTAAGATTGGAAAGTAGAGAAGCAGCATTGTTCTACTGTTGATATACTTTATGTTGCCTTTAGATGTAGATACTTGAAAGGGACATTTTGAAGGGATATAGGAAGAGGGTGTGGAGCACACAAAACTCCAAATAATGATTTCTTATAAGTAGTATATATGGGGTCTTTTCTAGTATCTAATTATCGGGAATGGTTCATGTTACAATGCTCAAATGCTTTATGAAGAAGAGCATTAGCGAATGTTTTTTTTTCTTGAGGTAATGTAGCAAATGGTAAATGATTCATAAAGTGAGGATTTCATCCGATCTGGAATCATAAGGGCTGTTTCATCATAACGGGGATACACTCCAAAATTGAATTTGAGCCTTCTCATGTTTGGAAGCTCATTTGTTAGGAATATACATGCGTCCTTACACCAAACTTTCTTCTATCTATAGTCTCTAAAGAGGTGTTGAAGATTCTCTATATGATCCTTGTGTTTGGGGCATTGGAATGAGATTACATTTGGCAAAATATGTGTGTCCTTGTGTGTGTGTGTGTGTGTATGAAAGTGCATATGCTATGAGAGTGCACGTGTATAGTTGTTGATATGCATGTGTATATGTGTGGCTATTCATATGTATGTGTGCAAAATATATTTGTATGTGTGTGTATGGGAGTATGCATGCACGTGCATGTGTATAAGTATGTACATGTGCATGTGTGTGCCTATTGAACGTGTGCACTATGTATATGTCTACATACATGTATGTGCAAGTCTCAATCAATTTTATCGTGAACAAGCATTACAAGAAAAATTGACAATGTTTGTGTGATTGTGAGCTCAAAGTGAGTGATTTGAAGCAAATTGAGAATTGAAGGAGTGGTATCGAGGTGAGTAAATTTTGAGGGCAGTTTGATGGTTGTTGCAAAAATTCGTCTAAATTTCTATATTTCAAATGAAAGGTATTATCAAAATTCACCAAATTTTTTAAAATTATACTATAATATATCTATACAAATTTGCCCATATTTATATACTTTTGAGTTAGAGGGGTGGTCTTATTTTTTTCCCTGCCTACAACCCAACACCATTGCTCCTGAAGATCAACATAAGATGGATTTTGCCATATACTGGTGCATATTTGAATTTCATGTGATGCCATTTGGACTGAAAAATGCACACACCACCTTTCAACAACTCATGTGTCATGTTTTCAAGGAATTCTTACGAAAGAATTTGGAAGTTTATGTGGACGACATATGTGCTCATTCCAACACGAGACTTACCCACATCCCTGAATTAAGGAAAATTTTTGACAAATGTCGAGAATCTTAGGTTTGGTTGAACCCAAAAAAGTGCATTTTCATGGTCAAGCAAGGCAAGATTCTAGGTCACATTGTGTCAAAGAACGGAATTTTGATAGATGAAGAAAAGGTGAAAGTAATTACAGACCTACCTAGGCCATAAGATGTGAAAGAAGTACACGCCTTCATGGGCCATTGTGGTTATTATCGATAATTTATACACATGTATGCAATCATAGCAAAGCCTCTGTACTCTCTATTGACCAAGTTCGAATGGATGGATGAATGTGAGAATTCATTCAATGAACTTAAACGGCGCTTGTGTTCATCACCAATATTAACAACCCCAAATTGGAGTAAGCCATTCCATGTACATGTGGATACATCCAACTATGCCATAGGATGTGTGTTGGCACAACCTACAAACGAAGGCAATATAAATCTCCCTATAGCTTATGGGAGCAGACAGTTGAATGTAGCAGAAATAAATTACACCACTACAGAACGCAAAGGATTAGGAATGATTTATGTGATAAAGAAATTCAGGCATTACTAGTTGGCAAATAAGTTAAAGTTCTTCACGGATCATCATTCATTGTTGTACTTAGTCAATAAGCCTTGTAACACCGGACGGTTGATACGATGGTTTCTATTACTAATGGAATACGACTTTGAAGTAGTAATCAGGAAGGGAAAGACCCACCTTAGAGCAGATCACCTTTCACGATTAACTACGGGAGAAGCTCCTCAAGGAATAGCGGATGAACTGCTAGATGCATACCTATTTAACCTCTAAATAGTACCTGAATGGGCAAAACCTATTGTCCTTATTCTCACATTTGGACCCAAGAATCCTAAGATTAGGATCAGAGAAGGAGAGATTACCAAATCACAAAGATATCAGATACTTGTAGGAAGCAATAAACAAGATAATCAAAAAATTATTGCTTGTTGTGTAGACGAATCAGAATACGAGAAATGGTTGCATAGTAGGTGCACTGAAGCAACATCACTCAAAACATCATACATTGCAGACTCTGCATAGACTAGGAGTCTATTGGCCTTCTATGGAAGTAGATGTCTATAAATTGAGTAAAGAATGTCCTATCTATTGTGAAAGACCACCGATAGACCATACCACCTACTAGCACATGTAGGTGCACTGAAGCAACATCACTCAAAACATCATACATTGCAGACTCTGCATAGACTAGGAGTCTATTGGCCTTCTATGGAAGTAGATGTCTATAAATTGAGTAAAGAATGTCCTATCTATTGTGAAAGACCACCGATAGACCATGCCACTTTATATCATGTCTCTCACACCAGAATGGAGTGAACCGCTTGCGACGTATTTGAGGATGCAAACATTCCCTCAAGGAATGACTTTGGCACGACAACGCAGTCTAGAGCAGGAAGCTCAAAACTACTCACTTATTGGTGATAACTTGTACAAACGTGGACGTGACGGATACCTAAGACAATGTGTTCATGAGAGTGATTACTTGACCATATTAGAGACTGCACACCAAGGTGTTGCAGGAGGTCATTTTGGCCCTGGCATGATAATCAAAGCCATACTATTTGTAGGATTATGCTGGCCCACTCTTCACATGGATGCACATATCTATGTTAAGAAATGTGACATGTGCCAAAGAACTCAGTTTCCTACTTGCAGAGATGAAATGCCACTGAAACCCATGATGGGAGGACATGCATTTTCTAAGTGGGTTATAGACTTTGTAAGACCCATTAACCCTCCCGCAAAAGGTACTCATGTAGATTACATCATAGTTGCAGTCGATTATCTTACCAAATGGTTAGAGGCCAAGGCCACAAAAAAAGAATGATGCACAGGCGATGGAAAAATTCTTATTTGAAAATGTCTTTATGAGATATGGATTACCTATAGAACTAGTGAGTGATTGAGGGACTCACTTTCATCCTTAGGCCAATGGTCAAGCAGAAAGTACTAACAAGATCCTTTGTAATGTATTAACAAAACTCGTGAACAAAAAATGTTTGGATCTAGTTGGGCATATCGAGTGGCCTACAAGACCGTACTCAATGCAACTCCCTTTAAAAATTTTTTTGGTCAAAACATTGTGCTTCCTTTGGACTTTTTGATACCCACTCTTAAGGTTGCACAAGAACATTAGTGGACCGGCCATGAATTAGCATCAAGAATAATGGACTTGGAATGATTAGGAGAAACCAGGCTAAAAGCAGCAGTAGGGATATATGCGGCAAAGAAGAGACAAAAATCTTATTTCGATGCACATGTGAAAGACAAAGGCTTAAAGGAAGGGGACTTAGTCCTAGCGTATACGTTAAAACAACATGCACGGAAACTAGAAAAGCGAGGTTATGGACCTATGATCATTAACAAACTGTCAACCAGTGGAGCGATACAATTAGCCACACTAGAAGGAGAAATAATGCCTAATTACATTAGTGGCTATAGATTCAAGCTTTATCAGGAACCCCTTACTAAGGATATGCTTATAGGACTAACATTGGCAAAGAAGCGTAAGGAGGAAGGAAAGAGAATACACGTGGGAGCTCAGGCAGAACCTCTAGAACACATTAAGTGCAAGAAGTTAAGAAGACAAGGACAAGGGAGAGGACATTATAATCATCTTGAGAACCCACCAAGATACCCCATAGCCATGTGTCAAACAAAGTCAACTACTCATCCGCGCATAGTGGATAGGAGACCCTTCATTGCAGTCATGCTAAAACAAGGCAACAACCACCATGAGCTTAGGGCTTTAATTGATTCAGGTGTTGTGACTAGTGTGATTAGATGGTCCCACTATAAGGAGTTAGGATTACAAATGCGGCCAATCGAGGCATACCTCATAGGGCTAGCAGGCATGGAAACCCCTTGCATGGGTGAGGTGGACCTTCCTATCTTCATACATGAAGTGACCATGACAATGAGGCTCCTAGTGTGCCATGACAATGACCTGATAGAACCCCTAATCCTTGGCCAAGATCGGCTATACGATCACTCAGTGGACCTAAATCTTAGACAATACTCTGCCTGAGGGATGTAAACAATACTCTAACCACTTGAGTTCCCTAACAATGCTCTGTCGGAGGGATGTAAACCGAGACCCTATGAAATGCACATGATGGAGGATCGATAGATCTTTGGCCAAATCCTTTGATAAGTCCGCTCCATCCAAAGTCAACCCATGAGAGCTTGGCAATGGAGCGTTGCCAGTTAGGAGGATGTCAAGAGATCTTCCCATTTTCTTCCTTTGCACAGGAAGGAGACTACATCAGCGGTCAGGTGGACTACATCAATGAACAAATGGGCACAATAGCCTTCGGTGTTGATCCTTCCACACTTACTACGGACTGGCCTAGATCTATGGTAAGAATGCCTCACTTCTTGATGGGCAGGCCACGCAAGTGTTGGACCTCCCTTCTTTTCCAAAGTAGATTGTCAACCAGACCTCTCAACCACGAGCTCCATGAAGTCAACCATGACTAAGGAACTGAAACCAATGACCATGCCAAAAGACACAAAGATGGAAGCAGTATCAGGAACCCAAGGCAAGCACCACGAAACAAGTATGGGTGCCGAAAGGCCAAAAAGCACCAATAGTTTTCAATATCACAGACAAAGACAAGAAGAAGTCCAAGCAAAATCAAAGTCAATATCCACCATCCCTTTGACCTTCTTCTTCATGGATGCGAACTCAACAGATCTGGATTGCCACGAAGTATTTGATGAATTGACTCACACCCATGGGGTAGATCTGGGTTCCCAAGAATTATATTATAGCTCAAAATCCAAGCCATGTAATATATACCACTTTGGAACCACCTCACCCATCGACACCATCGATACTCAATTCACCTTTTGTACATCAGTAGAAGAATACCACCCACTTATCAACTCTTAGGAAATGGATGCTGAATTGTGCCTAGAAGCCTTCACATGACCTTTTGTCTGGCATAACACCTATCCCGACTAACCTTCATCCTTGTAATAATTCACTCATAACTAAACCTTGTAGAGATTCACCCTCACTAACCCACCATCACTTATAATAACATTTCATCAAAAGCAATGTATGCACTATCTAAAGCATGTAGGTGTCTAGTGACCCGCATTAGTTTTTGAAAAATCATTCCATAAACCACCTCAGAACACTCAGCTACACGGGTTACACATCAGCTATGGAAAGGGATTGCAGTCTCACTTAATTGGGATCAAAATTAATTTCCATAATAATGTGTTATCCTTTTGTAGCAGATCATCTACAACCTATTCAGATCATCATGTAGACTGAAGGAACTTCTAAGGCTAGCTCCAGCACACCAGCCATCAACTTTGGTAACCTATTGGCTGAATCTTACCCTAGCTCAAAACCCCCTGAATTTCAAGGTTTCACGGGACCGATGCTAGTCGATGACCCTCTCCTGGGATGTAGTGAAAAAGTTCATAGCAATTCACATTGGTTCCAAAGTTTAGCAAGAACCTTAGCAGATGCAAATTTTGTATATGATGTGATGTTGTGCTTTGATGGCAACAAGTGGGGCAGATATCAATTTTTCTCAAGGGAATTTGAAGAGCTTCAGAATTCAGAAGAGTTAAGGCACATTTGGGCTCAGGCTGGTTTTACTAAATATTCTAGTGATCCCCTACCAAAACCTGACTTCTATAGGTGCTATTACTTGGTGACTACACTTGAAGCCCCCCCAAAGAAGGAATTGCCAGGAACATTTATTCTTCAATCGATGGTGAATGTCCTCCATACAAGAAGTTTTACCTTTCAAAAGATCTCATTCGGCCAGCGCTTAAAATCCATGGAACTCACACACCAACAAAACGAGAAAGGCTTATTTGAGAGCCTATGAAACGAGGTGATGTTTTGAAATGGGCTGATATTTTGACTATCACACACGAACTCTCTAAGCCATTGCACATTGGCATGCAACATTTTGCATTCCTTGCACAAGATCGTTTTACCATTCCTCAAAAGTGTATCTGGTTTGGCTTATATCTTGCATGCATAGGGCCCTTGACCATAGATCTTGCCAGTTGGACTATCGATCAATTGTATTTAGCTTAGCAAAGATGGGAACAAAAACACGTCATCAACGATTGTTGTGCCCGTACAAGAATAGTCTATATATGTTTGGTCTATGATTTTCCCATCAAACATGCTATGTCCAGTGAAGAATTAAACAGATTCAAGGGAACCACCAAAAAGGCCAGAAAAGCTAGCAGAGGATGGGTAGGCAAGCGTATCAGAGGTTCTATCCCATGCTTGTAGGTTCTAGAGTCCTCATTACCACAACAATCTCCAACGAAACCTCTCGCACCTATACCTGGCATCCGCCTCTCACGACCCATTATCACACAAGGCACTACAAGTGCAGTGATTGCTCCAGATACCACGTCTCAGGCAACCGCTACTAGAACTAAGAAACTCCCACCACCATTGGTGCAGAAGCTTTTACCTTTCCCATACCAAACTTGGAGGCAGAACCCCTTAATACAACTTTTGATTTTGAAATGCATGATGTGTTTTCGAGTGAGTTTTTTAGAAGGGCAATTTTTCTCTCAAGAATATGAATGTACCAAGCTATCCTACTACCCCTCTTTGACCAACCACAAGAACACGTAGTCTCCATCTCAGATGAAGATAGGACAATGACTCATGACGAAGAAGGTGATGATGAAGCAAGTCAAACTAGTCTAGACTTCCACGTAGATGACCAACAAGAATAGCAGCAACAACAATCAGAAGCTCAAGGTGATATGAGTACCAATGAGGATGACATGTTTGGATCTGTTGCTTATAAAGTGTGCAATCAAAAAATTATATAATGTGGGCATGCAGACAGCTATCCAAAGAACAAAGTTAGGAACTATTGGAGCAAGAACTTACTAATGGTGGAAGCACTCCATTCCACTTAACCTACCCCCTGTAGCTACCACCATTCCAATCAATCCATTCATCACTCCATCCTTTCCTTCATTTCCCATTCCTCCAAGGCCCATGTTCCCATTTCCATCCCCAATGACCTTCTCCCTCGTGTCACCTCCCCACCCAACTATATCCCCTTTATCCTCCTCTCTCCACCAAGCAATCCTTGAGACTCAATTTGTAATTTATTCGTCCACCTTTGTAAATCCCATGTTCACACCCACTCATGCATCCACTATCACACCACTCTTCACCATCACTGCACTAGATGCCACGTCTAGTAACATGGACATTTCACCACCCGCTGCACCACCACTCATTGCATCTATTTGCCCACCACATCTAGGCATATCACAATTCTCCACGATCACCACTGCATCCACTTTCCCATCCCCCTTTCCCTTTCCCACTGCATCAACACCCACACTCACATCATCTTCATTCACCGTACCATTGATATTGTCACCCACAATCGACACTGCATTCCAACAAGTGTTTTCTTGTATGACCCAATTTAGAGATGAATTTGCATCTCTCAAAAGCAACTACCAAGCATTGAAGCATACCACTACATAGTTGTAGGTGCAGTTCAATACTTTAACCATCGAGAACGCTTCCCTCAATGCATGACATCAAGAATTACGAGAAGCATACCACTCCCTTGAGCTAGAAAGCGAATGAAAGACTAAAGAAGCACTCACAAATATGGAGAATCTTTTATAGGCTTCGACAATATGAAATGCCATGCTCACACAAAATATGGGACTATTAAGATGCCATCTCATAGCTGCTAAAGAGGAGAATCAAAGACTCTAGGAACAGAATCGCAAGAACCTAGAAGCAGCTTTGGATAGACCTGATGAACCCCTCAGTCGCAGTAGATTTAAAGCCGTACCCTTCAAATCCATGCAAATCTTGTTAGAAGATCATGCACGACTACTAGAGGATTACGATAAAATCAATGAAGAATATCAAAATCTCGAGAACAATCATAAACTTCTACTGTTACAGACACTTGCTCAACAACCACAACCCATTCTTGAAGTCACCCCCTAGAGATTCTTGATGAACTCAATACTTTACGAGCGCAGGTACTTGATCTTCAAGCATAGATTGCAGCTCACTCCAAGCCTCCCAGGTTAGATTCCCAACCAAAAATTCCGGCTAAAGACAAAATTGTCTCTATACCGATGAACGTGTCACAAAAGAAGGACAAGTCACTTTTGAGCTTCCTACACCCGCATGGCTCAAGTCAATAGAAGAACTTGGTAAAACCCACTTTGCACGTGTCGACACACAGCTACATGCCATGGCCATGATCAAGGAACAAATATTACAATCACCCTATTTTGCTCAGTTGGCCCCTCGAAGGTACATCTCCATCAATGAGCTTCAATATAAACCATGCTTCATGTTGATGGCAGAATATGACTTTGCAATTGAAAAAGAGATGGGAAAGAGACTAACCCATGCAACTGAGTTCGAGCCCGATGACCTGCCATGCGACACAAAGAAAGGTAAACTTTGCCAATGGAATTGGCACAAGGAGCTGCTACAAGAATATCCAAAGATGATGCACACATGGGTTAAGGCACCATTGCACTCACTGGGGTCCTATGCCACGATGCCGCTCCTAGACGGCATTCGCCATCAAGGTTCAAAATAATAAGCAGTGCAAGGATTGGCTCAATTATCCTTACTTCACTCCACCCCATGGGCCCCCTATAGTTGGATATATGATGGCCACAATTCGCCACTAGCTCGCTCGATTACACCACATGGACAATGTTGTAGCACACATGACTACCAAGATATTTGATATGATGCAGAACGTTTTTAAGATCTTTCGCTGTGTCAAATCACCACATGTCAACACCCCGGGCTTTGAGCATGGCAACCAAGACTTTGTAAAACAATAGTTATGCAATATAACAAAGGAGCAGTAGCAGAGAAGATAACAAATATAGGAGAATCTCAACAATTTTCTACTAACAGCAAGTACAAAGATGATGGCGTTGTCCACCCGTGCGCTCTCAAGGTAGAGCTTAAATGGTGATCTAGACAACTCTAGATAGGGAGATACAAGGTAGAGGTATGTTGGCTCAATTCGATATGTCAGGTAGTGCCCGTGGACGGCTATACATGGGCGGTAGAGCGTGGGCGGCCACTGCCCACGTAATTGCCATACACGGCTTAGACCGGTTGAACGGACCTAACAAATATAAATGATTTCTGACTCTGATAGGGAATATTCTATGAAATATTCCCTTTACCATCGCACCGGGGGCGCTACCCTCGAACCCCCACCAGGGGGCCCGTTGGCCCCCTTGGACCCCCTAGCCGGGGTTGCTCACAACTGCCCCGGAGCCCGCAATTGGGGACCCTGGTAACTCCCTTTCCTTACAATACCTTACATGGTCCAATATGACCTTCATCCAACATGCAAGTTGGGATTCCCATCAATTGGATAATGCACGCTTGGCTTCTCCTCATAATGGGGGCCTTACAAAATGTGCATACAATTATGAGGGGTAGACATTGATCATATACTAATAGAGTTGGCATACGATATGAGCACTATGCCATTGCACTGGGTGTGTTATGCTTGGCAGTGCCATCTAAAGTACTTACCTGCATGTTATAAGATGAGTTTTGAAGAGATGTTCATGACAAGCTTCTAGGAGTACCATTTTGAAGTTTTTATCAGCCGGCCTACTCATCTACTCCAATTATTTGCTTGCGAACAACTTTTGTATTCCACACACTAGCCGCTTCCACCTCCCGATGAACCTTAGGCCATTGAGTGGGAAAAACTAGGACTTGATCTCACATGAGGAATTCGCATCGCGGAACACACCCCTTCACATGACCTCTTGCAAAACTATATCACACAAACCCTGAAACAAGGATCTGTCGAGGACGATAGACGCGAGGGGGAGGGGGGTGTTGGTAGTAGCCAAAGGAATAGATGTAGAGGAAGCATGTAAAGGTGTACTACAAAGAGTCATGGGGAGCCATGTAGTCAACTTTTCTAGAGAAATATATGTGATATTACTTTTTCAAAACACCAAACAATGATTTCCATCACTTTTGTACATATGTATCATAAACCATCCACTTTCATAATTACTAGCTCCATTTTCTACAAGCTAAGGAGTCCTCAAGCTTGAGGAGCTTAGGTAGAATGTGCCTACCAATTTTGGCTATTTTTGAATCTCATTTAGACCTCCAAATAGTGCCGAGAACCTATTTTTTAACTATGTTAGACACTAGATGTGAAACCGGTCAAAACTAGTCTAGAATCTACAAAAAGCGCTAGAGAGCTCATTTTTGAGTTAGTTGGTGTTGGATAGTACTTATTAGTGTGAACTTTGAGTTTTTAAGAGTATTATTGAGCCTTAGAGTCTACTTTCAACCTTCCTTTATGTCTTGCTTGTCTTTTTCTTGTGTGTGCGTGTGTATGTGTGTGTGCATCTCCATGCTTCTCACCTTCACTCTCACTACATCTTGCATTCATGATATTCATATCACTCCTATGTCTTCCGTGGATTGACATTAAGGAGGTGGAGTTTCTTAACGTGGTGCTTACCATTGTGCTAGAGCAACAAGAGGGTTGAATCTTTATTTCTTTTGTTTTCTTTCGCTTTTCTCCTTTCTTCATCCCTTTCCACTTGTTCTTGCTTGGATAGTTGGCTTGGGAAATTTCTTCATCATCATCATCCTTCTTCTTTCCTTTATTCTTCTTATTCTTCTTATTTGCATAAAGAGCACTTGTAGAATTACCTTGGCAAGAGTTACCTTACTTTAAGTTTTTGTTGACCTCTTGATTGAAGATTTTGTCCAAGAATTATGTTGAAGTCAGGTGTTTGCACATCCGTGATAAGGTCATAAGGAGTTATAAATGATTTCCATTATCTACAACCTCCTTGAATTTAGTAACAAACTTTGTGATTGTTTGCTTTGGTGTCTTCTTCATTTGGTTGAACTCATTCCATAAGTGATTCTTCCTAGCTTTGGTGTTAGCAGAGAAGAATGGCTAACTTGCATCCAAAGTTTCTTGTGATGTTTTGCAACTTCTAATGTGTGGAAGCAAGAAATTAGGGATAGAGTTTAAGATATAAGAACTTGCTTGAGAATCTCTTGCACACCATAATATAAGCTTCTTAGTCTCTTCTTGTGTAGTTCCTCCTTTGGATCTTGGAGAAAGCATAACTTCATCACCCACTACAATTCCATAAAGATTTCTACCTTGTAAGTAAGCTTTCATTCTGATTTTCCAAGCCCTATAGTTGTTCCTCTCATGCTTTGCAATCATGGAAGGAAAACCATTAGTCGTAGCTCTATTACCAGTGAAGATTCTCAAAGAAGAGAATAGATACAAATCTAATGTTCAAGATGTTGAAGTTTTATTAAGTTGACCAGCAAAAAACATGGCCTTTTACTATTGGAGACTTTATTTCACATCATAATCTTCAATTTGATGCAATAAATCACCTGAGGTAATTTCCAAAGTCATTGAGAAACAATTAGTTCAAAACAAATTGTTTTGCACATGATCTAGTTCATGAAACTTTTTATTTATGGTTGGATCATGCACCTTCAAATGGTGAGTGCTCCTAGCCTAATTACAATTGGCTAAATTCCTCTTAAAGGATAGTGGATTATAGGGGTAAGTAGCTATTATACAAAATAATGCAACTTATAAGCTAAGTGTCACTCAATTGTAAAAATAACTTTAACATGTTCTCATCCCACCTTTTCAGGAATGTCTAGAGAATGACCTTGAGAGGTAAAATGATCTTTTTCTTATAAAGCATGAATCCAAATGATACAGACCTTTATATGCATAAAGTAGACACTAAGACCTTTTCAATTCACTCTTACTCATAAGCATTCAACTTCTAATGAGTGAGAACCAACCTCTGCAAGTCTTCTTACTTTGGAGAAGATGATGCAAAGAAAAAGCAAACAAACAAAATGAAGATGACATTGTATATTCATCTAACTATAGTAAAAATACTTTTGAGTCTTTATGTAGACTTTTTGGATTCTCTACATGGATTTCCACAACTCCTCACATTAATTTGAATTCAAACAACATTAGAGGATAAGTTGTTGTGACTAAGATCTCTTTTTCCTATAATCTAGGAAATGGAGAATCAAGTTTAAAATTGATTTTGCTAGTTGGTTGAATAACAACCTCATAACTCGTGGCTTTTAGGTCTTCCAATATTTATTCATTAACCAAAATAAAGATCTATGATCTGTAAATACTTATAGATTTCTATAAGGATAGAGAGTCAAATGAGATAGATAATAATATGGTTCATTCCATTAATAGATTGATTTGGAACAAAATATTATTTAAAGCATGGTGAAGGCTTGATGTTATACCACTATACTCAACCTCAACGTATGAAAATGCCACTATAGGCTACTTCTTACTAATCCATGAGATGGATTTTTTTCCTAGCATGAACACATAGCTAGATGTAGACCTGCTACCCTCAACACTCCCTACTCAATCTGCATCACTCCATGATTTGAGATGTAGATCCTCTCCATACCTATAACGAGATTCACCATTGATTGTGATCTTCAAATACCTTAGTACCTTCTTGGCTGCATTTAGGGTCACATCTTTGGCTCCATGCATGTATTGTGAGAGTACTCCTACTACATAACTCAAATAAGGTTTGGTGAGAGTTGGATATATCAATGAGCCTACCAAGTTGTTGTAGAAGGTCAAATCATCAAGCATTATACCAGCATCCTTCAAGTTCTTCATGTTTGTATCCATGGTTTGATCACTTGGCTTGCAATCTACCATGTCATATGTGTATTTGTAGAGCATATCTGGGAGGTACTTCATTTGGCATAGGTAGATACCTTCACCTGCATACACAACTTCAATGCCCAATAAATATTTTAGCTCACCCAAATTAGATACCTAGAATTTTATTCCAAGCCTCCTCTTCATGTCTTTGACACTTACATGATTATCCCCTATAATAATGAGGTCACCTACATATATGCACATGACTGCTAGTCTATACTCAACCTTCTTTAGGTATACGGATGGATCCACATGGCTTGAAGAGTATCCACCCCTACTCAAGTAATCCACCAACCTCTGATTCCATGCCCTTGGGGCTTGCTTAAGACCATACAAGGCCTTATTTAACCTCGAAACATAGTCTATCTGTTGTGGATCCTCATAGCCTTGAGCTTGGGCCATATTAAGAAAGGAATTATTAATGCCTATTTGGTAGATTGTCCATCCTTTAGCTGCACATATGGCTATCAAAGACCTAATTTTAGGATTGTTAGCACAATGTTGGAGGTTTCATTGTAATCTATACCTTGAGTCTAACTTTCAAGCCCTTTGCCACCAATCTAGCATTCTCTCTTGCTAGTGTCCCATTTGAGTTCCTTTTCACTTTGTATACCCATTTATTTTGGACTATCTTCATGCCTTTCTTCTTGGGACTAATTCCCAAGTGTGGTTGTCCTTTGGTGCATTGATTTCATCATATATTACAACCCTCCACTTTGGTTTCTCCTTGGCTTCCTCATAGGTACGTGACACCTCATATGCAACAACCTGAATCATGTATGCAAAATGCTTTTCCATGAAAAAATAATAAGTTAACCTTTGAATGAGGGTCTTCTTCCTAGTTTGTCTCCTTTCATTACCCTTTGAGTACTACTTGTTGAGGATTGTTAGTTTTACCATATGTGTAACCACCTTTTCTATGTCTTTCTCTTCACCTTGGTCACTAGCTTCAAAGTGTTAATGCATTCTACTTATTCATCATTCTATCAATGCTTTGTCATAGTTTTGCTTGGTTTCCTATCAAAATACTTGAATGTGTATATCCATAAGGTACTAGTAAGTTTCTTATATTGATAAAAACAATAGCTCATTATAGATCATAGATATAGTATAGGTTCATTATGAAAAGTGTATCTTATTCTAGGGTTTTCACTATAGTACATGTTAGAGTAATCCTAACCATTTTTTATTAACCTATTCACAAGTGCCTAAATTACATCCTACCCTTTCTAGGGCTAGGTAGTCGTATGATCAAGTCCATAGAGATACTCTCCACTTTTCTATTAGGGATTATTTGAAAATGGAGAAGACCTCCCATTTTCAAACTTGAGATTTATTGAACTATCATTTTGTTAGTCTTTTAGGGCCTTGCAAATTAGAAGAAACTAAAACTTCCCTTTAACATGATCATAATTCTTGCTAATTTCTAGGCATCCTATGCTAGGTGATTCACGACAATCAAATAGACTTTTTGCCTCATTTTCAAAGCTCTCTAGACACGCATTTCTTTTATGTATTAGATTATATATCATGGGTATTGTAATTCTTGCATTTAAGTCCTTTTTAGTATCCAAGGAAAGTTCATTCTTAATGGAAATCCATGCATCTAGATCCCCTTTATCACTTGATTTCCATATATAAAAATATGTAAGATCATGTCTACAAATTCCCTTAATGTACTCAAGTAGCTCATTGATTATCTATATAAAACTAAGTCTATTAGGCATTCATCAAAATGAATCCACCAATACATTAAAATTTCCTCTGCTAAACCTAAGCCCATGGTTGAACACTTGAAGCATCTTTGCCCGTTAGATCTTATGTAGTTTTGTTCTATTAGATTAGAGAAACAATAATGCTATATTGATCAAACATTATTGTTACTTTAGCACCATATACAAATTACTACTACACTTTTCCAAACCATGAATTTCATATTGCTCATTTTTTTCCATGGAATAAAGTTTGTAAGAAAGGTCCAATATGTTTCTTTTAATATGCCATTGTACATCCATCTTATATCGACAATGCTTAAATTTAAAAGTTGCACAAAATAGATAAAACAACTACAAGTTGTCTATTCACTTGAGCTCAAGAAGACAAGTTTCATGAGTATTTCCTTCTAATTTTCACTTCTATACCTCAAAAAGTGTTTCTTTGCACACTCATAACATCTCCTCTCTAAGGTTGTATGCTTAAGAAACTTCATTTAAGATCATCTATAAATTTCTAAAACTTTCTACATAGCTCTAGATAAACTTAAGGAAGTGCATCCCTAGGTTTTACAAAATTTTGATCTTTATTGATACATAAATCAGGGATATTTAGATTTTAATGTACAAAAATTATAAAGAGATCAAGGACTCATAAGCTCCAACCTGATCTTCAATGATCTCGATAATATCTTCTTTCAACATCCTTGCCTCCTAGCCTTTTGTTGTCCTCAACCAAACTTTTATTTGGTTTATGTACATTTGCTCTTATAGAAATTAATTGACCCCTCTTTGTTCCCCTATTGTATAATTGTTGGATTTGAGAATAACTACTTGTTGTTCCCCTATTGTATATTGTTGGATTTGAGAATAACTTCTTGTTGTTCAAGAATTTACATAATTGGTTAGCTTATACAAAGATTTCTATAGTTTATTCACTCTAGTGGTGCATCTATAGTATTCATCATCTACCATTCCATATAGATTGTCTCAAAGGCTATAGTTTTGTCCTGAGATCCTATTGAGATTCTTAAAAATATATCAGTCTCTCTCTCTCTCAAAAAAAATCATGTGTGAAATGCATCCTTTAAAGCCTATAGGTAGAAGTTGTTAATGAATATCAATCTAAAGAATTTAGGCATCCACCATTTAATTTTATGCCTTCCCTAAAATAAATAAAACTGACTTATGGATGAATCAAATCCCAAATATTACATTTCTCTATTATTTGATTCATCGAAGGATGTACGATAGGCTTCTATCATTCATACTAGTACTATGTAGGCATAATCCTCAACGTCCTTGAACCTTTAATGATTGTCTTGCAAATATATAACATGTAACTTTTTGTTGTCCATGTTCCTTTTAGTGGGCAACCAATTTTAGAGAACTAAGTAAGGTGCTTGTAGATCTAATATTCTTTACACATTTCCAATTGTGTATTGTTTCTCTTCTTTTGGTGATTGGATAATATGCTACATTTAATTTAAGTTCAAAGATGCATCGAGACAAATTTTATTGCATTCCTTATGGGCTACATAATATTTCTTCTCCATTTTGGATTCAATTTCTCTTGAAACTTCCTTTGCCAAAACCAAGATACTTTTCAAGTACTCTAAATATTCACCTACATCTTTACTTAAAATTTTCAACAGATATTCACAAATAGATTTTGGATCATAGTTTAGTGCATCATCAATTGTTACGGTTTTTTGTTGGCTTCTTTATTTTCTGTATAAAGAACTTGCCCAACTTTGTCTCATACTCATCACTAAGTTCTCTTACAATTCCAATCTTTCCTCTATATCTACCTTCCTTTTCCACACATGCATCGATTATCTTTTCATAGTGTTCAGTACTAGCTTCTACTTCTCCTCTACATCTTTTTATCTTTCTTGATTTTTTGTAAGGAGCACGGAAATGAGGAAGCTCAAATCAATATGAAGTATAAAACAATGGATAAAAAGATAAAATCCATTGCTAAGCCTTTACCAAAAGGAAGTGAGGAAAAGTTCAAGCAGGTGATACAAGACCCTATTTTATGTGAGCGAGAAAACATAGGACATACATTCATCAATGAAACCATTAAACAAATTAAAATAGGAAGTGATGATTTGTTTCTATTACCTACTGAACAAGAGTTGATTATTTCTAAGAATCATTACAAAACATGAGAAAGATTTTTCACTCTATCCTCATGAGATATGCTACACTAATCCACATCTAGTTCAACCTACAATCACTTTTATGGTACCACATATTCCATGGGATCTTTCCTCCATACCCATCCCAAAAGCTCACTTACCATAGTTGATGAGACTAGTTAAGGAGAAGATGCACATGCAAATTCTAGAGCCATCCTTAGCTCCATATTCTAAAAAATGGTTCACTGTACCTAAAAAGAATGGAAACTTGAGGTTCATTCAAGACTTATAGCCTGCCAATAAAGTCACGATTAGGAATGTTGGAACTAACCCATGAAGTATTTAGATGGTGATGCACCACAATGTTCTCTCCTTCTTGAGAGGTCCATGACAATATCCTTGGAGTAGAAAACCGAGCTCCAAGCACCACACACGGTCTCTACAAAAAGGCTAGAGAATACATAGAAAAACACAATACATAGGGAGCACGAACATAGACTTCTTAGATGTTACAAATGCAGTCAAACTCATAGTCTATGACTGACTAGGCCACTGTATGTTTTATTAAAGAACATATACAAAAGTTTCGAGTGACCATTTGCCCTTTCCCATGGACACTAATGGTAATAATCTCCCACTAAAGGCCAATATGGACAAAGTAACTATGGGAGAAAATTGAAGAATGATAAAGAATACCTGAGTGTAATTATACAAGCTATACCTCCCACCTGATGGGCATGTTACAAAGTATACAAGTCACTGTGTAAAATTATGAATCAAGTAACCCCCATCAAGTGACAACAGTGTCGAAAGCTATCCTGTGGTAGAACTTTAGTCAAAGCATCTGCAACATTATCTCGAGTATGAACCTTCTCAAGAATAATGCACTCAGTGTCTAACCAGTCTCTAATGAAGTGATACCTCACCTCAATGTGCTTGATTTTTGCATGATAGACCAGATTCTTAGCCAAAGCAATGGCACTCTGACTATCACCGAGCAAACGAGGTACATGCTGAGGTAGACCCATATCACAAGCAAGATGAGAAATCTACAATGTTTCCTTACATGCCTCACTTACTGCAACATACTTTGCTTCTATGGTGGAAACAATTGTACAATCTTGAAGACGAGATCTCCAAGAGATAGCACCTCCAACAAAATGAAAAATGTACCCTAATGTAGACTTACGATTGTCTACACAGCTAGCATTGTCAGAATCCATGTAACCAATAATGGATGATTTTCCTCTACCTAAGCATAAACACTTGTACTTAGTGCCACTTAGATATCTCAAAATCATCTTGATCGCTTCCCAATGTTGCTTGTTAGGATTAGAGATATGTCTTCTCACAACTCCCATTGTAAATGCAATGTCTAGTCTTGTAGCAACCATAACATACATGAGACTACCAACAGTAGACTGATAAGGAATTTTGATCATGAATGCCTTTTCCTCATCAGATTTTGGGCAATCATCCTTGCTCAATTTCACATATGTGGGTAAAAATGTACTCAATGCCTTTCCACCCTGCATTTTGATCATATGGAGTACTTTGGATATGTACTCACTTTGAGACAAGTATATGCATCTTTAACTCCTATCAAGAGTAATGTGCATGCCAAGAATATGTTTGGCATCCCCCAAATCCTTCATATCAAATTTTTCACTCAAATTCTTTTTGAGAATTGACAAGTCATAAGAGGACTTCCCAACTATCAATATATCATTGAAATAAAGTATCAAGCATATCAAGCTACCATCTAAGCATCTCTTTGTGTAGAGAAAATGATCCTCATTGCTTCACGAATAGCCTTGAGACTTCGTAAAAGCATCAAGATTTTGGTACCATTTTTTAGGGGAGTGTTCAAGTCCATACAAGCTGTTCTTGAGCTTACAAAGTAGAATTTTTTTGCCAAGTTTTTTTTTTCTATAAGATCTCCATGCAGGAAACCAAGTTTTGCATCCATTTGGACTAGCTCTAAGTCATCCATTGCAACAAATCCAATCAACATGCATATGTTAGTGATCTTGACCACTAGAGAGAAGATTTCCTCGAAATCAACACCATGTTGTTGCTTAAAAACCTTTGTAAAAAATCGCGCTTTATACTTTGGAGAAGCACTATCAGATGTGAATTTTAGCTTATATACCCATTTAGATGGTAATGCTTTCATGCCCTTTGGCAAAGGTACTAAATCCCAAGTACCATTATTGTGAATAGAATCCAACTCACTCTTCATGGCACGCTCCCACTTGACATGATCCATTGTCTGCATAACTTGTTTGTAGCAAGATGGCTTACTAGCATCTGTTAGCATAGCAAAATTCAAACCTGGAGCATATCTATTAGGTGGATGTGAGACATGTTGGAGGAGATGGTGGATAATCACAAGAGATGAGTTAGTGTAGCTAAAACCTGCTTCACATCTGCTATAAGTAATGGCTGAAGAGTGTTGTGGGCCTCCTTAGCTAGCTAATAAGCACAAATGATCATATATGTTTCTTGGAAGGTGATGCACAAATTATAGGATCAAAACAGATAGATAGGCATATGATCCAATGCACAAAACTTGCTATTTTGGTTGAGATACCTATCCAAAGTTTTGCACAATTCTCTCAATAGCAAAAATTAGTAAAATTCCTTTTTAGGATTATAAGTTAGCGTAACAAGCTACCATTCATGAATGGAATCATCTAAAATGATAAACTATATGCAGAGAATTATGCTTAACAAGTTGAGCATACACCCCAACTTTTATGAGCCTTTATAGTCACAGACCAATGAGCAATGTTTGATTGAATATTTGACGATCGAATGAACCATTATACATGAAACTTTGTAGGAGTAAAGTAGATAGTATGTTGAAGATGTCATGATTTAAATCATGCAAAATGATGCACTACATAGTGAGAACCATCTTAGACAAACTCACTGTTCTGATAGAGTTTGACAAAGAACATGTATTGAGTAAATCATGTAAAATTACAAAGGTGTTGGCAATAAGGCATTTCTTAATGAGTGTAGAATGAGTGAGATATGGTATGAGCTCCTCTTCTCAATAAAGGTACATGGAAATAATCTCTGAACCTCAAGATGCACACAGGATTCTCTTCTCATGTTTTATAGCTTTTGTTGGAGCCAAGGATTTGAATTTGAATTCAAATCTCGACCTAAAAGAAATCCTAAAGTATAGGATTGATTATCTGTTGAGTCAACTACCAAAATCAGGAGATGCTTTGCTTTCTAACTCCTCATGGGTTCATTGACCTTCTACACTGAGTAATTTTAACTTCAAAGTTACAAGAGGTTGTACATATGACCTTCCCAAGTGATATGCTAATACATCAAGCTTATGTGTATTCATAAAGTATGTAGGCTTGGGCTTAATTGCACCAACAAGACACATGTAGAGCATCTCAATGGTTGCTGAACAGGAACATTTGTAGACTGATATGACTCGACATTCTCTTGAACATCCCTATGTGTAACATTTTTATGCATGCTAACTAGAGGACTAATATCCTCAAAAACCACTCTTCTCACTTAAACCTGCTTAATGAGCTATTTATGAATCTTAGTGCTGTAAAATTACATGGGTCCAAGGGGTAGAACCCTTGGGTTTGTAGGTGTGAAACCCTTGGGATTTATGGTTTATTTACCCCTTTTGGATGGTTCTTGAACCTTATGGCTAATTCTCTAAGGTTGAGCACCTTAGGCTTAATTGGAAGCTTCTCCTAGCCACTTGGCTTGTACGTGAGAGCTTGGAGAGTCTTTTTTTAGAAGTCATATGATTTCATGTGATATCCTAAGCTTGGAAACCATGTGACCACCTTAAGGACCCATGTGATGGAAGGTACACATGTTCCCTTGAGAGGAACTTACCCCCTTGGACTTGGAGCTATATATTAGAGGGGTTGGTTGGGTGGAAACACATCTCTCTCTCCTAGTGTGAGTTAGACTAGTTAGTCTTCCTAGTTGATTAGATACTCAGTTGTGGAGGCTATGGAGCTCTCACACAACAGTGGTATCAGAGCTAGGACTCTTGAACTTCATCTCCATGTGAGATCTTACATTTGCAAGTCTCGATTTTGAGGTTTGAAGGTGGGTGATTCGTTCTTGACTCGCGGATGCTGAGAGCTCCTTCTTCTTGAAGGAGGCAAAAGAACATCGTGTGATCTCCCCCTTTTGGCTACAACCACGTAGCGGTGCCATACAACCACCGCGGCCAACTTGACGAGCGTGCGCTTCTCTGATGGGCAGATTCATGAGGCAAGATGTACAAGTGCCTGATCGAACAACGGTGGACCACGCATATCTGCGTGAGAAGACGAGCTCAACGCATGCTTATTCTCTTCATGTGTTGAACTGAAGAATGCTCCAACGCTCTATATGAAGATTTTCATGTGAGTGCATATCCTCTATATGGGATATGTTTCCCTCAGCCGACGACCCCTACCACAACCACGCAGATTTTTTGTGCTCTTCAACATTTCATGATCAGAAGGATGCACGTAGAGGGCTTGCAACCTCACGAATTCATAGATGAATGAATGCAAGGACCATCTTCGAGTGCAGCTTGGATGCAATGTATGGAGAATCAAAGGAGGATTATGGCTTTGAAAAAGTGACAACCTTAACAAGATGAGCACACTCGCAAATGGATGACCATCACCAAAGATGTTGGGGGAGTATTTTTTGTCCTCACATATCTCATTTATTTAAATACGTAAGTAACTGTAATTAGCATTGTGTTTATTTGGAACTGAACGATAGTGGATGAGGTTCGGGTTGGGGTTGTCCGTCAGTTCAACAATAGGTGCAGGGATGGTCTCGTGCTTGTCATGTGGATGCCCCCTTCCTCTTGCCTCTCGACATGATGCCATTTGTTTAACCTTTTACCACCCCAATATGGGGGGTAGAAAGTTAATGGATTGGAACTAGAAACTCATACTTGTAAGATTGTCCATCTACCCATGGATTTGCATGTTCCACGGATAATTGGCTTATTGTAGCCAAGCGTTTATAGCGACGTTGCTTTTTTATCCTTAATACACCCTATATTTTTAAGTATCATTCATTTCCCGATATATAGTGGAGTATGCCTTATGTGGATAATTTCTTCATACATTAAATGCTAGTGTACGCAGGTCTATGAAGTATGCATTATGGAAACTCATATGCATAGAAAGAAGGAAGCATGGAAATTTTGCACCATCCTTTGAATAAACAAAGTTCCAAATTAGAAATTTTGCATGCTTTAAGGAGGGGTTCAACTTCTGAACCTTACACATGCTACACCTTTTCCAATAAAGGTGTAAATGTCTTGGCATTAACTAAATGTATGCATTTGGAATGTATTACATGGGTTTGAGGGTTAAGAGGGAGATTTGCTTTATTCAATCTTAAGTATGGTTACAAGTTCCATTATAGGAATAATGGTAGTAGAGAAAATTAGCCATATTAAAAACTACCATTCACTTCCTATATGATTTGCTTATTACAAGTCAAGAAATAGTACAATAAATTAAGCTTGAAATCCCTCTTATGGAATTATTCTATAAACACCCATGGCATGCCTGATGAGGAAGGCCATAGACTTAAGGTAATAGTACAAAATTTTCTCTCTTAGAACCACGATACAATGGTGGTAAGTTAGAGCATCTATTCTCAATCTCTAAAAAAGAGAAAATATGGTATAACAAAATCTTAGTTTTGGAAGATGGAAACATTATTTATCATGTTCAAGGAAGTTCTTTGTTTGAGAGAACTAAAGAACTATTTGGAGCTTTACATTATTCTTCCAAGAAAATGCAAGGCATGAAGAGAAGGTAAAACTCAAGGGTTGTAATAAACCCTAAGTACCAATTTCTAATGTCCTAGAAATAAAGGACTACATAATAAATGGAATTAACATCTACTTCAACATAGAGATTTGTTTGGCAAGTCAATTATTCTTTCTCAGATTACTCATTATGTCAAAAACGATGATACTTAGTTGAGATATAAACTAGCTCTATCAAGTGACATAAAAGGGATCTTGTAGAGTATATCTGAATCAAGGAATAATTGAAAAGTCAATGTTTTGAGATTAGACTTATCAAGTTGCATGAGTTATAATTTCATTATGACATGAGCAATAGTTATGCTTTGCAATGGAAATGAAACCTACAGGTCTAAGAAGTAATAGCTCTTACTTGATTAGACTAAAACAAGGTTTGATCCAAAGATCCAAGCCAAAGTTACCTTTTACTAAAGTAGACATGTAAGCCAGATGGTATGGGACATCTAAGTTTACATTAATACTTAAGTAGATTCGGTGGTATGGGACATCGAATTGGTAGGTACTCTTAACTTGCACTTTGGACACGTGTTTTATAAGCTTGGAGAAGACAAAGCAAAAAGCTCTGAATAGTTCTTTTAACCAGGGGAACAATACAAGATTGAAAATAAACTCTTTCAAATACGTCTAAAAGAGAAAAATTTTCAATTTACTCTCAAGTAGTTTTTGAGGACGAAAACTCTTAAGGAGGGGAGAAAGTCCCCAAGAACTTGTATCTTATGCCTTGAAAAGACCAAATAGGGTATTGCAAGGTAAAATATATGCAAGAAATAGATAAAATTGAAGTACTTCCTCGTATTATAGTACTTCATATATCTTTCACTACATCTTCCAACTAAATGAAGTTCTCAAAGATTGGGAATTCTCAAAGAAGCCCAATGCAAGAGAAGACTTTCATACACCTTAAGGATTGTATAAATCCTAAGTGGTTAGGAAAAGAATTTGGATGAGCTATAAAGCATAATCCTAAAAGTATCTTGATGCTTCATGGGGATAACATAACATACGTTATGGATTCCAGTAATATAGACCTAAGGAATATCGATTCTCGTGTGAAGCATAATAGCTAGATCCCCAAGTAAAACCCATGGGTAAAGCTTTGAGCATGAAGGGATCTATTGGAGAAAGACCTAGTCTTTGGCAAAAGAAAAGAAAAAAAGCCAAAAGACCCAAGTAGGGTAAAGATCAATTCAAACTTAAAGTTTGATAAGATGAATCACATCACATTAAATGGTTAACCAAATATTTATAGTATGATTAATAGTGGTGAATCTAAGCACCTTAATCCTTACTCTCATAGTTGGGTACCATAGTATGAAGGGCATTCAAAAGGACAGAAAAGGTGAGAAGATATAGAGACAAAGTTATGTGGATTGGATGAAGAACACACTGGTATGGGACGGTGGGTACTGAATCCCCTTGAGTACTTTTTCTTGATGGCCTGAAGAAAAAGGGACTCATGATCCAATGGAATGTGTCAGGAAGATAATGTCGAGGAATAGACATCTTCTTCAATTATCCTCTCAAAGGGGTGAAGAATTATTCTAACAAGATACGAAAGGATCTGATCTATCTCTCATTGAGAGTTAGAAATAAAGAGAGGATCAACTTTTTTGAGTTTGAAGGTAAACTCTAAAGGATGAAGTTCTAAAATCTTCATCCCAAAGTATGACTTGAAATTCAAGGAACATAAAAATGATCTTAGACCAAGCTTGAAAGAAAGCTCAGAATGATCATCTTTTTGATACTTGATAATTCAAGTGAACTGAAGAATAGAAAAGATCTAATTATGATGTCAACATAGGGCATCTTTAATAGATCAGATTATAAGGGAGAGAACTCTGGAAGGATCAAGAAGCCCTTTAAGGTTTGAGATCCAACTAAAGAGCCGTAAGGATTAAGCATTGAAGAAATGATTGGAATAATCTATTTCTAGTTATGACCTTAAAGATAACACGATCTTTTACACTATGAGTTCCCATCCTGTGGATGTAGTTATAAAGGTCTTAATCTTTTTGGAAGAGCAAGTAAAATAGATTTCAACCAATCAGAGTCTTCAATAATTAGATTAATCCCTATGGGTTCTAGTTTCTTAAAGTGGATTCTTAAAACTACGTAAAGTTTTGAAAGAACATTGAACCCACTTTTGGTAAGTTATTCTCGCTGAAGATAAAGAGGATGTTATATCCTCTTAGAATTAGATAAATAATACACATATACCATTCTATTGGTTGGGAAGGGAATTATAAAAATAGGTTCCCTTCTATGTTTAGAGGCAAATTTTAAACAGGAAAATCCACCCATTTTACTAAACCTAAAGGTACAAATTATGTGTACATCTACGAAGAAGTGATTTGGCCAAGGATTATGAAAGGTTCAACTTCCTTTTAGACCAAATTGGATTCTATTTTGAGAAATAAATCTCATAAAGAAAACTTAAGAAGCATTCATCTATTTTGCTAGGTTCATGCACTAGTGGTGCAAAGAGATGGACCAAGGTAGCAATTTAGCTGAAGTCACTTTGACTCCACCTAATCCACATGTTTGAGCTTTGGAGACCCAGATGACACATGGCTTAAACAAAGGATATAGGCAGGGATGTTCTCTTCCACCCTTTTCATTCTTTCCATATTTTGCATTCGACTTAGTTCTTTTTCGTATGCAAACTAGATGGAACTTTGAATGATTGGGATAGGGAATTAGACCACACATGAATTCTCCTCTTTTAAGATTCAGTTGGGGTATAATTTCCATTTCCAATTAAGAGGTGGATTTAGAGAGATGAAAGCCATGATGCTTGAGATTGATCATGGTGCACGGGGGAATACCCCAAGGTATATATCTCCACTCATTTCTGAGGACAGAAATGCTTTTAAGGGGGGGAGAATGTTGTATAATTACATGGGTCTAAGGGGTAGAACCCTTGGGTTTGTAGGTGTGAAACCCTTGGGATTTAAGGTTTATTTACCCGTTTTAGAAGGTTCTTGAAACTTAGGGCTAATTCTCTAAGGTTGAGCACCTTAGGCTTAATTGGAAGCTTCTCCTAGCCACTTGGATGAGCTTGGAGATTCTTCTTTTAGAAGTCATATGATTTCATGTGATATCCTAAGCTTGGAAACCATGTGACCACCTTAAGGACCCATGTGATGGAAGGTACACATGTCCCCTTGAGAGGGACTTACCCCCTTGGACTTGGACCTATATATTGGAGGGGTTGGTTGGGTGGAAACACATCTCTCTCTCCTAGTGTGAGCTAGACTAGTTAGTCTTCCTAGTTGATTAGATATTCAGTTGTGGAGGCTATGGAGCTCTCACACAACACTTAGACTCATTGAAAATGACCTCACTACTTTTGATCATTGATTGTGTTTCAGGATCCCATAAGTGATATCAAAATTGTGTTCTCGAACATATCCAAGAAAAATGAATTTCTTTGATTTATGATCCAACTTTTGTCTAAGATTCTTGGGTATATGAATGCTTCACACCAAAAAATTTGAAGATGATCATAATGCAGAGGCTTCCCTATCCATAAATCTTGTGCCACTTTCAGACCTTTGGTGGTACTAGCTGAAAGGTTAATCACATGAAGTGTAGTCAATACTGCTTTTGCCCAAAAGCCTTGTGAAATATTTGCATGATGTAGCATAGAAACTACTCTAGCTTGAATAGTTCGATTTATCCTTTTAGCTACATCATTCTGTACTAAGGTATAAGCCGCTGTAGAATCTTTATGAATTCCTCTAGACTAACAGAAAAGGTTGAATTCATATGAGGTATAATCACTCCCATTATCTGAACGTAAAGCCTTAAGCTTAGTTCCTTTTTAGTCTCAACTGAAGCAAACCATTTTTTGAAAGTATGGAATACCTCATCCTTTGCTTTGATAGGATATACCCAGACTTTTCTAGTAGCATCATCTATGAAAGTGACAAAGTAAAGAGAACCACCTAATGACCTTGTGGGCATAGGACCACACACATCTGTATGAATGAGATCTAAAGGCTGAATTGAAGAGTCAATGTGCATCTTGTGCACATTCCTACTTTGCTTTCCATATTGACAATGCTCACAAAATGAAAAATTAGAGAAAGATAACACAAGTAAGTAGCCAGAACAAGAAATATTTTCCATTCCACTATGTTTATATGGCCCAAAGGGACCATGCCAAATACAAGCCATAGGTTGTTCAGTAAAAACTAACAAGTTTTCTTTTTGTGATACAAATAAAGGATAAAGTGAGCGAACTTTTCTTCATTTTCCAATAACCATATTGCCCTTTGATATGTGAAAGCATGGAAGAGCACCTTGTAGCCAAGGTCATCAAGTTAACCAACTGACATCAAACTGCATGATAACTGAGGTACATGGCATACATTATGCATAGAAAACATTGAACCATCAATAAGCTACACAACCACATCTCCGATCTCGACAACATCACACTGGTAAGAGTCACCAAGTCTCACGGTACCAATAGACTTTGCTACATAATTAGAGAACCATTCTCTATGTGGTGTCACATGGAAAGAAGCACTAGAATCTAGCAGCCACATGTGGGAAAGAAAATCAACCATAAGAGCCTCACTTGGCACAATTCTATCAAGTGTCAAAACATCAACATCATCAAAAATAGCATTAATTTCTTCAATCTTCACAGTTGAAGTAGATGGTGCATATAGCTTTTTAACATGCCCATCAACATTCTGTCCTTTACCTTTAACATTCTTTAATGCATAACAATCTTTCTTCATGTGTCATTTCTTATGATAATAATGGCATTCGATATCCCTCTTTCTTGATTTACTTCTACTCTTATTCCGTTGACCATTCTTTTCCTTATTTTTGCTCCTACCATGTTGGTGATTCTTTCCTTGGTAAGAATCCCAAAAATTATATGCATCTCCACTCGGAGTGCCAACCATAGATTTTCAATGAATCTCCTCACTCAAGAGTGCTCCACATATGTCATCATAGACCAATTTACCACCAAGTGAACTATTGCTAATAGTTATGCAAAACGTATCTCATGCTGATGGCAAGGTGCATAACAACAAGACTAATATCATTTCATTATCCATATCCATTTTTTGAGCATGTAACTAGGAGAATATAGCATCAAACTCATTTAGATGAGCAGCAACACTATTTGTGTCCTTCATGCAAAGTTCATATACTTTTCTCATTAGATACACTTTATTTGATGCCATATATTTTTCATATGTATTGCATAACTTCTTCCAAAGCTCCTCTGCACTTTCATAGTCTAATAGTATAAAGTAAACATTATGTCCCAAGTGCATCTGAATGGTAGGCTTGGCCATTTCATTTAACTCATTCCAATCATCTTTATCCATGTTAGCAAGCTTCTTTGAGATTCCATTTACTGGCAAAGTTTGTGCCATCAAATTTTTGGATCTCAAAATGGTCTTTGCCCTACAAGTTATAGCTCCTCCTCGAAACACTTGCACTAGACCCTGATCCACCAGACGTGCCTTAGAACTTTGATGCTATGATGGTAGATAATTGAATAGAATGATAGTATATCTAGAAGAGTCCAAACACCACTAAAGCTCAAAGGAGGATGACCAACAAGTGTCAAATTTTGGAAGAGAATTCAGTAGTCTTATTAGAAAAATGAATTAATGACCATTAATGACCAACCAAAAGGATTATGTGAGAATAAATATGCTCACACCAATAAGTGTATCACGAAGTAAATCAATCACTATATAGTTGATAAAACCAAAAAACTAGGAAAATTTTGCCAAAGTATCCTCTGAAAAATGAGCATATGACTAGTGTCAAAGTCTCATAAAATTGCAAGCATTGACATGATTACTTGCATAGTGAATCCTTGACTCCACTACATATAATCAATCATGCAAAAGAAGCCAAGTAGGCTTATCGAGCACCTATGAACAACTATCATACATCTCCTATGGTGAGGCTGGTTAAGTCTTGCATCTACATCACCAAAGAGACCTCGACATGTAGGCATCTTCCAATTAAGAAAACCTCACCACAACCCTGTTCATCAAACGTACGGCTTTATGCAAAAATGTAACTGCTATATTATTCACTACATGGATGTACATAAACAACATCCACAAAAGCATAAATAGTGTGTATGTGCTCAATATATGCAGTAAAATAGCACTAAAAAGTTGAATTCACTGTCAGAACATTGGCCAACAACACTGCAAGTGTCTGTCAACTCTGTTCAAAAAACCTTCATAACTTGCAATGGCTGCTCCCACCACAACTAAAACCTTTCAAGAAACTTGTAGATTAACTACTGTGGCTCAAAACATATCCCAAAAGCTGAACATTCATTGTCAAAGAAGTACAAAGAACACTCTTCTTGATGTTCTTGGACCTCTATGAAGAAAATTATGCACAAAAATACTCCAAAATGGCTTCAAAAGGCATCCCAAAAATGCTTCAAAAAATGTATTTGAAAGCAAAGAATGAAGCTTTGAGGGACCAAAACATGTTTAAGGTAATGTAAACCTTAGTCTTTCCCCTTCTTCAGACACTACAAGAGTGTAGCTTAGTGGCGAGAGATTTCCATGGTTAAGCGAGCTTTGGGGGGAACAATACTGGGATGGATGACCTCTTTGGAAGTACCGAAAACCTCTATCTTCCTTGATCATTGGGGTCCTCCCTCCCACGTAGCCAATAGCACCAACAATGACTTTGGTGACTCGGATAACAAGGTATGCCAAGGTCTATTCCTTGGTCCTTGCCTTAGAAAGGAACAAATATTTTGCATCAAAATGCTTTGATATCAATGAAGTATTTCGATGGCAATGCACCATAGTGTGCTCTCCTTCTTGAGAGCTCCACGACCATATCCTTGAATTAGAAAACTGAGCTCCAAGCACCACACATGGTCTTTGCATAGAGGCTATAGAATATGTGGAAAACACAATACACAAGGAGCACGAACATAGACTTATTAGGGGTTACAAATGCGGTCGAACTTATAGTTTGCGGTTGACAGGCAACTATATGTTTCTATTAAAGAACATATACAAAAGTGTTCAATGGCCATTTGACCTTTCACATGGACACTAACAATAACAACCCAATTGTAGGTGAGTTTGCAAAATCCTTTTTTGGGCACTCTATCTAATCTATGGGTGATTTATATCTAGGATATGATCAATTCCAACTTTCTATTGAGAGTAAAGACATTACCATGATCAAGAATCCTCTAGGCTTAGTACGCATGTGCACTTTGCACCAAGGAACTACAAATTCCATAGTGCATATGATGAATGCTATGAATATGGTCCTGCATGATTTCATTCCAAATGTGATGATGCCTTTGATCGATGACATCCCTATTAAAGGATGTGAGAAAAAGTTGAAAGATGAAAACTTGAACTCTTGTGGATGTGGAAAATTTGTTGCTAACCGCATCTCTTATTATGAACCAATATTTCAAAGATTTGAGGAGGATAGTCTCACATTTTCTATTGCAGAATTTGTTTTCGGTGTCAATGAAGTACTCATTGTTGGAAATCTATGTAGTCACTATGGTTGGAGACCATACTCACCTAAAGTTGATCCCGTAAATAATATTTTTGAGATTTGTAGCAATGTTAGAAAAGTGAGAAGATTTTTAGGACCTTGGGTTTTCTAGGCTATTTGGATACCTCACTATGCACATGTTGCTAATTGTCTTTATGAGTTGTTGAGGAAGAACAGAATGTCCATATGAACTAAGACGCATTCTAAATTCATGAGGAAATTGAAAAAACTACTACTTGACACTCCTATCTTGAAAAGACTTGACTATTTAGATAATAAAACCATTATTATGACTATAGACACTAGTCCTATAGGTATAGGATGGGTTATTGGTCAAGATGATGAAGAGAGGAAAAGATATGCAGTTAAATTTGGTGCTAAGAATCTATATGAAACTCAGCAAAGATACCCACAGATCAAATGGGAGCTTTAAGATTTAGTCATAGCTTAAAGACTAATAAGGAATATATCATAGGATCCAATGTGATTGTTGAGATAGATTTTTACCACTTATTGGTTTGATTGAAAATTGTTCATCACCTAATATTGCAATGTTGAGATGGATATCATATATTAAATTTATAGATCTAGTTTTATTTCATATTCTTGGAAAATCGAATACTAATGCTGATATGCTTTCCATAGCTAAATTTGAAGATGATGTTGAGAATGCAACAAGATTAGATTAAATTAATTATGATCCACAAGTGTATGAATATGAACGTTTTGATGATGAAGATTATGAAGGGAGTGGAAAGACATTGGCAAATACCTTACTATTCTATAAAATTCACCTACTTTGTTATCAAATAAATTTCAAGACATTAGAAAAAGAGCTTACAAAATTTCTTCTTAAAAGATGGATTTATTTGGAGACATGCTAGGGGGAAAGTTGAAATGCCACAAAGGGTACTCTGAAAAAAGAAACTTCAATTGCAAGTTATGAAAGATTTGCATGACATATTATGGGTTGAACATAAAGGGTTCATGGCTACATATGAAACGATTAGAGAGAGTTATTGGTGGCTGTGAATCTATGTCAATGTAAGGGATTATGTAAAAACTTGTACTACATGTCAAATACACTCATCTGTGAAACATCGAGATCCTTTGCATCCTAATATCCTCCTTGTATTCAATATAAGTGGCTCGTTGACCTTGTGACCATGCCTAAACCTATTGATAAGATGTGCTATATTGTACTTGCAAGAGAAGATGTTACACACCATGTAGAGGGCCGAGTACTATGATCTAAAACAACATATAATGTACGTGAATTATTGCTTGAGGATGTGATTTTATGATTTGAATATGTTGAGAAAATAGTGGTTGATAGGGCAGAACTAGATGCTCAAGTGGCTAGAGATTTCATGGACATCATGGAATGTACTTGTCTCTTACAACTACTTACAACCCTAAATCTAATGGGAAAATAGAGAGAGTTCATTCACCGATTGTGAAAGCAATCTCTAAAGTTTGTTATGATAACTTGAATCAATGGCCAAAGTATTTATCTTTTGCATTATGGGCTGATAGAATGAATTCCCTTAGGACAATGGGATACATGCTTGCTGAATTACTATATTGTCAAAAACCTATTTTTCCTATTCACACAGGAATTCCTACATGGTCTAGTCTACCTTGGAATGATAATATGTCTATTGATGAATTATTGGCTTTAACGATAAAACAACTTGAGCAAGCGAATGAGAAACCGGATGAATTGGTTATGAAGTTGCAAGAATCCAGAATGGAAAATAAGAAGTATTTTGATAAATCACATAGACTAACACCAAAAAAAATTCATAAAGATGACTATGTTTTGATCCACGATAGTATGTTTGATTCTCAATATGATGTAGGAAGAAAATGAAAATGCTGATGGTTTGGACCTTATATTTTTTTATAAAAGTACATGAAAATGGGACATATGCTTTATGTGAATTAGATGGAACTTTACTAAAGACATTGATTGCAAGAAAAAGAGTGAAATTATTCAAGAAAAGGGATGAAGATGAGTACAAAATTGAGGAAGACATGATTGAAGAAGAACCAAATTGACCACCTGATATCTTTTTTTTTTGTTTGTACCTATTGCTTTTTCATTGCCTTGCACCTTTGTATTCATATTTTTCAAACCTATAAAACTGGCTCATGATAGTATCAAATTAAAAGTGACAACTATTTGACTCAATTAGGAAGTCAACTACTTGAAATTTTGTTTAAAATCTTTATAGATGAGGTGAAGCTAGGAAAGAATAAATCAAATTTTAAGCTTTAGTAGGAAAGAGGATTTTCTTTTTATAAATAGGAGCATGTTTGTGCATAAAAACATGTTTGAATGAAATCCTATTTTTTGCCTATGCATTCATCTAGATCCTGAGTTTGGAATAAGGGGTTAAGCCTTTCCTCTTAAAGCAAAAAAGTTGCAAAGATTATAAAAAATGGAAACTGATACTTTTATTCCACCCCAAAAAAAGTACACTTTACCAATTATGATTCAGTACATCAATGGATGCTAAATAATTAAAGAATAATGAAGAAAATTCAGAAGATGATAAGACATGAAAAACTAGTTGCCATCTTGAAATCACTTTCAATTATTTTGGGCAAACGAGGTGGATTTATGCATGGGAGAAACTAGTGGAATTTCATGGATATGTTTGAATGCATTACATGTAACTATTTATATGAGATGATGATTGACTTCGAATGAGCATGTCAGGCAATTTCTTTCTGGAACATCTAAATCAAGCTTGTAATGGTCTTGTAAACTTATTTCAAGTAATTGTTGCATGAAATAGTTACTCATCAAAAATTTGATTTTTTATCATATTCTAGGAAAAAATAAAATCATGTGCATTCATTGAACATAAAGTCACAAAAAATTTTGAGTTTGGACTTTGATAACAAAGAACTTTCGATACTACTTTTGTGTACATTGATTTTCAGGATTGGCTCATCAAGGACAATGTGCAAGTTTAATAGGGGTGAATGTCGGAGTGATTCTCTTCTTTGAGGTACTTCTTGGTTGGCAAGGGTTATGTGTACATTAAACAAGCAAAGCACATTCAAGGTTGATACAACCAAAGGATCTTTAGGATCAGAGGAGGTAAAAGGAGATAGAAAGGGCAACAAGCTGTTCATTGAGCATAGATCATGTGTGTGATGAATTCCGAGATTATCTACAATTTTGAGGGCATGTATTATGTGATCAAGATTTCCCTCATATCATCATTGACTAGCATGCAACTTTTGTATGTGTGAGAATAGCTCTGACACTGAAAATTTGCCAAGAGTTTGAATCAAATTCTAATTGTCCAGTACAATGAACATGTGCATTTGCATGTTGCTTGATCAATCATAAGTTTGAACCAAATTGATGGATTTATATCTAATTGCAACCAATGTTGTGCTCTTGCTGTGTATGACAAGAATGCATGATTGTATTCATGGAATACATCCACTTGCTACAATAAATCCTTGGCGGTAATCTTTGCTAGTTGATGGAAACTATGTTTTTCCTTCGACGTCTTGTTTTTCTGTTGAGTCTTTCACATATAAAAACATACATAAACTTCCTGTGACTTCTTTCAATTTTTTTGCATGTAAAAGTTCTGACAAACTCCCACGTATTGCTAATTCCTTAGATTGTAGGGGTTTTATATATTCTCTAGCTCCAAACTTTTTTTCCAAGTTTTGACAAGCCTTCACCCCAAGATCAATGGAGAAAATCTTTTATAGATGATCAATTGACACTCTTAGAGTTGCAGCACCATCTTCGAGAGTAATAAGATATTCAAGCATTTTACACACACATTCCAATTCTTGACAATCATGAGTGAAAACATATCCATCTCTATAGAAAAACAAGATAGCTCTCCATTATCGATGGAGAACAATACAATGGTTCCATGAATTTATGTGTTTTACGTGAGCAATGAGATTCGGTTTATCTTGATCAACTTATTCATGTAAAAAAAAAACTAAAAATATTGTAGTCTTGCACAAAACATTTAAAGTTGACTTTTACTCTATTTTTCATATAGTTTGAGATTTGATTCGCAATTTATGTCATAACTGACATTCCTTAATGCATTCAAACCTTTCAAGATGTGTAACTTTTTTTCCCACAAGGTCTTGACAAGATAATAAATTTTCTACTTGTGATTGAATCATTCATATGGAGTGTCCATATTCTTGCAGTGATTGTCTATCACTTGAACTACATGAAGCACCCCGCATGCACCATATGTATGAATACTAGTTGTTGACTTGATCCATCAACTATGCCCTTCACATTGATAGCGTAGTTTGAGCGATGTTGGTAAATTTCTTAGATATTTGGAGTCTTTCCTTGTCGAGATCTCCTCTTGGGTAACTATGATCATGTTGTTGTAGACTAGGTCTTGTCTCTATTCTCTACAAAAAAGCTTTCAACCACATTTTTAAATCTTGTAGCATAGGATCTGCTAGAATCAATCTTGTTTGTTCCTTCATTTTTTCTTCCTCCACCACATTCATGTTTTTCTTTCACTCGACTATTTGTCCTAGATTTGCTATTTTGTACAAAGTTCTCTTTTTCTTCATCCAACTTCTTAATACACTTGTTCTTTATTTTCTCCCATCTAGCTTTCCATTTTTTGAGATTTCTTTCCTCTTGAGGTGTCTGATGGTTCTTTTGATTCTTCCACTACTGAAGGTAAAGATTCTACCTCGTTTTCACTCTTGGGCCTTTCTGTTCTTTGGTTTTCTAGGTTTTCCTTAGCTTTGGCTCTTGTGATGGCTTTAATGGTACTATGTATTCTTTATCACTGCCTGAGGACTCTATTACTTCAACCACATTAATCTGAGTAGTGGAATATGCTTTCAAAGGGTTCTTGGGACGATCCCCGAACAAGTGTTCTTTTCCACAATCATTGCAATACCCTTCCTAACATCCTTCGTGGTGGTGGACGATAAGGCATTGTGCAATCCTTTGAGTCTATCCTTTGAGTCTATAACATGGCTCTCTAGGTGTAGGTGGTCTTGCTTTAGGTCTACCTAGATCTTGAGCTCTAGGTGCTGCATACATTAATTTGGCATATTCAGATCCATATGCATTTTCATATCCATCATGTTCATAATATTTTTGCTCATAAGAGGATTCATACTCCATGAGATACAGATCATAGGAATAACAATCTCCATAGCTCTATTCATAGCCTTGATTAAGATTTTCTATGCTAATCCATGGGTTCACAAGTACTACCGCTCTTTCTAGGTTCTCTTTTGGTTGTCTATACGTAATTCGTACTACATGTTGAGAGTATGGTGGCTATTGCCCTAGCACTAGTAGAGGTTGTTTGTGTCCTTGGTACTCATAAGGCCTTTGGGCCATGGGTGGTCCTTTGATATGGAGCATATCTTGGAGCCTCCTTGACTTCTTCTCTAGGTTGGTATCCAAACGGCCTGTATTATGGTGGTTGGAATGGTCTGTTGTATCTATTATATGGGTCGTTTTCCATAACGTGAATGGTGTACCTTTGCTCAATATGAGGGTAGAGATTTGATCCTTATGTCAGTTGCCGATTATATTGATATGGGTGTGGGGAAAGAGGTCCTCCTCTTGCACAAGCATGATATGGGTGGTCTCCTCCACACTACACACATCTTCTGAGCATGAACATTCTCATAGGTTGGCTTGGATAGGGTTTTGGATCTTGCTAGTTTTGCAATCCTAATTTTTTGGCCACTAAATCTACTCATTCCTCAACATTTTTGGATTGGGAGGATACACTACTAGATGTATCTTAAGACTTCATTGAAGTCGTTGGGATCTTCAAATTATCAACTAAGTTATCTTCCAAGTCTATGCACTCTCTTAGACACTTGTCTAATGTTTGTAATCATTTCACATACACCAAGGTTCTCAAATTTCCTTTAGTTAAACCATAAAAAAAAACCTATCATCTTTTGCTGGGTGGCTCTCTTAGACATAGAACATCTGTCCACATACTGATTGAATCTTGTGGCCACCAATCTTACTAATTCATTAGATGTTTGCTTAAAACTATGGATCACGGAAGAGAAATTTCTTTTATACCTCTGTTTGTGAATTCACTAATGAATTCTTCAATGAATTGCTCTATACCAACACATTAGTTGGGGTCCAAAGGTTGGAACCATGTCCACGCTATGGTGATGAGGGTGGGACCAAATGATTGATATTGAATGAAAAAAGTTTCTATCTATTTAGCTCTAAAAAGATGCTTAAATTCAACTACATGGTCATAAGGATCCCATGATCCTTCTGTTGATATATTTAGGTAGTGATGTGTGTGAACACACTAGGACCGCCGGGGCACTTTTTTCCCTCTTTAGGAGGTTTTTTTCCCCCGGCTTGTATATACGCCTATTGCCGTAATGGGCTACTTATCTTTGTACATTCTCTAGTAATACATTCACTATTGTGTGTTTGTGCTCCAAGCTTCTTCTTCTTCCTTGTGTTGTTCGCGTGCTTCCGCAGACATCTATCTCCAACAATTGGTATCAGAGGAGGTCGTCGCTTCATCTAGGGTGCCGTTGACACTCCTCCATTTGCAGTCTCAGAATTGCATGAATTTTGGTGAGCATACTCAGTCGAAATCGCGATCTGAGCTCGTTTCGGCCTCCGAACGCACTATCACAGCGCTTGTGCAGGCTATTTCTTATTTTTGTGCCAAAGGTATATACCAATTTCTATTCGCCAGTTTAAGCATCTCGGAGTCTGCTACAGGTCTAGCAGAACTCGTCTGGGCAGCTATGTTCAACTTTTTGAGATATAGTCAATTTTCTGCATCAAGGTATTTTAGTCACCGGCCATGGCTAAAAGCAGTGAGGTATTCCGTATGTTGGCTGTTGAGGATAAGTTGGATGGTACCAACTACCCATTATGGGCTTATATGATGCGACATGTATTGGTTGCAAAAGGATTGTGGAACATTGTGCAGGGTGTTGAAAGACGTCCTGTTACACTTGCAACTACAGGTACTGCAAATACAGGTGCTGGAGCAATGAAGATGGTGTCGAAGACGATATTCCGCAGATTCCTGTTCGTGCTGCTGTTTCTATTGCACCTATTGCAGAGCGAATTCGTTGGGATGGCAGAGATGCCCAGGCACATGCATTGATAGCCTTGTCTGTCAAACGTGCCATTATTCCTCATATTCGCTCTTGCAAAACAACTAGGGATGCTTGGGATACACTAACCACATTGTACCAAGCTAGGAATGAGGCTCGTGTTGCTTACCTCCGAAAACAGTTGGAGAGTGAGCACATGAATAAAGGTGATTCTATGGACAGTTTCCTAACAAAGATCAAAGATTTGAAGGAACAGTTGATTTCTACTGATGAGGTTATACCAGATAGCTCACTTGTGCAGAACGTTCTGAATAGTCTTCCTGATTCATATCAGAGTTTTGCTTCTACTCTTCGATTGATGATGAAAGGCAATCCGAATGCCTTATCATTTGAGGAGTTAGTCTTTGTTCTGTTGCAGGAAGATCAGTCCAGGCAGAACAGGTCCATTATGTGTGTTCCAGATCAAGCTTTCCTAGCTAGTCAGAAGGGCAAAGGAAAATGGAGCTCTTCTACTAGTAAGCAAAAACTACAAATGTTGCACATTCGAAGAACCAAGATAAAGATGAGAAGAAATCAGAAAAGCAGAAATTGTTTTGCAAGTACTGTAAAGGGAATGATCATATCATAAAGAACTGTCCAAAACTAGCTACAAAAGAGGCAAAGAAGAAAGAGGCTAGAATGGTTGTTGCAGAGGCCTCTACACCAAAAACAGAGTCTGCAAATCTTGTGCAGGAAGAAGAATGGGCGTTTACTACTGTTTGCAGTTTTGACCCATCTTCTCATGAGTAGTGCATGTCTGCAGTGGACTCAGATGTTTGGTACTTTGACAGTGGGGCGACCAAACATATTACCTCGCAGGGCAGTTTCTTCTCTTCACTCGAGCCTGCCCCTATAGGGAATACTGTCACATGCGCCAACAACTCCTCTTATCCTGTTATGGGAGTTGGTAAGAGCATTCTCACTACTGCTGATGGTAGTTCTTTCACCTTGTCAAATGCTTTATTTGTGCCAGGGATCAAGAAGAATCTGTTATGAGTTTCTGCATTAGCCAAGATTGGCTTGGTTGTGAAATTTGTTGATGACAGATGTACAGTTCATGATCTGTCAAATGGCGATGTTATTATTGCTTCTGGCATTTTATGTCGTGGGCTATATAAGCTCATAGACTATGAAAGATCTGTGAATGATTCGGCATGTGCAGTTCATGATTCTCAGGCTATCTCAGATGCAAAGCTTTGGCATGCACGCTTTGGTCATCTGAATTTTGCTAGTTTGCTACGCCTGCAGAAATCTTATATGGTGTCTTCTTTGCCCAAGCTTGAGGCACCTAGAAAACATGTATGTGAAGGCTGTATTCTGGGCAAAATGTAGCATTCCTCCTTTCCAAAAGATGGATCAGTTCGGGCTACACAAAAATTGCAGCTTGTACATAGTGATGTCTGTGGTCCTATGCAGACACCTTCTTTTGGAAACTATCTTTACTTCGTGACTTTCATTGATGATTTTTCCAAGCATGCATGGGTATATCCATTGAAGGCAAAGTCCGAAGTGTTTTTTTGCTTCAAACAATTTTTGGTTTTGGCTGAAAATCTGTCAGCATGTAAAATGGGCACCCTCCGTTCTGATCGAGGGGGGGAATATATGTCTTCTGATTTTAATGCATTTCTGGCTGAACGTGGGATAAAACACCAGTGTACAGTGCCGTATACACCTCAACAGAATGGATTTGCTGAACGGAAGAATAGGTCACTCATGGAGATGGCGAGATGTATGGTCAAGAGTCAGGCTTTACCACATAGTTTCTGGCTTGAGGCTGTCATGTGTGCAGCATATGTACTTAACAGGTGTCCCACTAAAGCACTACAGTCTATCACTCCATATGAGGCTTGGCATGATCGCAAGCCATCTGTTGCTCATCTGCGGGTTTTTGGTTGTTTGGCATATGCACTAGTGCCTGAACAACATCGCAAAAAATTGGATGATAAGGCAGTAAAATGTATTTTTGTTGGGTACAGTTCTGAAAGTAAAGGCTATCGTCTATATCATCCATAGACTAAACGCATTCTGGTTAGCCGTGATGTTGTCTTTGTGGAAGATGCTATTCAGCCATTGCTTTCATGTACTAAGGAGACATCTGTTAGCTCTAAAGACATGTATGATACTTTGATGCCTCTTTTTAGAGGTGGACAGCCTAGTGCTGGTCCTAATGAGGCAACTTCTCAGCCTTTGGAGGTTTCATATGATGATGTAGATCATTCCAATTCTGATGCAGATTTACATGATGCACTTGTTGATGAGAGAGCTGATATTGAGCAGGCAAAAACTATGCCAAAATGGCTGGTGCAGACTTTGCGTGACAGCAAATTAGATGCACCTTTGTCATATCGTACTCGTTCAGGATCTCATAGTGCCTCCTTTGCATCAGATTGCTATGCTATGGCTGCGTCTAGCCTCTGTGATGAGAATGAGCCTGTTTCTTTTGATGAAGCACAGAATTCAAAAAATTGGATGGCTGCTATGCAATCTGAATATGATGCTATAATGAAGAATGGTACATGGTCTTTATGTGACTTGCCTCCTGGCAAGAAGGCCATTGGCACTAAGTGGGTATACAAGTTGAAGCGTAAACCTGATGGTACAGTTGATAGGTATAAGGCTAGGCTTGTTGCAAAGGGTTATGCGCAGGAAAGAGGCATTGATTTTGATGAGACCTTTGCACCTACATGCCGTATGACTGCTGTTCGGAGCATTTTTGCACTTGTAGCCCATCATGGTTGGAATGTACATCAGTTGGACATTAAAACAGCATTTTTGAATGGTGACTTGCATGAAGAAGTGTATGTTTTTCAGCCCCGTGGCTTTGTGCAGAAAGGGCATGAAAACCAGGCGTGCAGGTTAAAGAAGGCGTTATATGGTTTAAAGCAAGCACCACGTGCTTGGTATGAGAAGATACATGCCTATCTGATTGCACATGGTTTTGAGAAGAGTCCAACTGAAAGCACCTTATATGTTAAGCGTGCTAATGATCTGCTTCTAATCATTGTTGTCTATGTTGATGACATGCTGCTGACTGGTCCTATTGAGAAGCATATTGCTGATTTTAAGGCTGATTTGCATGCCTCATTTGAGATGTCTGATTTGGGGCATTTGCATCACTATTTGGGCATTTAGTTTATGCAAGTTGATGGTCGAATGGCTTTGTGTCAAACGAAATATATTGACACATTATTGTAGCGTTTTAGCCTTGAAGACTGTAAGCCTATTGCCACTCCTATGGAGACAGGTTTATGATTGAGTCTTCATGATGCTGGAGATGCATTTGATGTTGTTCTCTATCAGTAGGCTGTTGGATGCTTGATTTACTTATGCATTACTCGGCCAGATATTCAGTTTGCTGTCTCACAGATGAGCAGGTTTATGCATTGCCAAGGAGTCACACATTGGAAGGCGGTTAAGCGCATCTTTCACTACTTGAGTGGTACTCGGCTACTTGGGTTGTTTTATTCCAAGGGGGGATCACTACCGCCAGATTTGCATGCTTTTTCTGACTCAGATTGGGTTGGTTGCTATGACACTCGTGTGTCCACTAGTGGTTTTTGCTTCATGCTTGGTAGCTCATGTATATCTTGGTTGAGCAAGAAGCAGCCTACTGTGGCCACTTCCAGTTGTGAGGCTGAGTATAGGGCAGCTTTCACAGCGACTGTTGAGTGTGTGTGGCTCAGACGCCTTATGGCTGATTTGGGTGTTGGCCAGTCTTCTGCCACCACCATCTTCACTGACAGTCAGAGCGCATTGGGAGTTGCGAGGAACCCTATGTTCCATGCTCGTACTAAGCACATTGAGGTGCATTATCACTATGTCAGGGAGAGGTTCTCTGCTGGGGAGATTAGCTTGGCATATGTGCCCACGCAGTAGAACATTGCAGACCTTTTCACGAAGGCTCTCCCTAGGGAGAAGTTTGAAGCTTTCCGCAAAGCTTTGGGCTTACTTCCTTTTGTGGAGTGATTTCCACATAGCTTTGCACTTCCTTATACATGAGTGCCAGCTCCTTGTTCACCGCATCACTACCAGGGGGGATTTGTTGGTATATTTAGGTAGTGATATGTGTGAACACACTAAGACTGCCGGGGCACTTTTTTCCCTCTTTAGGAGGTTTTTTTCCCCCGGCTTGTATATACGCCTATTGCCCTAATGGGCTACTTATCTTTGTACATTCTCTAGTAATACATTCACTATTGTGTGTTTGTGCTCCAAGCTTCTTCTTCTTCCTTGTGTTGTTCGCGTTCTTCCGCAGACATCTATATCCAACACCTTCATAATGTTTTCTTAAGAACTTTTCCACTTGGTATGGTCTAAATCTTCCACCCACTTTGGGAGTTCAATGATTGGCTTGAACCATAGGATGCACACCTAGACCTCTTCCTTATGGGGGTCTCAGAGGAAAGGGTGGTTGGTCCATCTTCTCACTTCCTATCGGAATACTCAGTCACTAAGTAGGATTGCCTTCGTTTGTCCATTTAGTATCTTCCTTTGAATTTCACAATTGTTCTTGGGAAAACTTCAAAGTTTGTTGCATTCCTAAGTCTTGCAACTTACCTATTAAGACCATCTGTGTGAATAGAAACTCCATGAAAATTTGTGGATACATATTGCAATGAAGTTCTATACTCTCCTTCTATCAAAGACATGATCTCTATTGAATGGATAGATCTATGCATGTATTTAGAGGGCATAATTAATTCTCCTTATGGGTCACTAGAAGTGTATGAGTAACTGGAGTGAATACTCTTTTGAGTTACACTCCCTACTAAGGATATCACACTACTTAAGCACCCTAGGACACGACCAGATCCTAGGTTCATTCAGAGTCTGGGACCTCAACCAATTTTTGTGACCTTAAACTCTATATTTGTTTTTCTGGTATTCTATCAAGTCTTGGAAATAGCTTTGATTGATTTTTGAGTATTGAAATTCTTCAACAATCTTAAATCAAAGCCAATTAGGGTTTGTTCATTAATATCCTTGGTACACGATACTTAAGATCTTCACGATACATGACATCAACGGTTGATGATATGATATTTGGTTACTCAAGAATCCTACGATACACGATACTTGGAATCTCCATGATACCCGATACTAGACCTTGATGACAAGATACCTGAGGCTAGGTGATACATAATACAAGACACCTCTCGATACATGATACATGATACTAGGGGTACACAATACACAATATATATGATCCCAATGATACATGATACACGATACTAGATGTGTACAATCTATGATACCTTGGGTCAAAATGATACAAGATATCTTGGATCTCATGATACATGATACACGACACTAGATATGTATGATACATGACACCTTGGGTCAAAACAATACATGGTATCTCAAATCTTGTGATACACGATACACATCCCAAATCAGCAACACATGATACATAGAGTATTGATGATAAACATTTCTAGGGAATGATGATACTTGACTAGGCAATACATGGTACCAGAGTATCGTGATACATGCTAAGAGTAAGGTATCAGTGATAAAATATACCTGCCCAGTATCGAAGATACATGGGAATTTGGTATCACGATACCAAACTTAACTAGTCGTAGTACTTGGACTTTCATAAGTTCAAATTAAAAACTTTTTGTGTTAGTGTGTTCTTTGTGCTCTCCTTGTCACCGATATGTGTGTGCAGCCAAACTATTCCTCAAAATACACCTAAATCATACCTCATGATACTCAATAGGTGTCGCTTCACCTCATGTGTGATCAAGCAAGAAAATGATATGTTCATAGTGAAGTGCTCACCTCAAAGAGTAGTTGCCTAAATTTTTAGCACAAGAATCCATTTATGCACTGAGTTCTAAGCGATAGGAGATCAGCAATACCAATCATACACTGTGCCATCCATGATACTTTCATTCACAAGTGCAACAAAATGTGGTGATTTCTGGGTTTTTCTCATTGACCCAAGCTAGTGAACTCAAGAAAAAGAGGAAAATTTATTTGCTTTTTTTGATGTGTTGTTTGAGCTATCCTACTTCCAAAATCCTTTACCTATCTCCTAACCCTAACTGCTCTACTCCTAAACTGATCCTAAAGACTTGTTACACACACACTAGGTGTATGAAGTAGCAAGCGCGAGAGAATTGTGACTTGACAAGCTATTGAATTTTACTTGCTCGTGATCACTATCTTCATAGAAACACTCTAACCATCACATAGGAAGCTTGACATAGGCCTGCATCCTTAACAATGGTGCCGAAAATGTTTGTGCCTAGACTCACAAGGTCTTAGGGATTTGTGAGGAAACAGACTATACCTAAATCATCAAGCAAATGCATATAGTGGTTTTTCAATACAAACATTACATGATCAAACCAAGAGCCTAACCTAGTCAAGTGCATGGAAGTGAGCATGTGAATGATGGTTAAAGGGATAGGGAACATCTAGCTCACATGACACCTCTTACACCAATGTGCATATCAGGATACTTGGTGTAATAGGAGACACAAATCAAGCACTATCTCTTAGCTCACATACTCGAGTATAGTCGATACTAGGTTGATTTCAAAGCTCTTGATGAGATGCATCCGATTTTTGTATTTAGTCAAGTGCATGGAAACGAGCATGTGAATGATGGTTAATGTGGGGAAGGGATAGTGAACATCTACCTCGCACGACACCTCTTACACCAATGTGTATATTCGGATACTTGGTGAAATAGTAGACACAAATCAAGCACTATCTCTTAGCTCTCATACTCAAGTATAGTTGATACTAGGTTGATTTCAAAGCTCTTGATGAGATGCATCCAATGGTCATATTTGGAGTTCAATCAGATCTATGTGCTTCAAGTTATGGAAAAAAAATTAGAGTGGCAAGAATCACCTACTCTCAGTTCAAGACTTCGTATGCTTCACACACACGCGCACACACACAATAAATGCAAAAAGAGATGGAGAAGGCATAGACAAAAGCTCTAGAAACACATTTCATGCCTCAAGCACACACAGAAGCTCATGAAGAAGAAGGTGCACAAGCAAGAAGAAGAAAATTCGAGATTTCAAAGTTAGCTCTTGATTATGGCAAAAAGTCTTTACAAAAGAGTCACAAGTGACTTATATACATGTGCCCTAATTTTGGACTTTCACATAAGAGACCGGCACTTTCTCTAAAAATAACTAAGTTCCTATTATTATACAAGGGTAGTAGTACATTTTTCAGGATTCATGTATCCAAAGGACTCCTCTAGAGCATTTAGAAGGTTTTTCAATGTTTTACAATGGATTTTGGAAAAAGAAATTGAGTCATTTCTTGAAAATTTTTGGGTTTTCTTTTCTTCTCTTCATTCTTCTACTTTCTACTCTCTCTTGTCTTCAATCCTCTATAGCAATATAGCTTGCAATTCTATTCTATTAGGCAATAAGAGTTTTAATTTTGTTGGTCATATGATCAAGGCTCTCAACGAGGTCACGATAATGTAGGAATCTCCTAAAAACAATCTTGAAGTTTGAAAACAAAGGAACTTGTGAATGATCTGTGTGCCACTCTCCTCCCATCCAATATATCCTCTTGCATTCAAAATAGTAATCATCTTGAATGGTCTAGTATCATGGCCATCATGCAACACTCATCCCCATTACCATTGAATACCTTAGGATTGTTAGTATATGATCAATGTCTACCCCTCATGATTGTATGCACATTTTGTAAGGCCCCCTTTATGAGGAGAAGCCAAGCATGCATTACCCAATTGATGGGAATCCCAACTTGAATGTTGGATGAAGGTCATATTGGACCATGTAAGATATTATAAGGAAAGGGAGTTATCAAGGTCCCCAATTGTGGGGTCCGGGGCAGCGGTGAGCAGCCCCGGCTGGGGGGTCCAAGGGGGCCAGCGGGCCCCCTGGCTGGGGGGTCCCAGGGGGCCAGTGGGCCCCCTAGTGGGGGTCCGGGGGCAGCGCCCCCGGCGCGACGGTAAAGGGAATATTCCATGGAATATTCCCTGTCGGAGTCAGAAATCATTTATATTTGTTAGGTCGGTTCAACCAGTCTAAGTCGTGTATGGCAATTACGCGGGCGGTGGCCGCCCACGCTCTACCGCCCATGTATAGCCGTCCATGGCAGGCCACCCATGATCCTATATATACATGACTTCTGCACTACCTAAGACATTGAGTTGAGCCAGCATACCTCTACCTTGTATCTCCCTATCTAGAGTTGTCTAGATCACCATTTAAGCTCTACCTTGAGAGCGCACGGGTGGACAATGCCATCATCTTTGTACTTGCTGCTAGTAGAAAATTGTTGAGATTCTCCTATATCTGTTATCTTCTCTGTTATTGCTCCTGTGTTATATTGCGTAACTATTGTCTTACATGGTATCAGAGCTGTAAGGTTCGAATAGCTTGAGAAGTATCATTATTTTAGCCTACTAGCAGACTAGAATATCAGTAGATTATTCGAGCGATTACATGATGGCTTCATCATCGAACAGTAGTCTTGGTGCTTCAGCTAATGTTAATGCTGCACCTATTCGAATTCGTCCACCTGCATTCACTGAAGGGAAGCTGGATGGAACCAACTATACACTCTGGAAGTTCAAAATTTCTGCAATTTTGGACTCCTATGAATTACTTGACACTGTCATGGGACCGATGGGATTGGATCCAGAGCCTATACCAGTTGAAGATCCAACAAATTCAAGATTGATGATTCAGCCAGATCCAGATCTTCTACGAGCTTGGAAGAGGCGGAATGCTGATGCATTATGTGCGATTGTCACTAGTGTAAGTGATTCTGTGCTTACTTTAGTTCAACATACTACTAAAGCACATGAGGCTTGGGGCATATTGGCTCGACAATATGAGACCAAGAACCACACTAGGATACAGAATTTAGAAAATCAGTTGGCAAATGAAAAACATTCTGATTCTGAAAAGGCTGAAGATTTTATCAAACGGATAAAGCATCTTCAAGATCAATTGGCTGCAGTTGGTGTTGTTATAACACCAGAAGAGCTGGCTTGAAGATCTGTACGTGTTCTTCCAGCAAAGTATGATGGAGTAGTAACAGCCCTTAACACTCAGGTAAGGCCAACTCCTCTTACATTTGAAGAGTTTTGTGCCATGCTTTTAGAAGAAGAGATGCGGCTGAAGAATCGGCAAAGTACAACTGATGCTGCATTCTCAGCAAATGCAAAAGGTAAAGGCTCTTCAGAGGGATCAAAGAAGAAGCCAAAGAAGAAAAAGTTCACAGGAAGTTGCTTCTATTGTGAAAAGAAAGGCCATGCCATCAAGGATTGCAGAAAGAAGCAAGCTGATGAACGGAATGGGACTGTAAAATCATCATGGAAGAACAAAGAGTCTGCAAACAACACAGAGCTGGAACTTTGGGTAGCTATTGAAGAGGTATGTTCATCTGCTCAAGCTCGTGTTGATGAGCCATGGATTTTAGATAGTGGAGCTTCTCGCCATATGACTAGTAAAAAGGATTGGTATAGTTCCCTAGTGCCTCTGCGGGAATCCATCAATGTAGTGGTGGGAAATGACTCCAAGTGTCCAGCTGAAGGAACTGGAACCATCTCTTTTATCACTTCTCCAGGTGTTGAGAAAAAGTTATCCGATGTTCTCTATGTACCTACACTCAAAAGAAATTTGTTGTCAGTTTTTGCAATAACAGATCGTGGACTCGAAGTTCACTTCAATAAGAGTGGTGCGGAAATCATGGATTCATCAGGTAATGTTGTAGGTAAAGGCATACGACGGGATAACTTGTATGAGTTAAGTGCTTTAACTGCTACAGAAGATAAAGATGTAAGCAGGTTATGGCACCGACGATTTGGGCATCTCGGATTTGCAGTTTTGAAGGAGATGCAACGAACAGGGATGGTTGCTCATATGCCTGCATTTTCAGAGTTGCAGGAACCTTGTGAAGCTTGTATGATGGGCAAGCAACAACGAAAGGCATTTCCAAGAGAGACCAGCAATCGATCTCAAGCTCCTCTAGAGTTGGTACATGCTGATCTCTGCGGTAAAATGTCTACACCTGCTTTAGGAGGATCTTTCTACTTCTTGCTGTTAGTCGACGATTATAGTAGAAAGATGTGGGTTTATTTCATTCGAGAGAAGGCTGATGCTTTTGAAAAATTTAAAACGTGGCATAAGTATGTAGAAAATGAATCAGGAAGGAAATTGAAGAAATTTAGAACAGATACAGGAGGTGAATTCTTGTCAACAGAATTCAACAATTACTATAAGGAGCATGGTGTGAAAAGGCAACTTACCAGAGCTCATACACCCCAACAAAATGGCGTTGTTGAGCGCAGGAACAGGACAGTAGTTGAAATGGCTCGTTGTATGTTGAAGGCTCAAGACATGCTTGATTCATTCTGGGCAGAAGCAGTCAATACAGCAGTCTACATCCTCAATCGAAGCTACACAAAAGCACTGAAGGGGATGACTCCTCAAGAAGCATATTCTGGTAAAAAGCCTTCAGTTTTGCATTTCAGAATTTTTGGTTGTTTCTGTTATGCACATATTCCTGATTCAACAAGATCAAAGTTGGATTCAAAAAGCAAAAAGTGTGTCTTCCTAGGATATAGTGAAGAGTCTAAAGCATACAGGTTATGGGATCCTGAGGCAAGGAAGATTTTTGTCAGCCGAGATGTGGTGTTTGATGAACGACCACACTTAGTAGAAGATAAAGGTAAATCTACTATCTCATCAAGCGGAGAAATATCTCACCTTGTGCCTATCAAAAGACAGGTTAAAGTTGAGGAGGAGGAAACATCTGATGGAGAAATTTCCTCAAAAAAAAGCCAACCAGTTGTAGCTGCACAGCGTAAGCCACTACCGAAGTGGGCACAACAGCTCTTTGATGATCTTAATCCACATGTAGATGTACCAGAATCATCATCGGATGGATTACGAAGATCAAAGAGAATAGAGGAGCAAAGAAGAGCCTCAGAACACATTGTTAACATGGCTCTAATGGCAGATATCATGGGTTCGATAAAGGAACCTACCACCATTGAAGAAGCCATTGATGATCCAGATTGGAGAGCGGCAATGCAGTCTGAGTATGATAGTATACTCAAAAATGATACATGGGATCTAGTCGACTTGCCGCCAAAGAAGAAGGTAATAGGTACTAAATGGATTTGGAAAGCTAAGTATAAAGCTGATGGAACATTAGAAAAGTATAAGGCACGATTAGTTGCACAGGGTTTTTCACAGATTGAAGGATTTGATGTTCAAGAAACTTTTGCACCAACAGCACGCATGACAACTATTCGGACGGTACTTGCAGTAGCTGCACAAAAGTCTTGGCCTATTTTCCAGATGGATGTCAAATCTGCATTTTTGAATGGTCACCTCAAGGAGGAGGTATATGTATCTCAACCACCAGGTTTTGAGGTGCCCAATTCAGAAAATAAAGTTTGCAGGTTGAAGAAAGCTTTGTATGGACTTAAGCAAGCTCCACGGGCTTGGTACCAACGAATAGATCATTTTCTCAAAAATATGGGTTTTGAAAGAAGTACTTCTGATGCTAACTTGTATGTAACGAAAAGGGATAGCAAGCTAGTTGTTGTCATTGTATATGTAGATGATTTGATCATTACAGGAGATCATCAGGAACTCATCAATCAAACTCGGATCAGCTTGGGAACTGAGTTTGAAATGACAGACTTAGGTCTACTCCATTTTTGTCTGGGAATTGAAGTATGGCAAAGGAAGGATGGCATTTTCATCTCACAACAAAAATATTCCAAAGAAATTCTCAAGGCATTTGGAATGATGGACTGCAAACCAACTAGCACACCTATGGAGGTAAATCATAAGCTATCTATGGATGATAACATGCCTGATGTAGATGCTAAGAAGTATAGGAAGCTCGTTGGAAGTCTTATTTTTCTGTGCAACACTAGACCAGACATTTGCTATGTTGTTGGAGTGTTAAGCAGGTTTTCCAACAAACCTAAGGAGAGTCATTGGAATGCTGGAATGCGAATTCTAAGGTACATTGCAGGAACCTTGGATTTTGGTATTTTGTATACCACAGGTGATACACTCCAAGGATATTGTGATTCAGATTGGGCTGGAGATTGTGATTCTAGAAAATCAGTTTCTAGATATTGTTTCTCACTTGGTTCAGGAATATTTTCTTGGGTAAGTAGGAAGCAACCAACTCTCGCACTCTCCTCCACTGAAGCAGAGTACAAAGCAGCTTGTTTTGCTTCTTGTGAGGCACTCTGGTTAAGGAGAATTCTTGCAGATCTTGGCTTTCCATCAAATATGCCAACTGTACTCAAGTGTGATAATCAAAGTTGTATGGCTATTGCAAAGAACCCAGTATTTCATGCTCGCACCAAGCACATAGAAGTACACTACCATTACATTCGTGAGCTAATTGAAGATGAAATTGTGGAGCTAGAATATTGCCCAACAGAGGCAAATTGTGCTGACATATTCACTAAAGCACTTGGAAGAGAGCAGCTCAACAAGCATCTTCAACAGATGGGCATAGGACCGAGACCTACTTGATTTATCATCGGTAAACATTGAGGGGGGGTGTTAGTATATGATCAATGTCTACCCCTCATGATTGTATGCACATTTTGTAAGGCCCCCTTTATGAGGAGAAGCCAAGCATGCATTACCCAATTGATGGGAATCCCAACTTGAATGTTGGATGAAGGTCATATTGGACCATGTAAGATATTATAAGGAAAGGGAGTTATCAAGGTCCCCAATTGTGGGGTCCGGGGCAGCGGTGAGCAGCCCCGGCTGGGGGGTCCAAGGGGGCCAGCGGGCCCCCTGGCTGGGGGGTCCCAGGGGGCCAGCGGGCCCCCTAGTGGGGGTCCGGGGGCAGCGCCCCCGGCGCGACGGTAAAGGGAATATTCCATGGAATATTCCCTGTCGGAGTCAGAAATCATTTATATTTGTTAGGTCGGTTCAACCAGTCTAAGCCGTGTATGGCAATTACGCGGGCGGTGGCCGCCCACGCTCTACCGCCCATGTATAGCCGTCCATGGCAGGCCACCCATGATCCTATATATACATGACTTCTGCACTACCTAAGACATTGAGTTGAGCCAGCATACCTCTACCTTGTATCTCCCTATCTAGAGTTGTCTAGATCACCATTTAAGCTCTACCTTGAGAGCGCACGGGTGGACAACGCCATCATCTTTGTACTTGCTGCTAGTAGAAAATTGTTGAGATTCTCCTATATCTGTTATCTTCTCTGTTATTGCTCCTGTGTTATATTGCGTAACTATTGTCTTACAAGGATATCTTCTGAGCTTTGGACCTTGGCTAAGGCCGGCCCTTGGTTCACACACACATGGAGTGGCCTTTGTAGAACAATATCCCACACACATGGAGTGGTCTATATAGACCAATTTCTGACACTCTCTCCCCCTTCTAAAGATAATTTTCCTCAATGATGAATGAGGGAAAGTACTTGCGCACCAGAGCTTCTAATTGCCAAGTAGAATATGTAAGCAGTAATCCTCTCTAGGCAACTAGATACTCCTTGATGACACAGTTTCTCAACCTCTTCTATCTTTGATCTAGTATCCTATGTAGAGAATGATCTATGATATCACTTTCATAAAAAGAAACAATACCCTCTATTAGATTATCCTCCTTGGAAATATACTTTCAAAGTTTACTAACATGAAACACTAGATGGACTCTACAATCTCGACGAAGATCTAATCGATATGCAACTTCACTAAGCTTCTTTACTATCTTCCAAGGTCCACAACACCTCGGTGAAAGCTTAGTACACTTCATTGGATAGTGAAGTAGCTCTAGTTGGCACTTGAAGAAAAACTCTATGTCCTTCTTCAAAGACTCTAGGAGATCTCTTCCTGCCAACATATTCTTTTTACGTATCAACCGCTTATTGCATCTTGGCTTTAGCTATCTCTAAATTTTCTTGGAGGTTTGCTAAGAGCTCCAACGCACTAGGACATTTACTTGGCATTATTATGGTACTGGGCATAGTGGGATTCATTCCATATTTCATCTCAAAAGGAGACATTTCTATCACCTTATGAGGTCTATTATTGTAAGCAAACTCTACTAGTGGCAAGTAATTATCCCAATATGTCTACCTCTTAGACACATATGCTCTCAACATGTTCATTAAAATCTTTTTGACCCTCATCTGTCTGTAGATGATCACCACTACTCATTTTCAATGACACTTTCAAGTTGCAAATACAAACTTCCAAAAGTGTCCTATGAATCTAACATCCCTATTTGAAACTATGGATGTCGATAACCCATGCAATCAGAAGACATGCTAGATAAAAAACTATGCTACCTATGGACCTTCTATCATCTCCTGCATGGGTATGTAATGAGCCATCTTGCTCAATCTATCTACCACAATTAGGATCGTATCTCTCTTCCTTTGGGCCCCACTATGAAGTCCATGGATACATTGTCCCAGTTGTGCTCTTTAATTGGTAAAGGTTGTTAAAGACCTGGTGTCTTTACCTTGTCTACCTTGTTGAATTGACACATAACGCATTGTTGAACATATGTGTGGACATCCCTGGCTAATCCAGGCCACCAAAATGTTCTTCTAACAAGTTGAATTGTGTTGTGAACATCGAGATGCCCTACACAAGGAACATCATGGTATCATGCATGAATTTTCTTCCCAAATCTTGGGAATCTAGTATGCAAACCTTTCCTTTCTGTTTAATTGTTCCATTTTCCTTTGAGAAATTGGAATGTGGACTTCACTTGTTTGCTTTACTAGAGGAAGAAATAGCTATGACTTCCTCGTCTCCCATGATAGAGTCATAATTGATCGTTCTAATGATCTTTAACAAATGTGGATCTTCCACCTGTGCTTCCTTTATTTCTTGAAAAAATTAGCTTTCTAGAACTCTAAAGCTCATTTGATACACTATCCGTGATAATGCATCAACTACTATATTCTCTTTGCCTCTTCTATAAAGGATTTCCATGTTAAACTCGCACATGAGCTCAATCCAATGTGACTGTCTACCCCAAAGATGTGGCTCACTACAAAAGAACTTGAGTGTATGTTGATTTGTGTTGACCTTAAAGTCTACACCATAAAGATGGTGTCTCTAGACATTTAGAGCATGCACCACTACATACAACTCCTATTCATGAACTGAAGAATTGCGATGTGCACTACCCAATTTTTTTTTTCAAAAGCTTTTAGCTTGCCATCTTTGCTCAAGACTGCCCCTATGGCTCTACCACTAGCATCTATCTCCAACTCAAATGGTTTCTATGGATCTAGCACTTCAAGTATAGGGGCCTCTAAAATAGCTTGTTTTAGAGTATCAAATCTTTCTTGTTGCTCTTGCTTCCATGCAAATGATACTTTGCCTTGAAGCAAGTTTGTCTTACGTGCTGCTATCAATGAATAAGAGGAAATGAATTTCTATTAGAAATCGGAAAGTCTTAGAAAGGATTGTAATTGCACGTGATCCTGAGCAGTAGACCAAGCTAGAATAACTAAGACCTTCTTGGCATTCATCTTGATCCCATCCACCGCTACCACATGCCCTAAATACTCTATCTCTAGAAGAAATAATTGAGTCATTTCTAGATTCATAAATAGTTGATTTTCTTTTAATTTATTTAACACTAATCTCAAATGACTTTCATGCTCATGTATAGACCTACTATATACTAACAAATCATTAACAAAATCCACAACATACTTTCCATTAAATGTTCATAAAATATCAGTCATTAACATCATTAAAGTAGTAGCTACGTTAGTCAAACCAAATGGCATAACTAAATACTCATAATGCCCAAAACAAATCTTAAAAGTTGATTTATATACATCTTGCACTTTTACTCTAATCTGATGGTATCCACTTTACAAATCTATTTTACTATATACAATGGCTCAGCCTAGAGCATCTACAAGATCATCTATCCTAGGCATGGGATATCTATGCTTGATGGTAATCTTATAGAGTGCTCGGTAGTCAATGCACAACCTATAAGATCCATCTTTCTTCTTCACGAGAAGAATTGGTATTGCAAAGGGCAAATGGCTGGGTTTGCTCTGCCCTTTCTACAAGTACTCTTCCATGACCTTGCGGATTTCATTCTCCTCTTGCAAGCTCATTCAAAATGGTGGTCGAGCTGTCGGAATCACTCCTGGTACCAATTCATTTATATGCTCAATGTTCAATTGGTCTTGAGCAACTAGGTAGTAGTTACCAATCGCGTCTCTTCAAGATCTGACTCTCCAGGGATCAGTAGTCACCTCTTCTCATGCTCAAACGAATATGCATGTGAAAAGTCTATGAGTGGTCATTTCCTAGCATGACACTTTTTCCTTAGGACTACATCAAAACATGCTAGTGGAGCTATCTCAAAATCCAATGTGTCCTCATAGGACTAGATTTGAATGGGCAAACCTACCACTCGTCGGTCCCATGTCTCAGTTCCATTCATGTTAGCTAATCTACTATGTAGGCATACTCTAATTGCATAGTCTTTAAGCATAGCCTACTGACTTATTGGAAGCTAATAACATTGTGTGAAGACCCACTGTCAAAGAGTACCTTGAGAGGTTGCTCTAGCAAAAATCCTCTCATGACAATGAGCTCTTTTTCTGGGAACTGGTGTCCTTTTTGTGCCATTGGCGAAAGCACAACATCAAGCTCAGTAGGAACCTTCTTCGTGACCATCATGGTCATTATGGGAGATGATATCTAGGATGGGGAATCACCAAAACCCTCATCTCCATCATGCCCTTCTTCTTTAGGATTGATGATGATGGTGGCTGCTATTTTCTTCTTCTTAGGAAAGTCCTTGAAGATGTGTTTTTCTAGACATCCATAGCACAATCCTTCATTGCCTTCTCTTTCTATTCAGGGGTAAGAATAGACTTACTCTATGCCCTCTTAGCCAGAGTAGAAACTTTCCTTTTTCCTCCTGAGACTATCTTGATCATGTGCACTTGTTTAGCCCGTTTTTGAGGCTATGTATTGATGCATCTTGGAGTGGATGTGGAACATGGTTGACTCATCTTAGTCCATGAGGACCTCTAAACCTAGGAGACTTTGCCCCTATGGCCATCCTCATAGACTAGAGCCATCTCTATGGCTTGTGCCAAGGAGTGACACCTCGCCTTTCTCACTAAAGATCGAATAGTTTCCCTTAGTCCCAAGACAAAATTGTGGACCTGGAGAAACTCTAGGATAGAGTCAAGCACTTCTAGAAGTAACTCTCTATACTTATCTAAGTGCTCTTGAATGGTTTGGTTTTTCTGACTGATGAAAAAAATGTCTCTAGTGCTCTAGATCTTTTGTCAAGTGGTATAGAGTTATTGTAGAACAAGACTTTAAATGGCTCGAAAGTCGTGGGCTCTTTCTTGTTTTGTTCTATCTTATGCAACAAACTATGGGTGACGTCCATAAGATTATATGTGTCTTGCTAAATTTTATGCCTATAATCTAGGATATGGCAAAAAGGGAAGCACTGCTCCCACTTGTTGAGCCACTTCTCAATTGCATCAATAGTCCGTGCACTAGTCAAGCCATGATATCTAGTCGATCCATGACTAGTATGCTCTCTCTAGGGATCTATGGAGTTTGGTGGTCGCCTGGAGCATCTAACTCCATCCCTAGCAAATCGGTCTTAGGCACAACTTCCTCTTTCTTGGAGCCATGAACATGCTCCAATATGTCATGAAGTGTGCCCTCTAAGTGTGCTATCCTAGCACTCATGGTCTCTATAGGGTCTAAGCTGTGCTTAACTATGAGTGTATCAATCCTAACTAGTCAAGAGGGTCATGATTCCATGCTATGATAAGGTCTAAGTTTCTTTTTAGGATTTTATGGCTTTATGTTTTTTTTTTTAGTTTATTTGCTTTATTTAATCCTAAGATAACAAGGTGGCACGATAAATGGACTAATCACAAGCCTTTGTATATATAAATGATAAAAAAAGGAACTTTTAGTATGCTTTGTTTTACTTTTTATGCATATGCATGCTAAATTATAAACATTTTGGCATCATTTGGATAAAAAAATCAAATTAAAAAAAAATTAAGTGCACTACATGCACTTCGCAAACGAGACAATTCCAATAGGGACAATAAATATACAATAAAACAAAAGGTCACTACACTCCCTTATAGGAATCCTCATGCTTGCAGCACGGTATAATCAATAAGAATGTTAAAATTTTTTATATTCTCTTGGTTTTACCTGCAAATTCAAGCACTAACATACTACTTTCATGCAAAACGCAAGGATAAACAAGGTTCAAATCAACCACAAACTACATATGCTATGCATTATGCTTGTTCTACATGCACAACGATGCATAAAAAGAGCAAAAATGCATCAAAATTGACTAGAAGACTTAACTTGGAGTCCAAAACGTTGATGTGTAGGTGTGCAGGTGCTTCAGATGGTCAACACACACTTCTCTTGAGCCTCCAAGAGTATCCCAATGATTGTCACATTGAAAAAGTGCATGAATGAGGGTCTTCATTGTTGAATAACCAACTATGGCGCTCTGTATAGGTCTGAAGTCATGTTCAAATATGTAACCACTCAATGGACATGTCTCTCAACAATGAATTCATAAAAGTGAACTCACTCAATTTCGA